>OY720624.1:51536948-52786948 GCA_963170105.1 Cantharis lateralis | reverse complement strand
TTAATGAAAAGTAGTCATTGAATTAATTACCTGTATTTTAACCGCTGTTAAGTAAAAGAAATTGCACTTAATATTTTCTTTATTAGGACTTTCATTACTAATACAACTAGTGTAAAATTTGATGGGTTTACCATGGCCAGTTGATTGTACACTTTGTGTTCAAATAGAAAATGAATGTTGTAAAATTAATGTTGATTGGTTCTAGCATTTCTTCAAATTTCAATTCCGTGCAAAATGCAAATATATTTTCAGATTTCCTGTAAAAGCTCCATAACTATTTTTCTTGGGATGCCCGGGACAAGTATACCACATCGAGGGATATCAAAACATGGTTATCCGATATCATTTTTCCATTTGTTTTCTCTACAAACTCTTTTAAACATTTAATAAAACCTATATATGCGGAGGTCGTCAATACATATTAAATCACTCAGGAACAATGACACAATATAATATGTTGGGAATTTTGTACAGCTCGCTACCGATCTTAATGTAATTGTTGTGTGTGTTTCTACAATCTATAAAGTTTAGGGTTAACGGAATTATGTCTTATAATGCTTTTCTATCTTATGTTGTCAATCAATCTTCTATTTCTAATTTCTATAAGATACTTGTTTGTCCTTCTGATGACCTACTGTAGGATCTTGAGACATTATTTTAAAAAGGTTGTCATTTCTCAACATTTGTTTCATTATTATTGATTAAAGCTAGGTTTCTTTTTATTTCTTTTATTACCAAAATATCGAGAAAATTATTAATTATTTCGAAAAGTTTTACCTTCAAGGTCATGGTGTTTTTACATTTTCATACTCATAAAATTGTACTTTATCTAGATTATTTAGTTTAAAAATAAAACACGATAAAAAATTTTCAACAATAAAAATGTTGATAAGTATGTAAAAAAGTGAGGTTACGATTTTCTGATAAAATTCTTTGTAAATATTTTTATCTTTGTTCCACACTTTGCGAACTCACTGTATAAACCCATATGATCAAATAGAGTATCATCCATATATTTAATAGGCAATCTCTTAAATATTTTTTTAAATATGTAAATACCATCAATTTTATTGTATTTTATTTACAAAGCATTTGTAATAATATAGGTAGGTACTTAATAAATATTTTATTGTTTAACCGATTATCAGAAAATGCTTACTTAGATAAATGAAGTTCAAATAATTCTGAATCCTTTTGGTAATGTATACTTTATAAAAGTTGCATCAGTTTGCTTTTCATAAAAAATGTTATTGACAATCGCATGTACGTTATTAATTTATGCTAATGATTGTCATAATCAATAAGCTTCCATTATTCGTTTAAAAATAATTTATTGGAAATCATTATTTTTAGTGTAACTACGAATATTTTTATCGTATTAAAGTGTTTCTCCAAATCTAAAAACATTATGCTAGTAATTCTAATCACCAACACACTACAAAATCAATGAAATTAATGAAAGCTTAACTGGTGGAATATTTTCTAAATCCATACATTTGTTCTTGTTTTTTGCAATAAGTACTTAATTAAGTAAAGGTGCAAGAATCTTTTAAGTTTATAGAATTGTTTGCAAGTTGCATTAAGTTGTTTTAAAATGTGCAAATTCAGAAAAGTATTGACCTCGACCGGAATTGCATATTAGTTATTTGTGAATAACGTATGAACCTATTTCTTTTGAACCCTCCTAATGCCCGGTTTCTTCACTAAAGTTAACCGCGCGGTCACCTTAAAGAAAATTAAATTTTCTTGTAAGGTTATAGTGAAATAATGGCACGGGGGTTAACCGATTATCGGGTTACTTTGAGAGCCCACATACGTAGTACCACCCCTCCAAGTGAAGACTTTAGTTGTAATGATGTGAATAGTTTGACATTTTGTTCAGGAGAATAATTTGTTTGACAGAAATTCAAAAATATAATTTATTGAATATTAATTTAAATATGAATTTTGCAACGAGATATTAAATATAAAATTAATAGTACATTATGCACCAAGGGAATAAAGTGATCCTTTTTTGGCCTGAGGATAAAGGTTTGTTTGCACGAGGCGTAGCCGAAGGCAAAAATTACCCTCAGGCCAAAAAATTAACTTTATTCCCGAGGTGCATATACTGTTTTTTGCAATTGCGGGAGGTAAAGTACTCACTTCGACAATAATTACGAAATTTTAATTAAAATTTGTTCTACAAAGCACGTGGTTGATAGTACCAAAGTAAATGAAGCATAGTTGGTTATATTATTATTGCCAACTAGAATTTTTTCACTAAAAATTTTTTCACCAAAAGGTACTAGAATGGTTCAGTTACATTTGTACCTTTGAAGGAATAAGACGTGTCATGAGCGGGAACCACGAGATTGCCGAATCAGCAAAGATGGCGTTGGCAGAACTTTTGCCGACAAAAATCACCAAATTAGAAAATAAGATTGACATCGGCAATTTCCACAAGTTATCCGCTTTTATGAAGCGGAAAACGAAGGATATTTTCCGAAAAAATCGTGCGTCGTAACCTCTGACCACGTGGTCAAATTTTTAATAGAGGCGCCTCGTGAGAATTTTTTGGTAACTAAAGTAAGTGCTTTTTATTTATTTACCAATTTTTTTCACTGTAGGTTGCACTAATATTGGAATCACAAATTACGGTCAAGTAAACATAAATATAAATGTTACAAAAAAATGAGAATTAAATTGATAATAAAATCTGGTGACTTCTTTTTTGCCCGGCAGTAACTTTTTTTTTACCCGGCAGTAACTTCTTTTTTACCCGGCAGTAACTTTTTTTTTGCCCTAGGGCAAAAAAGTACCATTTTACACCCGCATATCGGGATCTAAAGTGAGTACTTTAGCCCCGCAATTGCAAAAAAAAGTTTTATAGTTCGACTAAAAGAGATAAAATTTGGTAAGCCCTAATTTGGTAAGCCCTACGTTGGTAAAGCTTTAAACCTTTCTTACCTTGATTTAAATTTACAGAATATTTAATTTTACACGCGCCTCGATGTATTTATTGAATTCAAAGTAAAACATCTAACAAGGTTAGCACCCCCTACTGTATGTGTATGCTAGTGTTCAAAAAAACAAGTGTGCCAATGCCAAGTGTAAATTTGGTACACCACTTGGCAATAACAGGACATATTCTTAACTTAGGAAGTAGGAACTAGAAAAAGAAAATAAATTAACTTTAGACAAACACTTGTCACACACCAAAATTAGCAACTGATCGGTAAGACAAATACTCCTACTACTTTCCAATTATTGAACTTTGGTGAACCCCGTACAATAATATTTTTACTTCCTATTAACAATTGATGATTCCTCGGATTTTTGCCAATGAAAATGCAAGGTAAAACTCATTGCAGAGCAGCAAAAATACACACTGCATTAATAGTACAGGGCGGTTCAAATTCGAATGTTCTTATGGGGAATTCGGTAACCATAAGAGTTATGGAAAAATGGATGACGCATCTTCGATCTCTTTTTTAGGGAAAAGCTTAATGGTGAAAACCGGAATCCGATACTTTTTTTCGTTTTCGATTTATGGCCAAATGTTCGCTTTTTCGACTTTTCGATAAATGCCGATATCTCGGTTGTTTGTAAAGTTATCGAAAAAAATTTTACATCTTATTCATACATTATTTTGACGAAAATAAATTGGGATAAAGGAATTTTAAATATCATCATTTGTTTTCGAGTTATAATATAAAGTTGTGTTTTTTTAAATGGAAACCTTAGTTGGCTATGCCATATTTACTATATAGAGTTTTTTATCCTCTTTTCAATTATATATATATAACATGTGGGGTCTATTATTTCAGTTTCATCCCGTTATATTAAAAAATGTCAAATAAAAATAAAGGATCTGAAAATTTTATAATTATTATTATTAAAAATTATAATATACAAGAAGCTGAAGAAAATACTAGGAGCTGTGGATGCAAATCCTTCCATTTCAACTCGTGAAATTGAAGCTGAATCGGGAATTTCCAATAAATTTCACCTTGTGAAATAAAAGGTAAATAATAGAGGAGGTGCTAAAAAGCCTATTAAAAACAACTGGAGACAATTGTTTTAGATGTCAATAATGATTGTGTGTTTTGTTTACACAAAGCCACCGTTTAATTTATTTTTATTTAACAGTTTTTAATATAACGGGATGAAAATGAAAGAATAGACCCCACATGTTGTATATAATTAAAAAGAGCATAAAAAACTTTAATTAAATATGTCTTTGCCAACTATGGTTTCCATTTAAAAAAACACAACTATATATTATAACTCGGAAACAAATGAAGATATTTAAAGTCCTTATTGCCCAATTTATTATTCTCAAAAAAATGTCTACAATAGGTGTAAATATTTTTTCTATAACTTTACAAACAACCGAGATATCGGCATTTAACGAAAAGTTGAAAAAGCGAACTTTTGGCTATAACTCGAAAACGAAAAAAATATCGGATTTCGGTTTTCACCGTTAAGGTTTTCTCAAAAAAAGAGATCGAGGATGCGCCATTCATTTTTCCATAACTCTTATAGTTACCGAATTCCCCATAAGAACATTCGAATTTGAACCACCCTGTACAAAATTAATTTAAATTTGTATATAGTACAGAGTATTTCATTATTCTTTGCAATTTTACTCAATTTTTGTTGTCAAGCTTGTAGTATCCCTTTAATGGCAAATTCTTAACTTAGTTAAATTACATTTTAATAAAACTCAATTTTATTCTTCATCAATTATATATAATGCGCTTTATTACGAGTACCATGCTTATTAACAACATAAAACTTATTTTCGATAACAATATACATAAAAGCGCAGGAAATGTAAAGCAATATATTTGGTCCGTCAATTGAAAAGATACGCAATTTAAATATGCCGTAAAATTTTAATAAAACGTCGCGTTGTGAAAGTCTGAAATTTAGAACAGATAATCTTTTGTTTACTGACTGTTACATTCCAAAAATTATTTTACAGTAAATAGGTTAGTTTCTCTGTTATGATCCTAGTTGCAAAATACTCTGAATGTTGCCAAAAATGAATTTAAGTAAATTGTGTGTACAATGTACCTACACTAAAATGTTTGATTGAAAATGGTACTATTATTAAACGCTATGGAGAAGGTCGTAAGTTCACTGAAACCTGTAAAAAGGACGTCGAGAAGGTGTGACAACGGATGATTAGAAAATCATGTCGCAGGGCAAACAAATTGGCACAGAGTCTCACCATTAGCAATTCCAGTAGTAGTCGTCGTATACTCGTATATTATTTAAAATAAAGCTTAAAATTTGTACTTTAACGAAAACTAAGTGCAGAGAGAGAGAGAGAAAAACATTTAACTTGAAAGAGCGAAAGTGTTCATTCGTATGTTCCATAATAGTAATAAAAATTGCTTAATTAGATTTTCTCTGGTGATAGCTTAAGCGATACGGCCGTTCCAAAGACTATTCTGATGAGTTACAAGTTACTCGGCGACGCGACACGGGGCCGATGTGATGGTATGGGCCCCAATATTAGAAAAAGTGTCTCCTTTTGAATTTTATTACGGAGAAAAATAGCACAACCCCGATACAGATTAGACTGCAGGCTAGCAGTCTTGTTCAAAAATGTATAAATAAAATCCTGAAGAAGGGACGCCACTGGGGATAGTCCTAGATACCGAACTAAATTCGTCAGTTCCTAACATCGACTGTTCAAGGTAAAATAAATTGATCTCGATAAAGCTTCATTTAACTTGATTCGACCTCAGAAAGTTTTGAAATTAGAATTAAAATAAACGCAGTTTTGCGAATACAAACGTATCGCCGCCCAATTACAATATTTATGAAACAAAGCGAACGTAATAATTAATATAATACAAAATCGGGTTGAATTAAAATCATTACTTTGAATTTTGCAAAGGGTATAGCCGGATAAGATGATAAAAAGTGCCCTTACACAAATTTAAACGTGTCATTCAGTAGAGCGTCAAAAAGTACAATTTCAATGCAAATTTTAATCCGCTACTCCTATTATCGGGGCAGTAAGTTTATTTGATTTTCAACCCATAATATTTTTATGTAGTCAATAGAAAACTATCAAAAAAATCGTGAATATTATCTATAATACAATGTACTTTTGTGAAACTTTTCATAATTTTCCAGCTATAATTATAACGCTTTCAAAAAATTTTAAAAACATTTTCTGGTTTGGTTTTATTTTGAAGTTGTAAAGTCTCTACTTTTCTCTACTCTACTAAAAGCCCGCGCTTGATGATAGATTATTACGACCAAACACCAATTTTTTTAATTATTAAGTACGGTCGTTTTTGATACCTATGTAAAAGTTTGAATATTTTCTTACTTTAAAATTGTGTTTTCAAATGAATACACTGCATAATAATTACCCTAAAATTATAACTAAAAAGTGCTGCTTTCAATGTAATTAGGTTTCAATACAAAATGAGTTGAGAGTACCACAATGATGAACTTGACTTCACGATATACTTGAAATCGTATTTTATTAATTTGTTCAAAATGTATTGTGGGATAGTAAGCTTTGTTTGGTAGCCTAAATAAAGCAAATAAATTTACTGACAATGCTATTTGTATACCTATTACAAAATTTGGTCATTGACTGAATTCGCAAATTATTGAGTACAACATCCATTATAATGTATGTATCATGCATGTATTGCAAACCTATTAGCGTATTGGATTCTTAATTAACGTATTTATTACGTACACATAAGAGTGTATTGTTTTAGGCATACCCTAAAGTTCTCGGCCAGTTCTCTTTCAATTTTTAAATTATATTACAAATACAGTTGAGATTCGCTTATGTGTCTGTTATATTGTTTGCAAGATCTGTCCTTATAATTGAGGGTTACATGCGGGGTGACTGACCTCAAAACCGACCGTAGGAAAATAACATTAGAAATTAATTTTTTTAAATTAATAAAATAAATGTGTAAAGTATTAGCTGAATAAAATAATTTTGATCTAATATCAGTTAGAATAGAGTTACAACACGAATATATTTAATATATTGCTGTGATATCTTATGTAATTCAATTATAAATTTTTTAAATTCAATTTACACCCATAACTTATAAAAAAATTTCAATAACTCTGATATTTAATTATCAACGAACGTATTCTTCTCAATCATACACTAGCAAAATTATTAATTTTAAAATTATATTTTACTTAAATCTTCAAAATTTTCATCATTTAATTATTACCAAATAAAACCAATTTACCACAATTTATTTTCAACTTGACTTTTAGATTAACTAAATTTTTAAAGCATTTTTTCAAAAATACCGTCTAACCTCTCACACATCACGAAATGGACTCCTCTACCAACTTAAAACTTTATCGGAACTGCCCGCGCATTCCAATTTTACAAAAAAAAATTAAATGAAAATAAAAGCCACTTTACAGAACACAGCAATATTTAATACCAGTCAGTTCATTTCAGTTTTAACTAAACTTATGTATGGCAAAAACTTGGATTAACTAAAGAGATTTGTCAGAACCAGAATTTTCTAGATAATATATTGTGTTTTAACTGATTTCGGGTTTTCACTGTAAAATAATTTAAAAAAGATTTATTCAACAAAAATTTAGTTGTATGTATAACTGGGGGCCATATAACTAGGAGTATAAATAAGTGAGCTACTAAATTTGTAAAATTGCTACACTGAGGTGATATTATCTTTTTTGGAATAGTATGTTATTGTTTTATTGGGCGACTTATTTGTGACTTTTAGTGTCGAGTTCGTAAGATTGACGGACGAGCGCCTCGAAGGGAGTCCGACGAAACCTAAAATATTTTAGTGCCATCCAGGCCATAATCTTTTTGCTTTAAAAATAATTGGGTTTATAAAAAGTAACATTTTAATGTTTGCATTTGATTGACGTAGTGAACTTTCTATATTTATAAAAATAAAATTTTTCTAACTAAACAGTTTCATTCGTCATATTGATCCGGTATATTATAGACATATAGTAGTTGAAATGATAAATTTCAGGCAATGTTTGTATTACGGAATTTTAATAAATTTACAACATAGGTACATAGTATATTGCACCTAAACTTTAGTAAATGATTTTAAACTGATATACAGCATAGTACATGTTTAAAACCAAATTTGAAAATAGTTTGTTGTTAAAGAAGACGTGACATAATATATTAAAGTACCTGTTATAATAAAAGCTAGATTTAGTCGAAATTGAAAGTTATTATCTTTCCTTTAGAAAGGACGTTGGTATATAATAATAAGTACATAAAATTCATCCTTATTTACATTTTGAACATATAAATAGCCAATGCCTAAACTTGATATCCTTAAATTATGTTCTAGATAACGTTTTTGATTTATTTCATTCAGCTGTGCTCTCCATTTAAGATAAACTTACAAGTAGATGAAATATAGAAATATTGACTGGCGTTGCTGCAAATGTCCATTATTATTAAAGTGTACTGTCAAAATTTTATAGTTAATATTTAAATATATTATTTATATGTAGCTTAACCTCGAAATAAAAGTTATTAATTTTACAAAAGTATTACCGATTTTCTTTAAACATTGATTAATTTATCTAATTATGATACTAAAGTCTCACTTTATTGTGACGTTTTTCGTTACAAAACGTTACATGTTGAGCGCGAAAATGGTTTATTACAACCGAGCGTAAGGTTAAGATTATTTAATTTAATTTAATAAGTAGAAGTATTAATAAATATTCTTTGTTTATTTATAAATTATAATGTTCATATTGTTGTATAGTTATTGTTATTATATATTTTGGACCGAGAAAAGGTACACCTACATGACATATCAAAAATTTTAATGGATAAAGTTTGCCTACATTCTCTTGCCATACCACTAGTTATTATAACACATCACATACCCAAACAAAGTATATAGTTGCTTTTAAAGAATTTAACGACCACCCTTATATATTAAAATGTATATTATGTACGTGTACCTGTACATATTTGATATTAGCAAAATTTAAATGCGATATTTAATTAAAAGGAACTACCCGTTCGTGTAATTTTGAGAAATGTATTATTTTCATGGATTTTAATCCGTTTTTTCTTCTCACTCTGCAATGCATCCAGAGAATATACTAATTTATAACAAAATGAAAGCAAAATGTTGTATTTAATAATTTTAGTTTATTATAAGTGGTATCCATGTTAAAAATTAAAACCGATTTTTTTGCAGGTTCTTACAAAAGATAGTGTTACCGTTTCGGTAGATGCTGTAGTGTATTATCGTGTTTCGAATGCCACAGTTTCGATTGCCAATGTTGAAAATGCACATCATTCTACCCGACTGTTGGCTCAAACGACGTTGCGAAACATTATGGGGCAAAGACCTTTGCACGAAATACTTAGCGAACGTGAAAGTATTTCCCAACATATGAAAGCACTCCTAGATGATGCTACCGATTCCTGGGGTATTAATGTTGAGCGTGTTGAAATGTACGATTATGTCTAAATGAAATGCAAAGAATAACATAATAATTACGATTCTGTTTTTTACAGCAAAGACGTTCGATTGCCTGTTCAATTACAACGTGCTATGGCAGCTGAAGCCGAAGCAGCTAGAGAAGCTCGCGCTAAGGTAATTGCCGCGGAAGGTGAACAAAAAGCTTCTCGGGCTTTAAGAGAAGCATCCGAAGTTATTGGGGATTCCCCTGCAGCTTTGCAACTGAGATATTTACAGGTTAGTGATCAATTATTATTATTTATTCAAATATGTTTGAACAGTTTTTAGAAAGTATTAAATTTAATAGATGATCATAAAACCACGATTGGTCGATTAGATCTGTCTTAAAAAATAATCGACCAACATTTGACAATAATTATGCACATACATCATACGTTAAGTTGCGGCGTAGATGATAATTTCAACAAGTTTAGTATTAAAACAGTTAAATTTCAGTTTTGTAGTTTTTAATACAACGGCAACGGTACTTATCATTTACTTCCATCATATACTAATTTGTTAAAAGATGAGCATTGCTCATGGCTGGTACTGTATAAAAATAATCCACGTTTATATGTCATGTACCTACTTCTCGAATTGTACAACAATTTAAACAATCTCTAGTTTCCATTAATTTTGAAATATATGTTTTGCATACACTAAATAATAATATATTAATTTATTCTATATAATATGATGAAAAATGAAAATCCGAGTTTACGGGATTACTCAAATTCCGGGTTTAGTTTACCGAATGCCGCTATGTTGTGTAAATTAGAATTTGTTTTCATATTTGAAGGTATAAAGGTTTAAATATTAGGAGCAACTAGCAATTATTTAGTTACGTATTTATAAAAATAATAAACAGAATTTTAACAGGAATATAACAAAACCCTAAAAGATGTAAATGTTAACTCTGTCTTTACTGTACATAATGTATGTAGAAGACGTTTTTTATACTTTACTCGATATTCTTGTTTAAATTAATTTCTAGATATTTAAATAATAGTAATAATCAATCTATTTTATCATTTTGTTTCATTAATTTTAACTAATTGTGAAACTAGATGCGAAGCAGTGCGGTGAAATTCGAGTTACAAAATTTCAATAATGTGAAATCCACCGTGATAACAATAATGTAAGCGTTACGTATACGTGTGCTTTAGGCGATTTGTTTATAACCATTAGGTCTTTTTCACTTATGTGTTACAAGTCACATAATGCAGTTACTAAAACAAGTAGTATATTGTTTTATTAGGATTAAAAGTGAAATTATTATATGTGCCGTGCATTTATAATGAGAAAATAATAATATAGTAACTAAACATTAGATACTAGATACATACATCATTAATAATGAAAAGTATTTTAAAATTTAAATTACTCGATTATATTGTTTGAATACTTGTGTAATGAAAATCCAATAGGCTTTGTTTTTTGTTTATTTATATTAAGCTGTCACTCTAAATTATTAAACTTTTCTAGCATAAAAGTTAGGTACCTATTTGAAGGTAGTACGCACTAAGGAATTGCTTAGCAATGTTTGTAACGTACTACTTTTAAGATGGTTGGAAAATAGTATATTGTTTTATTAGGATGGAAAAATTAACTTTTCCTGCTTAGCGAGTTTTTTCAGATGCGAGCGGAGTGAAACGACCCGAGCGAATGGAATACTTGCGTGGCAGGAAAAGTTATCTTTCCATCCGAATAAAACATGTTATTTTTTCTCCAAACGAACAAAATCTAAAAATTAATTTCAAAATTTAATTTAATTTAGCAAAATTATTTTAATCTTGCAAAATTTAAGGGGTTAAACGCAGTCAGGAGACCGAAAAAATGCGATTTTTCAAGAATTATTCCTGGAAATACTTATCAATTTATTTACGTAAAAATTTATATACATATTGTGGTAACTTTTAACTTTGTTGTGATATTTTTTATTTAATGATTATTAAAGCTACTATACCCGATCTCCGGGTGCTTTCCTAAAAAAGGCGTCTTGCGGATTACATAATTATAAACATATACATTACGAAAATGAAATTTAAAAAAATTCAATTTATGAAAACCCTGACTGCGTATAACCCCCTAATCTAACTAAAATTAACAAAAGTACGGTGACATGATTTAATCTGTCGATTATTTTCAATTTATGGCAGTAAAATTTAAATTTAATTTCCAACTGTCAACTTCTTGTGACATTTAATAAATTTATTTTTTAGGAAAAAAAAATAAATTTTTTACTGGTTTGGTTAAAAATTTAATTTTTAGAAAAGGTAGATAACAAAATTACTCAATTTTAATCGATAATGAAACAGTTCACTTTCCTATCGTTTCGAGAAAAAAACTATTATTATCTTATACGTATTGTTATTTTTAACCCTCTAATGGTAAGGTGGGTCGAATGCGACGCGTACATCGAGGCCACGGGACTTCAGGTATCTATCGCTTCTTCCAACTGGTCGAGTTCTATAGTTTAGTTAACATTATTTTCATTTGATAAAGGAATTTCTGTGTTCTGTCTATAAATACAAGTGTTATTCGCTATATTTACATTAAGAAAACGGCACCACGCGGAATAATTTCAAACTAGTTTATTACGTAGAAAATGACGTATTTCCCATTGTGTTGACGTGTAAACAACATTAAAAATACGTAATAAAGTCGCCATTGTTGACATTTAGCAGCGCCACCAACGGTAATGTAAATCGCGAATTGGAGCGATGGAGTAAACTTTGCGGCGGCTATAAGACAATAATAAATATTTAACAAATAAATAATGCAAACTTAAATTATAAAACTTTGTAAATACTTTAATTTTTTACATTAGATATATTATCTACTATTTTTATTGTAATATTTATGAGACGGAAAGCAGAATTACGGGTAAACTCATTTTATCAAAATTTTGTTAAAGATTTAGAAAATTCTAAAGGCCTAACGGTCGAATTACGGCTTTGCTTTGCACATTGGTTTACAGTTTGAGCGATGTTCAAAGGTTTATTTGAATATCTGGTTTATTTTTTATCGAGTTCTGGAAATAAATGACATAAAACATATCGGTCGCGTCAATTTTCATAACATGACCGCTTGCTTTGAATTAAATTTACACCACAATTACGTTACCATTCAAATATTATGGTGAAAAGCTGGAGAAATAATATAGTTTGGCGGCTAATATGAACTCCGGATGGTTACTCGGCGACCTATAGCTCGGCGTAAATTTGGCGACGGCGACGTACTACTCAGCTTATTGGATTATCTAATATTATATAATGTAATCGTTTCCATTTAAGATTATCATACATTTTTTGTTATTCAGTAAATCGTCGGGGTTCAATGATCGTAGGCAGAAAAATTAAAATAACTTACGATATCGATTATTACTTTAAAAATATTGTTAGCACTATGAAAAGCAACGGAAAATCACGTGTGTGGAAACCGACAATAGAATTTTAAAATAAGGTTACTAGCTGTTTTCGTGGGAATTCTTATAATTATAATATTTATGGATTTTTAGGATTGTTTATAATTTATTTAATTTCTTTTGAAAGCTCAGTTAAAGCCAAATTACTTCGCTTTTGGCAACTTGATTTAGATATTATTATTATGATTTCAATACAGTCCGCTTTAGTATAAACGCCACTGATTCTTTAAAGGAATAAACCACGATAAAATTGCATATAAATATTTGCAGAAGTGCTGTGATGTGTAGAAAAAAAACTCGGAAGTTCAAGAACCTGAAAACATCGAGCAGGTTAGGCAGTCAATTTGGCAATGTTCTAGGCGATCTGCATGCAAATATTACCTGCTTTTGGGATGTCTGATCATTCTGTTAGACGAATCCTTTATAAAGAACTAACATTTCATACCTACAAAGTTATAGTGATGCAAAAATTTAATCCACATTTCTGGAATCTGGAATCCCTAGTTTACATCGGCCGTCCAAGAACCCTGGCTGCTATGCTGGACAGAGTGAAGAGAAGCTTCAAAACTCGACTATATCGATGCATTGACCAGAACAGAGGCCACCTTAATGATATAATTCTTAAAACATAATAAAAAAAAACATTTTATGTCCCTCTGTAATATGAAAAAAGATTTAAACTGATATCGCCTATGCTGTTTAGTAGTTTCCTTACCCCACCCTGTATAATAACAGATTGTAGGTAAAATAGTCTAAGGAAAAATAGTCAACGGTAAATTGGCCTAGATAAAATGGTCTACGGAAAAAAAGTCTACGTGTAAAAAGTCTAGGTAAAATAGTTTAGGTAAACTGGGCTAGGTTAAATTGTCTTAAGTAAAATAGTCTAGGTAAACAAGTTTGTGTTTCCATCCAAAGATTAAAATATAAGAAATCAGAGGTGTTGTGATGAAACAAGTATGTTGAAAGAAGAAACAAAATCTGCTGTGTACGAGAATACAGAACATACAGACAAAGCTGATAGCATTTTTCAAGGAATATCGGGACGGTACTCGTATGGGGATCGAATTTATTCGCTCTGTTGGTCATACTATTAGTAAATTTAAATTTAATAATAAATAAATTTTTTTAATAGTATAGATTTTTTGTTTTAAACGTGTAGACTACATATATTTTTCCAAGTGCGGATCCACGCCGGGGGGGGGGGAGATTACCCTCATGAATAGATTAAGTAGATTCTAAAACTCAATTACCCTCCAGAATCAAGGTCTGGATTCGCGCTTTTATTTTGAGTCAGTCGTAATCACACTTAATTTAAGAAATCTTTCCCGGAATATTTCTGTAGACTTTTTTACCAAGACCATTTTACTTAGACTTTTTCACCTGAACTATTTTACCTAGCCCATTTTACCTTGACTTTTTTACCCGTAGACTTTTTTTTTAGTAGATCTATTTACCTAGATTAATTTACTGTAGACTATTTTTCCTTAGACTATTCTACCGATTACCGTATAAACAGAGGCCAAACAATACTACCCCTTCTAAAATAATAGAAGACTGGTATTTATTCTAAACTACCTTTTCAAGTTTGGCATAACAGTTTCTCATGACGCAAATGCGTCAGTAAAATCGGAAAGATGTTCAAAAGAAATTCAGAGAAATGTAAACAATTTCATCCCGAATGCTAGCAACATAGCAGATTAAGTATCTTTATTTACATTATAAACCAATTAAAAAAAGAAAAATACCACCCAACGAAATTGGCTGGGGTTTAAGGCATTTCAAAATATACTTATAATTAAAAATTTGAAAAAATAAAAATTTTCATCAATTTTGATGAATTTTTTCACGATTTTCAAGGGCCTCTCACTTGTTCGTTGTAAGCTTACAGTGGCTTCTCCGAGTATCCAAATCTGTAGATTCAGGATTCAAGTATTCTACTATGACGTATTTAGGTTTCAAGAAACCAGAGCTGTCGGTTTTTGTACAATTTTTTGTCTTTTATAGCAATTATACTAAAAAAGAACCTTAAATTAAGCTTTCTGATGAAACTTACATCTCAAGTATTTTTATTTTGACGCTTAAAAATTGCTTGTTTTAAAATGTTATAAAAATTGTTTTATAACTTATAACTTTCTCATTTTTATAGTTTATAAGTTTAAGGGCCGAAATATTCACCTCTCGTTAATCTTATCAGTAACTAAAGTTACCTATAAACCTACCACGTGACATTGATTCGTCAAATAGCAGACGTCCATTGTAAGTTTATAGATAACTTTAGTTACTTAAAAGATTAACGAAAGGTGAATAAATCGGCCCTAAAACTTTTAGAAATCATCTCCCGTATAATTTTCACGGAAAAAATGTCTCATTTCCGCTTGATGTGAATAATGCATGAGCGGGCATTTTAATGTTAAAACAGAGATAAACTTTGATTCTTATTTCAGATGATAAACTCACTGTAACACACTACACTAAATTTGGCACAACATACGTTTTTCTATTACGCCAATGTTCTTACAATCCAAGTGCTTAATATTTTTTACACAAAACATTAGATTTTTCTTATCACAAAATTATTCAAACCTAACCATCGGAAAATAGATTAGAGGAATAGAGTACAACTTTTGAATATTTCATCTTGAATTCGATCATGATATTATTTTCGGATATATCTATGTGGGCCTTTAATGCAGTTGCCTGCATTCTATGGTTTTTCCTTCTTTACCTAGATATGATTTTGTAATCAAGAAAGAAGTTGAATGCTTATTCCAGTATTTACTATGCTCTCACACTATGAAGAGGAGATGATTTTTTGTTGTCAGGACCTTTCGGCATTTTCTGAATACTCCAGTATTTTATCGGAAAAAATGAAAACTACTTAAGACTTATTAGATTCATCACCACATAAAGAAAATTTTATTTTACTTAGTTATAACTTATAACATTTGTATAACTCTAAAAAAATTTAACCCATATTACGATAAAAAAAATTTCTTTGGTTTTTCATTTACATGTAACCTATCATTGATGACCATGTTAATTATGATTGTAAAAAATTTCTATTTATTTGTTATTATATCAAAACTGTTCTTGTTAACCATGTTCTACTATATTTAGAAACTGAAAGCAGATCGAAAAAGAAATCAATTTAAAACATATTTTCTTTATTTAAAGAAATTAGATTAAATGAATAATTGAATAAGTTAGTAGCTAGGGTGCGTCGTCAAAAAGACAGACTCTAAAACCAGGTTTATTTTTAAATGGTTATTAGTGTTTGCGTTTGCAAAGACTTAAGCTGTTTTCAATTTAATATATTTTTTTAATATAAGAATGATTACGCGAATAACGATTTATGAAATATATTTCTGTTTAGCTTTTTACAAAATACACAATAATTAAAAAGAAAATTTGTGGTTGCTATAATAATTATATACAAACAACCTTTTAGGAAATTTCAGGCAAATTTATTTAGATATTATTTGCACACGAAGTTATAAGCGGAATAGAATCCACATTATATTACAAAAAATACCACGGTTCAGACTCCCATTAAGTAATAATGGGTTCAGATTCTGATTTGGATAAAAATCTAAGTGCCCTAGAAACCGTTTGTTATAAATTCAGCATCATTATTTGATAAGTTCGTAATTCAAAATCTGCTATTCCGCCAGTTTTATAATAAATTTACTTGATTAGATTATGATAATTTAACAAAGTAACTAGAAACGTTTATATTGGTGAATTCGACGCTTTTCTTAGTGTATTAGTCGAATAAAAAAATTCGATTGCTTTTTGAGAATATAATATCGTACATTAATATTTAGTATTTTTTATTTCAATAACTACGTTGCGTCGTATAATGTATGTGCATTTTTCGTTGTGCTTTATGGCATCTTGAAATATTTTGCTATATGCAAATAAATAATATAGACTAATTTAGTGAAACCAGCAAATTTGGTAAAGCTTTCATAATCGCTTTTTTTATAAATCGGTAAAAGTTTTAACCATTTGAACCTTATAGCAGCTAATTTACTTATTAATTAATACTTTCACAATTTTCATTAAATCACCAACTTTTAATAACTTACTCTTTATTATTAATTTTGTTGACATGGTAAGTATACTTAATAAAAAAATTTAAAATATTACAATATATTTTCACTAAACTGAAGAATCTCTTCAAAAATTATTTAAACACATCCTTACTACAAAAGTGACACAACTCAAAAAACCTGATTTTTCAGTTATTACCATTAATAGTTTTCGTAAACATTGTTTTTATTTGTATAAATTATACTGATTGTGTACTGTAATATATATTATTCTGTCTGATAGTTAAGGTTTTAATTTCTCTACAAGGAAATAATTTTTAGTTATATGTTTTGACTTATGTCGTTTTTGTAGCAAGGGTGCGATATCATCAACTAATAATTATAATTATAAACTTTATAATAAACACTTTGTGTTTACAATCGCCAAAAAATACACAAAAAAAGGTTTTGAGAACAACATATTTCATAAATATAAATAAAATAAAATAGTTTTCTCGTACAATACGAGTTTTAATATGTTATGAAATGTTGTTAAATTTTAGTTCTAAACAGTGTTTTGAACATATTTTTGTGATTCTAAAATATAGAACCATAAATTATAAGAAATAAACATTTTATAATTCGGAATTTTATAAAAGGCATTTGCTGTAAAGCGAGTTTTTTTGCTAGTTAAACTAAATTAGTGTTATATAGTAAGTTGTTAAAAAATATTATAGCTAGTTGAATTTTTCCAAGTTCTGTTATTTTAAAATTGAAAGTAATCAGTTTTGTTCGTGTATTGTTTGCACAGATTTCCCAAAAACTTTTTGTCATTCCCTATTTTTTCGCAACATACCGAGAAGAACTATGAATTTAATTGTTTTTATTATTTTGAAATGAGAGGTGCTTTATAGTATGGCATATATACATACATACGTGTGTAATATAAGTAAAAGTTCATACATTACATTATAGTATAGTAACATACTTATTATATTTTATATATTGTGATTATTTTCACTTTCCGAATATTAATATCTACCTTATATTATTTTATTATTATCTATATATTGTTTTTCAAACAAATCAAGCAAACTTTTTAAAAACGTTGAAATAATTTGAATTTTTATGAGTTTGATTATCTAGTAAATTTATTTTTCAATTTTAATTTAATGACCTTTCTCACGAGCACACTAGCACATTGCACAATAAATCAGTTTTTTAAGATTCCTGCGTTGTATTGTAACAGATAAGAATGAAAATTGTATCAATCGAAAAATATCATTTTTCTGTTACTTTCGTAGATCATAAGCAGCAAACCCATAATTTTTAATATACACAGCAAGAAAACTATGTAGGTACTTCAAAATTAACTACTAAAAACTGTACTTCAAAAGATTTCTTTCAGTTTAGGCGGCGAATGTTTAGAAAAGTTACAGATTTTAAAAGAATAAAAAAATCTGTTTCGATTTAGTTACATTTTTTATTCTTATCTATTCCGACAAGAAGCAGGAGCATTTAAAAAACCTGAAGTGCTTTCTTCTATTCCCATCTTGTTGTATGTTTGCGTTTAAAGCTCGCTGCACGCACAGTATATTTTAATTAAAATAACTTCAAGTATATTGCAATAATATAAATTTAATTTAATACAAACATTTCTATTAGACCCTCAACACAATTTCATCAGAGAAGAATTCGACGATAATATTTCCTCTCCCTATTGATATATTGTCGTATTTCATGAAGGCAAAAGGTGCAATGTAATAATAGCACGAAGAATGTTTACCATAGTCTAATAAGATGTCGCCTATATTAGATAATCAACGAAACTAAGGGAATCAGTATTTTATGTGGCCAACACGAATTTTTAATAATAATAATTATAATTAATTATAATATTATAACTGCGCACTAATGGAATATTAATTATATTACTATATGATTATGTATACAATTAACCGAAATTTTTATGGATCATTCTTTTTACACTGCTTATATTATGTATTTTCCAATAACCTTTCCCATAAACTGTTATAATATAATTTCAATTCGTTATTGAGCTGTATAAATTTGCATTAATTTAACTTGAGCATAGTTAACCCTGTCAACAAAACCCTGGAAATTGATTTCGTTATCGAAGGATTAAGTTGAATTTAATTTTACAAACTATTAGTTAATGCAGTTTGTGTTTAAAGTACTTCTTTACCATTAAAATAATACTAATTAAATCAGGATTTAGTAGTTTCAATTTTATAATTTTTTATATTACATTATATTAATATTTATTTGAACGAATGATCTGTAAAAATTGTTGTAATAATAGATAATGGTGTTGTATATAAAAATATGAATTACAATTTTATCTCAATGTGATTAATAAATTGTATTTGTGACTGAGGGTGTGTGATATAAGTTAATTAATAACAAAATTATTTTAAATCATATTCTATTCAAACAACCCATTTAATACCAATGTTGCTGTTAATTAATTTGAAATTCTACAGTATATGTAAAATATTGCTACTTGTTTTCATACAAATAGTTTGCGAGATATAATTAAACCTGTACTTTATTCTATTTATTTTGGCGATAACAAAATAGTTTTTCAATAATTTTATTATTAATATATTTTTAATTTGAAAATATTGTTCTTGTCTTTTGGTTTAAATAATTGTGTTAGATTTCAGTTCAGGTTTATATTAAAAATCTTGTAAAGTTGACTGACACTAATTTCGTATTAGAAACCATGAATTTATACGACGCGGATGAAATTGGAGTAAGTAATGATGAATACCACCACGGTATTGTTGTTTTATTAGATTATTCCAAAATAAATTCTCGTTCTGTAAGCTAAGAGATGTTTAAATTATAAAGAATATTACGTTTTCTCGAAGTATTCTGCTTTGTTTACAACGTGGTTTTCATCTGAGTTTAGGTGGAAAGCAACTGCGTAATCAGCTATTATGTTGGTTTAACAATACCGGATACTCGGTAAACTAATGGACAAAAGAAAATATGTTACGAGCATTTATTATGGATAATATATCTAATACATATAACATTATTATATAGTTACCTACTAAATTATGTATGTTAAATTTGTTATTGCATTTTGTATTAATAATTAATAATCTTTAAACGTAAGGGACATTTAACTTAATAGTATAATAATTACCTAAAAAATTATTTTGCACTTCGATATTTATGCATTATCCCGAACATAATTAAATTTACATTAATAACACTGGTAAAAAACAAAATATCTTATGTATTGATCTTCGACGATTTTTGATATTAATCTTGACGAATCTTAAAATTAAAGTAAAATTCGTTTGATGGATTGTACTCGTATGCAGTTCAATATATTCAAGTTGCAGAATTGCCTTATACAACTGAAAAACTGTTTAGTGATACTTGCCCTGTTCCGTATCCAAAGAATTATTCGCAATCATAGGTCAATCTGTAAAGTTATGATTACTTCTAATATTTTTATAAATTATAAGTAAACTTTATAAGAAACTATCGAAACGGACATTTACGAACTAACTTGCTTCGGAAAAGCACTTGGGATACGGAATATGTCACATTCCTTTGAGAAAATTGGACAATCTCATGAAAATAGTAATGTAATTTCACGTAAAACTAAAGAACTAAGTAAACATCAAAATTCACTAATTTAATTAAGTGGAAATATCTCTTAAACGATTATAATTCTTGTGATTAGCATATTAGTGGACATATTTTGATAGAACAAACATAATTCATATTCAAACCCATAAAATCCTTTCAAACAAAAATGTATACAACATAAGTACAACTTTTTATTGCTGTCAAAGGACGAATGAAAATCTTAATGAAACAGCACCAAAAAAATGTTGCTATTTCGAAATATCATCGAAAACATCAGCATTGATAAGTCAAATAAACATGTAAACAGCAGTAAAATGTGCCCCTTAATTATAAAAAAAATCTTATACAAATTTAAACATATTAGAAGAAAAGTTATTTTTATTAATTTTATGAATGTACTTATACATATAACTATGAATTTTTCCCATTTTCCTCTTGAAATACTTCTCCCGGATCTCATTAGGGATGATCTTACAATTTTATGGTTCACATATTATAAATCAAAAAAGTCAAAAATGATTAGTGACATGCCAAAGATGAAAAAAATAAACAAAAAATATTGTCAGAAAAAAATCAAAGAGATCAATATTAGGATTAGGTAGACCAGTGTAATTAGAAAATAAAAAGCATTTGGAATATTTCAAATCAGATCAAGTTAGGTAATTAACATTATAATAGGTGTTAAGAAGGAAATAAATGATTGTTGTTTATAATTTCTATAATAGCAAAAGGCTATTGAAATCCGTTACTAGATTTTTATGTTTGTTAATCGGCTGTGGATATAACAAAAACCGTCAAATACACTGTGTTATTTAAATCAAATGCATGGGCTAAATAAATAAAGCCTAAAAGTTTACAGTTATTTGATGTTCTACTTAAATACTCTTTACATTTAGCTACTAAATAAAATCTATGCAGTTATATGTGTGTTCAATAATTATTTTGTGTTTTCAATCTTGCAATTTACTTTTCGATTTACATAATATAAATTTACATATCAAAAAATATCAATGAGAATGTACCTAAGCGACACCTACATATTTCTAGAAGATTACAACTACAGTATCATTCATTTAATGTATAATAATTTGTTACTCGCAAGAGTTTTTTTTATAAATGATGTTGAAATACGAGTTTAATTATTTTTTATAAAAAGTACTACTTATTTGTTTTTGAACAGAATGTGTAGTGCGAATATTGTTTAGGGGTAAATTGTTTTTAACAGGTTTAAAATTATTTAGTTCAGAGGTAGTATAATAATATTACAAGGAGTTACAAAGTGTCTTGGACTAATTTAGACAATTACAGTAATTTCTGCACAATTTTTTTAAATTTAATAAAAATTAGTATATACGAACTCTGTAAATTGTGATGTAAACCAAATTGGACAACTAAGAACAATAAAATCTCCCAGAACGGCAATAACGCATATATACGCCGAATGCGGCAAATATGTCACGAATTTTGTTTATTTCATATATCCGTCGCTTATCATTCAAGTAGAAAACCAAATTACAGAAAAATATTATTTACAGCATTTTTTATTATATAGGTATACTATTTATTATATGTATCGTAGATTGGAACCAATTACAAGTTTTCTGGAAATTATAAGAAAATCTTTTAATGTGACTTTATGTTAGTCTTCGACGCAGGAAACTCCTTTATTATCTGTTATGCATATTTGTTTTCACACTTTATTAAAATCATAAATATTTTACATGGTAAATTTTTATTATGCTGTTGGTATCTTGAACCAATACACATCATAGATACCATATTCAATTCTTGATGACGTTTATAATCATCACGACATGAAAGTTAAATTCCAATTTATCACATTATACAAAATAAGATTGTATAGTGATTTTAATTTTTATAAGTTTGGTTTTGCCAACCAATGTTTAGAGTACCCATTACATGTTCTGATGACAATTCCGTATGTTGAACCGTTACAGCCGTATGGCATCCAAAATTTTGACAACGCCGTTCCAATGTGACGTCGTCAATGTTCATGACGTGTATTGTGTACACAGTATAATAATAAATTATATAAACAGTATATTGTAATACATCGTCGGTTTAGAGGAAAAACTTAGTAACACAATTATGCTATGTACTACCAAGTGACTTTTAAATCTAAATCGACGATATAATTTATATTGAGTCCATTGTAATAGATCGGATACATTTCTAATGTGTTTATTATTATTGATATTTCAATCAGAAATATAATATTATAGATACATTTTAAGCATAATTATTGTTGTAATAATCACACTGTTTGAAATTTTAAACACGCAGGCAAATAATTGCGCTTTTCTGCCGTCAATCAAAACGAATATAGTTACCTTTCAATGCTTTTGCTTTTGTAGAGCACTTCAGCAGTAGATACGTACCAGAATTATAAGAACACCAAAATATTTTCGATTCTAATCACGAGCTGTCTAAAAATTCGAATTTTTCTTTTTAAATTGCAAAAGAACAAAAATTGTTTTATTCTTTAATATTATATTAGTACACCAACCGTTTCACACCTTGCTTTGTAAAATTTGTATAATATACTATATGATACCAATTATTAAGCTAATTTGTTTTTAATATAGTGAAACAAAATTAAATATAATTTAGTTGAAGGTTTTCATAAATATTCATATAGAAAAACCTTTACGCTATATCAATTAACTATATTTATATCAACATTTATACTATATCAATTTATAGACAAAGAAGTGAAGAAGTCGATTAAAATTATTTGGAAAAATGGATAACGGAATGAAATAGATCGGCTCAATTTTGATAAAAAAAAGTCAAACAAATTAGTCCTCAAGAACGGTTATTTAAAAAAATTTTTTTTTTTTTTGATTTACAAATTAATACTTAAAAGTTTTTAAGCATTAAAACTATTTAAGTTTAATGATGAAAGGGATTCAGCTAAAAAAAGATTTCAGTTGACACTAGGTTGAACCAATTGATTAAAAAAAAAAGGATTGATTAGACGCATTGAAAATAATCGGGTGTTCTCATCATTCGGGCGTGCATACTGTTATTGAATATTTATAAACTCTTCTATTTATTAATTTGCAATTTAATTGTGCAGACCCTTAACACAATTTCTGCCGAGAAGAATTCTACTATTGTGTTTCCATTACCTATCGATATGATGACATACTTCATGAAATCTAAAGGTGCTTAGAAAGAATCAAACCATGTAATTTTTCATGTCAATTTGCAGTTAAAGGTAAAGTTACACACAAATTGAACCTGTAGTTTGTAATATACTATTGGCACATTTTTTAAGTCTTACTTTATGCACACAAAAATGTAATTTTTACTTATATTGGTTAATTTTGAATGATCAGGTCATATTATAAATATAAATTTTCTATTTATATAAAAACTCAAGGACTAAAATAATATACTACATTTGTTAAATACAGATATGACTACTTTGTTCAAGGTAAATTGGTATAAACTTGTCAATGTTTGATCGTGTATAATTCAATATAATTGTGAGTTTAAGATATTATTATAATGTAATTTTCCAATAATCAACAATAAATTTACTTTGTAATTTGTAATTTCGATTGATTATATTATTCACAAGGTATTTCCAGAATAATTTGCTGAATTTTTCATCGGAAGATACATATTGTATGATCCTGAATTTTTTGTATTCCTAATGTATTCATTATATTACTATTGGGCAGCGTCTGTTTTGATTCCTCAATATAAGAAAGAAGGACATGCAGGTAAGTTAGTATTAGTATATAATAATATTAAGTAGGTTACCAATAATTATTAAAGAATTGGTATAGTTGAAAGCAATGGGCGCTTGATTAGGTGAAGTTAACCGAAGTAAGAAAAAATGACTTTGAAAGCATTCCTCCGAATGTTTTTTCAAAAGTAAGTTTTTAAATACCTCATTTTGGTATAACCAGCGTAACCACATTCAGACTACGAGCTGTCGCTGCAACTGGCGCAAATTTTTTTTTAAATGAATAAACCCTGAATTCAATTTTCGGAAATTTGCATTTATGAAATAAAGAAATTAAAATAAATCTTTAAAAATTTTTATTTTTCTAAGTAATAAATTGGGCAATCGGTCGTATTTAGCTGATGACCACATGCATTTTATTAGTTGCACAACTGTTTGGCTGCATAGGTGACCACCATAATAACGTTTTTACGTGAATTTCATGTAAAACATTGAATTGTTTAGGAATTTTCAAAACAGTTTTAATTTAGGTAAATTAGATGGCGTTATTTGCAAACATTGAATTTTTGTAAGTTATTACTAACTTATCACTTAAAGCAAAAATGTACCTACGAATAAGTACAACAATTTCTAATTTTGATTAAGATGGGTAGACAAATTTTAAGTTAGATTTTGATGTCTGTTATTATGCGTTGTCCAGCTTAATAATTGTTCTTTCCGATGGTTTTGTTGTTATTATTCCTTACTTTATATTATTATGAATTTTTCTTTTCCTGATGAAAGACAAATTGTGTGAAAAGTCTCAAGAAAACTATGTTTGTACTATGTCCCGCAAGTAAGGTAACCCTTTCGAAAAAAAGCAAATGATCTGAATGTTTAAGCTTTCAATTTTTTCGGCTATGCAAATAGTTATCTAATAAGAAGGAATAATTTGAAAAATTATGTTCAGGAGAAACCAGGTGAGACAATATTATCAATATTGACGGATTTTTTTATATATCTGTGGCGAAGATATTTTAGAACCTTCTAGTTTTGAATAGCAATATAGTTTTATACAAAGAGAGCCGCCCAAAATAACTTGTAATAAAGTAACATAATATACAGATATACATACGGGGCATTCCATGCCAAATCGGACACCATTTTGATTTTGCATCTCTGATTTTATTTATATTATTTATTAAACTAAATAAATAAACAGAAAAATCTGTTAAAATTGCATTTTAAACAAGCAATAGTGTATATGGGATGCTAACTTACCCAGAAAATTTTCCAAAAATTAAACAATTTTTATTGAAAAACTAGAAGTGACCTAACATTAAAACCTAGTGACCTTTCAAGACCTAACGATTCCATATTTTTTATATTAAAATGGTAAAGAAGGGATGCCAAATTTTCAGAGGTGTTTCAAATACTGCTTACGTTACAACAATCCAATAATTTTGAAAAAGAGACGATGCAAATTAACCAGTACCCTCGAGCTATTTATGAACTAGGTGTGTTGTTCCGCCTAATTTTCGAAGTCTTGATGGTGGTAGTTACAAGAACTGAAATACTTTATATTTTCAAATGCAAAAATCAGCACAACCACAAAGGTACACCATCACCGATTACGTGGCAAAGTTGTTCTAACGCCATATCAAGGTTTTCCGATTTTAGAGCAGCATTAGACCTTTGCCTCTTACCGAAAATCTTAATGCAGCTGTTAAAGGAAGAGAGGCTAAAACTATGCTGATGTGTACGATATAATAAATCATAGCGAGCAAGATTCAGGAAGATACAACAACTGTGCCATATCATCAAACGTAGTTGCATTGTTAATCCACTTGTTTGTCGTATTTTTTTTTAAATTCCACTATCAATTACGAGGTGTTTTTCCTGTCGCTCACAATAGTTTAGCAGATCCATCATCTTCCGAGAAGGTGGAAATTCCGAATTATCAATTGGAAGGAAGCTAAAATGGCATCCTTTTGGCCATCGCCTAAATCAAACTGCTATTACATCCGAACTGCTATTACATCGCAGTGGCTGCACTGCGACAGAAGGTTGACCTGAATGTTACTAGGCATGTAATAGTATATTATGTACCGAGGAGAAAAGTGCTTCATTACTGCGGAGCTCTAAGTTAGTTAGTAACTTTGAAAACTTTTAATTCTCCCACTTCATTTTGGTGGGAATGCAAATTCGCCACATTTTTCCTGCAATTACTTACGTTGATTTTAAAATACTTTATTTAAAGAAAATTAATAACTGATTGAATACTCATCGACTTCATTGATAAATATTGGCATTTCTCTTTTCATTCAAAGATCTTGGACCAAGAACATCTTTCATATTCATAATTGTTGAAAACTCAACTCAAAATTTCCTTACCTGTGCTTTCTAACTTTACATAATTATTTAATCAAAAAAAATAAAACCGAATTATTCATCACCACAGATGTTCATTTAAAAGAAAAGTCTCACATGCTTAAAACAAATGATCTAATTAAAGGTTTTTAAATTAATCCCTGTTTTTTAAAAAAAATTATTTATAACTAAAGATGCTAATGCAAAATGAAACATGACAATACATATGTGCTATATTGATTATAAAAAGGCTTATGATTCTGTTCCCCACGATTGGCTTCTTGACATATTATTACAAATCTACAAAATCGACTTCAAAATTATTAAACTTTTATCTACTATGATGTCGAAATGGAACACCCTTATTATGAATGATCCAACTGTTTTAAATTCTATCAAAATTAAGCGTGGAATATTTCAAGGAGATTCTTTAAGTCCACTATGGTTTTGTTTAGCTATCAATCCACTTTCAGCGCTATTGAACGATTCTAATTCAGGATTTAAGCTAAATTTTAGATTCTAGGACACTTCGCTACTGGGCATCTCGTACCCGGACATTTCGCTACCGGGACATTTCACTACCGGGACATTTCGCTACTAGGACATTTCGCTACTACATTTAGAATATTATTCATTATCAGAGATATTTTTAAATTTTCTCAGATTTACCCTAAGAGATGCCCCACACCTTGCTAGTAGCATCTTTTCGAATTCTGGGTTAACATTCATTAAAATATAATTCTAAAAAAATGTGCTAAAGGTGATATCAAAATCAACAGGTGTCAGGTTCGTATTCAGTAGAATTTGGTTACTAATTATTAATACTATATAATATCATAATTAATAAAAACTTAAAGGGCCGGTCCAAGTTCTACGCTTCCGAATTTCGCCAAAATTTTTGCACTGGTTGGTAGGTAATGGTCCATATATAGTAAATGTAAATAATAAAATTTGCGGAATATCCAGTAGTTTTTCGAAAATAACAAAATTCGAAAATTGCAATTTCAAAGGTAATGGATCCGAGATTTTCCGTGGTTGCGATTGTCAAAACTGACTCTCCGCCAACTCTCGCTCGGATCTAAACTCATTAAAAACATCCCCCGGAGGGCACGGACCTCGAAAAATGATGAAATTCAAAGGCTGCGATCCGAGATGAGCAATGTCTCCGCACGTCCTACGGGCTTCGGACGGTTTTCACAATCCCTGTAGTGTAAATTAAGGAAATAAAATAAAATAAAGAATAATATGCTAAAACTGGTAGCGAAATGTCCCCGGTAGCGAAACGTCCGGTCACCAAATTTTAAACTGTACCATAACGCATTTGCTTTACATGAACGAATTAAAATTATAATCTAGGACCAATTACCAACTTCACAACTTACTAAAAATTACAAAATTATTCACTAACGATATTTTCATAGAATTTAGTTTTGATAAATGTGCAAAAATTAATATTGCCATGGGTATTCCAGTTGCTAGTCTTGAATGAAATTCCCCAATTACTACCAAAGAAATTATATAAATATTTAGGAATGAAGCAAAATTTTGTTTTAGATCACACACTTTTAAAAAATGAATTTAGGCAAAAATATATCAATAAATTAAAAATTTTACTTAAATCAAAATTAACGTCTAGAAATATGATTTCAGCTATAAACTTGTGGGTGGTTACAGTCTTATCGTATTCTATTGGAGTTTTAAAATGGTCGAATACAGACCTTAATGCCATGGACACCTTAACTAGGAAAGTTATATATAAATATAGATATTTACATCCAAAATCTGCAGTAGAAAGGTTAAATATATTAAGCGAAAGAAGGAGGACGCGGTTTAATAAATTTGTTTAATTCCTGTAAATCTATTACTAAATTATTACGTGATTATTTTTATCCTACTTCTTTAATATGGATAAAAATTTTAGTGGTTTGAATTTAAAAAATTAAAATTTTAATCGCGAAGAAAAATCTGATTTGAATATTAATTGGAAGAATAAGGTGCTCCATGGTAAATATCCGACAATTCTGGACTATAAAGGAATTGATAGAGAAATGTCATTAGAATGGTTGAAACGGGGATTACTACACTTTGAAACTGAAGGATTCATGTGTGCAATTCAAGATGGTGTAATTGCCACTGACAATTCCAAGAAGCACATCATGAATCTCGATGTTTCAGATCGATGCCGAAAGTGTAGTGTACCGAATGAAACCATAGAACATATTATAGGAGGATGCTCCTTCTTGGCTCCTACTGATTATCTCAGGAGACACAACCAGGTTTGCAAGATATTACACCAGCAGGTTGGTAAAAAACTCAACTTGCTCGACAATTTTAGACCCTATTATGACTATGTTCCTGAAGCTGTATTTGAGAACGATGTTTCCCTACTTTACTGGGACGGGAAAATTATTAAATAACTGATATTTGAGGTCCTTGGCGCAAATAAAGGAAACAGCGTTTCTTGTAGTAAACAATATTTAATAGAAAATAAACGACTAATTACAGATATGATGTCTGCACATGAAGTGACTGCACTCAACTGACTAAACTAAACTTAACGCATGCGCATACATACAGCATAACATGAGTTGACAATTCAATCGAAATATCGACAATATTCAATAAAAATATTAACAGATAGAGAAATAAGTAATAATAGACCCGATATTGTCTTGATAAGTAAACGAGATCGAAATGCAATCATTATTGATGTTGCTGTACCTATGTCAAAAAATGTCATTACCACTGAAGGAGAAAAAATCCATAAATACGAGGCACTAGCGATGAAAATGATAAGTGTATGGGATCTCAATAAAGTTGTAATAATACCGACAGTGATATCGGCTAGTGGTGTGGTATCTTCCAAGTTTACAACCCATTTGTTAAAGCTGGATCTAACAACAAAAAAATCAGGCATGATGACTGATTTTGAAAAACTGTTCTATAATGTCCGGAAGTACCTACTATTTCCAAAAAATATCTTAATTTCTGCAGAAAATATAGGTTTGGTAGAAAAAATTACCATTTCAATTTGAAATCCAAACATCACGCCAAAACGCTCGCTTGTGTCATGGCGTCTGTTTGTGACGTCACGCCTTATGAACGTCAAATTGACAAGTTAAACAAAATTTATTATTTTTTGGTTAAACGTTGAAAAACATTCGGTGCTATGAATTCTAAAGTATATAAGTGGTGTGCAGTCCCCCAGTGCAATAACACATCGATAAAAGTTCCCAGCAAGTTATTTGTTTGTTCCACACCAGATAGCAATGCGAAAGAAGTGGCTTAATCTTGCACGACGAGATCCAACATCAATTTCTCCAAAATATACGATTTATTTCTGTGAAGATCACTTTAATGTAAGTTTTTACTTTATTTCGTCAATTCTAAAATTGTGTGTGCATAATCTTGCTGTGGTCTAACTCTAATAATGAATTGAATCTTTTTTTAGGGTAGCTTTCATCTCTTTAATATCCACCACTGTTTATTTTAATGGGTACTTTATTCTCATATTCCAGTTGCCAAATGATATGGACAATTTTATGTAGTATCATGTGATGGGATCAGTGTCTCAGGTCCGCATGAAACCACTGTGTATTCCCACAAAATTTGATTGCCAACCAGATAGAAGAAAACGAGAATCTAATAATACTACAGAAATACAGAAGAAAAAAAGAAAGATACTAATTGATGAATGTGAAAAAGATTTAGAAGAAAGAAGTTTTACTATTAAATATGTGGAACTGGGAGCGACTTCATCTGGAAGTTCAGGTACCTGTTTATTTATGTTTCAATCATAACTAAAGTGGAAATTGACTCACAAGAGAAGTTGTATACGACGTACTCCAGTAGTAGGTACCTAATCTCTGCCAACAAATTCTACCAATAATAAATTATACAAAAATAAAAGAATCATAACATAAACACATACTAAGAGGTTCATTGATGGCAAATTCTTTTACAATGAAATGAAAAAATACTACATGTACTTAGTTAAATAACTTATTGTTTGTAAAATGAATGCAATATCAGTAATTTGTTCATACTGAGTAGATATTTTCATAGTTGTTTTACGAGGATATAATGTTTTTTCATTTCCAGTTTTGCGTGCAATAGAAAATATTGCGCAAGAAGAAGTACATAAGACTGAGAATAAATCAGTCCAAGTACACATGACGCACAAGTTCAGAAGTAAAGCTATCCAAACAGGAATTCAATTAGTAAGCCAGATGACATCACCCTTGAGATCTAATCTGCGATCTGTTTCTACATCGCCATGTAAAGTTAAAACAGTCATTGAAGATCAATCTGATACTAGTGATATTTCTTATACACCATCTGTACTGCACAGAGAAGCATCATCATCAACAATATCCACTTCAGACTGCAGCGAGTTACTTGAAGAAAATAAAAAAAAGGAAGAATCAAAAATTTTAGAATATACATTGCTTAAAATTATGAAGAATCCGCGTTCTTACATCGGTATTCCTAAAAACTGTTACTACCTAATAGGTTTAATTGAAGAAAATACAAGTATTCCTGTTAAACACATTCTTATGTGTTTAAAAAAAATTAGATTAAATAACCCATTTAGGCTGCTCGCTGATGATTTTTCTATGACTCCAACTTATGCCAGTAAATATTTTTAAAAAGTGTACCTTTATTAGCTAGTCTGTTGCGGCCTTTTATTGTAAAATTAGATAAGGATTGCATAAAAAATAATTTACCCATGGCTTTTAGGCATAAATATCATCATGCAAGTTGCATCATAGACTGCTTAGAAATTGAGGTGCAAAAGCCTTCGACAGCCTTGAATCAATCTTTTTCATGGTCAGAATACAAAAAGGGTAACACCATTAAGTATCTTGTGTCCTGTACACCAAACGGTTTGGTGAATTATATTTCGCCAGGTTACGGAGGAAGAATAACAGATACATGTTTGGTTGAATCGTGTGATTTTATAAAGTGTTTGCAACCAGGTATGTGTGTGATAGCTGATAGAGGATTCAAACATGTAGAACAATATTTACTTAAACAGGGAGTACAACTAGTACGACCTCCAAGTGTTACAGCTTCAACTAAACTGTCAAAAAGTGAGGCAAGGGAAACCAAACAAATTGCCAGTTTGAGAATACATGTTGAGAGAGTGATTCGACGCTTACGAGAATTTAGTATGTTAAAGCCACATGCATGTCTAAATCATAATTTAGTCAAAGTGCTTGATGATATTATTACCATTGCCTGCGGTTTAATCAACTTGCAAGATTCATTAATTAAATAAAACTACAAAGTTATCATAATAATATAGGGTAAACTAAGGTATATTCGTGACATAGGTAATTTCGCGATAGTGGTTATTAAATTATCACAATCTTGTCTACTGCAACAGAGTCCCAATTTTTGCAATACTTTCTGAAGTAACATTTCTACTGTAACTATTGCAAAAATTGGGACTCAGCTGCAATAGGTAAGATTTTGATAAATTTAATAAAAACTATCACGAAATTACTTATGTCACGAATTATCTTAGTTTACCCTATGCATTTTATTTACCCACAAACTATAATATACTTAGGTATAATAATGGATACACATTGTCTTTCCACGAAGTGACTAAAAGTTCAAGAAAATTAGATACGTAGTTATCATCAATAGTAACACTTATTATTTCTACATTTTTATTTGAAGTAAAGTTGCTATCAGCTACACAGAAGTAGCCCTTTCGAAGTCCTGTTAAATACATTTGTAGCTGCATTTGCATATAAAACTTTTGGGTCGGTTTCCCATTTTCCACATAATTTTTAAAAGTCTTCGCACTCTTGGGGCACTTAATTTCAATAATGCTATCTTCACAGATCCCATCAGGCGATCCTGCTATCATGGGATAGTTTTTGCTTAACATTAAACCACATTTTCTAATTTTTTTTTCCAGTCTAGTACTTACAGTGTTCCTTACTTCATCTTCCAACATTCTACCGCGTTTCATGGCTGGCGTATCTAGGATTTTTCCTCCCATTAGTAAGGCAATCAGAGTTCCATCATTGGTTTTGCAGCGACTAAACTTGAATGCTCGTGAGGCTGTCACTCTTCCATATCTTAGCTCATGCCAAAGGCAGCTTTGATGTTGGTCTCTCGTCTCTTTTTCGACATTTATGACATCTGCATCAGTCAATACAAGTTTTTGCAAAAATATGTCGCATAACTTTTCTTTATATTTCAGCACCAATTTATGCATGGACAAAATTTGGGTTTGATCGCAAACATAGTCTTGCTGATATTTTATGATTTCACAGTTATCGAGTTTTCTTTTCTTCCCTTCTTGTAAAAATTTTTCAAATACTTCACTATTTGATGGCAAAATAGGCCTACCATTAGATAGATCTTTTGAAGTTATATATTTTAGGGTAGTCCCAACCTTGGATAGTTTGGACTTCATCCAGTAACATTCTACAGATGTACAGGACGGTTCCTCACTTCTACGATGGACCCACATGAGAAATGCTATAGCATGTTTACATCTCCCTTGTGATGCAACACAGTCATGGCATTCTACTGATTTGACTGCTTCATCCTTCTCGTCGACTATTAACGTCACTCCATATAATTTTGGGTGGACTTTATGTTCCGGGCAGATTTTACCTTTCACTGTGCACAGATTTCCATCGCGTTTAAGCTGTACGTAGCTTACAGCGTCATCGCCATATGATGGTCTGGAGAACCTTAAATAAAAAAATTAATTGTAAGTATGTGGTGTAGTTTAAAAAAATCAACATTTCAATATCATGTCAAGTAACACAACCAATTATAAAGTGCCCATGAAAAACAGATTTACAGGTTTCGCACTTTTAAATTATTATGTTTTTTAAAGATTATTATCAATACTTACATGGAAGTTTTAACATTTCTAAATTCTGCTGAACAAAAGTCTTTGTTTGATGCAAGAAACTCTCCTAGCATCAACAAATCTATTCTAGGCAAATTAGAGCTATTTGCTTTGGTAAATCCTTGTTCCATGACTAAAGTTTCTTGATTTTGGTAACACAAAACTAACCAACTGATCGATGGGAACCACAAAATACTTAAAAAACGTAGATAACTGTCAAAATTAAATTCAAAAGGAACGACGTTTCACAAGCTTACAGAGACGTGACGTAGTTCGCTCTGATTGGTGTTCAACTTATCATGGCGGATTTTTGTATTTTATAATTTTATTTTATCAAAAAAGTTATAAATCCTGCTGATAATATGAACAAAAATACGTTTTTTATAATCCATAAGTCCTATTACATTAGATAAATACATAATTTTAGTGATTTTTGATTACTGTCATCATGCCTAAAATGTGCATATAAACGATTTAAACCCTTAATAATAATTTTTTTAAATTTGTTAAATTTATCTGTATAGAATTTAAGATTAACTAACACTTAGTAAAACATAAAATGGTTGGAGCTAAATCCCTCATTTTATGTTTATTACCACTGTATGTGAGAACAGAAATAAACTGTAATAATAATAATAATTTTATTGGGCCATGAAAAAGTATAAACATTTATAGGACAAGTCAAATACAAAAAATATACATTGAATCATTAGTTTTCAGTTATCACAATATATTTCATACATTACAACACTTTGAATTATTAATACAAAACGCAATAGAAGTAACAAAAAGCCAAGCCCAGACATAATCCTTAACATTTCTCAAAGCGCTTCAGTATGAACTTAAACAATTTAGGTGACCCGCAATTAACCAGGGCTGCAGGAAGTGCATTAAACAATCTGGTCCCCATCGCTTCAGGAGACCTTCTCGTTTAATTTTGCATTAGTTTGGCAGGCTATTTGTTAGTGCGGAAAGCGAAGCGAAATTTTCGTTATATTTGGTTCTATAAATGGAGGAATTTATCGCAAAGAATGCATTTATTAATTGAAAAGAGGATAAAAAACTCTATATAAATATGGCATAGCCTACTAAGGTTTCCATTTAAAAAAACACAACTTTATATTATAACTCGAAAACAAATGAAGAGATTTAAAATCCTTAAAGCCCAATTTATTCTCTTCAAAAAAATGTCTAAAAATGGTGTAAATGTTTTTTTAATAATTTTACAAACAACCGAGATTTTAACGAAAAGTCGAAAAAGCGAACTTTTCGCCATAACTCGAAAACGAAAAAAAGTGTCGGATTCCGGTTTTCACCATTAAGCTTTTCCCTAAAAAAGAGATCGAAGATGCGCCATCCATTTTTCCATATCTCTTATAGTTACCGAATTCCCCAAAAGAACATTCGAATTTGAACCACCCTGTACGCTTGACCAACCGGAATCCCAAAATTTGATTTAAATTTTTTTTTTATAAATTTGAATAGGGTATTTGACTAAAATTTAAAAACCTCACTAATGATTTTTATGTGTATGTAACACTTGTGAAATTTTTTTTTCAAAAAATTTCAATCCAAAGCACCACAAATTAATGTTTAAAATTTTAACTAAAGCTGCTTAATTTAAACGCTCATTTATGGCCACGTGGTGTGCCTACGTCATACTTCATATTGAAAACTTTTTCACCCATATTATGTCAACCAAAAATTGTGTAATCACCTGTCTAACCAAAGATGGAATGTCATGCCGATGTCAAACAAAACACCAACTTAACCTTGAATAACAACGGGGAAAATTTTAAAAACCACATACTAGCGCCACCGACGGCATTAGCTTACACTAGAACAGTTCCGATTTATGCTTTTTAGGGACAAATTTCGTGCTTTTTAAAGTATTTTTCCGGATTTTTTGGGCTTATCTATCTGGTCCCTAGTTATTATATTTATAATACGATTTTGTAACGTTACACTCCTTAGACAAAACAGAAATCGTCAAATATTCACTTACTGCAAGGTGAGATGAAAAGAAGAAAGAAGAAAAATTCTACAGCTACTCCACCAATTTCCTGGGGTATAGATCTATGCTTGTTGGGACTGGAAACCACATATCGAAATATTGGCACACAAATTGATTAAGCATGGCTTTTACCTTGCAAATTATAGCCTACCTGGTTTCTACAAGATCAACACTTGTGGAAATCAGAATACAAAGAATCGTAGAGTTGAGAATAAATTAAAAACTACAACAATATTTACTTGTGACTTTAGTGAACTTCTAGTACAACTGCATATTAAAAAGAAACTGAAAAAGATAAACATAGAAAACTATTTTGAAATCTATTTCAAAACGTCCCAGTGCTTGGTGACAACTTTCCAGCGTAGAGGACGAAAATCAGCACTAGCGTATCTCTACGCATTGCATATAACCCAGTGTGTTCAATTTATTGTACTTTTGTTAAAATCTGTTAAAGTGCAATAAAAAATATTATTATCATTATTACCTATTTTAATTTTAAGAAATTAGACTTAAAGAGTTTAATTTCTGTTCGTACCGTACGTAATAATTTCATTTATTTACGGTAAGATTTTATTATATAGATTAAAAAAACATTACAAAGCTCATGAATATCTTGTGAGAGAATAACTATGTCAGCAAAACAGAGAAAATTCGACTAATATTCATGAATATTATGTTTTTTGTTAGTATTAAATTATAATTCTTCTTCTTCCTTTCAAGGTATAGGCAGTTTTGCCTGTTCCTACTTCATAGATCGCGCCATCTTTTTCTTGGGCGGCCGACATCTCTTCTTCCCTTCGGGTTATACGACGGGATCTTTTTTGGAAATCTATTGTTATCCATTTTATTGATGTGTGATCCAATTTTCTCTATATTCTGTGATCTTTTGATTAATGGAAAAGATATTTAATTCATGGCGTATATCTTCGTTTCTTATCCTATCCATTCTTGTGCAACCTTTAGTTCGTCTCATGAATGTCATTTCAGCTGCTTGAATTTTTGATTCCTCTCTCGTGGATGGTACCCATGTTTCGCATCCATACGTTAGGACGGGCACTACCATTGTTTTATAAAACTTGATTTTAGTCTCTCTTCGAGTTAAGTTCTTGAGAGTTCTATGTATCGTGCCGCATATGTGTTGGAATTTATGTATTTTGTTGGGGATGTCGTTGTCTCGGTCGAATTATAAATTATGAAAACTAAATTATGAAAGTAACCGCTTTCGAAATATCGTGTCTAATAAATACAATTTTAAAAATACTCAAACGTTTATTTAACTTGGTTGTGCTTAAAATATTATTATAATAAAATGGGGTTCAACCAATTTAATGACAGAAGAGCTATTAAGCATACTGGTAGTACTTTTTGCAATAAAGAAATCAGGGTATTGTTACATAAATTGGTAAGTCAAAATGTATTATAAATATTAGGGTAACTAGTTAATTAATATAAAATAAGCAAGTAGATGCAGCATACAAAAGAAGGACCAGAAAAAAGATCGAAGAATAAATGACTTTTTAGGATTACTTATTCATTAGACGATGACTTAAACGTTCGTGAAGTTAATAAATAACTCACAAGATATCACTCCCATAAGAGACAAGCAATACAATAGCTAAGGATGCTAATATATTGAACATTGGTTAGAAATTATAATTAAAAAAATACACTCTAAAGCAAAACAGTAAAATTAATTAACTCGTATTTACAATACAGTTTAAATAAATGCTTAAAGAAGCAAAAAATTGAAACCCACAACACCGAAGTATGACTTTTACAACAGCACAGAAAGCATAAGAAAGGGAATACTAATTTTGCAGTAGTAAATTTCAATAAAAATATAACCATCTAAAGGTCAGTATAGATAGTTAGAGTTTTTATCATGGATATAGTACTATTATTTTATGATATTAAGGTATTACCAATAAATTAGAAAACATATCGGGAATAAGTACTAGCAAACGTAATAAATAAATGAAATAATAAGAAAAGTGCAGATTCTGCAATAATTGTAAATAAAAATATACCGTAAATGAACTAAACTTGAAACACTTGTAAAGTTTTCAATTAATTTTAAAAATTATCTGAATCGGTTATACATTCCTGAAGATACGATGACATTTTAATTTTGAAATTTTTTTTTATTGTGGTAGCCCTGCCCTGGCGAAGATTTATCTGCCAAAACCTTATTTTCATCATTTGAGCCCACAAGACACACGTCCAAAAAGTTTGATTGCCATCGAAGTAGAAATGCCGAAGAAAATCGAGGGACAAGAACCTTTTTCAAGTTTTCGCAAAAAAAATTAATTCTTTTTTTTAATATTGCATTCCTGATTTTTAACGAAGGGTTCCATACGCTGTGAAGTCCTTTGACGGTAATGTTCCTACATACCAAATTTCGTTGAGATTCTTTCAGTACTTCAGGAGTTACTTATTCTTGAAGTTTTAACTTTGACAGCTTGTAAAAACCCTACTACCATACCAAAATTGGTCCTGATTGGTTTGACGCTTCACGAATAAATCGAGGGACAAAATTTGGCGACCGACCGACCGACAGATAGACACAGAAATTTATTTTTAATTTTTTTCAGATCTTTATGTTTCTGAACACGGTGATCTCAATAAGGTAAAAAAAAATTGAATTTTTTTTCGATTACCATACCTCCAATTTTTTTGGTTGATTAGAGGCAAAACGCAGGTAACGCATAGTTTATTTTATAGTAAATCTTGAATGACAAAAAAAATAAGTTGTGAATATGTAAAAAGGTGTGGAAGAGCTGATTGTAGGTTTTGGTATTCTTCACCGAAGTCTCTCTTATGGGAGCTGACTTGTTCACCCCCTCTTCCAGAAGGATGTCACTGTTCCTTGTATATGTGATTTTATCGATGTTGGGGGAGGAATCTGTCCTGGAGCTGTAGAGTTCTGTCTTCAGTTTTTCTTAAAGCCTGTTCACATTATAAAATTTTGCTTAAAATTTGGCTTAAAATTTTTATAAGATAAAAATTTCACTGTTCACACCTTAAAATTTTCGTTAAAATTTTCCTTAAAAGAACTTTTAAGCGAAATTTTAACAAATTTTAAGGAATAGGACGGCACCTATTTTCTTAAAATTTTACGTAAAATATAGTGAGTTTTAATGGTGTATTTGGTGATATCAGGTAGTATCACTGCTTTCTGTTGGTAGTAGGTACTTTGTTATTATTATCATTATTATATGATATAAAAGTATATAACTTATTTTTATGAAGTATTCTAATATTTTATATTATTCTATTATTGTTATTGTTGAAAAAATGGATAGTCAAGAAAATGTAGGAAACACTTTTGAGCCCAAATTTTTTTAGTTTTTTGTTTTTGAATAGACTTTCTTTATCTAAATAGATTTAACAACAACACAGTTGTTAAAATTGCACAACTCATCACTTCATGTTTTTTTATCGGCATTTTACTTTCGCGTGTTTTATATAAACAATAATCACTTGTACTGCTTGTACCAACAAATGTTAGGTTAGGTGTTAGGTTAGTAAACGTTAAAAAAATATTTCCGTAAAATAATAATTTTAAGGTGTAAACACAAATCTGTAAATCGACAAATTTTAAGGAATTTTAAAGAAATTTTAACTAAAATTTTAAGCAAAATTTTAAACAAAATTTTATAATGTGAACAGGCTTTTACTGTGATGTTGTACTTTTGTTTCTCCATTCAGAAAGTTATACTCCTTACTATTTTAATTCAGCACTCAACGTTTGAGTTACTTAACCTTAATATGTAATTGCAAAATGGACTAATGGCTTATTGCTATTTAGCAAGTTATCTTTAAAACTCTCACAAAGTAAAAGATTTAGTATTCCACTTACTTTTTCAGCATCTTGTGATTTACTTGAAACCTTATCCTTTTGTGTAGATAACGTTCTGAAAACTAACTTTTCTGGGATAAAAGTTTTAACTTTTATGAAAACGTTCATAATTATAGTGATAGAGTACATTGTACTGAATTTTCTTTAAAATACATATTTTTATGTATAATAGCTCTTTCAAGAATACACTTTTTAAATAATTCGTATTTATAAGATTTAAAAAATTGAAACGTTAAAATTTATTTCATGCCGGCAACCAGCTATCCTCTTATTGCTGCGATTTTTCGTTCCTTCAAAATTAAATTAACACTAAAAGATACAGGTTTTCGAAAATCTTTTATTGATCTTTTATTAAACCAAATTGGAGAGATAGTGCGCTCGAAAAATGCATGTTGCTGAATTCATTATGTTAGAATGTGATGTGTATTTGACAGTCCATCTTACATCGTGAAAATGCTAGCTTGTTACATGTGTACGCAATCAAGTGATTTCATAGTATGTGGTACTGATGATGGCTAATGAGCTAGAAACACAGAAATGAGTGATGGTTTCAGGACGTCGAAAATCGGTAATCTGTGTCTGCCACTCTTACCTTGATTGTGTTGGTAATTATTTAAATTAACACTATTCTCTGAAAAATTACACTTTAAACTATTAAATTGACTTTTCAATTAAAATAAAATGCCTTTATATCAAAGCCACACTTTATGGTGTCCCTACGATCTAGCGCTCTAAAATTTGAGATATTTTTAGAATTTTTTTTTATGTTTGATTTTTAGATAATAAATTACAACATTAATTGTGCATACATAAAAAAATATTTTCAATTACGTCAAAAACAGCACTAAATAATACCCTGTTTACCTCCCGCACACACCTGTAAGGGAGGTATATTTTACTTTGACTCTGCTATTTATTATACAAATAATAACGAAGAAAATTATTAATCGGTACATGTGCGCATAGTTATGAGCAGGACTAACAAAAAAATTTTTAAAATGAAAATTGTCAGAATAACGCGCGTTTGTTTTACCAATATTTAAATGAAAAAGATACGAAGCTTTTGAAATAAAATATTGATTCTAGTTCCAGCGATAACCAATGGTGTTTTGAATATCAATATAAAATTTCAGATGATTCGGCTATACCGGGTGTTGACTCGAATAGCCGAACATAGGGAATTAACACGTAAAAACTTATTTATGCAAATTCCTGCTTCCCAAATTATTTTAGAAAAAAATGAAAGACACAAAAAGAATGCAGAAATATAAACTACGTATGATAAAAGCATTAGATTTCATGTAATCTTTATTTATAGGGTCAAAAAATGCTTTTAAAATTGTTAAAATTTTCATTTATCAGACTAGCCATGCAAGTTTCCAAGGTAATTATTTCGAAATTAAATTGAATTAATTTCATGACCAGTCTGAAAAATGTAAAATTTTAACAATTCTAAAAGAATTTTGGACCCTTTTAGTAGAAACTAGATGAAATTCGAAGATAAAAGTCCAAAATTCGTTTACAATTGTAAAAATTTTCATTTGTCAGACTGGTCATGAAATAAATTCAATTTAATTTCGAAATAACTACCTTGGAAACTTACATGGCCAGTATGATAAATGAAAATTTTAACAATTTTAAAAGCATTTTTTGACCCTATAAGTAAAGATTACATGAAATCTAATGCTTTTATCATACGTAGTTTATATTTCTGCATTCTTTTTGTGTCTTTCAGTTTTTCTCTAAAATAATTTGGGAAGCAGGAATTTGCATAAATAAGTTTTTACGTGTTAATTCCCTATGTTCGGCTATTCGAGTCAACACCCGGTATAGTGTGGTGTTACAAGTGAATTTGCATAAAAATTAATTTTGATGTAATTCAATGGTTCTAATCAAATATAATGTACCAAAACACGGATTAGTCCCATGCGAGACCAACAGGCATTTTATAAACCTTACTTGAAAAAGTTCGTTTTCGAATATTGAAAGGTTGGTGGAAAGATAATTTTTGGTCAAGAAGTCTAGCGAGATAGCGTGCGGTGAGATAGACCGACATTGTGCCGATTGAGATTTTTGTAAAAATTTTGTGAGATTTTGAATTTACACTTTTTTGAAAAGTGATATCTAGCGCCGATCGTTCTGGAGGAACGTCATTCCCGGTATTTTGTTTGATTTTCCGTTTTTGGAACTACTGATTAAAGTTGGTGTTAACATCTGTGTAGAAATCTATGAAGTCAGCTTTTTGGAAAATTCAATATCGCATAATTTTTGGATAGAGCATAGAGCATTTCCCTGTGGATGAGATAGGAAGTTAAGGTTCGTGCGAATAAAAACTTTTTTTAATTTTTGATAAAAATTATTTCAATTTATCAATTTATTTATGAACATTTCATTTTTATTTGATACGCATGTACAAAAATTTGATTTATACAAAACACAAAAATTGAGAAACATCAAAAATTAGATCAAGTGAATAATTACCTACGTAAATAAAGTTTTGATTGATCTAAATAACATAAGACACTTCAATTATAATTGAAAATTGTCATAGAAGTTGTACGTTTGGGAATAAATTCATTAATTTTGCTGTTTCCCCTAAATATGTTGGTTTCATTAATAAAAAAACCAATTCGCCTAAAAAAAACCACTACTGAAAAGTTTGGGTCCGTTACATTGCCTCCCCCCCAGTTAAAATTTTTGGCCAAAAAGCTAGCTCCCGAATCTATGGAGCTAGCACCGGTTAGCAACCAAATATTAAAGCTAGTACCATTACAGTTTTTTCACAAAGTCATATTGAAACTGGCGGGGGGGGGGCTAAAGTAACGCTAGCCCCCTCCAGTTAATATTTTGGCTCCGAAAGCTATCTTCTTAATTTATATAGCTAGCACCAGCTAGCACTCAAATATTAAATCTAGTACCGTTACAGTTTTTTCACAAATTAGTATTTTATAAAAATGTCTCAATGTTTCATTCCACTGCGCATGACCATTATTATATTCCATACACTCCACCCATTCCAAACTTGACTAAGAATTTTTTAACAGCTTAGGGCTTATTGTTAATGTACATTATGTAATTCATTTAAGGAAAGAAAGAAAAAGTTAAGTACAACCTTAATTTATTAACACAATATTATATTATCGCTTTTTGCGTTGCCACTGTTTCGTTATGTATCCCTCCAATAATGTGGTAATACATTCATTTCGTATACAAAATAAATAGTAGATACCTAGATAATAATATGTAGCACACAAAATAAAATATTAATATATAAAATAAAATATATTTATTTAAAAAAATATCAAGAAGACCACAACTTTATGTGAAGTCTTATATATCTACTATAGATAAAAAAATTACACCTGACTATTTGACTTGGCGAAATATCGTCTCCCATACTACAAAAAATGTCCCATATAATTTCAAAACTTTGTATTCTTAAAATATAAAATGCGCGTTATTTAATCGAGAGGGGGGGGGGAGCAGTAAATCTTCATTCTTGCTTGTAGCGCCAGCCCTGGCTATTATAGAAACCGAAATTCTCTTATCTATAACCCGGCTTATAAAGTAGTTAATAGTTTTTGTATACTATGAATTATAAATAGTAAATAAATAAATAAGTTGGCAAATCAGCAAATCTATATAAGACAATAACATCAGTGGGTAGTTTGTCATAAAGGGTACAAGAGCATGTGCCTACTCATCCTAAAACCAAAAACAATAGAAGGATAGGATTTCATTATAAATAAATATTTTAAGACAATTTTTTTATTTTGTACCCTCCCACTAGAAAATGTCACGAGCCGCCACTGAATAACATAAGGAGAAAATATGGTTCAAAACCTGAGATTCAATAAATTACAGAAGGATTGCAAAAGATTCCATTAGAATCGTTATAATTATGATAGAGTGAAAATATATTTCGTTTCGAAGCGCGATACAATTTGTCAGAAAATATTTTATAATTTTATAATTATTATTTTATAATCTGCACATATCAAAACTTAGAATTTATACGGCCCGGGCGATTTCAAAATATTATTATGATTTATAAAATGTTGATGTGTGGGAATAGGCGGAGAGTCTGGAATATATCCGGGTTCATGTACAGTAGAATGAAACATTGAGACATTTTTATTAAATACTAATTTGTGAAAAAACTGTAACGGTGCTAGCTCTAATTTTTGGGTGCTAGCTGGTGCTAGCTATATAGATTAGGGTGCTAGCTTTTGGAGCCAAAATATTAACTGGGGGGCGCTAGCGTTACTTTAGCCCCCCCAGTTTCAATGTGGATTTGCGAAAAAACGGTTACGGTGCTAAATCTAATATTTGGGTGCTAGCTATATAGATAGGGAGCTAGCTTTTGGAGCCAAAATATTAACTGGGGGGGGGCTAGCGTTACTTTAGCCCCCCCAGTTGCAAAATGAATTTGTGAAAAAACTGTAATGGTGATAGCTTTAATAATTTGGTGCTAGCCGGTGCTATCTCTATAGATTCGGGAGCTAGCTTTTAGGCTAGATTTAAATTAAAAAGAGCATAAAAAACTCTAATTAAATATGTCATAGCCAACTATGGTTTCCCTTTAAAAGAACACAACTATATATTATAACTCGGAAACAAATGAATATATTTAAAATCCTTCTGTCCCAATTTATTCTATTCAAAAAAATGTATCAAAAAGGTGTAAATTTTTTTTCACTAACTTTACAAATAACGGAGATATCGGCATTTAACGAAAAGTCGAAAAAGCGAACTTTTGGCCATAACTCGAAAATGACAAAAAATATCGGATTCCGGTTTTCACCGTTAAGGTTTTCTCAAAAAAAGAGATCGAGGATGCGCCATCCATTTTTCCATAACTTATAGTTACCGAATTCCCCATAAGAACATTCGAATTTGAACCACCCTGTACCCTACGTGCTTCTGGGTAATCCGAATTTAAGTGGGGAGAGAGCGTACTTCAATCTACTTTCCACTGCATGCGATTGCAGAGGAAACATCGTTCGAGTTCTTACATTATCGAGTGTGTTTGCGCTACGAGGATTGTCATAATTAGCACAGAGGTTGGGAAAACCGCCCAGAGCGGTTTCACTGCCTCTGACATTGTAAAATCTTGGATCCCCGCATTCGAATTTGTCATGTTTGAGTTACGTCAGGCTCAGGAAAGTTTATAATGATCCAGTGATTTGCAACCGTGGGCGAAGTCGAAGGGTGGCGTTTGAAAGTCACAGCCAACCCCATTTCGGATTCAGGTCAAATACAACCCTTAAAAAAATTACTCTGTTTTTTAACTTCGCAGTTATTTTCATAAAAACCCTTTTCTCAATATTTTCATCCATAAAAAGGGGTATCCTATGGACCAAGTGTATGCAGACTCAGAAAAATGGTATTGCTCATAATATAATTCAATATTTTTATAATTTATTTTTGTTAATTTTGGAGAAACTATCCAATATTCTTCAAATTTTGTTTTTTACCTACCACCCAGTGCAAAATTCGAAAGCGTAGAATATCGACCGGTTTCTTCACTCATAGATAAACTTCGAAGTATAAATTGCCACCAATAAACAATACTTATGCTCCGGTAACAAACAACTCAAGCTCGACGTCAACCAACCAGGCAACTTTCAACTTTAGGGTTTATCTTTAACATTATTAGTAGAGGTAAGGGATGCGATTAATAAACTGAAAAACAAAATCAGCAAGGACTTGTAAGACATACCTCTTATCGAGCACGTTCTATGCTATTAGGCACATCATGATGTTTAAAAATCAACTATTAAGCTCACTCACCAAACTATTTAATTAATGTAACAATAAACAGGTATACCCTAGCTGTTTAAAATTTGTAAAAGTAATCCAATCTTCAAAAAAGATAACATGGAAGATACAAACAACTATAGGCCGATTTCCCTCACCCCAACAATATCCAACATCGTTGAATCATATTAGAAGATGAACTGCGTAACTATATGGGATCAAACGGCTTACTAAACGAAAGATAATATGGCTTTAGAAAGAAGAAATCAACCACAGAAACTATAATATATTCTCTAATGGAATACGTTGTCGGCGGAACAAAAGAGGAATAGAATATTATTGGAACGACATTCTCCCCCCTTTCTAAAGTTTTCAATTGTGATTTGTACAATCGTCTTATCGACAAATTAAATCCCTCATCGTAAAATATAATACTAGGCTTGTTCAAGTTCCTAATATTATACATATACTTCAACGATAAAAACTCGACGGTATCACTAAAAATTAAACTTATCTTATTTTGATGCCAACACGATGAACTGAATAAAAGTAAACATCTGGATAAAATAAAAAGGAGCTTAGACACAAACAAGATCAATATAAAAAATTACTTTAAAAAAAGTCGAGTAAGCTTAAGCTGGGAAAGAGAAGTGTTGGCCGAAGACGGACATCTTGGCTGGGAAATCTAAGAGAATGGTAGCAGTGCAGAACAGCTGTTCCAAATTCATAAAAATTTCAATGATGATTGCCAAACTCCGTAGCGGAGACGGCACCTGAAAAAGAAGAAAGCCTTAATGAAGATAATACGCTGACAATAATTTTTACATTAAAGAAAACACACTTACACGAATCCCCCTTTCTGGGGGATACCTCGACCATACATTAAATTTCAAGGTACACGTAGAAAAAATAAGCAAAAACTTTAGCATATCAGCTTTCTATGTGTTAGGGCAATTAATAGTAAGCTACTCCTTGCTGCTGTGCTGTGTTGGGGCCCCCCGGTGCAAAATATATGAGGAAGCCCCCCTGTCCTGAAATAGAGGGGGTCGGTCGAAGTTTTAAAAGTTCGAATTTCACCGAAAGCTTTGCACTGGGTGGTAGGTAAATCCGACATTTGGCGTGATTGCGCTTGTCAAAACGGCTCACAGCGTTCGAGCGAGGCGGAGCGAACTTGACCAAAACCAGCAACATCTCATAGTTCTATATTGGCTAATGTAATAAACAATTGTTTATTACTATTTGGGTACAATCAGAGGCCGGAACTCTTTCCGGTGGTATGCAGAAAAACTACAGCTATCGATTACATCCTCGAAATGGCTAAGAACTCTGTCCCGAGTATGAACATCTCACGGAAATAATCCTTTAATTTCAGTTTTTAAGTTTCATTCCATGGAACTATCCTTACTATTCATATTTTCCCAGTTTCTTGCTTACCATTTGAACTGATAGCAATGACAACGGTATCAATTAAAAGAGATTATCAGAATCTTGTTAATTTCCGCGTGTAAAGATACCCAACACTTGATATTTTGTTTTTTAATTATAATTAAAAACTCAATAATTGAAGAAATTTTTTACCCAAGTCAGGTAGAAAAATGATAATTTAATGACATTGGTTAGAATTTAATACACTGTAATTATTTTAAATATTTCTGGGATTGTAAATGTAGCGCAAAGAACGGCTCGGGGGTGGGGGTAAATGTTTTTTACACAAATTGGAATGAATATTGTCGATTCAATGACGTGGGTTAAAATCTAACACCCTGCGTGAAGGATGTCGTGACAATTCCTTTATTAAATGGTCCACATTTTTGAAATATAAATACGCTTTGGACTGCGTACCTATCTTTAGAGTTTATTTTACTTTGTACTTTGAAATGAAAAACATTTCCCATCGTAAGTATTTTCAGTTGAACATTATTTGGCTGATATCGTTTGGAAAGAGTAACTTAGTAACTTTATAGACTAAGCAGAACTAAATTAAAACTTCTCAACAGTTCATTACCATTTCATTCAATTACCATGCGTGGTGTAATTTTTTGTTAATTAGACATACAATAGATTTACTCTCTTTTATTTTAAAAGAAACCTGTGTTGCTTTGCCAAAAACCGATATATCATTTTTTTGTGAATTTTGTATTTTTAAATGTACATAGATAGGTCATAGAACGTACTCATTTACTTGGCACAATTATTCTGAAAACATAATAAAACTGGCAAAATAACACAGAAAACATAATATTATACATTGCGGAAGCAAATTTAAAGAATAATAATTTGAACTAACATTTTTAAATAAAATGTTATAACAATAATTATAACTGATTAATAAGGATACTTAAAATATTTTAAGATATAGCATTGCTGCAGGGCTGTTGAACGTAGTTTAAACAAAATCCTCTATTTTGAACATCAACTGGCCCCTCGATTCCATCGGTGTGAAAGTACAAACGAAATGGCTTAACATTACCTGCAAAATAAAATATGTTTATATTATACACTTTGTATATTTATTATGTTACAGCAAATTTATGTAATTCAGGCACGACAAAATATTACGAATGTTGACTTGAAGCATCTTAGACTATAAAAGGAATTGACATATTTTTATTGTTTTCAAATTAACTTTCAGTGCGGTTAAGTTGAGCTTATTTCTGAAATTTAAATTTTAATTAAAAAATAACTCCTTTTATAAGCATAACTAGTAAAGAATAATAATTATTATTATAATGTGTTACATACTATCTTACTCTTTATGTTATTCTTAGTGCTTGTTCACAATGTACGTAAGACATACACGTATCATAAGACATAAGACGTACAAATAAAAGCTTTATGGAGAATCGAATAATATTCAAATCTTAAACTGCACGACGTAGAATATCCCTTGGCATTAACAAAATAACACCAATATTATTCAACATTCGATTAAGGTCTTATTTGTATTTGTAATTATTACGTTTTATGTACATATGTATTTCTTACGTCTTATGTACATTGCGAACAAGCACTTATAGTCTAAGATCTCATGACAGGATTTTAACTCTTACATGTTATGTCGATGAAATGCAGTAAAATGAATGATCAACTATAAAATAATAAATTTTGATAAGTTGCCTCAAAAAATTGTGAATCAATTAGCATTAATTAAATAATAAAGCGCAGGTAAAATTAAATTTTTCCAAAGAATTAAGTTCATTTTGTTTAGAGCATATATAAATAATTCTGAATTTATTGAATTTTCATTTATCATTATCTGCAATTAAATTATTAAAAAAATGAAAAAGACATCGAATTTTTCTTATACAGGATGTCCCATAGGGACATATATTTGAGCTCAAATATATATTTCAATCATTATTATTAGTTTTTTTAATTTTGTTTAATTTGAATTTATTACAATTATTATAAATGAATGTTAGTAATAAATAAAACAAAATTTTCCTAATTGTTTCATATCAATACAGAAGAAGCTACAACTTACGTGAATAATGCCCAGTTTCTTCACTAAGTTAACCGCGCGGTCACTTTAACAAGCTGTTCCGGACATACGCGAGTACGAGTTCTTTTATATTATAAGTAAATATAATAAATTAATAAATATTAAACGAATAACAAGTTAATGAAACGATTTAAATATTATTTAAATTGCAAGCTTTAGTGCACCGACGTGCACTTTTCTTCTTATTTGTTTAATATTTTATTAATTTATTATTTCACAAGTTACGATATTTAATCAATTTTTAATAAATATAATATAATTTAACTAAAGGGCCACAATAATTAATAATAGTAAATAGTTTAATAATAAAATATGTAATATTCCATTTGATTGCATTCAGTCAGAACTTGAATAAAATGTTTCAAATTATACTCACTTTTAACGATGGTAGGTATAAGGGTTACATCTGCCGCTAACGTTCCTCCACATATTCTATCAACAGTTGGAGAAGAAGCTGCTGGTGGACGACCTACATTCATAGCCATTGGAATAATTAAGTAGTCAGACTGACAGAAATTGGCTGCTCCTGTACTTCCTACCATTGCTTGTACGCCGGCAGCAGTTGCTCCAGAGAGTGTAAATGACTGCGATCTATTATTTACTATGAAGAATAATCTTATTTATTCCTTGATAATTTATGTTTATGTATTCAGAAAATTATTAGAAAAGATTTAAATTAAAGAGTATAAAAATGAAATCTATAACATACCAAACTCTGAAAAGATTTTAAAATTAACATTTAAGAATATATTCCCGAGAGGAAATGTTCAAATTCCAATAATTTACACAATTACTTTCAAAATTTATGCTTCTATACCAGAATACCGCCTTAATAGAGAAGGAACCACAAATCCAGAAATTTCTGTCTACATATTATAATTCTATAATCCACTCCTGAATTTTAGGAGCAACCTCGCGTTACTTTAAAAAACTGCTACAACTTGCAAACGACTTGATTATTTGAACGTTAGCAAGTAACAATCTTTTGCATATTACGAGTATAATGTAGTATGTAGTATGTAAGTAATATATTATTTGTTTAAAGTAACAAGAAGTTGCTTTTCTCTGTATAAAACATGCTGGTTTTAGCTATATAAGATATAGCAATATTAAAGTTAATTTTAATAACAAATATTTTTATGTCAAAAATAAATAAAATTAATTTTAAAAATTATGTGAATTTAAAAATATAACGTATCTTACTTGGATCTAAACATTGTGTGTAATGAATACTGCAAAAATTTCTCTCTGTCCGGATGCATATACTGTAATCTTGATTTGACAGTTGTAATCCTGTTGAAGTGTCGTAATTAAAAGACTTAATTTGACCTGCTACTCCAGTAAAATATTGCAAGCAACCGTCTTCAGCTGGAAAAACATTATTATGCAATTATTAAAAAGGAATTTAATATTTTAAAACTGTAATTTACATAAAGTACTGTAGTATATAAGTAAGATTAATCGGGGTAATTGTTTTAAATTTCAATTTCATAAAAAAGAAGAAAAGCTGGGAAATGAAGAATAAGAATATTAACACAGTTGAAGAGAAATATAGAAACCTGTAAAGTGTAAAAGTAGAGGTGGAAGGCGTGTAACAAATAGATGAAAAGCGAAAGCATAAAATGAAGGTCCTGAAAAATGAACATTAAGTGAAAGGAGGAAGAATATTTGCTGATAGCGATCAGACTCTCTTACATAAAAATATTTTGAAGGATATAAAAGAGAGGGCAAAAGTAGAGAGAGGAAAACGTAAAATAGTTAAAGTGGCCTACATGAAAATGGTGATGACTGGAAGAGAAATGATGTAGCGGATACAAAGGAAACCTACAAGCATTAATCTAAGACCAGAAAAATTAAAACCTATAAAATGAAAATTAAACTGGAGAAAAAATGGAATAACCAAACAATAAAAGATAAAAAAACTAAAACAAAAATTGAAAGGCACAAAAGTGAAAAATAACAATAAAATGTACAAATTAATACCAAAATAGTACCAAGCAAACATGAAATATGGTAATAATAGTCGTTTTATTATAAATTTTATAATTAAATATCAACTATTAACTTATGAAATATAATTTTAAACTAATAATAATTTTATAATTGTTACCTTAACTTGTTCATCTTTAATTAGTTTAAAAATGTAATTTTTATAGACTGCTTATCTAGGTATACTGTGAATTATCAACTTTAGAGTTATATATTGAAGTCGGTTTATTTATTTTTTTATTTTCCATTTTTAGTGCTATGCTATAACACAAAACCAATATATACAATATTAGAAGCATGTAGGGAGCCAATGTCCACACAGATCATTATTTAGCCAAAGTGAAATGTCAAATAGCAAACACCATTAATATCACAAAACCACAGAAAAGAACCTAAAGTGTTTACAAATGAAGTGATAAGGAAAAATGATCAATCAGAAGGGAATATTACACTGAAGAAGATATAGAAGATGATAAAAACGATACTTAAAGAGTATTCCACACAAAAAAAAAACAATTCGATGAAGAATATCAACTACTAATGATACTCAAAACGAAATAGAAGAGAGAGTCAAGAAGAAAACATCATATATGACTGGAAATACAAAATGATACTAATGAAATCAAAAATTTCTATAAGCAGGGATAACAATGGGAAGCTGTTCACTAAACCTGAAAAGATGATAAAACGGTGAAAGAATTATTCAATGCAATATTGAGAATAAAGGCTGACGGTAACGAAGAATTTGATGATGAGATAACAGAGCAAACTGAAAAGTTCAAAGGATGTCCAACAGCCACCAAAGAAGAAGTCGTAGAAAAAATAATGAGACTGCCAAACAATAAAGCACCAAGATAGAACGACATAACGGTAGAAATGATTAAATACATTGGAAAAGATTTTATCGACAGGAATTTATTATAAAGGCGAAAAAATATCTACGAGAACTGCAGAGGAATTGCGTTGGCGGACATTGCGTATAAAGTGTATGCAAATAGATACATTTTTACTCTCTTCTAAGTCACGAAAGGATTCAGACAGAGATACCCATTGTAGGCCTTGTTGTTTGTCATAGTGTTGTAACTACTAATTAGAAGAAGTAAAATCTCACAAATTGGATGATATTGTATAATAAGCAAAATCAGATATTAGCATACGTCGACGATATTATTGTGTTGGCTAGAACAAATAATATAGAATTGGAAATTGTTACTAAGTAGATACATAAGTAGAGAAACACGGGAGATGTGACTAGAAGTCAATCACGGAAAGACAAAGTATATTACTCTAGGGAATAACACAAATGAAGAGATTTTTTTCAAAGAGCATTGTTTTTGTTAAAGTGTCGACCAATACATATCTTGGTATTCAATGAACAGATAATTGTGAGCAAAATGCGGAGATAATGTGAGGTTGACAAGAACGTCGAGAAGTATAGCGAGGCTGAGACACATACTAACTGCAAAAAATCGTTTCCCGGAATACCAAGTTGTGTATATATTATGTACAAGACAATTATTAAACTCACAGTTCGAAGTAAACACGAAAATAGGGTGGAGGTGAAGGGCAAATAACACGTTAACAGAATTTCATAAAAGAAAAACAACATAACGATAGTAGTGCAGGCAAGTTGAATTAGATGGATGGAACAAGATGAAAGAATGCTCAAAGTGGTACTGGAGGGGCAACCGATATGTACACCAAGAGTGGGAAGACTAGTGGATAGAAGCAGTGGGAAACGATCTGAAAATATCGATAGAAAATGAATAGGAAGACAAAGAATAGAGAAAGAAAAGGATCGTCAACTCAGCCCTGGATCTACAAGAACCGTAGCGGTTATTTATTATTATTATAATATTAGTTGTTCTTAATGAATGTAAATTACTGTCTTTCTATTGTTTTTTAATTAATAATTTTCAAGGAATGTATTCCTTTACTTTACGGTTGAAGTTCCATTGTAAACTACAATTTAAGCTGCAATTATCTTTCATTGTAATCGATTTTTTAAAGTTGTCATAAACTACATTAATTGTGTTTAATTTATTAACAGATACTTAATAACTATTACTTAAATATATTAGTGCAATTCTCTTGTACTCTAAAATCTTAACCTCGAGATAATCAATGCCTTTAGCCACAATATTTACTGCAGTTAGTATATAAATTATAGCTAAGAACGAATAAAATCGCACGGGCTTCTGTTCAGTATAAACAAATTGTAAATAAATTAAATAAGCAGTCTTGAAAATTTAAGAATTATGAAAACTTAATATACACAACATATTTAAATTGATAAAACATTAAACATATATAAAACATAAAAAATTGATGTATTACATAAAATATTGATATTACTATGTAGTTACTTATATTATAATACTACACACTTCATTTCAAATAAATATTATTGTCCAACACCGATTTACTATTTCCATTGACAGCTATTCCATCACGTTACTAAATTCTGAGACGTAAAACTGTGAAAATTCGATTTGAAACTTGGAAAACTGCCATACATCAACTTAGAAAATCTTAACTTTTTGTTTTAAAATACAACAAATCAAGTTTATACGTAATATTACTAATGTACCCGAAATGTGTGAGATTTATGCTCAGTAACTACTTCTTGTAGGTAATAATTATAGATAGGATTAATTCGTAACATGTGAAATTATATAATGAAATATCTAAATGATGTACATGTTAATTAAACTGCAAAAATTGAATAAAATTGAAAAAAAATTGAATTTTAACTTACATAAAAATACAATGAATGATAGTTTATGACACTTTTGATCAAACGTGTTTCGTTCTTCGGAACTCGTCAGATAAACCTTGTTAAATAAAAGAGCTAGTAAAGTTAAATATCAATGGAATGAAATTGAAAAATAAAAAATTAAAAGTCAAATCGTTTTGACGTTTATTATATTCATTGTATTATTACGTAAGTTAAAATTCAATTTTTTTTTCAATTTTATTCAATTTTTGCAGTTTAATTAACATGTACATCATTTAGATATTTCATTAGGTAATAATTATAATATAATATTAATTAATTTATTTATTTATTTATAACAAACCTTTTATAGCCGATGTACAAGGAACCTGAGTAACTTTAATTTTCCAATTTCTCATAAAACTTTGTCCACTGGTTACAACAGATAAAATAACAGGATTTGCAGCTCCTTCAATTGTATCAATATACACTGAAAGAAAAAAATTGTAATTCCTAGTTGTAACAGGTGTGTTAGGTACATCAAAATACCATTTGGGGCAGAGTTACATCGAAATCCATCAATGCTAAATTAAATGAAATGAACTGTATATGCAATACAGAATTTTATACTTTTTCAGAACCTAGTTGATGGAAAATTTCTACAATATCATAGAAAACACACAAATACATTAATATTTAACCCGAAACATTTAAGATATTATGTTTTATTTAATCGTACAGCTGAACGCACACCGATTTGCTAAGCTAAGATTTATTTTTTAATCATCTTTAAATGAAATCAAGAAATTTATTTTACCAAACTAAAAGGGCTAAAGGTCAACCTGTTAAAAAATGAAATAAGCTTATAATATAATCAAGTGGAAAAATCTCGTCCAAAGGCTAAAAATCCCGATATCCTTTAACATATAATATAATCGATTGATACAATCAACATATCAACATTTTAGAAAACCTAAAAAATGTCACAAAATATCACAAATAAAATACAGAGTAAGTAAGTATTAGTATCGTAAAAGTTTTCACCATACTATGGCATCATCGGGCGATGAACTAGTAATGAACTCTTTTCTACAGTGAACATGTTTGCGTTTAATATACATAGTATTTCTTGGGTATTTATTTATAATAATTCATAAACATTTTAGTTCTGAAAAGTGTGAGTTCATTTTTTTAGATTTTCGAAAATATAATATAACAGCATGCGATGTCTGTTCAGCTTAAATGTGTTAATATAGTGACATTAAATAATTTGATGAGGACTACATTCAAAAATATACATATTGCTGTGTATTCGAATGTAAAATGGGCTTTAGTTTTGTATTTAATTAATTTGTTTAAGAATACGCAGCATTGTTGTTTTTGGGGGAAATGTTAGGATAAGCGGTCGTTGGATGGAGATAATGCCGGACGGCCGCGTTTTTTATGCTCTTAGTAATTTTGGGTTATAAATGGAAAATAAATTTGTGAAATATTTAGATTTGGTTTTATTGAATTGTTTATGGAGTGGAATGAAAATTAATAATAAAAATTAAAAGTAAAATTTGTGGATTTGGAAGATTTCGAGAAAATATAGAATATGTTTGCAATGACATTTGGTTAGATGATAAGAAAATTTGTAGCGGTGATAAAAGGTATAACATTTATTTAGATTTGAGTGAAAATTTTTGAATTTATTAAAAGGAAAATTAAATATTTTGTAATTTACTGTGATGGAACCTGAGATTGTAAATATCACAGCTAAGTTTTGATTCATTTTTCAAAATCCTGGATAAAATTTTAATATTATTACTATAAAATGTAATATATATTTTGAACTAAAACCTAAGGTAGGTATATAGTTTGAATTTACGTTATTTTTTTCAATCAACTCACTTTATTTCTATTTTAATAATAATGTTATATTAAACCTAATTTCATACCTCATACTCATATCACTAAATTTAAAATTTTCAAAACCAGATCAACAACAGAGTAATTTAAAAACATGATCAGTTTTTATTAACGGTCTTGCTATTTCATACTTACTGTGATTTCCCATATTAACACCGCAAATTGTTGGAACTAAGCTTCCTCCTGAGACAATGAATTGATCACTGTTGCACATATTGTTTATTGGTTCGGGTCCCATTAAATGAAATTGATCGAAATCCAATCTAATTGTAACATGTGTTAATAAAAGTAGATAGGTATTAAATAAATTATTATAGTAGGAAATGTATTAGATTCATTTTTTAGTTAAAAAATCAATTTTGTGTAACTGCATACCATATCTATTAAAAGTAATGTTAAATTGATTTAAATCATTTCAATTTAACATTTAAAAATCTACCATGGTATAATTGAAATAGAAATACAATATTGGTCGAATAATATATCAGATATATTAGATATTAGATATATATTATAAGATATATTTGATTATAATATATATCTGAAGATTATAATATATCTGAAGATATATCTGAAGATATATTATAATACAATTCATTGAAAGTTTTTATTTTCTTTAGAATCAATGGAAATCTTTATTGGCTCAAATTTTTTAACACACAAATTAATCTTAGCTGATTAAAGAAGAAGCTGTAAACCAAATTGTTTTACAGTCTATTGATATTATAATATTTAGCGCAAAACTGCTAACGCTAACATAGTAGTATTTGGTTTAAATCGGATTGATGGTTGACTCTATTAGCAATAAAACAGGGTTACAGGCACATTTTCAGGTAGTCTAGTAAGCTACCTCAGATGTAAAACAAATAATATTCTCATAGTAGTAATAATGCTTACACTAAGAAGAAACAATATCCGCAATCCGCGATTCCAACAACTAATAAACAGTTTATCTTTTAATTTTCCTTAGTTATTTTTCTTTATACTTAAATTATTGTAAAATAATGTAACATAATAACGTTTTACAAACCTGTTTTTGGTATTCATAGCAATTTAAGATTTTGATTTATTATGTATTGCGGTATTTTAATCCACGTTTATCTAATATTCAGATTTTTATATTATTTTTTACTATAATATACTTCTGGCTCATCTCAAAACTATAACCTGATCACGAAATCTTTGCTTAAGGGGTAATATCACCTTGTGACTTTTATTTTTTCATGTTTTTTTTTATTGGCTTAAACGATCATTAAACTATCTAAAAATCATATAAAATGTTAATTGAATGGGGGAAAATATTTTAAATGATGCAAAAAGTAAATTTTCCGACCAAAGTCGTAGAACCGAGAACCGAATAATTACATGTATTTTTATTGATTCTGATGTGAACTTTATCTTTTTATAATATAAAAAACCAATTTACGAAGAATTAAGCAGTGATGAACTTTTAACTCGTTGCTTGGTTGGATTTACTTAAAATTCCAACGAAAGTTTTAATTCGCTTGTGTATACCGCTAAAGAGCATTTCTAGTGGAAAAACTGTGCTTGATACAGCAGTATATTGTGCTAATTTATATTTTAATGATGGTTTTGCTGCAATAATGACAGTTATTGAACAATTAGGCATAACTATTGGTTTACAATGTTATAACTTCTGTTGCAAAGCAGACGCCATACGCATCGAACAATCTGAGCGCATCCTCACAAAAGAGGCTAAAACGGCTCACAGACACATGGTGTCTGCCAGAAAGTATGAAGATGAAAATAATATTCATTTGGAAGGACAATTATATGGTGCAGGTATCGCAAATTAGAGGTAAAATAAAAATTTCTTAAAAATTCCACTACTTAAAACTTTAAACGCGTTTATTTCGAAACTACGTTTTTCGAACCTGGCGTACCGCTGGCTCCTTCAATTTTTATCCGATTGAGTTCAAATTTTAACTGTAGCTTCAAAATAAGATATTCTAGTGAACATCGTAGGATTTTTTCAAAAAATTGAAATTTAACGATTTTATAACCAATCTTCGAGCGATTTTTCTGGAAAAAATTAAAAAATAAATTCAAATCGATGCCGTTTCTGTAAAAATGCATTTTTCGAAAAAATCCTACGATGTTCACTAGATTTTGAGTCATATTTTCAGAAAATTTTTTGTTTTTTGATTTATGTTAAAAATTGCGGCCTGTAGCGGTACGCCCAAGTAGGTCGACAAAAAAACAGGAATAGTTTTGTGAGAGCTGCCATGCCGTTATTGTTTGTTTTTAAAAATTTAAAAAAAATTTTTTATGCGCTTTAAGACATGTACTTTTATAAGCATAAACCAAAGTAAAAGTAAATCTTTTCATTTCTTTATAATAAATTCAACAAAATGACCCTACTTTTACTGCATACAAGGTGATATTACCCCTTAAGAAAGTGTCTACAATTTTCAAACCTTAACAAAAATCAATACCGTATTCTGAGTGAGATTGGGTTCACGGATTGCATATACATATTTAATAATAACAAAGACAATAAATTGCATCGATGACAATGTGTAGGCACCTTCATTTTTGGTCACTTTTGTCAGCACTAAATTTATTATTTTGAGAGTTAACTAGCAAAAAATATTGGTGTTCTAATACTGAAGTGTTACTTCTTAATAAACCCTTAAGTTTTTACGAATGGATTTTCAAACATTTTTAATAAATGAGAAAAATAATTCTATGTAACCAGTAAACAGTAAGTTGAATATTAACCGATGCTCAACTTATCTATTGAAAACCAACCTAAATTGACAAACATCAGGATGCGACTTCACCAAAGTTATTTGACATGATGCTGAGTTATCAAATGAATTTGGATATGCTTGATTTACAAAATAAGTTCCATTTTCTCTTACGGTCGTTCCACAAGTCGCTATAACTATAAAATATGTTAAATAAATCATTAATACTTTATAATGTGTTTACTTACAAACGCAGCATGAGCCAAAACCACCAGCACAAGGCCCATTTGGAGTACCACCTCTTTTTTGGCAATCATCGGGTGCTAAACAAGTTCCATATTCTCCCGTTGCTCCAAGACATCCTTGGTTATTGAAGTTCACTACAGTGAATAACGATAAAACTAAAACAATAAGGTACATTTTATAGGTTTAGTGTGGGTACATATATGTACATTTGTGTTTTCTTTTAGTTCTTTTAAGAGCGAACAATTTGAAAAATACGAAAATAATGGCAATAACAACATTTTTATTTACTTAGATAAAACAAAATTTAAAAAAAGCCATACAAATTAGAATATACCTCCAATATTTTTATTTATAAAGCATTCATTTTGCATAACACGATATTTTAACAGTATGTAAACCTCCAATTTAATTCGATAACTATAATGTTCAAAAACGTTCATATCTGAATAGTTCAGTCGCTACGGACATTTGTAATTACGTTAATTCAATTCCACAATTTTCTTTTTCTGATCGTCTGCACTTTATATTCAGAAGGGGAAGCCTAATTTCTTCGGTACTTCTCTTACACCATATTTGTTGGTGTATCTTTTTAATGTATTACTGAATTCGCCTGATCGTAGGCCGTCAAGGTTGATTAGCCAACAGTTAGCGACGAGGTTATTCTTGAAACATTTGAACTTATTCCTCATTAGGGCGATTCCAAAATATGGGTGTTTTATGCTTAAATAATTTGTTATTTGCCCTATCCTTGCACAGAAATCATACCCTGCTTTCCAGAAGTATGCATTTAACGTAGCCTACGTAGGCTTTAATATATTTAAAGTCTTGACCGAAATGCATTTTAAATTTGTTTTCCATTTGAAAAGCCTCCAATTATGACGCCAAGATAGTCGACACTCATCAATTCTGTAGTTTCGAATTCTATTTCATTTGTACTTTACTGTTCTGCCTATTTAACGGTGTAGTCAGCACCTTATGAGAGTTAAACGCTCGTAAAAATCAATCACTCTAACTGCTAGCCTACGATCGAGCAACCAACTAACTAACTTCATAGCGCTATAACCCATTGTGAGTCTTGGCTGCCTCTACAATTTGCATCCAATTCTGAAGGTCTCGTGCAGATTCCTTCCATGTATCAATGTCTACTTCCAGCATCCTAAGATCTCTGTGGATGCCGTCCCTCCATCTTAGTCTTGGTCTTCCAAGTGGCCTCTTTCCTTGTGGTGCTTCGTCCCATACTATTCTAATCAGTCTTTCGTTATCACTTCTAACTAGATGACCTGCCCATCGCAACCTCTGTGATTTAAATTCTTTTACTATGTCGGGGTAGTTATATAGCTGATGCAATTCGGCGTTTGTTCTTATTCTCCATCGATCTGTTACTGGGTATTTCAGTGGTCCGTAGATTTTCCTAGCACCTATCTTTCCCAACTCCTCAACATCAGCGTATCCTGCACAGTCAACATCCATGTTTCGCCTGCGTAGGTTACTACTGGTCTTATGATGGTTTTGTAGATTTTTATTTTTGATAGCCTTGTTATTAATTTATATTTCAATAAATGTGTTGCAGCGCAAAACAGCATCTGTTACCTTGGCTTATTCTTTATTTGATTTTCTTACGTATCACCATGAAAAACATATTAATTGGTTCAATTTAAAATTTGTTTACACTATGTCGTATGAATGAAAATGAAGCAAATGCTCAGAAGGAAAAGGTCGAATAAGCAAATGCTTTAAGTAAAACATAAAAATTAAAGTATTTCCTTTGTTTGCCATTAATAATGATTACTTTATACTTACAAACAAAATAAATGCTTTAAATAACATTGAACCTTTAAAGTATAAGCTCGCTTTTATTCATACGAAATACGTGTACGTATAAAGGTTTTAGTTCTATTTTTATTCATATTGCTGGAAGGATTTGGTGATAACGTGTGTACGGAGAGTATCCTGATGGTTATTTCAGTGATAGCGAGATTATAGAGATTGTATAGAGCAAACGAGCAGAGTGAGATAAAAAGAAAACAGAGTTGAAGCTGTGGACTTGTTAGGAAGCACCAAACATAGTAGGAACATTTGCTGGGAGACACATAAAACAACAGGTCTTTGGAGGTTAGTTTTTGTGGAAAGATTATTATAGAACAGAAATAGTGGTGCGGTATCCTTCGAGGAGTTGACCCGGGCAATAGCAAGTTGGGTTGGCTAAGTATCGGTAACTTTAACAAAGCAAATGAACGTTAAAAACAACCAAAGGGAGAGATCTAATAGCTACTCCACCGTAAGAGATTTCATAAAACGCAAAAAAGAGGAAGGGAATAAAAGTGAAAAAGGTGACGAAATAGAACGGAGAGCTTTTCTGAGTAGTAAAAAGACAGATAAATCTCCAAGAAAGACTCTTGCGGAGAAGAACTCTGAAGAAAACACGAAAGATCTAAAAGATATGCTTACAAAATTAACAACAGTATTCAGCACCGGGTTCAGAGAAAATAACCAAGAAATAAGAGAAATAAAGGAAAAGCTTAACACAATGGAAACGCGCTGGGGTGAAGAAATACAACAGGTGAAACAAGTTCTTGCGACTTTGACAAAAAAAATGGATAAACAGGAAGAAAAAATAATGTTTCTAGAGAACAAGATGGAAAGATATGAAAAAGAAAGAAAAGCGACCAAGATAATAATCAAGAACATACCAATAACAGGTGCCATAACACCAGAAAAAGATGAAGAATTTTCGAATCAAGAGTTACAGATACGGGTAAACATTACAGATGCTTTCAAGATTATGGAGAAACAGGCGTAAATAGAGTCATTGTGGCAAAACGTGGAAACTTCCAACAGAAAACTCCAGTAATGGAACAGAAGAGAAGGCTGAAGGGCACAAAAACCTTTATTGAGAATGACTTAAATAACATGGAGATGGAAATCCAAAACAAAATCTTGACTATTGCTAAAAACTAAATGAAAGATGGAGACAGCGTCAGAGTCGCCTACCAGAGGATGTTCAAGCAAGGCAAAATGTACGTGTGGGCAAAGAAAAGGAACAAACGACAAGTCAAGTGGCAATGGAGAATGCAGGAAAAACAAAAAAATAAGGAAAGATAAAAATTAAAAGCTCATAGTAAAAATAGCCACATGGAATGTTATAACGTTGCTGAGGGTGGGTAAAAAGAAAGAAGTCGAGATTGAACTGGACAAACACAATATCAATGTAGCTTTCCTTCAAGATATCAGATGGAGGGGGCAGGGGGAAATAGCGGGGATGGGCTATACAATGTTATACTCTGGAGAGAGTGAACAAGGAAAAAAAGGAGTTGGTTTTATGGTGAAAAATAAAGAGTATAATAGCGATGTAGCGAGGAAGCACACAATACACGACATAACAAGTAACAACGGCAATTGACTATGTAACCTAGCAGCAGCGACAAATATGAACATCAGCTCCACAAGATTCAAACATGGATGGAGATTTTGAAGCAATTGCAGATAATACAAAACCAAGCGTCACACAGACACTGGGGTATAAGAAAGCTGAAAAAAGAAAATAATGGTTCGATGTGAGATGTGAGCGAGTTGCGGAGTTGAAGAGAGAGGTAAGAGTGAAATGGCTGAAAACGGGCGAAAAACATGATTTGGAGAACTACAAAAAGAGAAGAAACGAAGCATTCAAGGTATATAAAAGAAGAAAGAATGAGTGGACAAAAATGATGATGATCGAGATAGAAGAAAACAATAGAAGGAACAATAGTAAGGTTTTTTATGAGAAAATAAAGAAACAGCACCCGAAATACAAAGTTAAAACAAGGGGAATGAGAGATAAACAAGGAAATATACAAGACGACACCGAAAAAATAAAACAGATATAGGTAGAACACTTCCAAGCATTATTGAATGAATAACTAGCAACAAATGAATCTCCCCCTAAACTAATTGAAGATCAAACCACGGAAGAACCCATGTATGCGGAAACAATTGAAATTATAAATAAGCTAAAAAATGGAATAGCACCAATGGAACAGCACCCGGAAAGGACGGTATTGTTGCAGAACTGATAAAGTACGGAGGTGGAACATTACAGAAGTCGGTATATGACCAAATACAACATATATGGACAGTGGAAAAAATGGTAAAACAGTGGAGAGAAGGTGTCATAATAACTCTGAAAAAGAAAGGAGACGCAGATAAGTGTGAGAACTACCGTGAAATAACCCTACTGAATGTTACCTACAAGGTGTTAGCCACACTGATAAATAAGAGACTACTACAAGAAAATACAAGATATATAATAGGAGAATACCAGTGCGGCTTTAAGGAAGCCAGACCGACGGTTGACGCAATATTCATGTTGAGACAGATACTGGAGAAAAGCCAAAAGTATGACATTGATATGCAAATGGCCTTTGTTGACTTCAAACAGGCATTTGACAAAGTGAATAGAGCTGGATTAATAAGCGCGATGCAGGAAATGGGAATACCAAACAAAGTGATAAATTTGACGTACATGATACTACAAGAAACAAAGGCCTGTGTCAGAACTGCAAACGGAGATTCCATAAATTTTGAAATAAATGTGTTTAACTTGGTCTTAGAGTGGATAATCAGAGAGACAAGAATACGGAACCATAATAAACAGAGAGGTGCAAGTTGTAGGGTACGCAGACGACGTACTGATAATATCAAGGACACGAAGAAAATTAATAGAAACAATCCAGAAGATAAGAGATGCAGCGGAACCAATGGGATTGAAAATAAATCAATCAAAAACAAAGTACATTCGTCAGCAAAGGAGAGAAATGGAGAAGAGGCCCGGACTGAGGGTGGTAAATGAAACATACGAGGAGGTTCTGGATTTTGTCTATCTGGGAGTCCAATTAAGTAACAGAGCCGGAAGACATGGAGAGGTTAAAAGAAGGATCCAACAGGGAAACAGGGTATATTATGCGAACAGAAACCTACTAAATGACGGAAATTTGTCGAGAACAACTAAGACAAAAATATATAAGACACTTATAAGACCGGTACTGACCAGATGACAGAAACGATGAGTTTCAGCTGAAAGGAAGAGGATGACATGAAGGTGTTCGAGAGAAAGGTGATGAGAAAGATATTGGGCCCAAAAATAGAGAACGAATGGAGGCCGATGGAGGACCGTGCTAAAGGGAGGCCGAATCTAAGATGGCAGGATCAGGTTGTGGAAGACTTGAGGAAAGTGGAAATTTTTAATTGGAGAGAGAAAACCAAGAATAGACAGTACTGGCGAGAAGTTGTAATGAAGCAAGAACGGATAATAGATTATGATTTAAAGTTATGAGGACTTATCCACCTCAAAAATGGTTATGTAAATTCTCGAGAGACTGTCAAAATTCCTACAGGAATAAACAACTTTACTATTATTATTGAAGGATTTGCTTTATATTTTGCAAGTATAAAATAACATTTGGACAAAATATACAAAAACTTAAGAATAATTTAGTAAAATCGTAATGAATTGGTTACTTTTAATTATCACCTCCAAACATGTTCGCATAAAAGCCACTAAAATTGTCCATTGTGTAGTTTAAGGCTTGCCAAATATTACTCTATTAATGATTATTAATAATATTTTATTTTTGAGCATATTAATGTAATTGGACCCACATATTTTGTATCATGTTGATGTCAGCTGTCATAAGATGAAGACTTAAAAAAGTCTTTGTACAAATTTTAATAAAATTACCATAAGAATAATGTTGATTTTATTAAAATTTTCACAAAATTTATTTTAATGTCCGAATTAATAGTCACGGATTAATCCGAGATTCAATATTAATTCTTGGTCGCAATAAAATAGTCGAAATATTTCAACTATGCAACGCATTTAAAGCCAATCCGAGAATTAATCTTGAATCTCGGATTAATCCGTGACTATTAATAAGGGCATAAGTCACTTATTATAATCGCAAATGAATCGATGAAATAGAAAAAGATAAATAATAAGTATTAAATCATTATTAAAACGTTTTCCAAAAACGATTGACAATTCAAACTTGTAAGCAAAAAATTTAAATTACATTTAAATTATTAATATTAAACCGATAGCAAATAAGTAATAATAAAAACATTATATAGTAGATATAAATATTGAAGAATAAATTTAAAAAAAATTGTTTGTAAAATGAACTTACAAAATAAAGAACATATATATGTATGTTAAAACTAGAAAATTGTTCAATATAATACCTATAGTAGATACGTATAATAAAAAATAATTGTACGTAGTATCAATAAGGCAAAATTAACAAATTGTTGTTATGAAAAAATTATAAATAATTAGTTATAATAATACAGGTGTAATATATTATATATTATGTAGTACATATTATTATATTAAACTCGATATTATATTTTAGTGAATTAATAATAATTGTTAATTTCTAAATGTAATTTGTTCATTAATTTAAATATTTTGTTAAATCGATTAATACGTACATCTACTGTGACGATTAGCATCGGAATCCTCAGTAATACTTTTTTGTAGCCAATTATGATCTAAAGGCCAGCCTATAATACGTTGTAATAACTGCCTGTTGTTTCTTTCACGATATTCACACTTTACTAATACAAATACTATTATCAAAATTAATAATAAACTATTATTCATGTTAATTATTTAGTATTAAACTGTCATCAATGTAATACGAAATCTCTTGGTTACAATTTAATTATAAAACTTAAAAATTTGTGTTAACAACTGAAAGCTTGACAATCTATTAAAATATATGAGTTGGGAGTCATACTTTTATAAATTTCGGTGTGCATGTTAGTACTTATGAGTTGATGTTTAACGGACTGGAAAGTCTTTTTCCAGAGTCACAGATAAATAAAAAATAATAAGCTTTAGTTTACTTAAATAGTGCATAAACCAAAATAATATCATTGTAACAAAACAATATATTTTAAGTATTTTAAGTACTTTGTAAATAATAATAGAATTCCAAAATACTAGAAATTCTTGAAATTTAAAATAAGTTTTTCAAAAACCACTGAAGATTATTATCAAATGACAGTTGAATTAAGTCTATTAACAACGCATAATTGGATAGTTATATATTATAATCCACTGTATAAACACAATTTCAAATATTATAAAAATAGTCTGTTGGTTAAGATTGTCTTCTAATTTTTGTCAGTGATATAAAAGAAGCAAAAGATGCTACAAATATAATTATTTGTTTTTTAGAAATTTGATATTTTATTTTAAGTATCTATGTATGCCAAAATAGTATATAAATTTCGTTGGTAAAAATTACTGATGAAAATAGTCGAATATAATACGAAAAAGACTGACTACTATTTTATTTAAAAATATTTTTTATATAGTCACATAATTTTTAATGTTCAAAGATTGAGTGATCAATAATTTAAAAAAAAATTATATTCAGTATATTTATTTTTTAAAAATTAACTCAGAAAATTTTCAAATCAAAATTAAATAAACCGAAAACATAAGTATAGGTATCTAAATGAGTACCTATGTATGTATACTTTAGTTCCCAGCTGCTTTAATTTAAAATTTCTCAAAAATTATAGTGGCGCTCCTACTAATAAGTCACTAATAGAACAATAATTATTTAGACTGTGCAAACTCGAAAAGAGCTAATGATAGGTATATAGTTAATACTGATAAACACAATTTAATAATATTATTATAAAAACATCAACGATTAGTGTTTAATTGTCTTTATTTAATAATTTACTTTTACTTTTTATCATCCACTTAAGGTATAAACTTTTCCTAGTTTTTTTCAAAACTGCCTCTACCTTCGCTTAATTAAATAATTTAATTAAAAAAAATTAATTTTTTTGAATAATCTTAAATCAAGGTGTACGTAATTTGTATAATATTGTATCGTGTAATATTTTTAAATCGTGAAAAACTGCTGTTCATACTTATTTGGATATTAGGTAGATACTAATTTCGCATTATCGCAGAATACAACAATATCTAAAATAAGTTATTTTAATATTCATGTTAGATCAGAATTACTCAAATTTAAATATGTATATATATTACGTAACTAGGTATCTTTTTTTTTAATAATTCTTGTAAAATATTTAAAATTTTGCCTTGTAATATCGCGCTTCTGTTTTCTCCTGTGTCCGAACATGGCATTTAAAAAAATTGTAACAATATATTGTTACGCAGATGAGTACACTCGATTTAAACTATGCATTGTATTTACTCATAAAAGCTGAACTGTTTTATGTTATGTTTAAGAGAAAGTGTAATGATTTTGTGTGGTTGCGTGACATTTATAAACATTAGATAAACGTTATACCAACTAATTTGTTCCTACATTATTATATTATGCTAATACATACAGAGGTAGATACTAATTTTTTAAATAGTTTTAATGCATTGATTTAAGTTGAGAACAGCTAATTATTCAAGTATTTTAAACGTTGAAATAAAAATTTAATTTTTAACTTTTGTACACAAATAAAATATTAAATTTTGAATTAGTACACTAGAATTTTTATTCACGAACATCAAATTGATATTTCATTTTTATCTTGGTATATTCTTGATTTTTTTCAAATGTTTGTGACCGTCCGCTTTTGAAATATGATTATTAATAAAATAAAATATGAAAAAATGCATATTTTATATGCATACAATAAATCATATTTTTTTATTTAAAGAGCATTCAAAATCAAAAGTTAAAAAAACACACGATTGGATTGGTGCATCTTTCGCAAAGTTACGATCATTTAAAAAAAATATATCAATATCAGCACACCAAATTTTATCTTAATCGGTTATACGTTTCCGGAGATACAATGACATTTTCATTTTTTTTATTTTTTTATTGTGGTAGCCCTGGCAAAGATTTCTCTGCCAAAACCTTATTTTCACCACTAGAGCCCACAAAACACACGTCCAAAAGGTTTGATTGCCATCGAAGTAGAAATGTTGAAGAAAATCGAGGGACAAGGACTTTTTAAAGTTTTCTGGCAAATTGACAGAGGTCAATAATTAAAAGTGGTCGATTTGGAGTGGAATCCATAGGTATATTTAGTTTACAATAAATCAAACAAGCTTTGGATTCTCAATAGTAAGCGGACCGTCGATGTTCTACGCTTTCGAATTTCGCCGAAATTTTTGCACTGGGTGGAAAGCAGTGGAAAGTAATGGTCCGTATAGTAAATATAAATAATAAAATTTGCGGAATATCCAGTAGTTTTTCGAAAATAACAAAATTCGAAAATTACAATTTCGAAGTTGATGGATCCGAGATTTTCCGTGGTTGCGCTTGTCAAAACTCATTAAAAACAACCCCCGGAGGTCACGGAACTCGACAAATGACGAAATTCTAAGGCTGGGATCCCAGATTGCCAATTCCAGGGGCAGGAAAAACCTACCTCTATCTATCTCCTCCAAAAACGGTCAAATCTTCAGATCAGGTAATTACGAAATAATTTAAAGTTAACCAATGAGACAATACTAGATATTTTTTCCAAACTAATTCCAGGTTACTACACACGATGGTGGTTAATTATTGATTTTATGTATTGGTTATCTACAAGCGAGTAAGACACAGTTGTGACCCGATTTCCAATCCCTACTAGAGGCTATGGATGGTATCGATGAAAAAAAATGATACTATTCCACAATCGAACACGCAAAAGATGATCCCAAGACTGGTAAGGAATATTACAACTTCCAACTCTTCTACGAATTCTAACTAAAATTGTAACCTTTCAAAGTCAGTAAACAAGTACCGTAAAACGGGGATATATGGAACGATAGGGATTATATGGAACGAACACACATGATTTGAATCTAAGCGCTAATTTGACGTACAGGGTGAACCCACCACAAAGACAAAAATTTCTAGTGTCACTTGATAAGTGCCAGCACAAAGGTCCGGAACGATCGCTGCGAAACATTGTATGTAATTTAAAAAAAAAAAAATAATGAAAATCATTGCTTCTTTAGCATTTTTCAAAACCTCAAGGTGTTTCATATGTAGCGAGGAAGCTGTTGTATTCAGAGCATTAGTTCTATGAGTAAAAAGTTCCATAATAACCTCAACAAATATATAACATTAGCGCCTTTTCGAAACAAGCACGGGTTTTTCCAAAATCACTGAAATATTGAAAATTATGATTTTCCAGGGTTATATGGAACAGAGATATGAACGTGTTTTTATGGGAGCGTTTGTCCCTTTATGGCTATTTTTTAAATTTTATAAGCGTTTTGTCAACTTTTTTTTTATATTACTTTGGAAGCTGTTTTTATGTGAGTGTTTATCCATTTCTTATGTTCGTCCTCTTTTTACGAATAAAAATAAATATTTTCCAATAATGAATTCTAATATGGAACTATATAAATACTTGTCGCAAATTAATTCCTGACGCCTTATTTATCATAAAAAATGCGCGGTAAAAGCGCCGTATTATTTTTTGATGTCCATTGGGCCATATAAACCCAAATTGCTGACAATCTAAACCGAATCTGCACTGCAGTGTACCTTTAAAAAATCACCTACAATCGTTCCATATAACCCCGACCCTCCGGGTTATATGGAACAACAAAAAAAGGAAAAAAAAAGAAAACGGCCATTGATCAGATCATTATTGGTCATGAAATATGATGCTGAAGCTATCCTCTTTGATATTTATTTTTGCCGTTGCAGTAGCTCTGATAATACTTTCGCAATTCAACAAAACGTTGAAAAATCGTTCCATATATCCCCGTTTTACGGTACCTTACGAAATACGTAAGCATTTGTTGAGGAGGATGTCGCAAATAAATAGCTGAAAAGAAAAAAACTAACAGAAAAATAGATCCTTTATCTTGACGATACGTAAAGACAAAAATCGAAGGTTACAGCAGGTTAATTTTGATTGTTCTATCTTGTAGGTCAGATGCAATAAGTTTCACCAATCTTGTCGGGACTTCAGCCTGGATTAGCTTGCAGAGGAGCCCATTGTGCCACACTTTGTCGAACGCTTTTAACACGTCGAGAAAGGCGGCACAAGTGAATTCCCTTTTGTTCATAGCAAGAGTGATGACTTCGATCAATCTCAGAATTTGCTGTGTTGTTGAATGGCCGGGTCTGAAGCCAAACTGTTAGTTTTGGATGGTTGCGGTCTCTTCCAAGGATTTGTTCAGTCGGTTGAGTATAATTCTTTCCACTATTTTCCCAATTGTAGGCAGCAAGCTGATAGGCCTGTAGCTTTGTGGGATGTCATTTGATTTACCAGGCTTATGGATTACTATCACGTCTGCTTCTTTCCACTTTGATGGGAAGTGGCTTTGGCGGATGGTCGCGTTTGCTATTGCAGTTATGGCCATGATGGCTTTTTTGGGCAGCTCTTTGAGGGCAGTGTTGGTGATTCCATCTTGGCCCGGTGCTTTTCTTGTCTTGGTGCGTTTTATTGCCTCCATTATTTCTATTGGTGTGACTGGTTCCAGGGGTGGTTGGTCTGGCATCTCTTGTGGGCTTAGTTTAGTTTTGAGAATTTGATCGATTTCTTCTATATGCCCTAGGTCAATATTGGCTGTGTTGGGGCTGCATTGGGTAACAAAGGCGTCTGCAAACGCCTCTACTTTTTCTAGGTCAGTTATGGCAGGGCTTCGTTGACTTTGGAGTGATGGAATCTGTGTGCGCGTTTATTTGAGGACTTTTACCATATGCCACGCTGAGTTATCCTCGAAATTGAGGGAGTCCAGTTTTGGGTCTATGATTCATTTTGGTGGTCCATTAATATTTGGCCAATTGGGTCTTGAGTTGATTTGATTTTGAACGGTCATCAGGGTTCCAAGTACGGCGGGCGAGCTTCTTCGCTTTCCTTCTTCCCTGATGAGTGTCTTGAGATGTGGGGGAGTTGATCCCTGGTATCCGGGATTTGAACGTTGTGGGTGGCGTGATCAATGAACTTGATTATTTTTTCCTCGAGTTCATCCACGTCTATTTTTGCAATAATTGTTGGTTGTCATCTATTTGTGGGATTTGACTCATATGTTGTTGGAGGTGATCGTGGAAGACTGGCCAGGCTATTTTGAGTGCAATCTTGGCGGGTGTGGTTGTGGGGTTACCTGAAAGTAGAGTTACTAGCAGGTGATCAGAGGATAGGGCTTGGTGAACTTCCAGTTGATGAGGTAGGGTGACGTTCTTGAGTATCGTGATGTCTAATACGTCGTTGCTGTTTAGGCCATTGGTTGCGATGTGGGTTGGTTCGATAGGAGCATCCACTTCAACGTCAAGTGTGTCGGCCAATCTTTGGAGTACGTTGCCGCCTGTGTTTGGGTTTCTGGAGTGTCATGAGCGATGCTTGGCGTTGAAATCTCCTGATATTACTTTGGGATTGGACCTCTAAGTATTTTCTTTGTGTCGTCGCTTGGAAAGATCGGGTTGGGTCTGTTATACGCAGCTGTGAGTTGGAGATTCCCTTGGTTAAGGTCGGATCTTATAATTTCATGGTGTTGAATTGACCGCTTCACATAGATGGCCGCATCACCACCATTTCCGGTGGGTCGGTCGTTTCGGTAGAGATTGTAGTTGGCCATTTTTGCTGTATGACTGGCATTTAGGTGGGTCTCGTTAACCATCTCGTTCATCAGTCCCGAGAACATATTGCATCTCATGTTTGAGAGTCAACACAACTGGGACACCATCGAAAAAATGATCCATAATATACTGTCAAGAAAAGAAGCTGATGAAAGAGAAGCTGAAACCATAGCTGCACAAAACATGCTTGATGAAGCGTGATTCCAAGCGAGATTGTGAACTACTAATTACTACTAATGAACTTTTACTCAGAACATGCTTGATGAAGCGTGATGTCAAGTAAGATAACCACTTCATCCTAGAATGTAATGCCGCGAGGCGGATTCTCGAAGCGAACTGTGAGTGGGAGGGAGGTTTTAATCAGTGCGAGTCTGACACTACCGCCACCGATTGTGGCGGTGTTTCGTTCGAGATTCTCTCTCCCCTGCAGAATGCAAAAAAAAAAGGTTGACGCCTGGTGGTAATTCTGTGGGATGGAAAGAGACCTGTTGGTGGTAGGTTCGTTCTGTATTATCTGAAGTCGGGGGTCCTTTTTATTTTTGTGAATCTTGCACAACCCTGGTAGATTCCAGGATGGTCCCCCCCAAAATTTGCCCAGGTGGCCTTGGTGTCTGGTGGTCCTGAGCGAGAATTGCTATGGCCAAAGCCTTGGCATCTGTGACACTGGATTATTCTGGCCTTCCGGTGAGGTGATTCAATTTTAACATCCATTCCGATGATTTTTTGGACATTGAAGATGCTACATACGGTTGGTTTCTGTTTTGGTTAGTGTAACCATGACCAGTGGGATCGGTTGTTTCGTTCTTCCGCTACGCATACGGGCCACTTGTTCGATGATAAATCCTTGGGAGGTGAGGTCGGATTTTACTGCATCTACTTGATGCTCGATGTTGATGCCTCAGATTACAAATTTTAGTGGTCTGTCTTCGCGCAGTTGGTACGTGTAGAAGCCTCCTTTATTTGGGTCCAGGTCAGTTTTCAAAATTTTGTGGATACCTCTATGATCGTCGATGGAGGAGGGTATGACGCTAATGCTATCTGCTACATTTATGGCTTTTGAGAAGTTGAAGTCGAGATCAATGTTATTTTGCTATGTATTTTCCTTAACTTAAAGTTTATTTGTTATATTTTAAATTTTATTAGAATTCAAATTAATTTTATTTGAAAATTTGGTTTTAAAAATTATATTGTCACGAGTGGAAACACTTCCTAAATTACTAAACGTTCCACAGAAGACATGTCCCTTCTTGATAAGAGAATTGACCAGTATAGCTAGTCCTATCCTGTACATTATTAATTAATAGTAGGGATCTGATCGACGGATTGATAGAATAATGGGAGTCAAGGCGCGGAAGTGAAACTCCTACCTTCAGTGGAAGGAGGTTCAATCGGCTTGGGCATGAATCCGTCCTTCAACCTTAATTCCCCTTAATTCCGAAGTTGGCACCATCTGAGTTAAACCCCAAGCTAGGGCCCTTAATTTGAAATAATAAAAGCCCTATGCGATAATATGTTGGCACTTATGGTGGTAACTTCCATCTTTGAAGGTCACAGCCAACCCCATGTCGGATCCAGGTCAAATACAGGCATTAGGAAAATTAGTAATTTTTTTAAATTTGCATTTGTTTTCCCAAAAACTGTATTGTCAATAATTGCAGCTCTAACAAAGGCTATGCTATGGACCTATGGTATTTGCACAATATAATGCATTATTTCAAGAATTAATTTTTGTTAATTTTGGAAAAACTACTTGATATTCCTCAAATTTTATATTTTATTATATAGTATAATATATACTTATTATATAAACCATTCTACCACCCAGTTCAAAATTCGATATCGTAAAACAGCGATCGATCCCATGCTTCTAAAATCTTTAATATATTAAAGTTGTAAATAAAATAATCCTCAAGTCCGTTGAATTTTAAGGTTTTAAGGCATATTAAATTTTTCTAAAATGAACTGGTTAATTTTAAGTGCCCGGTCTGATTTATCCCATCCGCCTCTGGTGAGTATAATATCAATTTTGGCAAATAATCATATTTAGATAATATAACACTTGTTCACTTAACCCTCCAGTACTAACCATCGGTCTCGCAGACCGATGACTTCTATTTTTAAACTGTAAATTTAATACGATAACAGCTGAGGGACGGGGGTTGTCAGTATCTTCAAATCAACTGGTTTAATACGTCTTGTGACATCCATCAAGCTCTTTTGTTCCTTATTTATAGGCAATATCGGTCTCACAGACCGACGTTAGTACTAACGCTATAAAAACATTTAAATTTTTAATAAGTAATTGTTGGCAATTGGAATATTTACCCGATTACTATTAGTATATTATTTATGTAAATAAATTACGTTTACATAATTTTTAGACTCATAAAATTTACGTGCATTACGTCGGTTGCGTCGCCCATTTTTAGCAAAAGATCTGGTTTCCCGCTAGTCGGCGTTATCGTCTTCACCAACTCGCGGAAACTCCAACTTTACAAAAATTAACAATATTAATTCGAAATAAACAAAATTTAAATTAAAGAAAACTCCTTACATAAACGATTCACAACAATATTAGATATAAATGTACTATTATTGTATTGTTAATTAATATAGTTCTAATTATAAACTGTACAAAGGGGCCCTACCAAAATTCTTGCTCCCTAGCCCAAATTTTGAAGTTACGCCACTGATGAGATGTGAGGATATGCAATTATCTCAAATAATTTAAAAACAACTTATGCCCTTGTAACTATTTACCACAGAATGTACAACAGCAAGTGCAGATTAGTGTTAAAGTTTACGTATATTTTGAGAAAAAAGCAAAGAAGTATTAATATTCTACTTGCGAAATGCGATCGTTTTCATAAGTTAATTTTAAATTATTTATGATTTTAATACACCAATGTTGTTTTGTAAAGCTTTGTGAGAATTATTAATATTTAGTGGAAGTTATAATTTATTAAAATTAAGACTTGTGTTTATTACAATCATGATTTCATTCCCAGCAACTTAAAACTATTAAAATCTTAAAAATATTTAGATATTTCTTAATATGCAAAAATGCATTATAGTATTCAGAGCGTCCGTCTGTTCGAAATTTATTTTACTTCCATCCACTTCCATCCTTCCATCGATTCAACTGATCTGACAACAAATAATAACGTTGTACTTGAAAGTGAAAGGGGTTTCTGTAATACATTTGTAGTGTTCTGCGTAGTGATCTTGTGTAACATACAACGTAAAGCTTTTGGCCGTTAGATGGTATGATGGTAGTAATCTGATTAATTGTTTCGCATTTAATAAAACTGTATCAAGTCGTTGATAAAATGTATTTTTTAATAAAAAATATATTGCAGAAGTATCCTAAGCGCTACATAAATAACCATACTTTACAAAGTGCATACGTTTTATGGAGAAAAAATTCACATGATAGCTAAAGGCTATTCAATAACTTAAACATATTATTAAGCAGGTGTGTATGAAGATATTAACAACAATTAAATCAATAATTTTACCCGTTAGTATTGAAACGAATTAAAGACGTTAAAGTCTAGAAGTGGATCTATAAAAAATATAAATAATTTTCTCCTTTACAATACAAGATCCCAAAATGAAAAACGATCATATTATGCTTTCATAAGATAAAAAATTGAGATTGGGCTTGTCATTTCGAAATTAAAAATTGTTATAATTTTTTTAATTGTATAACCGTTTTAAATAAATTGCAATTTTAGCTAATGGTAAAATTTGCACAAAAACAAAATGCGGCTATTTATATTTAGCTAAGTGAACCTAGAATAATAATTGTCATATTATAAGAAAATTAAATGATCTTGTATGCGCATTTCTCTTCTACTAATATTATCATAAAATTTCAAATGAATCATTATTATATTAATATAAAATAAATTAGGTTTAAAATTAACAAAGAAATGTACTACGTTTTCATAATAATATGATAATATAAAAGCAACTGTTAGTTACAACGTGCAATTAAAATTTTAGTATGATATTAAAACATTATTTCAACAGAAAAATAAATTATTGTTTTCTAAAAAAAACACACTCTATTTGCAATAATTTTTTACTTGTAAGCAAAATCGTATGTTTTTTATATTGTGCTTAATAGATGCATTAGCATTTGTATTTTTATAATGTTATAATATTATAAAGATTACAATAATTATAGAAACTGTATATTTTTCTATTTATTTTAAAAAACAATAAAATTGGTTTGAAATTATTGAAATAAAAACTGCTTAGAAATATTTTCGAATACAAGGCAATACTGATTTTGTTAATATAACAGTAGGGAAGTGTCGGGAGGTCTGAGCCATCGGGAGGTTTGAGCCACCGCAATTTTTTAGTCTGTTGACAGTGAGATCTTGTGGTGAATAATGTTAAATTTTTTGTTAGACCAATACCTCACTTTTAATAAGGTTTTGTAAAGAAATGACGCAGTTGATATATTTTAATCAGACACGTGTTCCAAAAATTAATAAAAATGTTTTTGTTTTATTTAAAAAAAAATCGTTCAGTGAACATTCTCCAACGATTTTTTAATGTAACTATCGTTAATGTGTTACACATTAGTATTGTATCGTCTTTAATTTTCAATATACAAAAAAGTAGTCATTTGGGTGGTTTGAGCCACCCATTTATTTTCGTGTTTTGTATTGCGATAAATATTTATCGATTTGAAATGACAGAAAATTGTGTTTTAAAATGTATGCTACGTGAACTTTTTGTGTTTTTATTAGAAAAATTTGTGATTTTGCAAAATCGGACACCTAATCGAGTATCTTTTTTTCCTTTTTGGAGCCATTTGAACAATAAAAAAATTATTTTCATTGATATTGTGCGTTTTATTTCATTTCTGCATGTTTCCCACTGTTTTTCTCAGACTTTTTAAGGCGGCTCAAACCACCCGACAAATTATTTTTCGTTCAAAATATAACCCATTTGATATTGGAACAAAAATTACCATTTTTTTCTAAATTCGAAAAATCAATGATGCAGTAGGGTTGATAATAAGGTAAGCTTTCTAACAGTACATCCGCTTCATGATATCTTCAACCAGTGAGATTTTATAGTTAAAATAACAAAACATGGCTTAAACCACCCGACACTCCCCTATACCTATTAGTTTTATGATTATAATGTAATTATCTTCGATAAAACGGAAAGTTTTAAATAACATCTATATGAATTACTTCTTTTTTCTACCAATTACTTTACATCTTTTCTCTAAAATAATTAGTGATGCAAATTATTAAATATTAAGAAGATCGCGTTGAAATCCCTATAATTCGTGATCCAAGTATACACACCTTGTATAGAGGCTGAACTTTGTTTATATTTCTTTCTTTAAATAATTTGATGCCAGTATTAAACAAATTTAAAATGTCTACTTAAAAGTCACGAAACTAATTAATGCACCTATTATTATGAAAATAATAAAAGTTTTATTAGTGTTAAATTTAACCAAATTTTAGTTGAATACTAGAATTTAAAAATTTAGGGAAATATGAAAACAATGCAAGAAGCATGATTTCTTTCTACTAGTTGATGTCTTCTTGGCGCTTTTTAGATATAGGAATACATAAACTTTAGATCTCTAAAAGTCCACCTCTTCGTCAAATTATCTTGCTTACCGATACGTTTGCGTTTAAACGAAAAATGCTAGTTTTGCTAATACGCAAGGTAAAAGTTTCTGCTCGCTTTAATGAAGATTTACGTCTTTTGCACATTGATATAAAATGTATATCCGCTTTTTAACTATGTATAAAGTTACTAAAAACTGAAACCACAATTAATTAATAAACTGGGTATGCATAGTTAAACCTATGAGAAAATGTAAATTTAATGATTTACTATACCACAGATACGCCTACTACACACCTTCTTCCTTGTGATTATGTTTTAAGGAATTCCATTCATTAAACCGCAATTTGTGTATTATACCTCAATTATTCCTTTTGCACGAAAATTAAATCTGTAGTATGTTTTTAATACAAAATAATTGTATGTAACGTTTAATAGTAGTTACATGCTATTTCGATCAGGAATAAAACTGCGGTTACCCGAGCGTCTGCCTGTCGCAGTTGTAGTATGAGCATTTCGATATTTGCTGCTTTAATAATTTAATTCGGTCAACTTTGAATACCGTTTAAAGTAGTCTTAGTTGCTTATATACACAAAGCCGCAAATCCGATTTCGACTAAAAGAGGTGTACAATAGAAAACTGAGAAATAATACTGAAAAATTATGTATATAATAGAGTAAAAAGAGGTTGTGGATAATATACACCTAAGTAGTATGTCGGTATATCCGGGCTAGAAAGTAAAGCTAGACTAGAAAATTTACATTGTCAAAATCATCATCATCTTCAAAGTTTCCTGCAGATGCAGATTAGTCCACTACAAAACATTCAGCTTCTTTCTAGGAAAGAAAGGATCCGCATTTAGGCTCGACGGTTGCTTAAGACGGATTGTCTGTCCCCCTGTTAAATAGTTGATGGTAGCTATGCTAGAGGAACCGATAGCTAACCGTTTTAGTTAAAAAGCAGTTCTCGAGAGCATGGTTTTCGGAAAACATCTTGAATTGGGATCAATCAGGTCCTTATTACATTCAGATCTCATCTCAGCTAAATGGAAAATTGTGATATTATGCCAGTGAAAAGAAATGAAACTAGTAAAGATTAATAGATTTATTGTATCAAAAAAGAAAGAGAAGCTGAACAAGACTGGAACCAGTCGAAACTAGTCCACATTGATCAATAAATAAAACTTGAGGAAAGTGTATTTTTGATATTCCTAAAATAGTACTCAAAAGGTTACGTTGAAATTAACCTCTTTCTTTTACATAAAGTTTCTAGATAAAACCAATCAAGTTCTCACATAGAGAATTTAGTTCACTTGAGAAGATGTTGCGAAATGCCTCCCAATTAGTATGTTTGTTTATCAAAGTGGAAGGGCAGGTTTTATGATTACTTTACTTTGAAAAGTAACTAGCAGAGGAGAGTGATCCGATGAGAGCTCTAAGCAAGGTTCAATTGTTAGATAATTACGTGTTATGCCTTTAGTGATGCAAAAATCAATGACATCTGGCATTTTATTTGTATCCGTTGGCCAGTATGTTGGATGTCCGGTAGAAAGCTGCTGCAAATTGTTTCTTACCATTGCTTGATAAAGTTGTATTCCACGTGGCGTGACTAGTCTGGAGCCTCAGTGATTATGTTTAGCGTTATAATCTCCTCCCGCCATAAATCTGTGCCCGAGGGTCCCAAAATGAGATTCAAATTGTTCTCTTTTAATAATTTCCTTTGGAGGGCAGTATACTGCTGCTAGAATTAGTTTACCGTTCCAGTCTTCTATTTCCACCGCTGCAGCCTGTAGGTTACGTTCACTATATTTGGCAATTTCATGATGTTTGATTTTGTTTTTAATAATAACTGCTGTTCCTCCTCGAGCGCTTCCTGCAGGATGATTAGGTGGAAAGTGAGCAACAAAATCTTATAACCTTTTATAGGAGGTGAAAGGGGAGTAATGTTTCGGTGCCTTATAATGAGTATAAATAACTCATTAATTTAAATTACAAAAAACTTATTTTATTCAGAATAAATCGTATTAAAAACAAGAACTAAACTAAGCAATGATCCCTCGCTAAAAAGAATTTCCACTGAGTTTTACATAGCTACTATATTTTTCAGTATAATATTCCATTTAAAAAGTCTTTGTTTGACCTTTCTTTACTAACTTGCACTTCATAAAATTTAAAATATTTTATAGAATCAATAACTTTTTTGTGAAATGCATCTGTTTCTTTTTTAAATTTATTATATTTTAATGTTTGATAATTAAAGTTATGGTTTAAAACAAGATTTGCTCTAAAAAGTAGTATGTAAATTTGAATCTGCCCAAGCGTACAATAACCTCAGAATATATTAAAATATTATAGGTAACTTCTTCTGCGGCTCAATTGCAATTGTCGCCTTTCGTGTAATATTTTAAGTGAAATAATATGTCTGGATTCTGGATTGGATGTGGAGGGCAAAACGAAGTTCGCGTGCACTCAGGCCACATATCGGGCACATTATGCTAACTCCGGTTTGTGTAGCAACCCACTGTCTCTTTTATTCCTCGAGCCATCCCAAACTTGACAAACTATGACTAGTATTATTTAAACTGGCTATATCAGGCCAGGATTTTCTTAACATGAATCCTCTTCTTGACGCTAGCGAATATTCGTTTAACGCAATTTCCTTGACAAGAAAACGTGAGATCAATATCTACCTAACTAACGCCCACGTCTTCTAAAACGGTACAAAAAAATCACTCAAGCTTCTACATTTAAAAAATCGAGTGTTTTTCTGATAAAGTAAAATTGATGGAAAACATGTTGAAAATTAAGTAAAAATAAAAGAATATCTAGTAATAATTTTTATATATTTCTATTAATTTTTATAATGTAGTATTATCTGATAAACAATTATCTGCATAAATATACAAATATATAATAATAAAAGCTATGTTTCTTTCCTGTGTGAGCTTTAAGTTAAATATTTGATTATGCAGACGATCAAGATGTTTACGTATTAATTATTATGAGTTCAATTTACATACTCTGGACTATTGTATTGGTAAATTGTGCACGTTTAATTCTTTTGTAATTAACTAAGTGGAAACCATAAATTAAGAATACAATCTCTTTTTACTTTATCAGATGTTGTGTTCTGCATTTTCATGCATAATGTTAAAAATACTTCCAATGTTTCATTACATGTATCTTTCTCTTATACGATAATTCAACCGCATAATATTATTTAACGTTCATGAAATGTAATAATCGTAACAATCGTTGCAAATTAAATACAAGATTTTGATATTATAACACATTTAAATCTTTAAATTTTTTTAACATGTGAAATGTAATTCAATAAAAATTAAACAAGTTAATTAAACAATAGAATAAAATCAATATGTTCGAGCTTCCAGCGAAAGATATTGCTTTCTTCATAAAATTTATTTGTTTGTTATTTGAAATTCCTTCGCTGAAAGTTCAAAAACATATTGAGTTTTATTATTGTCTAACTAACTTGTTTGATATTTCATTTTTATTTTATATAACAACATTAATATAATAATATTTATCAAGTATCATGTCTGTATGTACGTTATGTACATACATATTATGTACGTATGGATGGCCGTATGTGCGATAACTCATATACGATATGTCCTAAAATTTTGAAATTTTGTAAAATCCATTTGATTTTTGCACGAATTCACAAACCGGAAGTTGTAATTTATTTGAAGATTGAAATATAATAGTTTTTCATCAAAATTTTAGTAATTTATATATTTCACCTCCCTCACATATTTTTTTATTAATTTTTTAATGGGGAGATCATAATCAAAAAAAAAATGTAATAAATATTGGTCCTATTCTTTCTAGTTGAGTCGTTACAAGAAATAATTAAAGTTTGTTAGTTGTCTATAATGTAAATTTGTAATAAAAACACTCATATCTGGTAATCCATGGTCGTTTCATATTATATTTATTTATTAAAAATAATTTTGACATTAGAGATGTCATAGGCGGGTGGTTATGTGCTGGCCATATCAGATTTTTATTTTAAAGTATCTTGTAAAAAATCTTGTTCTTTTGGACACAATTATTTTAAGGATGTACTATAAGAGACAAAAAAATAAAAATAAAAAAGGTCTGAGATCGATGAAAATTGGTACCTACTCATATCCTCGGTGACTTTGTGGTCTAGTGAAAAAAATTTCAAATCAATTCACTACACCGTTTAGTAGTTCTTGCAGTTTTAATTTATTTTCTTACGATTTGTTAAAATCACATTATGGTTTTCCTCAGGAGTCGGCTATTAGGGAAAATCACAAGCGTGTAAAGAGTAAAATACTTTTCTTAAAAAAAATTTAAGAAAAATATTAAGGAAAGCTTGTAATGTAAAAACCATTTTCTTCCTCATAAGAAGAACAACATCTTAACGAATATATTAGCTTAAAACATATCGAAAAAAAGGTCTGATTTTTTCCAAATTCTTTTATAGTTATTGTTGGTAAAATAGAAAAAAGTTTTAGTGGTTTTACATCGTTCTTGAGAAATTAATAACTCGATAATATTTTTGCTATTTTTATTAGTTTTAATAAATATCTACATTAAAAGGGCCTTAAATATGTTTAAAACTTGGGGGAATTTAGCATAGGTACATTTTATAACTTTGATTATTATCATTTATGGCATTCAAAAAGTGACTTAAAACACACAAAAGGTAAATTTTTGTAATATTCCAATTTTTACATACTTTTGTCTCCGATTGTTTCTGCATCTTGAATGAAAATAAATATTATAAATATTTAATATTTATGTTGATTAAATTTAGAATTAAATAATTTTCTTAATATCTTTTAAATTTAATAATTTAATATGATATTAATATGACATTAAAATTTAATCCGACTTGAAGAACAACTCTCGCCGAGAGCTTATACAAATATTTACATTTTTCTTGTAATATTTATAATTTATATTATAATGCGTAATTTGAATGTAATATTTATTATACATTTCTATTCTATTTTTACAATTGAAAACGCGATATAAAAACGATATATAAAACGATATAATACTGAGTTCCAGAATACGTTTTCGCTGAAATAATATGTTGTTGTTTATATAAAATGAGGTATTTTTTTTCACCATAAAAGAAATCCTGACACCCGATAGCGGAATTTTAAGATTTCGATATAAATAATATTATTCTCTAAAATTCGGTGTATACCTTACATAAGAAAAAGCAGTAGTACCCATTTGCCTTTGGTAATTTTGTAAGTAACTATTGGGAAGATTTATTTTTCATAAGTCTCGTCTTAAAAATTGTAAATATCTGATTATATAATATATTTAAAAAAAACGAAAGTAGTATTGAAGTTTTTCTCAAGTCGTTTCCTCAAAAAACTCACTTGTCTAAAAATTTTATGTTTTGGAAGGAATAAAATCCTTATATAAAATATAGTACGCTTTCATCATATGCATTGAGAGAAAAAATACAAAAATTTACAAAAGACATTCAAAAAACAAAACACACAATTAGTATTGCATTACAAAAACATAAACGATGTTCTTCAAAATTTTCAAAGAAAAATGCCGACATTTATTTTTTTCAGAAAAATTTTAATATTTTTGTTCTTTATAGAATTTTTTTGGTTTAGTATATTTTTAAAAATCAAGTACGATATTCCACGTAAGAAAAAAATTTTATATCGAAATATTAAAATGCCGCTATCGGATATATCAACCTTTTTTGGAAAAACAATTGAAGTCTCCCCATCTTGTAAAGACAACAACATTATTTCAGCGAAAACGAATTGTGGTACATTACTTTCGCCCAGTCTGCATGATTTCCAATAGATTCAGTCATATAAAAAAAATTACATTAAATGATTCAGAAATTGCCAAAAAATGACTTTTACTTTCTTACGAAATATTTATAAAGTTTGATGTTTAAATCTAAATTACTTTATTTTAAATTTGTATCCAAGAGAAATATACATAATAAGATCATCAGGTTTATTTAAGCCATTTAAGGTGATTAACATAGTATCTACATAAGTAATAGTCAATTAAGTTAAATAATTTATTGAATTCATAACACTGGAAAAATTTTATTGAATCAAAAAATGTTTTTAAACCTATTTTTGTAAATATGGAGTAACAGTTCAATTGACAGGCACTGAATTAATAAACTCATGTATTATGCAACTTAAATGTTAATTTTTAGTGCCCCAGCAACGTATTTAATTACAAGGCGCAAGATTGGAATTAGCACCGTACTTCTGTTTAATTTGTGGTGTCTAAAAATTAATTTCAGTATTGAATAGACTATAAATATTAATTATCTTTTTATTAAAGTTTTGTACAAATTTATGATTTAATGTAGTCTTAGCTTGTGCTACTTTTTAATAATTTAATAATAGGTTTAACTTTATAAAACTGCTGTCTAGTCTACTGTCTTTACGCTAGGTACTTACATTATATCTTTAAATGAGCGGTAATTATAAACTGCTCTATGTAATTTTAATAAATTATATTTAAAGAAATGTGCGGCAAAGTTTTTACCGGTGTAAAAACATTTGACAATTTTATCAAGATAATTTGCACTAAAATTATATCTTTGCACTTGCTGAACAACATAACTTGACACAACACAGGTAATTCTACAAAAAAAATTTAAACAAATTACCATTTATATTATCAAATCTGGTCTGACACTGACTGACTAAATATAACAGAATTTTTGATACGACGTTATTGCATTTGCTGTAATCTATACGTGCACCCCCAAGGCATAGTACTCGATTCCCGATTCTTAGGAAGCGCAATAAGAGAATGTTAGTCGTTTTCACAGCAATTTATTTATATACAAATTTAAATAAATACCAATTAAAACTTTCAGGTGGGTTAAAGATTTATAGCACCAAGCATAATTTTCTTGTTTTAACGAAAGAAATTTTACTTTGGCTTTCCAAAATTTGAACTACTAAATATTCTTTGAAGATATTGCCGCTTGCGAATATGAAACTTCCGAACTTATTCAATTCAACGATGCTGATAAATACAAACTTTAATATTATTTGTTTTAATTAATGTTATTTAGCTAATAGAGTTAATAGAGAAATATTATGTTCTGCTAATATGTGTTTTAGATTATTTTATATTAATAAGATTTAGAAAAAAGAGATCAAGCGCTTTGATCTGAAAGAATTGTTGGTTTAAATCTGATGATACTAATGCTTCTTTGCGACCTCCCATGACGAAGTAATGTCACTATTATTACCACCGCTCAGAGTTTCATTTATTCGATTTCAGTTTAGATACCTTTTGATTACCAACTTTAAAATATTATTTTGATTTTCAAAGTTAATAATCTTCAAATCAAAGTCGCATTGAATAATATCTAACACGTACCTTTCCCAACTTTGAGATTAAATTGAAAATTATCATAATTTGCACAACTTAAGGCTTTTTTTAAAGTTGTAAACATTAGTATAGATATAATCAAATATTCTTTGCCATGACAAATAAGACTGATCAGTTAAATTTACGAGTATAATTTAAATGTGAAAATAAAAAAGTGTAAAAACTGTTTAAATGGCTGTATATCGTATGTGATGAAATCTATAACTATAATTATATTCTACCCATCCTTGAACCTCTTAATTCACATGATTCTGACAATAATTTACGAATATCTCCTTTAGAATTATACCGCAACAATGTTGATAAACAATTCACCTTTACCTTAGAGTTTTATTGATGTTTTACCTTTTATGCCTTATTCTATATAAATAAACAGAGAAATCAATTAAAATCTGGATAGAGGTAAAATTTAAAAGCTTACACCTAAATTTATTTGAATGAATGGCAATTCCAACAAAATATTATCGTATACTTGAGAAGATGTCTTCATTCAGGTAACCTAAGATTTGTAAGATAGATTTATTTTAAAGTTACATTATAACCAACATCTTTTATTTTTGTCCAGTCTAATTTATGTATCGCCCATTCAGTTTTGTTGAGATATCACTGGTAATGTGCAGACCTGATACACAATAATGACATACCTATTTTATTTTATTGGTGTACTTTATTTGACAGGTTAAACCGAGCAAAAGTTTTAGATTGCAGGTAATATAAGAACACTTAAAAGAAGTTAAAATTGATATTTGACATCTTACGCTAGAATATAAAAATGTTTCAAAATTTAAACCTTTTATATATTGACTTATCAACTTAAAAAAACAAATTTTGTTGATTTTATCTTTCGTAAAGAAGATCAAAAGCCTATAATTTGAAAAAAAATTTCCTTTTTACAGAAAATGTGAATTTGTTATAGGTAAATAGATGATTTTTCAATGCTTATCTAAAAAGATAAGATGTTACTTACTTTTTGCAACCTATGTTTCGAAAACCACTCGATACATTCATGATGCATACAATACTAATATTGTTTGTACCATAAACAATAATATTTGTAGAAATGGTAAACCTGATAATCGATCAGGGACGACCTGAAGAGGAAGTTTCCGGGGGAGAGCAGTCCTCAATTTGCTTATTCAACTGGATTATAACTCGATTGACCAACTCGTAGGTGGGTTTTACCAACTTTAGATCATTTGTGCAAACATTGGGGGGAAGAGTCCCCACTCTTGGGGCCGTCCCTGTAATCGATCGAGTAAAAGTTGAAATTAACTAACCCGAGAGGTTGCTTTCTCAAGTAATAAAAACCAAAATTTTGAATCATTCATTGTAAGAATCATCTAAAGGTTAGCCAACCTAATGATCTGCTAAAAGAAAAACTGCTTGATATGTTGGATTTCTGTATTATTGGAAGTAATTTTATTTTCTACGGGAAGAAGAGCATGTCTGCAAAAATTACAAAAATATTGAGAAAGATGGAGGTATTCAGATCCGCGATATTTAGTAACGATCTTGATATAAGACGCTATACAATGTTGTTTTGGAGGAGTCATAACTGCATGGTCTTCCTTTTATGGACGGCTTTGTGTGCTTATACACAATAATTCTACTTCACTGTAAAACCTTGCTATGAACTTTCTTCGAAATGTTTTTCCAATCACAGCCCCAGCTCTTTTTTTCAATTACTAGACAAACTAAGCATGCAACACTATACAACAATAAATCATGTTCACAGATTTGTTGAAACTAAATTATCTCAACATGTTCTTCTGAAATCCATTAAGGACTTAGATGAAGCGGTATAAAACTTGATGAAACATAATTCAAGAAGCGGCTTGAGAAGTTTAATAATATTGTAAACTCTTGTATCACACGTCACCTACATAAAATATGCAAACATAGAAAAATTAGAAAAAGAAATACAAGATCACTCAAACACCCTAGGATCGTATAAAAATATATTATTTAAAAAATGTGTGCACAACTTTAACTTTGAAATGTTGAGCTACTTAGCATCAAAAGGTGGCGTTGTGGTATTTTACATTTTAGGACAACTTGAAACATAAGTATTGTTGCTAAAGAGTGTGCAAAATAAAAGGGACAGTAAATATTAGTTTGAATTGTAAACCAAAAAATATCTAGTTTACGAGAGATTTTTTTCTGTTCACTTGAAGCAAAAGTGGTTTACGGTTAAGTGAAATTAGACTTAATTATGTGTAAATCTGTTTATAGAACAAGTTTATTATCTTCCTTCTTCTTCTTAGTTGTAAGGTATTTTGGCTATACATTTTCACCAATAGCTCAATTTCAGTGTATCTCAAGCGTAATTTTAAAATTGAAAGAACAATTTAAATTTCCATTGAAATCCCTTCATTTCTTTTGTTGAAATTGGTATTAATCGAAAGAGTTTTCTTTGCGCTTCTGATGAATCCTAATACTTGACATTTTTCTTGTTAATTATTGTTATATAAAATAACCGCATGTAATTTAATTTTAGAAGCGCAACATAGTAATTGTTGCACAATTTGAAAGCATTATCAAGCGATTAACTTCCTTGAGGTTATATTAAAAGTATACAAATAATACACAAACACTTCAGCATAATAATGCTATGGCAAGATTAAAAAATAGTATTAATATATTTAAGAATAAGTATTTTCTTAACAAAAATGAAATATCTAAGTGTTACCAAACATTAGATATTGCATTTTAGTTTCGTATGTATTTTTTTATACTACCTATTAAGCAGCTACTATGTTTAACAGCTAAAATTAGCAGCTACTATGTTTTTTTGTAAGATTATGTGGTTGTAAAAATCTATTCCAAACTAAATTAATATATTGTTTGAAAATTAATATTTTTTCATTTTAGAAATAATATAATTTTTAAATAAATTCCAATGTAATTTTTTAGTTTCAACAATATATCAAGATTAAAAACAAATATCAAAACATAAGAACATTTTTAAAATCGTATCAAACATCAGTTTGCTTTTTGGGTGTGTTGACATTCAACTGAGTAACGCCGCACAGATGACAGGTTATCGGAACAAGATGGATCACCCAGTCTGTTTGGAACTGCTGATAACATGATCAGGGTCCCACAGCTGTCAATAATGCACTGAACCAGAAAATAGATATCTTCGCTTATCATTTCAGACTAAAATAACAAAATACGAAATTTATCACATGGTAAACTATTACAAATACTTATAAATAATTATGCAGTTAAAATCAAGGTATTGTGAGTAGGACGTAACGAATACATTGTACACATTATGGGTACAGGATCAGCGGCATTGGTAATGATTCTTGGGAGAATTATTTCTTTGCATAACTTCTAAATTGTTGAATTCTTTTTCTGCGGCTTTTAGAATAGAAGTAAATGTCAACACAGTTTGTTAAATTAATGTAAAATTGTTATTTTTATTCAAATATTTAATAATTCCTTTTAAATTAATTTATCGTAATGTAACATGTCGTAAGGTATTATTAAAGTAAGATACGACTTTTGATAATTTTGTGATTTGATGCGGTTTGCCCCATGTGATAATTTTGTCGCTTTAATTAGTAGTTTTTAATTCATCAAATTACTTTAATAGTTAGTAATTTTCATAAGAAATGTATTGAATTTTGGTTTCAGATTTATGTAAAATAGTGTTTTGATTTGAACATCTGAATATCTGAATTACCAGAAGAATTTCGTTCTCGGATTTTTTTTTATTAAATTAAATATTATGTAAATTTTGTTAATATTAATTACCGCGTAGTCCACGTATATAATATTTTTTTTAAATTTCTACATTCAATTCATTTATTTTTTAACAGATTTTTTCTAACATGTGCAACATTGTCTAACTTTGACGTAGAATTATTATCATCAGTCAATTTATATTAAATTGACATTCAAGTTAAAAATTTACTAAAATTTTGAAAGTACCTACCTAAGGAGCCAAAGGAGTTTTAATAAAATTGTCATACTGATGACTAGAGACCGGATAAATAAGCACGGTTTTTTGAAAAATAAGTCCTTAAAAAGCACGCTATTTTACAAAAATAAGTTCGAATTATGTAAAAAAGGTAAGAAAAAGTTAAAATTAAAATTAAAAAAAAGCAAAAAATTGCAGCTTATACAGTATTATTCGAAAGAAATAAACAAAGTACTTTTACAGCTATTATTTCATTAAGTTAACATATATTATAAGGGGCATTCCATGCTAAATGGGGAACTTTTTTAGGTGACCCCTTTCGATTTTTCTCAAAATTTTATGTTTTTGAGACCGATGTAATACTCGTTCTTGATATTTTTTCAAATTTTTTTGATCATCCGTTTTCGAAAAATGATTTTTTTAAATGTCGATAACATTGCGAGAGATGCACCAATTGGATCGTTTGTTTTGAAAGTTCTTGATTTTCAATGCTTTTTCAAAAAAATATAATATGATCTTGATCCAAATCATTGCGTTCAACGTTTATTTTTAGTTTAATGCGAAAAAAGTTGTATCTGACAATGCCATATAAACAAAGCGGAAAAGCTGACTGAAATCACTAAATCAGCGTAATAAAATCTACAGTAGAGCGTCGACAATCCGGATCAATCGTGACCGGACCCTATCCGGATTATCAAAATGTCCGGATTTTCAAAATGAATCAAAAAACGGTCGTTTGAGTTCATAACAAAAAGAAAGCATGCTAAAACGGTTAATAAATCACTTTAGTGGTTAAGTAATTGCAGCAGATAAAGAAAACCATTAATTAATATGAAGTTATAATGTGGTATTTTAATAAAAGTTTAGTAAAAATAAAAATATAAGAATACCCATGCATTCTTTTGTAGCGGTAAGACGACTAAAAAAATTTTTTTCAACCGGAATTGAATCCGGATTATCGACGGTCCGGATTTCCGACGTCTGGAATATCGACGCTCTACTGTATTTAATTCAGTCAAAATAGAGCAGGTGGAAAAGCACATCTTAGGGTACGTTTATGTTGGAGCTGCGATAAGAGCGAAGAAATTTCTTAGCTCTAATCGCTGTTCTATGAATTAACATTGACTTGCGCGATGCTTTAACATAAATAGTCACATAATACTTAAACGGTTTGCTTTTCTCAGCTTCGCTAGTATCTCGGCTTTTAGCGCTTATCACAGCTAAAACATAAACGTACCATAAGTAGTTAGCAAGAATTTAAATGGCAAATAAAATAAGTCATAAATAAAATAATAAGCATGAGTAGAAGCAAAAAAACAAAACATTGCCACTTAAAGTCAAAAAAATTATTTTTAAATCAAAGTTAAATTTTAAACTCGAATATAAGTTTAAAATAAGCTCAAAAGTAAAAATAAGCAAAAAAATAGCAAAGAAAGCATGAAAATCTATACGTTAAAATATATCTTTTTATGTAATTCGTCCAGATTTCAGATTTCAAAGAGCTGCTTTTAGAATTGACAATAAGCAAGAATGCTTAAAATCCGTTCTCTACTCCAGAATAATAATAATAATTTTCTATAAAGAATAATAATAATTAATAACCTGATGTTGCGATAGTATGATGAAACCGTTTGCAATAATTATACTTACAGTGTATTTTATTTGTGGTAACTTAAAAACATATTAGTCCAAAAGAGTCTGTGAGCATTTTTTTTAGTTTTCTAAAATATTCATAATAATATGATCATTATTTATTTGCTGCAATTGAAATGAAATTCTTCTCACCATTTATTGTAAAAAAAAGCGCTGACAATTTAACTATTTCGAAGTTTCTTTATTCAAAAATCAGCTTATTTTATTTAATGCCCCATATATATATTTTTTAATTTTCAAATGTTTTAATTTTTTTTATATATTTTGAAAAATAAATTTTTAATAATTGGTTGGAAAGCGTCCATTAATAACGTAAAGACGATTTTTCAAATTTTTGACCCTCCCCGGTAAGGTTACGTAAGATTGTGATGCCCCCCCACCATATCTTACGTAATATTATTGTAAAAAAATTAATTTTCATCAAACTCCTCAAAATATCAACGCAGCGTTTTCTAATATGATGTTGTCAGTTCATAAAGGGTGTCGTAACATTTCTGCCGTTTGTCGATGTGTACGCCATATATGTATATTTCAATATAAATTTCTAAAAATAATTTTTTTTTATATTTAGGGATTTCCAACTTTATGTTGTAAATAGAAAAGAAAATATATTTTATTTTTAAAGTTAATTTAAAAATATATTAAGAAATTTACGTAAGGAATACTTCGACCCCCCTTCACCTAACGTAAAGGTCCGTAATATTTTCTATACTCCCCTCCCCCCAAACCCTTAAGTAATAAATTGACCCCTTGGTTTCGTTGGGTTTTGCTTAATTAAAAATAATAAAAGAGGAGGGGGTTCAAGGATTCGTGTCGTAATATTTGTAGAGGGGTTTAGGTCTTTGTGGCAAAGTGTGATGATGGAGGAGGGGGTAGAATAATGCTTAAAATAGCGTGACATAATTTATGAACAAGCCTTGTCATCCTATGATGTACTAAATTTACACTTGGCATTCATGGTTCTCTGAGTATTTGCATTATATTTATATGTATACTATTAGTACTAGTTGGGTACTAATCCTGCTAGGTGCATTAGCTAATAGGTGGAACTTATTAGGCTTTAAATCACAACAGTGTAGTCGGCGCAACTATTTGAATCGCGATCTGTCGCTCCGTAGTATGTCAATTTAAGCCTTATACTATACTGTTGGTGTTGATTTGTTGAGTTGATTTGTTAAGTTGATTTGGCACATCAATTTTGTAAACTTCAAAAAGGTTGCTTCAATATTTGAAATTTGGAAAGACATTTACTGCTATTGTTAGCATTTACAACTCCACAAAATATGTATTGTATACATTATGTATGTATGTACACATAATTATTGACATTAAAAAATATATTTAATTTAAAAAGGTATCACAACGCAAAAAGAATAATATAAACTTTAATTTAAGGTAATGCTATTAAAATGTAACCTACTGCTTTCAAGTTGTTTCGTTTTTCAAGCAGAATCTGAGTCTGCAAAAAAAATATAAGGTGCCATTTATAAAACCAAAGTTGATTTTGAAAATGTCCACTAATTATTGTAAAACAAATTACACCATTAATATTCTTTCTCGCTTCTCATTATTTGCTCTATTTACAATGTAGTTCTTTTCCGAAAAATGTTGGTAGGTAGTCTAATAACTTTACTTTGTGAAAATATTGGATAATATCACTTCAAATAATTTTTAATATAATAAAACTCGATTTAATGAAGATATAAAATTAATTTATATTTTTTCAGCTGTTGTACTAGCTAAATTCATTATATAAAATAATATACAGATTTTAGTACACCATAAAAAAGATATAAAATGCAACTTGATGGTTTGTAACTGAAACCTGCACCTACATATTATATCAGTGTTCCAAAATTCAAGTCGGGTTTTAGGAGGTAGTTTGTTTTATATAGAACTGTAGTTTCAGATAAGAGTTAGGATGGGTTCAAATACCAAGTCCAAGATAATATCAATACTATTTAACTGAATGAACATTTTAAAAGTTATAATATCGTTGGATACTTAATTTACTCATTCACAAACACAACTTCGAGTGTTTTTATAAATATTATACATCAGAACGTATTAAAGTGTACCATAGGTAAGTATACTTACCTACATTAAATCAACTTTATTCTTTTACAAATTATGAATACTTTAATTTTATTTTAAAGTATAGTAGGTAATCATTGTGCCAAAAGTTAATAATTGACAATTTTAATCCATAAATTTTAAAATAAAAACTGAACCAGTGATCGGCTGGGGCATCCGAAGGTGCACATCGCAAATTTTGGTTTTTAGATCAAATATAGTCTAAATAATGTGTGATTTGCTTGTGCTTGTTTATTCATTATTTTTTTTATCCTGATTTTTGTATTCGCAATATTTTAAAATGACATGAAAACAAGAGGCTGAACGTGTGAACCGATTTGTATAAAATCTTATATTTTTGTTCATCTTTTTTTTCCGAAGAATTCAAGAAAAACAAGTAATACTACCAGTCGATCAGGATTAGCAAGATTCTCATTTTCTACAATTCGAAGTACTAAGGGTATTCACAGTTCGTTGTATTTAGTCAGAATGATTGTATAGTTACTAGATTGTTTTACTTATGTGAGATGGAGAAAGTATATTGTAGAAGTGTATATTTACTAGTGTAGAAATATACAAGGGAGTGTGAATACCCTTACACTGTATAATATTTTTAACTTCAGTAATTCCTAAGTCACTATTATCACCTCTTATTCTCTTAAATCCAGATAGCTCGTCAGTGTCATTGTTATCATCATCAAAACAGATAATAATATTACATTAATGATATAGATTTACATGCAGAGTAAACTGAGTGAACGTCCAAGCTGGCGTAAATTTATGAGAAGTAATTCTAGGTAATTTTCTCTAATCAATTTTCTAGGGCTATTGATATAGAGCTTTATGGGAAAAAAAACAAGCTTGGTCTTGTTTATCTTGAAGGCCAAGATGGCCTGGTTACACTACGACATGAGATTTTATTTAATTTGTTTGTTTAATTTGTCCACGACTAAACACTCGAATTTTGTATTTGTTTAAATCGAGAACTTTTATACCACAATAAGAACAGGAACTACACGTTTGCTATGGCTCATAAATTGTTGGGCATTTTGTATGTATGAAAATTATAATTATGTAAAATTCAATACAAATAAACATGAAGTAAGTATGAAAAAATATTTTGCAAAATACCGATAAAATGATGCAGAATTTTATAAATCAGAATTCACCATAGAAGAAATTATATAGCTAATGGTACTATATTTAATTACTTATTGTACTCCAAGAATTTCTGTAGCCGTCACAATTCTAAATTATTTTTTTCAACTACGTCACAATAATTGTAAGAATATAAATTAAAAATAAAATATGCTAAAATAAAATATTTTTTTATTATTATAAGTAATACCATACAAATTTGAATTCAGAATTGAAGTACACTTGCGTGTATGAAAGCTAACAATATTATTTATGAATGTTTTATTAACTTGTTATTAATAAGTTTTATAGTTTGAATTTATGATTATTAAAATCTTTTTACCAATATTACAGGTTAGTCAGCAGAACCTTTATCGCGAAACTAGTAACCATACAAAAAAATAAAAGTACAACCATAAACTTAATATTTTAATTCCTTAATTTAAAATTCATTTATTATTATAGTTTTTTTTATTATTAATTTATTTTTGTTTCTAGTACCAACGCATCACTTAACACCTCTACTGAATAGTAAAATACAGGTCCTTATTATGATGACCAGTTTTCTTTTTTCATATCCAAAATTCCGTTATTCACGGATTTATCACATATTTTACTTACTATCGGAAGTTATCCGACACCATCGACAAAAGGAATATGGTCGATTTCAGAATAAAAAAAATTAAATAGGTGATCCCCTCATGTTAACTACACTGGAAATTCAACAGATTTTGAAAACCCTGAAGTATTAAATAGCTTTAATATTTTAATTCCTAATTAATGTAGGTAACAATATTTTAATTTAACCAAAACACTAAAGCTATTTAAAATTTCACAAATTTAAACTTCTTTATTTATTTGTTTTTGGCAATAGGAATAGAGTTTTCGAGATAGTAGATTATAGTAGTACTTTTTTGTTGCTATTTTTGCTCGCACCATATTTTCATTAACAACGCTACAATGAAACTGCCGTTTCACAAGTTTTTCAAGCCTAAAAATGCAATACTCTTATTGTAAAATTTTTAAATAAGGTCGTACGACTACTGCAGAAATACCACTATATCTATTAACTTTTCGATGCAAATTTTTTCAGCGAAAAATTGTTCCAAGTGGTCGACTTATGGAGCCCGTCACCTTTAGGTCATTCTACCCTGTGATGCAAAAACAAGAATTTGAGAATATAAACTTAAACAATAATTTATCAGGAGCTGACTAAAAAATCCATTACTTACATCTAGCGTTATTTAATATAGTAATTTTTTTTAAACTAAAATTAAGTAATTTTGTAATAATTATATATTTTGAACATAAACTAAACTACTTTAAACATGGGAACTATTTTAAAATTTTTCTACATTAGAAATTGTAGTTGGTGCGTTAAGATGTACCTATACTATAAGAATGAGGATTAATTGCCCAGAATTCAGTGTTGAGAGACCGGTTCGAAATAAAACCGACATATGATTTGTCTTGAGGCCGTTAGCTATGTTTCATTGACAACTCCGTTTATCTTGTGTTTCCCACGGCTCTGGCTGCTGGCTGCTGGAATGGTAGGTACAACAGTAGCACAACCATTTATACACGTCGTCTTCAGATACCACAAAGAATAACATCACTTTCAAACATTCATATTCTAGTTGTAATTTGCTTTCGCAGTCAACGCAATTAATAAATTATCTGATAAAACTATAATACCTATGTAATCTCTGTAGACCGGCAAAAAATAAAGCACTTAAGTTGACCAGGTTGATCAACTTGAAGTTGAAAGTTTCATTAATTTTCAAATCCATAATTTATAATCAATTTTACTTTAAAAATTCAAGTTAGGTACTTACACTATAATTGTAGAGAGTACATTCGTTTGCTCTTATTCTAAAAACAAGAACTTACAAATTAAAGGCAAGATACTTAGTGAGCATCAGGACATGAGAAAGATGAGATCATAGGTCAAAGACTTATAGAAGGTAATTGTACAAGAATTTCGTATGGTACCTAATATATGGAACAAAAATTCCAAATATTTTTATTTATCTTTCACGAAAGTGGAAAATTCACGACTAATTTTATTTTGCCACAAAGAAAGCACTTTACTACATTACTATGCAATAAAGTACACTAGGAAAATACGTGAATTTATTTATCAATGGGATTAAATTCAGACAAAAATTCTGGAAATTAAAACACGACGATAAGATTATGGTCATTATTCAAAGAACAAATTTTGTATTGTTTTATTTGTAATTTTATTTAATTTATAATATTATAAAAAATATAAAATATCAGCAAGGTATATAATTTATTATTATGTTTTAAGTAGATACAATATTATTATTCACATTAGGCAACATAATATTTAGGCATTGTCGGGATAACAAAGTCAGAAATTCTAAAATATTTATTAAGGAATTTTTTTTTTTATCTACATAATATATAATATGTATTTCATAACATTTTCACTCAATAAATCATTATAAAATTAAATTGGTTTATTTAGTACAAAATTACATTGAAGTTGCCGTTAATATTGTAGGCCGAAAATGTACAAATCTACTGATTTACCGTAACTTCTACGTCAATAATCAAGATAAGGATAATAAGCATCAACCAAAGTTAGAATAAAAACTTCAATGCAGAGTGAGTAAGTTTTACTAATTGAACTGAAAGTTATAATAATATTATGTTTCTCGTTAATAACAGAAGAGTTACGTAGGATTATAAAATCTTCCGCGATATTTGTCCAAGCTACGTCGCGGATTCTGACATAAACATGGGATCCTAGATTATAAGGTTTGGGTCGCAAGCATGTCCGTATTTACAGTTGAACGCATACAACACTCGCTCTCTGTGGTAAAAAAATTGCTACATAATATATTTTAAGCTGGTTAATACAACCTACATTGTCTAGTCTTTATAGTGACGTAATTATGTAAGAAGTTACATTAAAAAGAGTTACCATGGTTATGCGAAGCAAAATTTTTGTATTTCTTCTTTGAAATTGCTGCATACTTTTTTGTTATGCTTACTTAAATATTATAATTGGTATTCTTGAAATCAGTAGCTTCAGGAATATAGCAATAAATTTGTAATGTAATAGTGTTCATGAACTAGTCCCGTACATAAAATAATAATTGATAACATGCAGGTATATAAAATCAGCAATTTTGTATTAATTGAAAGTATCAGTGTAAAGAAGTTATGCATTAAATAGACACATCGGTTTACATTTTTTTAAAAACAGGGTAAAGTATTCATAAAGTTATATATTAACTCTACAAGTCGTGATTACAAGAAGGATAAATTTTGATTATTCTTAAAATTGAGTTGAACTGATACTTGAAGTCATGAATAAGCTATATTCATTTTGAAAGATCAATTTGTTCTTATATATTATTATGTAAGTAGGTACCCACTACATAATTACAATATTACACATTCCTACATAATAATGTTTCCTACATAGTTTTTATCAAATATTAAATCTAAATAAAAATACGAAAATTTTCGATAATAATATATTCATACCCAGTGGCGGATGGTGACTTTTTGGGGCCTGATGCTAATTTATTTTCAGGGGCCCCTAGTAGGATATTATTGAGGTTGGGGAATTTGATTTTATGTTTTTTCAAAAGGATCGATAATAGATAGAAACGAGATGCTGCGTTATATTGTCAAGAGTGATTACCTAGTCAATATTAGATGAGAGGCAGAATAAAATAATTTCAAAGTGCATAAATGAGAGTATTTTTATAAATTTACTTAAGCTGAAAAAAAAGAAAACGATTCTAAATTCTATGAAATAATGAGTACGGTCTCGGGGGCTCCTTCGGGGCCTCTAATAATCGGTTACCCGATGCTCCAGCATCGTAAGCACCCCTATCAATCCGCCACTGTATCATACAGTAATAAACAAATTTACCTAATATAAAACTAGCGTCCCGCACATTTATATTATTTCTTATTAAGAGAGAAACTCAAACACGTCAATTACTAAATTCAAAAAACCTTGCCGATTGCAACATATTTGGTGTGCCTCTAGTGTTTGAAGAAAGACGTTAAAATATTTTTTATAGAAATAAGAATACTACATTTTGAGTACCACTGAAAAAAGGTTTTTTCCTATTTAAATGTATGCGCACATTGCCGGCAAAAGAAAGTAATTAATAAGATTCACATTGAAATCGACGCCGAGTGAAATCCAAGCGAATACGATTCGAGCACGATCCAATACAATCTTTTCTATCGTATTGTCTTTTGCTCGCTTTCGCAGGCAATGTGCACATGCATTAAAGGTCACCACTAATAATATGCATACTTAAGTGCACGTGTACACTACCAGCAAAAGATAAAGCAAAGCATTGCACAGCCTATTCTAGCGAATATCTTGAATGGCTTGAAGCATGGTCGTCCATGTCTGTTATGAAACGGATAGGTTTATCTACGGTTTTATATTCCAAGTGTTGTTGTTGATCCAATTTTTTGAACCGACTAAGTAAAAAAGTGAAAATAAACAAATAAAATTAATTAAGAAAAGAGTGACCCTGTCTTGGCTCACCCAAATTTTTAAACCACTTTATAGGTCCAATATTTTCGTTTTTGGTTTTGGTATTGTTTTATTACCGAGTTTTCCTACATATAACTATAATCATAGCATACTAAAATTTTGTGCATTATAGGAATTCTATGAATTTCTAACACTTTTACTTAATTAAAGATGAACGATAGACACTGCGTTTCTGACTCATTAGTCTTCCTCAGTACCGTATACATAATTATCCAACTTTTAATTATACAATTCTGTACTAACGGCTGCATTCTTTTAAATGCACAAACTTTTAGTTTGCGTTCCACTCACATGAATACCGCAGCCGTTAGTGCATCAAAAATTCATATATGTATAAGATACTGAGGAAGACTAATGAGTCAGAAACACAGTGTCATCTGAAATTATGCAAAAGTGCAGATATATTATTGCTGTGCTCATATCTTCTCTTGTTAGAAGCGAGTTAATAAATTTGTTTAATAAATCGCTCAAATCATGTTTACTTAGGTTCCTCTCGACATCACATAGCGTAGCTTTGCAGTGTACGCCGAAGAAAGAAGGATGCGGGGCTACTTTTTCTCGTCCCGTCTCGTGCCGTCCCGCGGTGCCGTTCCGTTCCGAGTGTCTTCTGTCCTTAACGTCTTGCGGAAACTAACCAATAGGAACTATCTGCTATGGTTGCTAAAATATGTCAAACGCCAACGCACATGCCTTACCTTAAGTACGCTTAAATAGAACATTTCAACCTTAACGTTTAAACATTTAAACCGTAACAATTAAATGTTTTTTTATTAACCCTTTCGGTTAAGTTTAAAATGAAAATACGTAATATAATATAATTTTTTTAAAAATTTTTTAGAATAATCTAATTTTTTAAGATCACATACATTTCGTGTTCGTTACGAACGCCGTGAACGATAGGGTTAAACATAGAAGTATAATTTAGTTAAATAATTATTATTTAATTTAATAACATATATATTTTATTTCCCAAACGAGAACTAAGAAAAATTATGAATTTTCAATTTTGCGTAATTTTTATATCCTGCTTGGATCTTTATATTAGAACCTAATATGTAACGCCGAAAAAAGTGCAGTTTTCGGGTAAAAAATAATTTCGTAATTAAAATTTTAAAGTGATAATTTATTAAAACCTTGAAACAATATTCAGACTATGTAAATGAAAATTATTTTAAATTCTTGTAATTTACAAATGTTAAATGTAGGAAGTGTGATATGATCAAAGTTTTATTTAATTCAAAATATTATTTTGGTATGTTTTCAACCAGAAAACTGTTACATGATTTAATTAATTTTAAATTTACCTGTATTGTTAACCAAAAGTGCACTTAATAAATTATTATTCTCGTTGTTACTAACATGAACAATATAGTTACAAATTAAAATTATGTAAAACAAATTTCAAATCAACAAGATTGACTAAATATGCTAATAAAAAAGAATTTTGTTATGAATTACTTGTAGCGTTGGTAAAATTGCTTGAACATCAATTAACTATACATATTATTACAAATATATAATAAATATTGATTTCTCGAATTGTTTAATTAACTTGTTTTTGTTTTGATTCATATATTATATTCTGATTTTGGTTTAGTTCCTTAAAATTAAATCTATTATTTAAATAATTAAATCAAACCTTAACGATGAAATCTGACGATCTTAAATTAAAGCAAAACATTTGTAAAAATTTGTGAAAAAAATTTATATTTGCTGCAATCATTTTAGTAAAGAAAGTTACTTATAGGCACGTACACTCAGCGTCTCTCATATTTAAATTTTATAACTTTTTGTAAGCTTACTTTTTATTTTGTATGTTGAATGTTTTAAATGGATTTTGTTGCGTGATAAAATTTTAAAAAAGATAATTGCAATCACTTTCAATTATTAACTAATATTTTTTTAACAATTCCAATTTTGATCTGAAATGTTAGCAATACTGGTTTAAATATTAAATAATATTTAGTTGCGTCGGATGTTTCACATTTGCAGTGGCAGTTCTACAACAAAATATTTAATTTGTCTACAATATGGGCGCTAAGAGAAAAATAATAAATATATTGATCTACAATTTATGTTTTAGTATTTAGTTAACGAATATTATCTTTTGTAAAAATAAACTTCCCAAAATGAACCTCAAATTCTTTACTTATTAGATACGGATATACGTATGTATGTATAACCACTGTACAACGATGTTTATATATTGCTATTATTGAGTTTTAAATATTATCCCACAATAAATTATTATTATCAACATTTTTAAGTTAATTATAATTATTGAAAGCTTTTACGTCGAGGGAAGTTATTTATATTTATTTTATGTACATATAACCATACAATATCTCTTATATCAGAGATTTGAACTTCCCTCACTACTACCACCGAGTATTAATAATTAAAATGTGATGTTTTATAAAACTAGTGTTATTTGAGATTAACAACGAATAAACTTCCCATAAGCGGGGGGTCCAAACAAACAAAAACCCACAAAACGAGTGTGATACATACTGACGCACGTGCCGCCCACTTAGCAGGACGTACAGGAATAGGGAACGCTTTTGAGAATGCACGCTGTTCCAGGAGCATAAACTCACATGGTATCTACATAACACATATTATATATTATTTGGTTACCCCTAAACACAGTTAAAATTGTTATTATTAAGCTTATTTATTACAAAACTTAAAGCTTAAAAGCAATTGCATTATTCTGTTAATGTAGCCGATTTTTACATTTTCAATTTTAAAATTTTTTGAATTCAAAATTCATAAATTTGCGAGGACATATTATTTCAATGATCATCAGTGGAATATTTTTATGAATCTTATCAGAATCTGCGTTTTCCTTATCGAAATTAACTTTGTTAGTTTAGTTCGGTTCTCTTGTTTCTGAAGAGAAAAAGTTCTTTTTTGCTAGGTATCTAAAAAATTTTCATATTTTTGTACGATCAAGACGAGTACAACAAAGATTAAATTATAGGCAAAAGAGTATAGCCGGATAAGCATGTAAAAAGTGCCTCCAGCGATTTTTTAAAATCCATATAGCTGATCGATTTGAAATTGAAAAATAATTTTTTTCTCAAAATTTTAACTTTTAGGGCCAGTTCCACCAACTCTGATTAAATACTTTAATCATGATTAGTTGGGGTTAATCATGGTTAAATGTAAAAGAGTGTTCCACCATCTATTTAACCCTTAATCGCTAACGATAAATAATTGTCACACTATAACAAACTATACTGTGCGGTCTCAGTGACCGCGCTTTATTTACTTCGTAAACTCACGTACAATTGAACTTTTTGTTTTTTTTTGCAACAGATGTTAGTTGGTATTCTAGAAAGCCAGAAAAAATTGAATAGAAATTAATTTTAAAATTTTATTAACTTTTAATAATATAAAATGAAATTATTGGCATTTTTCCACATCTTTATACTACATAACTAAAATTTAATTTTTTTTCTTAATCTAAAACATATTTAAGCAAACTAATGATTATTTTTTGAAGTACATACTTGAATAATTATAATTAAAACATAAAAATTAAAAAAAAAAAACCATATCGCAGAAATGACAACACCTGAAAATCATAGTTTTTGTTTGCAATTGATGCACAATTTCGCACTGCACTGCATACATATTGGTTTGTGACACGAAAAACAAAGATAAAAAGTCTTTCTTTTAATTTTGGAAGGACACACAGAGCAGGTTGGTTTACGCCAAATGGTATTTGGTAAAATTTCCACAATTAGAATCGTGAGAAAGTAATTTTTATTATAATTAATTGGGGATGGTTTTCATGCGGCAATATAATGCTAGAAAACTAACCGTTCAATGACAGTTATGTAAATTTATTGGTTTTTAGATTTAGTTGACTTTTGAATAGTCACCAAACAGCAAAATCACAAAATAAACAAAAGAAAATACCATTACATAATATGTATTCTGTCAACATTGAAAGAGATTCAACCACATTGACTTTTTACCAAAACAGTTTTTAAAAACTAAAAAGGGAATTAAAATTATATAATAATTAAAAATTTATTTAGGCGTGTTCAGACTTCTACACAGTTTTTGTATGAACAATAATAATGATAGTTTGTAATCTAAATGCGACGTTTAATACAAGCATAAAAATTACAGTAACACTAGCGTGCGGTCTCAGTGACCGCTAGCATATTTGTTTCTTTTCTATAAACACAACAAGGCAACTTTTGAGCAGCTCCGTTTGTCAACATACTAGGAGTGATGTAACTTAAAGGTACTAAAACCCATAATGACTAATTTTGAACGAATCGTAAAATAAACACAAATTAAAACTTGATGCGGTTTCAATGACCGCACGATAGCGATTAAGGGTTAATCATGGTTAAAGCAGTTTAACATGGATAAACAGCCTTCAAACTAATCGACCGATTTCGGGTGATTAGACCAGTTTAATCACGGCTAATGGTCGGTGCATGCGCATTTTTTTTAATGTACTAAAAGATAATGTTGACATTTTGAACATACCGTTGTAGAAATATAATTAGCTTACTTCCTATGTTAGCAATGTAATTCGAACATTTTGAAGTCATTTTTTGTCAAATAAAAATTGATTTTAGAACAAAAATTTTTTAGAAATATTATGTTGAAAATTTCATTGCCTTTAATTTTGTTTATATACATTTTTTCATTTTGATGCGCCGTTTTTAACTTACAGCCTTAAAAAAGACTGTAAAATACCAAAAATATTTTCATCTATATCTCGGAAACGGTGCGATAAAATAGAAAAATGGATATAAACAAAATTGAAGGCAATGAAATTTTCAACAAAAAATGTCAGAAAATATTTGCTCTAAAATCGATTTTTATATGAAAAAAAAAACGGCTTGAAAATTTTCAATTAACATTGCTAATATAGGAGGTGGGCTAATTTCAGCAAAATCTGAACACAGTATTTACGCGTAAAAAATAGTTTTAATAGCAATTATTTTTTGATATCATAATTTTTAACAATGCTTTGCAACAATATTTTATCTTCTTCAGATGATGAAGATATTGCATGATTACACCCGAGTGTGGTGTGGAACGCTTTGAAATTAATGTTGGTCAACTAATGACGGTTAATGATTAAACATGATTAGTTAAACAACGATTTAATCAGAGTTGGTGGAACTGACCCTTAAACCCGAAAGGTTACGACATAATTCAAAAAAATGATTTTTCAGAATTTATTTTACTGTAGGTAACTATTCTACTGAATTATCGGTAAGAGACGTTAAAAAATATTTTTTTGGTAAGTTTTTAACCATCCCTTTTAAAAAAAAATATAAAAGTTTTTGTCCTTATATTAAAATATTCCTTTCGGGTGTCATTTAAAAAATTTTCACATAAAACTTCTTTCTTGCTTTTCTTTATACGGTAAAATTTTCAACTTGATCCATTTGGTGAAACATAGTTATATAAGTATATAGTTATATAATTTTTTCATACTATAGGGAACACCTAATGAATCACTGTTAAATAAATTTTCAATTTTAGAAATTAGGAATCAAAATGAGTAGGTAATATAAAAATTTAGTTTTTATTATATTATATTAGCCATAAATAATTATTCCCAATAGCATTAAATATTTAAAAAAGATCTTTAATGTATTTTTAAGTTAAAAACAATATTTTACAAGTGTTAATAATAGTAAATAACATTCGAAGAAAATATGAAAAAAATCGATTTTACATTTTTTGACTGTGTTCCACCAAATGAACCAAGTTGAAAATTTTACCATATATAATGAAGAGCAAGAAAGGAAAAATTCGTGAGTGACAACCGAAAAAGATTTTTTTAAATCGCTGGGGGCACTTTTGACATGCTTATCCATACCCTTTTAATATTGTCAGTTCTTAATTATTTTCATGTCCCTAAAAAAACAGTAATTTGTCGGTTTGCTCGTTTTTGACTTGTTCCATAACGAAATTCAAATTGATTTTTTATGGGATAATCATGGACTTCATTCACACATTTTAATTGTCTTCAACTATTCAGATAATTTGTATATATGATATATGATTGCTATAGGTTATTTTTACAAGTATTATGTTGATAATATTAAAGCCAAACGTCAGTTTTAGTTACCATTTGCACTCCAAATCTTACATTATTAAAATTGCTAAAAACCACTGATTAAAAACAAAATAAATAAAATAAAATTTGTCTATTACTGTTACTGTTGCCAGGAACTCAGGCTGGGTCGTTTTGACTCAACCGGAGCGGAGGATCCGGTCAAATTAGTCGAAATTTTTATTTTAGATTATTAAAGTCTTTTTTAATTAATCCTGGGTCGTAATTTTTCATCAGATTTTCTCTTAAATTTAAATTTGCTTAATATTCTTTCAAAGTGAAAAATAAAAAGATAACACGATGCTATGATAACCGTATAAAAACTATAGCGAGTGTTTAAATGCGAGAATTATCTAATAATTATTACGAAATGAATGCATAACTGTAAGATTGGTTTTGCCCATATTATAGTATTAAGAAATTTATTATAAACATTATTTATTTGTTAATATTTTTATATTTCAAGTTTTGGAATTTGTTTTTTATAATTATTTTTATCTTATAGGGTGTCAATATGACAGCTTTTGTAAATTAGATTGTACCTCTGATTGGTTAAATATAAATGAACCCACAATCAGACAGGTAAAATATTAAAAACCCTCTAAACATTAATATTCGCACAAAAAAAACAACGAGCTATTTTTATTACAATTTGTGACATTAAGATAAACTGCCTTCTACTACCGGGCGTGTATAAAGAATTTGCTTACGATAAAATAACATTCTCGCGCCGAAACATCATCGCGCCGAAACATCATCGCGCCGAAACATCATCGCGCCGAACTGACTCTCGTTGAACCGTTTTCACGTCGAATTGTCTTCCCGCTGAACCGTTTTAAACCTAACAAAACTTACTACGAGATTTATTTACAAATAAACAGATATGATAAAGAAATTAGAAAAATTAAGTAGGTCAAAACGTAAAAAAAATTATCTACCTGCTTACAACACCATTAAAAACTCACACTTTTGATTTAAGAAAATCTAAGATCGAATCCAGGCAAAGCCAATGCTATATGCAAGTAACTTGTGTATAACTACGTATTTATATCTATGTAAACGGATGTTTACTACTTTTTATAAAACTTTTTTGCAAGTTGTTAGTCTCACGATTAATGAATGAAATTTCGTATTTTATAATTACACGCAAGTTATAACCTTCACGTGTGAATCATATGCTTCAGGTAACTCATAAAACTATTTTTCTCACAAAAAAATTGCACTTATTTTACTAAGAAATGTTCATAATAATATTGGAATATGTAATTATTTAAAACCATAGCTTTTAATTAATATAAAATTGTAAAATTGTAAATATTACCTCAAAACATAATCGAAATGGGCAAAAATGGATATAGGATTGATATCATCAAGTTATTTTTTTAATTATCTCTGCTCGTGTAGTTTTATATACATATAATATTTATGTAGTCTCATAGTTTTAAAATTATTGCAAGGATCGTTACATTTTAACAAAGCAATTAACAAAAATTAAGAGCAATTATTAACATAAGGAGTATTCATTTTACTAAGCGTACAAGCATTTTTTCATATAACGTTTTTATTTTCAATATAATGTTATAAATTTTTGATTCTCAGCCATCCTTTTTAAAGTGTCGTTTGACTACATTTCAATATCTCTCAATAGGACGGAGTTTAGGATAATTTGGAGGATCGTTTTCTTTTTGACAAAAACGACATTACTCGAAGGTAAATGTTCAATAGTATATAGCACTACACACCTGCATAGTGAGCAGTGACTAGATCTGGCCAAAATAGCGGTAAAACATAATTTTTCCGAGTCAAAGGCAATAAGTGATTTTTATGCAATTTTGTCTATAATTTTCACATTAATAGTACCAGTTGAAAAAAATGTTGAGCTTTTCAAACCACATGAACAAATCACTTGCCACACGACACCTTGTTTCCAAACTTGCCCATCTCAATCATCTTCAAATCATTAGCTTCATCTTCTCCTACCACAGCGTTATAATATTGTGGGCCTGGTAATGTTGCAATTCGATGTAAGTTTGGCGACCAATAAAGTGCACCGATTCTTGTTGTCAAACAAAGTAGTGTACATTTTCCGCACCTCTTCTTTAGCCTTTATTGTTGTTCTATTGATCTTTTAAGTTTTTTGTTATTTGTTCTAATATTGTTACTGCTCTTTTTAATATTTTGCACTTTACCCACACTAACTCTTACCCTTTTTGAAATTTTTCGAACAGAATTATTCTTTCTGGACTATTTAACAGTCCTCTTGCATAACGCGACAATTGGCCTGTTATATGTTCACACAATCAAGTGATAACATAGTATGTGGTGCTGATGAATGCCAATGAGCCAGAAATACAGAAATGGTTGATGGTTTCAGGAAGTCGACATCGGTAAATCTGTGTCTGCAACTATTTCCTTGATTGTGTTAATTATTATTTAAATTTAAAGTTCAATACCTTATATCCCATGTAGCACAAATATTGGCGCAATATTGGTGCAATATTGAATTTCCATTAAAAAATATTTAAAAACTTATTTTTATACTTTTCCCCGATTTTCACATTTTTTATCGAGTTATGTTTACAACTTGTTAGATCTTTAGTACTTTTAAATTTCAATAACACTTAATTCACAATAACGGTTCCTAAAAAAAAAATTTATATCTACATATCTTTCTATCAAAAAATATTTGGCTTTAATATTTAAAGAAATCTAATGTTCCTTAAAAGAATACTTTTGAAAAAAATAATTATTTCCCATGTTTACCCATCAGCTGCATAGTCTTTGTAGGTTTTTTATTGCTGCACAACTTAGAAAAATGTATGTTGAATTTAAGGCTAGTCAGAAATGTGAAAAGTAAGAACAGCATTTTCTTATGAGCCCTAAATTCAAGCCGAAAAAATGAGATATTACAAGCCTTTTTATTTCTGTTTTATTTTCTTTTTCTGTAACTTTTTTCAACATGGCTTCGGCAGCCTTATTTATATATAACTCAACAATAATTCCTGCATAGAACTAAAGATCTATCTTTACTTATTTGAAGTTCAAGTTCTATATTTGGTTTCGTCCACTAGACTAAAGAATAAAATCTTAATTTCCTTCAATTACTATATTATTGTAAATAATAAAACACGTTTTTATCTAACTTTTCCTCAACTTACTTTTTTAATTCCTTTTTTAATCATTATTCATTATTCATGGATAAATAAAAAATTAAACATTCTTTTTATTATTAATTACTACCAGGTTTCGTGCACTGTCCCGTGCACATCTTCAAGGCAAGGACTTATTATGTCAACAAGGAATACCAAGCACTTTTTGAAAACTTTAAACTCTACCAATCATGCTACGACAACAACAACAAAGTGGCGATACAACCCAGGATCACCAGGATGGGTTTTTGACTATGACCATTTCATTTGTGAAGGGTTTTTCAAGGCAGTTAATAATCGTACATCAAGACGTTGCCAGCATTTTGTAAGGGAGACACGACACGGTCGAAACAGCTTGGTGTATAGCCATGTGAGAATTGGGTCTAGGACTTTTCGGCGCAATCGATTCGGCGTAGCCAGTTCGGCGCACACCCGATTCGGCGCCGCATTTTCGGCGCAGGTACGATTCCGCGAATCCTCTTTCGGCGCAGGGACGATTCGGCGCAAAATAAATTTTATTTTGTTAAAATATAAAAATTTTATTTCATTATTTTCTAAGCTCACAATTGTTCAAGATTTTCAAAACAGAGATATTATTGATTATTTGCGTGGACTAGCACATAATTTTGAAATGCAAGGCTGATCTGAGATTTTGCTATTGTAGACTATTCACTTGGCAGGGGACTATCGATAAATTTTAATTTTAAAGTTTGCTTTAGACTAATTGATATGCGCTGGTAGATTAGATAGCTGTTCGAATTCTTTTAAATTTTATTTTTATTCGGTGTCGTTAAGTTTTACATTGCTTTTAAATAATTTTGACTGTTTTTATATTTACAATTTTATTCTCAGAGTTTTATATTTACAGATTTATTTATTGTTGGTTTATTTATGTGTTTATTGTTGAGTTATGTTTCCTTGAGAGGGTGCGGTTACATGAGTGATGAGGATGGATTATTTTGTAACCTTGCTCTCCTTATATTATAGTCCTGAAGAAGAGTAAAAGGGTAGTTTTCTTTAACCTTGTCCAATCCCGAGATTCTGAATAATATTTAAATATGGACGTGATGGAAGAAATGATTAAATTATATTTAATGTGTCATAAATAAATTTTCTAAGACGAAATAAACGTTTTAAATTTTATTTTTACTTTATTATACAAACTTATGACTTACAATTAGTCAAACTTTGGAAAAAATACACCACTTTTGTAGTGTATCTAGAAGCCGGCACTGCAAGGGGTTATCCGTAAACCGTTAATGTACGGTGTTATTATATGGGCTTATACCTTTCCAAAATAAGAATTATAAAAAGGGTATATACTGGCGAGTGGGCCAGTACGGCGCATGATTACAGCCAAGACCAGGTAATGGTAATTCAATTCTTCTTCCGGCAGCCAATACTCGAATACGTGAATCATGTATTCCACCAGGACCATAAGGGGGGCACCAAAAAATCGACAACGTCTTTAATCGGTGTCAATCTAGGTCCCCCCCCCCAATGGACCAGGAAGCAGGATGACGGACGCGCTCCGCGGCGCGCCCGGCGGGGGAACCTTTTCTCGGAGAGACTGATTCTCTTCCGATAAGAAACTGGACCTAGCCTTGCCCTACCAGCCTTGCGTCTCTGAAGACAGTCGATAAGCTTTACGGCCAAATTCTATCCTCATAGGCAATTTATATCCTTCTGCGGTTGAATCCCGCCATATTTTTTGGACCCATTCCGCACCCCATGATTCGCATTGTCAGCGACTTTCGCGATGGGGCTCACGTAACCCCATCACATCTCAGCCAATCTGCCGACAGTCTTGATACAGCTCTAATCGGATCTGAAGTCGGTAGATCCCCGGCGGACGGTTGTGTGCTAATTCCTCAACCCGACTCCAAACCAGGCTGTTCTCGTCAGTCATTTTAAGGAAGTATGGGCTCAGCCCGGTATTCCATAATGTCATTTCATAATTCTGATTCTGAAGCGGACCAGTAAAAGGCAGTCGGTAGGACAGTGAGGTTCAGTTGTATAGTTATGGTAATTGTGTAAATAAATGTTAATGTGAATGAATATTGTGTTTCTGTGAATACTTAATATCTTTCAGAAATTTTATAGCCTTTCTAGGAGGCGCTCTACAAGTCTCTCCGACTTCGCAATGCTGAATGAATGATGTGGAAACTTCTTTCGGCACGAGACTAAATATAAGATTAGCTTTCGATTGACATTTCATTTCGCCAAATTTTTTTATTTTTTTAAAATCAAGATTAATAGTAAAGATATAGAAGAAATAAAATTTAATCAGCGGTAGTAATAAATAAACTAAACAGGAAGTTTAGTGACAAAGAAAGCTTACCTTTTATAAGTGTAATACATTTATAGTATGTAAATATTGTAAATACTACTACTGATATTTAAAATATTGAATTAGGATGGTATAAATTATTTTTTTTCAATACTTAAATATTATTATGGAACAAACAATCACAAATACACCAATTTAATTCCATTACTAATATTAATATTCTTAAAAATATATGATGATAAAACGATTGTGTTATTTTAAAACAATATATTCAGCAATTTGAAAAAGGTATCGATTATACATATACTATATCTACCCATCCACATCCACCAATTACCCTTTGTTAACTAGTAGATATTAAGTACATTACGGTTGTTTTTCAATTAATTTTGTTTAATTTATTAGACACAAAATATATTTTAATTAAATATTTTAATGTAATTACTATAAAATGATCGGTATAATATTTTATAAATTCTTTGAAAAGAAAAATAGAATATTTTGTTTAATTAAAAAATTATTTGCTTTATGAGTTTTTATTAACATAATAGGTTTAAAGATAATCGTAGAAGTGTAACAATGTCAGGTATAACGTAGATGTTTCTAATTTATTACCTTCCTGTGTTATACTTAATACGTACAGTTACATACCTACTATGTTTATCACATATACAGGGTGTACGTTTGAATACGATTCACCTTAAATTTCTGATAAAACCAGCGCAATGCAGAGTGCGCAGTTTAATCATCTCTTTCCTATCTACACAGCTCCTTTTACAGTTTTTCGATATTTGGTGTAGTTCACGAAAAATTTAAGGAAAGTTTTTTTTAAATTAATGTACACTGTATAATATAATAAATTTAAAAAATATACTATACAGAAAGCTCTGCCACTTATTTGTTGTTTATGTCTCCAGATGTAATCACATCCATTTCCAAAAAGGGGAAATTTTTTTTCACATTCGGATCACCCGTGAAATAAATTTGTTTCTTGGTGTATGGAAGAATTCCAATCAGCCTAATCTTTTGTTTGGGTTTGAGATTGCCATTTGTTGTGAAGGTCGGAAAGCTACTTGGAAGGATTATAAGAACATACCTTTTTTTAAATTATAAATAAATAAAACCACACTTTCCCCGAGTATATTACAAAGTAGTTTAACTATAAATGGTTAGAATAATTGAATAGTTGACATGTCATCAAGTTATATTTTTTACAAATTGTTAAAAATCTTTTTAAATTTTTAAATGACAACGGATACCTGAAGAAGAGATAAGCCGAAACTACTTTGTATATTAAAAGAAATTATAATATATTACTCGCAGAAGGTGTAGATTTATTTTTATTAAATTAGAATTTAATAAGAGAGGACTTTTGCCTATAATTCGTTATAATCGCTACTGTGAAGACCTAGCTATAGTGAGAAAAAAATTTAATAAAAAAATATACATTGCAGTACAAAATATTTTGGAAAAAATTAAAAAACTAAAATATAATCTCTTAAAAATATTTGACATCTGTCTATATCTTCATAAGCACCTGTTGGATTAACACTTGATAGTTTGATAATGACAGGTGTGCATTAATAATAATCGGTTATGCATACATACTATTGTAGGTACAGTGAATATATGTATACATCACATAATTTATTTACATAATTATATAACTTTTTGATACGTATGACTATAATACTGCAACTTATAACCAAAATTAGGTAAACGGTACAGTTATCGGACAGTGGAAAACATTTTTTAGGGAATGGTTTATAACTTGCACATCTTTTATATCCACATGAATTAATATTAACGAGAAGTATAATTCCCTTTTCGCTTTATACTGATACTATAATACATTATTGTTATAATATGCAGTAGTGTTCAGCTTATTTGTACTCCCAGTTTTATGAACATTCTGTATTGTAAAATTGTATACGTATAATTAAAGTTTTGAAATTATATGCTAAATTGAAGTTTTATGGTGATAAATAATAAAACGTTTTATCGGATGTTTACTGGTCCAATGTTTATCGATATTAATTTCATGCGTTTGTACTCTTATTGTACATAAATAATATAATTTATGAGTAAACGACAAACTTAGAAGTATCGAGAGAAATAATTTAAATTGTTGATAGTGAAAACAGCAAAAGCGAGTTTATTTGTCATACTTTTTTCATAGGTATATTGTCATGAAATTTTTGAATAATAAATTTTATTTAAGTTATATGTAATTTTACAATTCATTTTATTTTCTACGCTGGTGGAAATTCATCAGTGATCTTGATATTTTGGAGATTCCCATCCAATTTTTGATAAAACCTGTGAAAAGAAATAAATAAATTTTTAAAATTAATAAATCAGATTATAACTTACCAATATTTGTGTCAGGATTGTTGAGATAAAAAGGATGTTCTTAATCACGATTCTCGAATGAGAGAAAATACTGTTCAAAACGATGTCACCTATGGTATTAAATTGTAAGATTTGTATTTATTATTGTTGTGCGTTTAAAATTTTAAAAATTGATGTGCGCCTGACAAAATTTGAATTTGTGCTGATAAAACGTCCTCTCCAGAAAAGCGAAAAGTTTTAACAAACTGTAGAATAAAAATTTATTCTAGGTGGAATATTGGCACAGTTAAGACCAAAATTTACTGCGAGCCTAGAATCAAAAATCAAGTTGCGAAATCTTGATCCATTAAAAATTTATACAAGTTATTAGATAGGTACTTATCTAGTTTAAGAAGTGTTGGTGCTTTTCTTTTAGATAGAATTAGAAGAAATTTAGCACTAATTCATACGATAAAAATTTAAAAAATTAAAATCAAATCCACAATTGAAGGAGAAATCCAGGAGCAAAACAAATGAAATTGATGAACCAAGCAACTACAGAAGAAAACTACAGAGGGTGAGACGAATTAACGTTAATAACATTACATGTGAAAAATTTAAACTTGCGCCGAAAACTTACAATTTTTTGTGTTATTTGTAAAATTTAAAAATTTAACCATAGTAAAATTTTCAATATTTAGAAAAATTTGCTAATAAATGTGAATTGAAAATCTGACTAGGAATGACTAGTATTTGAACGGTAGCCGACTGTAGGTTACGATAACGAACATTAAAATTTCATTTAAACCAATTAGTAAAGTTTGAACTGATAATTTTTGATAATAAAATTTTGATATAAATAAAATTTTTGTATTTCTTAAAACTGAAATTATTAAAAATTGAGAGGAGCAAAGCTGGGTACATCATTTTTTTAAGAGTCAAGATTGCTAAAGCGTGAGTGTCCACTAGCGGATTTGGTGAAGTTGGTTAACTTCCTCAGTTTAGTGACTGGCTTACAATACATATATTAATGCACTTGTGAATGTAATAAATAACCGTTTAATATCAATGAGTTCAAAATCGAGTGGTTCTGATTCTTCAATAATTCGTTTTTAAATGGTGTTGAGCAAAACTCTCAGGATTTCTGGAAACTTTTGGGGTCGGATACCAAAATTATGATAAAAGTAGGTTTTAATTTAGATATTTATTAAACAATTCCCTGGGAATTTTCCATGACGAACTCCCATTATCCATCCGGAGTCCAGAGTACTCCGTAATTCCAGACTTCTAATTCGAGGTTTTGCCAAACCTGTAGCTCTATGTAAAAGTTGCGTAGCCTAAATTAATTCAACAAATTCAAAATCAACGTCGATAAAAACCATGAAATATACGTAAATATAACTACCTCAAATGGATAACATTTGCCGAATCACGCATCTTGTGGGATCTTAACATAACCGATAATTTGGTTATGTTATATAATATAAAAGCCGAACTCAATTACAGGAGTTATATTCTCACAATATAGTAGAGGCGCGCTAGATATTCACCTCGGAATACGTGGAACCTGCTCCGATTTTCATGAAATTGGTCGCAATCGCTTTTAAATCGTGTTTGAAACAAAGTTTACCACCTGAGAACACTTGCTTTTTGTTTTCTTCGGAATTGAAAATATTTCACCAATTTTTTTTTTTTTTTCGTTTCTAACAAAGAAATTACGTAGTAAGAGTTTCTTAAAGATAATGTGTATAATAGTAGTGAAGAAAATGAAGAATAGAAAGCAATATGGTATTGCCAGTTTATTTTTACAATTTCAGTCTTAAAAGTTAATATCGGCTTGATCCTCGGTATCCACGTTTACTGTTCTAATAATCGGCCTCGAATTGAGGCAATCAATTCCACTGCACCCACCACAAATTTGTGTGCACTATAAGCCACTTATCTTGCAACCATAGTCTGGGCCACAGCCTTTCTGGCTATTGAAAAAAATTACTTTTAACATATTCTCTGGGGTTGGTTGTTGGTTCATCAGAATGGGCTTCAGAAGTTGTCGATCTAGAAGGCAAAACAGCTAACTGAGCAGCTCTAGTATTTTTTATGGCTGCTTTGATAAAACTCTCGTGCCTAGGTTGAGGCACGAGAATGCAACTTGCAGGGGCGATAAAAAAGTTCGTGGTCTAACTGCAGCCATAATGGCATGAGCAATAGAAGTGTATTCTTCTCATAGGAATCGATGTTAGTTTGATCTCCTTTAAAATAATTTCGCGAACGAAATAAAGCAATGAGTTTGGTATGGATTTGTTAATATTGTCGAACGGTTGATCAATCGCTAGGTAACTCTCCTTCAAACGTCCTTTAGTTCTGATACGGCTCCGGATAATTTCGGCCGCAGCTTGTAGAATGCGAAATTCTTCTTTCTCGTCATTTTGAAAACGTGCATTATACCAATCGTTCTTCAAAATTTCATGATGTTTCTTCGCAAAACAGTTTTATCGTCAGGAACATGCGAACTAGTGATTATATTCTGCAACTGTTGTAAAGTGAATTGGGAATCATCGTTTCTTTCAATATACTTGTATATTTTCTCCATTGCATCGTTTACTATGACAGGGGATCGTCTAGGGGTTTTGTCTTTTTGTTGCTCCGAGGACTTTACCAACGAAGTAAAACAATCTGCATGATATCGGGCTTCCAAGTGATTTCATATTAATTTCATTTGGAATTCTCGTAAGAATTGCTCGAGCATGATTATCTCTTCGTTCTTTTACCACATTGAGCACCATTTCTTTGAAGTGATATCGGATCTTTTATCGGATCTGCATCGTGATTGTATAAAAAACACAAAAAAAATTTGAGTTTTAAACGTCAACTATGATGGTTTAAACGTTAGTATTATGTAAACCTTAACTCACACATTTTAATAATAATTTCACGTAAATCGAGCCCCTTTCCTTGTAGGTCCCGGGGCGTCGCCCCCTTAGTCTGCCACTGAATCTACACTTTTACTACACTACTACACTTATTTTCAAACGGAATTTGCCATAATACGTACGTACTTTAAATGCGGTTCGACGAAAAATAAGTTTTTTCTTATAAACAAAATACTATTACACCCAGAACCCTTAAGGAACTCTTACTGCGCAATTTCTCTGTTATAAACGAAAAAAAATAAAATAAAATGGTAAAAAAAATTTCAATTCCGAAGAAAAAAAGAGCAAGTGTTCTAAGGTGGTAAACTTTGTTTGAAATTCGATTTCAAAACGATTGCGACCAATTTCATCAAAATCGGAGCTGGTTCCATGTATTCCGAGGTTTCGACGTTATATCGTCTGCGCCTCTACTAATAGTAATACTTAGGAAAAATACATATTTTTCTAATATGTGATCAATGAATGTCTTTGTATTGTTTTTTTAAATAATAATTTTTTATATATGTAGAGAATCTTTAAGTATATTGCTGTGTTCTGTAAAGTGGCCTTTAGTTTCAAATTTTAAAATTTGTAAAGTTTGCTATGCGCGGACAGATCCGATTAAGTTTGAAGTTAGGAGAGTCCACCTCGTGGTGTGTTAGAGGTTTGACGGTATTTTTAGAAAAATGCTTTAAAAATTTAGTTAATTTAAAAATAAAGTTGAAAATGAATTGTGGTAAATTGGTTTTATTTGGTAATGAATAAATGATGAAAATTTTGAAAATTTAAGTAAAAAATATTTTAAAATTAATAATTTTGCAAGTATGTGGTTGAGAAGAATACATTCGTTGATAATTAGGTATCAAAGTTATTGAAAAATTTTATAAGTTATGGGAATAAATTTACTTTAGAAAATTTATAATAAAATAAGAAGAATCACAGCAATATGTATTTTCACATTGCAGTTAAAAGTCTATTATATTAACGTTATTTTTAGATTTTGTTTAATATTGTATTTTTCATGTTTTCTTATTTATTTCTTTTTAATTTATTTTTAAGTTCATAACCATAGCCATAGCCTTTCTTGTACCACCTCATTGGTTTTAATGTTGTAGTGAATGAAAAATACACAATATTAAATGATAATATTATATATATAGGGAGAACATATTTTGTACACAACTTTTGTAACAAATACACCTTTCTCGAAGGAGACTGATCGATGAACTGGTGTAAGGAATTTTGATGTAAGTTTTATATATAAAATTTTTCTTTGCCAAGATGTTAAAGGTGGTGATTATTCATAATTAAGCATATTCTGTACTTACAAATGTGTATCGGGTAAACTGTAGTATAGAACCGGCAAAAACTATCAATATAATAGTCAGATTATAAAAGTTACTACATAAAATTGGAATTTTTTTAAATTGGCATTGGTTGAAAATTCATTTGATGATTCAATGTGATACGATGTCCACGATAATTTTCGAGAACCAAAAACTTTACGGCTAGCTCAAATCTCCAGGGTCGGTCGATACGGAATTCCCGGTCCCACAATGTCTTCGAGAATTGTGGGCCCCAATTATTACTTACCGTCCACACTTCAATTGTACAAGAATCTTAGATACACACAAAAATAATCGGTAAGAATGTACATAATTTAATGACACAAAAATAATTAAACAAAACAATGGCGACATTAATTTTTCGGTACTACGTAAGGCATAAACAGGGTGATTTTTTAAAATTACGGCAAATTGTCGACAATGAACATGCATTAACTTAAAGCTACTTATCTCTACATGTACAGCGGATACCAAATTAATTCTAATTTTCCTTTATCTTGAAGGTCCAGATAACATGAAATCCGAAATGTTTAGCAATCTCACAAATCGCGAATCGTATAGTGGCGATAATAAGAGTCGATATAACCCGGTCACTTATTTATCGATATTAATCCGGTTTGCATTAATCGAAAGTTAATAATAAGTCCATGAATAGCGACAATACAAATCGATATGAACCGAGTCACTAGATTATTCGACATTAATCCGTTTTGCATTAATCGAAAGTTAATAATAAGTCCATGAATAGCGACAATACAAATCGATATGAACCGAGTCACTAGATTTATCGATATTAATCCGTTTTGCATTAATCAAAAGTTAATAATAATTCCATAAATAGCGTCAATAAGGATCGATATGAACAGAGTCCTATTATTTATCGATATTACTCCATACCGAGGTTGGTCCGGTAGGTATTAATGGAAAAGGAATAGTAATTCCATCGCTGTTTGGTTTGGAACAAGCCCGCACAACTTAAAATTAGTGAACAGTGTTTGTACTCACTTTATTTATTAATTGAAGCGTGGACTGCCAAACTTCACACAAAAAATGGATTTTTGCTTCTTTTAAGGCCTCACCCGACAAACTCGATAACAATTTTACGACTTATCTCATCGAGAGCTCAAATCGGAATGCCGGTAGGCTCCGCTCAAGGCTAACCGTTGCCGCAACAAATGCAACCCTTGCACTATATGAATCTTTCCATAGGCGTAGAGCACCTAATTATTTTTTATTTAACATCTCAAGTACTTTAGTGTTTATTTCAATATATTTGGGAATTGTTAATCGTAACACACCCCTTTAAGTTCACAAAAAAATAATAAAAAAAAAAGGACGAAAGGTGGTCGTAAAAGCAAAAGGTTGCTTAACAATAAATTTTAAACAGCTAACCAGTGATAGCTCGTGATTAACATAGGCTAGGTAATATAAAAAAAGAAAGTCATCGCTGTTGACTAAGGAGGGAGGATAGGGTTTCGTGGGTAACACGGAAAAAATTTGATTTGGGCGCCACTTGATTTTGATTGGGGAGACCTAAGTCCTAAAATCAAGAAACGGAGATAGGTGGAAGAGCGATCAAATTTACAGGCTCATAAACTAAATCTAAATAAAACAAGGGCCGGAGAGGTTCCGCGGAGTCGTCGATTGTCAGCATACGCGAGAGGGGCATCCCTTTTATCCGAGGTCAAAAAGCAATGCTGGTCCCACAAGCGACGGCTGACCTATCTAAAAACCTTGCAACCCACCCGAAACACCAATTAAATTTATTGACTAAGACTAATCTAATTATAACGTATATTGTACAAAAAAGTTTTGGTCCAGGTGTAACACATGAGTATAAGGGGGTTTAAAATCCTCAGACAGAATTATAAACCTAAGTTTTTTTTGGTTGGTTGTGTGTAATCAGAACGATTACTATAAGTTGGATTGGATTCCGAGTCTAGAATCAAAAAGGGTCCTATGACGGTTTGACACCGAAAGTCCTAAGTCGCAAAAACATGGGTCGCATCGAGTTTTTAAAACAAATGCGAAAATTAGATAATGGTTATGGATAACCTACTGTTAAACTCGAGAGCCGCATCGGCATCTAAGATAAGTACAATAATCAGGTAAGGGTTACGATACAGGTAGCCTAAATTTCAAGTTTAAATACCGCACCGGCATTTAAGGTAGCTACGATAATCATATAATGGTTACGATAAACGTAACCTGGCTTTTAAATTTTAGCGCCGCATCGGCATTTAAGATAGCTACGATAATCAGATAATGGTCACGATGAAGGTAACCTGGTTTTTAAATTTTAGCGCCGCATCGGCATTTAAGATAGCTACGATAATCAGATAATGATCACGATGAAGGTAACCTGGTTTTCAAGTTGTAGCGCCGCATCGGCATTTAAGATAGCTACGATAATCAGATAATGATTACGATAAACTTTATGATATTCCAACAGGGCTGTAATAGAAAGATAATTTTTCAAATATAAACGAGGGACAACGGGCAGTACCTGGACCCCACCAGTTCTAACTGAACTATCAAGTACTTGTATACGCCCTCAAAAGTAAACTAGGCCTTTGTTTACCAATTTAGACACAAATACCTAATTGCGTTCATCAAGAAAAGGCAGAAATTCAAGACACTGCAAATCATCACTCGATAAGTCGAAAACCCTGACAAAAGTGTTAGATAATATAAACGAGAATATCTAATTGGACTATAATAGCTTTAAGTTTATCTTCAATACATGTTATGACACACAATCAAGGGGTTGAGTAGGTTAATTTGGGTTCCATCGGGAGGGTGCTATTCCCTGCGTCCGAGATCAGCAGGCAATAGGGCTCACACAACCAATATTAATTCCGAACACCATTACAGCCTCACTTGATTAGATAGCAAAAAAATAACAGATTATGATATATTAAGCGATATAATTAATACTTACACATAAAAAATTAAAAATGATTATTTCTGCCAGGCGAGTAAACGTAACATTCTTATGGAATTAATTGGCAGACTTAAAAAGACAAAATAAAACGATATGTACAATTTGAGAATTAAACTCACAGGGAAGTAGTAAACATATGATTTGTAACAGCGTGATACACAATTAAACGTAGCCTAACCAGCCTAATGCTGTTTAATAAAATTTCATAGCGATAGGGACATAATAAGAATTGGCATAATAAGCATCTATGGCGATAGTGGGACAAGTTCAAACAATTAACTTAAACTAATAAAATCACAACGATAGGGCTACGAGTTCAAAGAAAATTTGACTTAACCTAGTCTATAATTATTGCGATAGGGACATAATAAAAAGTTTAACAATATAAAAAAATCTCCTGCGATAGGGAGACAAGTACAACAATTGATTTGAACAATTAAAACTTTAGGGATAGGGGCACGATTTCAAAAAAATTAACTTAATTGAAATAAGCGAGAAATTAATGCCTCTGAATACTATATACAAGGGAGGCAAAAATCATGGCATCACATAAGCGGGGTTAAATGGAATAAATATATACAACAGAAATTTTAAAGGAAAATTTTATGCGGGGGAAGATTTTAAATCTTTAATGTGCCAGCGACCAACGTTCTTATTATTTTCGTCCAATAGTTCGTACGTTAAATCCCCGTGTTTACGCAGGACAGTGCACTTGATGAACTTGGGCGCTAGTTTGGCCGAGAATTTCTTAGCGGCATCGGATAGAACGTAATTTTTTTTCCAAACGATATCCCCGACTTGGAAAGATAAGGGGCGCTTCCGAAGATCATAATGATTTTTACTTGCAAGGTAAGATTTCGAAAGATTTTTTCTAACTTCTACAAAGAGTGCCGGCAATTGTTGTTGGGATTCATCCCAGCGAATTCGTTCGTCTATTTGTATTGTGTTGGTGGAGGCAGGAACAGGGCCGTAATAAGAGCCGTCGATAGGAAGATATCGCCCGAAGACTAAAAATGATGGGGAAAAATTGGTCACCTCATGCTTAGCGGTATTAATGGCCAACGCGATTTTGAAAATGTTTTCATCCCACTGCGTATGGTCCGTTTTAATATAGGAGGAGATGGCAGTAACTAGGACTCTATTGACCCTTTCAGTTGGGTTAAATTGCGGATGGTAACGAGCGTTGTACCATATTTTTTGTACATTGTATCGCGTAGCTAAGTCTCTAAATAAATGGGAAGTAAATTGAACTCCGTTGTCGCATAAAATAACTTGAGGGATTCCATAGACTAGAAATACTTGTTGCTCCACAAACTTGGCAACAGAAGCGGCAGTAGCCTTAGGTAATGGTTTTACAATGACATATTTCGTAAACCAGTCCGTGATTACCAGGAGGTGCTGGTTGCCTTTTTTAGAACGCGGTAAAGGTCCAAGCAAGTCCATAGAAATTAATTGAAAGGGATACGATATTTCCTTAGGCTTGCCCATAAAGCCTGGTCTTGCTTGCTGCGAACTTTTTTGTGAACAGCATGTGTCGCAGTTAAGCACGTAATTTTTTACATCAAGTTGTAGCTTAGGCCAATAATACAGTTCGATAATGCGAGCGGTGGTTTTGGCTATACCAAGGTGTCCGGAGGTGGCGTCATCATGACATTGCTTCAGGATTTCTCCTCGATTAGCTCGGGGAACGACTAATTTGAATTCCGGGATATTAGAGACGGTAGGGTTGGGTGATGGGATTAATTTGTACAAGAAGTCATTTTCGATTCGGAATTGGGGATAATCTTGAGGATTTTCGGTCACTTTTTCTTGTAAGTCTAGGTACCAAGGATCCTTGATTATATCGGTAGTCTTCAGTAAGCACACATCGCGAGATAATACGTCGGGGACTATGTTTAATTTTCCTGGCCGGTGTTTAACATCAAAGGAATGTTGTGCTAGTTTCAGGGACCAGCGAGCCAGGCGTCCCGAGGATTCGTTGAAATTGTTTAGCCACTGCAATGCAGAGCAATCGGTTATAACGACGAAGTGCGTTCCCTCGATATACCCGCGGAATTTATTAATAGCAAATAAGATGGCTAGAAGTTCGCGTTCGGTGGCGTGATATTTTTGTTCCGCTGGTGTTAGCGCGCGGCTAGCATAAGCGATGGGATGTTCCAGTCCATCCTTTTCTTGAAATAGTACAGCTCCCAGTCCTACCGCGCTCGAGTCGGTTTGAACAAAAAATTGTTTCGAAAAGTCTGGAGAGATTAATACAGGGGCCGTTGTGATTAAAACCTTAATTTTTTCAAAGGCTTCTTCAGCTTCGGGAGTCCAGGAAATGGTTTGGCCTTTTTTCTTGTTTTTTATCAGGGCGGTAATTGGGGAGGAAATGGTAGATAAGTCCGGTAAAAAGATCCTATAATAGCTGACTAGCCCGATTAAGCGCTTGACTTCAGTCGTGGTTTTTGGGGTTTTGAACCGTTGGATACATTCCACTTTAGTGGGGTCGGTACGTAAGCCTGTTTGGTCTACTACAAAGCCGAGGAAAGTTAGGGAAGTCAGGCAAAACCGGCATTTTTCTAAGTTAGTGCGGAACCCCGCGGCCTTTAGGCGTTCGTAAACCTCGGTAAGTGTCTTTAAGTGTTCTTCAAAGGTTTCGGAAATGACCATAATATCATCAAGGTAGACAAAAACTCGACCAGAATGAATAAGGGGTCCTAGTGTAGCATCCATGGCCCTCTGTAGGGTTTGGGGAGAATTAGATAGTCCGAAAGGCATGACTTTAAATTCAAATTGTCCTCTTCCCGGGACGCAAAAAGCAGTTTTTGGTCGAGATCGTTCAGTTAGCTCGATTTGCCAGAATGCCTTACGCAAATCTATGGAAGAAAAAAATTTTGTATTTCTAAGCCGGTTTAAAATTGAGTCTACTCGCGGAAGATTATAAGCATCCCTTTTGGTTACTTCGTTAAGTGTTCTACCGTCATAACAAAAACGATATTCTCCATTTTTTTTTTTGACTAATAAAAAGGGGCTTGAATATGGGGAACATGACGGTTGTATTACTCCATCCCGGAGCATTTCATCTATTTCCCGATGTAGGTGCACCTGCATGGCGGGGGATAAAGGATATTGCCTTTTTCTAAAAGGGGGGGTCGTACCGGTGTCAATGTCATGTGTGGTTGCCGTAACACAACCAATTGCTGGAGTGCTTAACGACTTAAACTTGGCCATGACTTCAGATAATTGAGTTTGTTGTTCGGGAGTAAGGGGGGCTCTATTCTCCGAAGGGGTCTCAGGAGTTGCAGGGTCGGATACAAAATCCTGGGGTAGAGAGGCATGCTCATGAGGTGAGCTCTCTACTTCATTGAACTCGAGAGAGGATACTTTTGTGGGTTTAATTGGGTCAGGTTTGGGTGAAGTCGATAGGGGTTTAACTGAGGGTAGGTCATTCTCCGCCACTGGCATACTCCAGCGAGAATTTTCAAAATCTAAGGTTAGTTCAAAAGTGCGAAGAAAATCAGCCCCTAACAAAAAGGCATGGGGGACGGAGGGGACAACTAAAAACGAAATAGATTTGGTTAAATTATTTAATTTAGTTTTAATCGAAATTTGGCCTAACACTTCAGAGTGGGAACCATTAGCAATACTTATTCCACCCGTACTCGACGATTGGTATTGGAATAAATTTTTTGATTTTAAATAATCTATACCCTTACGTCCGATAACACTGTTGGTAGCCCCCGAGTCTAATAATGATAGAAAAAGCGTATCATGAACGGATACCTCTATGTAAGGTCGGTTATCTCCGGATTGTCTTAAAAATAGTTTATTGGAATTATTTATTCCGGGGATGGACGTGGTTCCAAAAGATACAGATGTTTTAAAGAGATGACAAAAATCCGAGCCGATAATGAATGTTTCTTGTACATCCGGTGTAATTAAAAACGAGACGCCTTTGGTTTGATTGTTAATGGTCATATTAAGAACGGCAGTACCGATAACAGGGGAGTCAGTGCCGTCAGCCATTTTTATCTGCGTCTGATGTTTCGAGTTAGAATATTTCGCGAGTGGGAGTTGCAAAAATTTCAATCCCTTTTTTCCGATAACGGAATTGGTTGCCCCCGTGTCTAATAAAGCTGGAATTTGTTTTTTAGATAAATTTAATTTCAAAAATAATCTATTATCGTTAGGGGTGGTGGAAAACACTGGTTCGATAGCAGGCTCGACATTTTTAAAAAATTGCGTAACTTGCGACAACCAATTGGCCCAATTTATTTTGTCAAACTTCATTTTTTCTTTTGCTATTTTCTGCGTCGACAATTCTGGGTTTGTGGTTTTGAAAAAATTGTTAATTTTGGTTAACCAATCATTCCAATTATTTTTGTTTAATTGGAATTCGGTTTTCGGCAGGGGGGCATTATCAAATTTAGTTAATTTGCGCGAGTTGAGGGATTGTTGGTGCGCTGGGTGTTGGTTCGGCCGCCACGACCTCTTCCCCGACGGTTGGTTTCGCGAGCTGCTCTTAATTGTGTTGATGATGGGTTGGTCGATTGGGAGTTGGCGGACATGGGTTCGACCGTTAGCGTCACGCCGCCTGTTTGGTTTCCCGAAGCCGTACAATTAGGGCATTTGTCTTTATAGACATCAGGGTGACCGCATTTGTAACAAAAAATTCTCCTTTCGGCCGGACAACTGGAGTATCTATGATTTTTTTGATTACAATTCCAACAAATTAATCCAGAATCAGCATTGGGGGTCCTAGATAAGACATTATTGGTCGGTAAGGTATTGTTATTGGCGGGGTTTAAATCTAGTTGGTCCAACTGCCCGGAAATAGTATCGATGGATTTCGAATGAGTGCGATAGGATGAATTTCTAACTTTTAATTCGTGGATACGTTTACATTTTTGTTTCAGTTCCTCTAATGAATTGTATTCGGAAGCTATCAAAATAGATGCGAAATACGGCTGAATGCCCCTTAAGATTACTTGAATAAGTTCCTGTTCTGAAACTGGGCGTTCTAGTTTTTTAGCTAGGGTTTCCACCGCGGTAAGATAGGTAAATATATTTTCGTTGGCCTGATTGCTATTTTGAAATTTTTGCTCTAATTGGACTTGAAAATCCGACGGTAAGTATTCTGCCTTCAATAGTTTTACAAAATTTTCCCAATTGTTAGTTTTGTTTTTTGCGATACGACAGAAATTTATAGCTTCGTGACTAAAAAGGTCGGTTGCCGCATCGAAAAGGTTTTGATGGGTGGCTGAGCGCGCTACGCGTAAATCCTCGATTTGTTCCAGAAATGTAAGAATGTCTCTTTTATCCACATGTCCCCGAAATGGATCAAATTTCCATTTAAAAATGTCAACACTTTTAACGCAAGGGGGGTTTGGGGGAGTCAGGACGCAAGGATTAATTAACTGTTGACCTTCTTTTTCCAACAAAGTTTTTTCGAAAATGTTTAATTGTAACAAGAAGCTTTTTAATAGGCCTTCACGATCTTCATTGTTTTTTGTGTCGGTCCAGGCTATTCGATTTTTTACATGTAAAATTTGAGTTTCTAATTTTTGAATTAATTCGATATCAAGCGTTTCCTTAAGATTGTTTTCAATAGAGTTCATTGACTCTTTTAATTGTGAAATATTTGTTTCCCAGTCGAAAGGATTTAATTTTTGAGTTCTTTTTTCCTTAAGGGCTATGTCTAGTTGAACTTTTCTGCTTGTTATAGTCAACCTAGGGGGAATGCTACGGGATAACAATTCCCAATCAATTTCCTGACCCGTAAGATATTTGGGTTCCATCTTAAATATTAATTCTACAATGATAACTAAAATATTAATTTTATCCGATATGCGTAATATTAATTGAATTTTCTCGTAACCAAGTCACATAAATAAAATCTGAGTTTACATTGTACATGAGATGTTATTTCCGCTTGACCTCGAAATTCCGCTTGCATTTGCTGCAATAAAAGCCGCCGATCAGCCCTGATACGGTGCCACGTCGAGTTACGATGTTTCATAAATATAATTTTTAAATTTGAATTATGATTTTGCACGATAAATTTGAATGTTTCGAGCCCCACGTTGGGCGCCAATTGATACGATGTCCACGATAATTTTCGAGAACCAAAAACTTTACGGCTAGCTCAAATCTCCAGGGTCGGTCGATACGGAATTCCCGGTCCCACAATGTCTTCGAGAATTGTGGGCCCCAATTATTACTTACCGTCCACACTTCAATTGTACAAGAATCTTAGATACACACAAAAATAATCGGTAAGAATGTACATAATTTAATGACACAAAAATAATTAAACAAAACAATGGCGACATTAATTTTTCGGTACTACGTAAGGCATAAACAGGGTGATTTTTTAAAATTACGGCAAATTGTCGACAATGAACATGCATTAACTTAAAGCTACTTATCTCTACATGTACAGCGGATACCAAATTAATTCTAATTTTCCTTTATCTTGAAGGTCCAGATAACATGAAATCCGAAATGTTTAGCAATCTCACAAATCGCGAATCGTATAGTGGCGATAATAAGAGTCGATATAACCCGGTCACTTATTTATCGATATTAATCCGGTTTGCATTAATCGAAAGTTAATAATAAGTCCATGAATAGCGACAATACAAATCGATATGAACCGAGTCACTAGATTATTCGACATTAATCCGTTTTGCATTAATCGAAAGTTAATAATAAGTCCATGAATAGCGACAATACAAATCGATATGAACCGAGTCACTAGATTTATCGATATTAATCCGTTTTGCATTAATCAAAAGTTAATAATAATTCCATAAATAGCGTCAATAAGGATCGATATGAACAGAGTCCTATTATTTATCGATATTACTCCATACCGAGGTTGGTCCGGTAGGTATTAATGGAAAAGGAATAGTAATTCCATCGCTGTTTGGTTTGGAACAAGCCCGCACAACTTAAAATTAGTGAACAGTGTTTGTACTCACTTTATTTATTAATTGAAGCGTGGACTGCCAAACTTCACACAAAAAATGGATTTTTGCTTCTTTTAAGGCCTCACCCGACAAACTCGATAACAATTTTACGACTTATCTCATCGAGAGCTCAAATCGGAATGCCGGTAGGCTCCGCTCAAGGCTAACCGTTGCCGCAACAAATGCAACCCTTGCACTATATGAATCTTTCCATAGGCGTAGAGCACCTAATTATTTTTTATTTAACATCTCAAGTACTTTAGTGTTTATTTCAATATATTTGGGAATTGTTAATCGTAACAAATGTATGGTAGATAGATTTGGAAATTCATATCTATAGGAAAGTCCAAGGAAAAAAATAAATTTAGAATTGAAGGATGAAGATTGTCAACGGTTTAGCTTTATCGAATAAACCTCAAATATCATAAATTAATTATATCGAATATAGTAAATTAATTTATATCGTTATTATTTCATCTTGTATTCAATAATGCAAAAGGATAATACAAAATGTCGTCTACGCTAGACAAACCCTGATGTCTTTGAATCTCAGTTTTTATTATTAATGGTATTATAATAAGTGTTTGTGGTGAGTATTATAAATTTGCTTTATCGATGTAAGTTCAAAAAGAATATCGTGAGACCTGAGGGTACGTCATCTTGAAAAAATAACTTGTAATAAAAGGGCACCAATACGTTATCAGATGTTCGTGCTGAGAACGCCTGCATTCGTCAAGCGTCTTTATCGATTTATTTACCCTTACTACGTTAGAGCTTTTTAGATTTTCACATCGCATATTATATATTCGCCAACTATATTGCAAGAATTCTATCCATTTCTTTCTTTCATATTAAACCAAAGAGTATGTTGTACTTCGTAGCACAAACTTTTTAAAACAGCTGTAAAGTACTAATTGGTTGATTTTTATCTGAAACTGCGTGAACTGTAACCTACAGTAAGTGAATGTGCCCGTATAGCTAATTTATATCACGAACATTAAAATCTTTCTATCTGTTTTTCATTGTTTTTGCATTTTTAATGTAAAGTAATGATTGTTTAGTTTAAAATATAATTTATTTTCTTACTTACTTCATGCTTTTATTGAAAATAAGAATATTTCTGTTTACCTTCACAACTAATAAAACCATAGTTAGGCATTTATTTCAGTAAACCTGTATTGCTATATGGAAATATTCACGATATTAAAATTAGTAATTGATGAATACGTGGTTTAGGTAGTGAAACTCGTTTTTAATCCTATCAATATTTTGAAAACCCTAAATAATGCACCCACTACCCACACTATTTAGAACTAAAACATGTTTAAAGTTTCACAACAGAATACACCGTAAGGGCAATTATTATCGCAAACGTTTTCACAATATTATGCCATCATCAAGCGATGAACTACATATTATATAACGTTTTTTTTTCTTCTATTATGATTTTCTCTCATAATGCCATAGTATGCTTAAAATGTTTGCGATAATAATTATACTTACAGTGAATTTTGTTTGTGAAAACTTAAAAACAATATAATTCAAAAAAGTTTGTGTGAATGTTTTGGTTATCTAAAATTGATACTATTGAAGTTAGTATCAATGGTATTATAATATTTTATTTAATATACCTAATATTATTCTACCATGGTAGCATTTTGGGCCATTTCACTTGACTAGATAGTGCAGATAGTGCAACAAAACTAAACGCACAAACTTATATCTTTTAAATTTGAGAAATTATAATGGAGTATAATAAAGAATAACTGTTTTATATAATAAATTATGTATTAGGTATAAAAATAATAATAAATAATTAAGTATAATAGGTTAAACCTATTATACGTTGTTTTTGTTAGCTCAATATTTTATCAGTTTATTGGTGGTTGCAATGCATAAGTTAAAGCAGAACCAGAAAAACATCAGTTTTGTTTACAAACACAAATAAAAAATAATAAATATACCTACTTGTAGATGTACAACCTATATTATGGACTATGAATAAACCTATATTTCAAAACTGAACTACTTGCAGCTTAATGAAAAATATACTCTATAAATAATGCATGCTCTAAAACTATTTTTTAATTAAATAAAAGCATGTTAGTGGATGATGTTATTCAATTAATACTCATTGATGCAATTTTTCAAAATAATGAGTTAAGCCTTCAGCAAGTTGAAGATATTTACCTAATCTGCTACTGGTTATTTGATGCGGGCATTTCTTTCCGACTAACATCTGCAGTATAAACTTGAATACTTTGTAAATGTCAGAGTACAACAGAAGCTGCAATAGTTGAAATATCTTCTGATTAAGAGCATTTTTCTAATTTTAAGTAAAGAAATTTCACATACTTAATAGGTATTATATTTTTGCCCTGAAAAAAAGGTATAGAAACATAGATATTACTAATTATTATTTATATACATATTATTGTTTTGTACTAACAATGGGTATTAACTCTCAATTAAAAAATATAGTTGTTGATAACGTCGTTTTGAAACAACAAAAATTTCTATAGAAATCATAGAAGATAGTTTACTTCGTAGGTTTATATTTCATGTTATTTTAATACCTATTGTAAGTACAATTTGGTATAACCAAATATTCAATAAGTTAAATGTTAGGTATGTATAATATAATGATAGTACCACGTACAGTGCTTTAGGTACGCTTTAGTGTTTTAGGTAGTTCTGCAGGGGTGAATTTTAATTTAAAAATTCGAATCCATTCCTATTACGTAATTTAAGTGTTCAAAAGTGAAAGGAGATTTATAGACGGCTTGTAACAATTCAATTATAATTAATTGATTTTTATTTTTTAGTGTCGGACTTTCACTGACTAAAACCTCCTCTATACCGCCCTTACTTGTAAGAAACCGCCGTTAGGCATTACGTTTACAGACAAGGGCACCCATTTCCCATTGTTGCCTCTTTGCGACCAAAAACCTCGTGTATAATTTTTTCCACATTTGACCAGTTCTGCTCGCCGTGTAACATTATGGATAACACATTGTCAGGCGTAAGTTGTGAGTCTACCCCCAACTCCACAGTTAGCCTGTCCTTATGCCATCTCTATGCCAAATATCGAATGTTCGACTGTGTCTATTTCCTCGCAATAGTCGCAGATTGGGGAGTCGTGACATCTGGCGACCCAAGTATGGAGGTCGGGTATTAGTCGCTTTGTCCATAAACCAACCGTTGAATTTTCCCATCTGCGTTGCCATCTTGACATGATATTAGTTTCTTCGAGACTCTCTAGTCTGGAATGTATTTTCGGCCTGTTTCCGGCCTGCAAGTCTGCTGATGGAATTGAAGCTTTTATATTTTTATTTGTTAAGATTTTTAATAAAACTTTTTCTGTGATTTAAATTTTATATTTTGTAATCTTTCATTTTTACAATTGGTTCAGGTCCAACTTCTACGCTTCTATCCTTCAAAAGTACGATAGAAAACCCTTAAATATTCTAAAAGAGAAAATTCTAAGCTTTCTTATGAGTTGAGAATAAATAAAATCGGTCCAACGGTTACTTCAGAATTAAATTTTGAAAATCGACTTTTTATGGAAATTTTTCAAGTTTACCTTCATGTTAGCATTAAAAAGCCATTCTACTGCTGGTACGTGTGCTCTGCGTGTGTCGTGGCAATGCTAATTTAGGTGGGGATAGAGCGTGTTCAGTCAAGTTCATGCCGTTGGAATGATAACATCGTTCTAGTTACTGCATTTTCGAGTGCATTTGCGAAACGGCGCGCCGGTTGTAACAATTCACACTGCCCCTGACATTGGCTAATCTAGGATCCCAGCCTTCGAATTTCGTCATTTATTTGAGGCCCGTGCCCTACGGGGGATGTTTTTAATTTTTTCTCCGCCAACTCTTGCTTGGCTCCGCCTCGCTTCGAGCGCTCCGAGCCGCTTTGACATGCACAAACACGGCAATCTCGGATCCATGATTTTTGTTAATTTTGGAAAAACTACTGGACCATCCGCAAATTTTATTATTTATATCTACTATATAGACCATTACCTACCACCCAGTGCAAAAATTTCGGCGAAATTCGGAAGCGTAGAACTTGGACCGTCCCTCTTATTTCACAACATTTGTGTTAATAAATTGGAAAATTTTAGGTTATGCTAAATTCAAGATTTTAAAAAAATTAATTTTACCTCCGTGTACAAACGAAGCATGTTTTTTCTCACTCCGTTTTACAGATATTATATCACTGCAATTTATTCAACTTGTTGAACGAAATTGATAACTAATATAATAATTTTTTATGAATGATTACATTGAAACTATTACTACAGGTTGACTTTAATAGTCATAATACGTATGTACGAGTACGAGTATTATGTTTAAAATGCAATAAATTGTGTTTTTATTTAAAAAGTAGATATAACTATTATACAATCTTAATATTCTCTATGACCTAACAATAAAATGGAATGTTTTAAAATCTTACCAAAGATAAACAATAATTACATAATTCTTTTCAGATCATATTTCTTAAATCAATTAATATTGAAAAATATTATTTCAGATAGCCCCTAAAATCGGCAGATCCAATGACTTCAGATTTGAGTCCCTGAAGTTAAATCAATGGTGAATATAAATCAATGGTGTTTATTCAACACTTCATAAAAAATTTTATTTAGTAAATTTTAGAAATAGATTTTAGCATGAGCATTATTGAGATAAATAATTAGATTTGTAGTATTATTATATCAGATCACAGTATCTTTGTGGAAATATAATTTAATCTAAAAATCTAATGATGTAATAGAAGAAATCCGCGAAATAGTGTAATGTTTACATTCCCGACCATGCTTCTAAAACGAGAATTTACTGCATTTTAATTTATTCTTATGGAGGTGTACCATCGAATTATGTACCTATTGAACTATACTTATGAACTCTGGTATCAAAATTCAATGCAAAAGCCAATATCAATATTTGAAATACTACCAGAAAGCTATTCAAATACGAAGTAATTTGTAAAGGCAGTTGTATCTAAATATGTATATGGTTTTTGAATTATTTATATTAGAAGGTATTTGTTTTTATAACTGTTTACTAATTGAAATTTTATGTAGAACAATGTACTAGTATAAAATAAATTTATTTGAAATGATTGTGTTTATTTTTTTAAATTTTATATAAATACAGGGTGGGTCAATTTCGATAGTTTTTATGAAGAACTTGATAACTATGAAAAATATGCCAAAATAGATGGCGTATCCTTAATTTTTTTAAGATAAACTCAGTGACGGAAACCAGAATTTCCTATCATTTTTTGTTTTATGCAAAAGTTCGAATTTTCGTCTTTTCGAAAAATGTCGATATTTTCATTGATTTTAAAGTTACCGAAATAATGTTAACACATTTTTTAGGGCAATAAAATGGATCAAAGAAATATTAAATATCTATGGTAGTTTTAGAGTAATAATATATAGTTGTGTTCTTCAAATAGAAACTATAATTATATAAATATAACATTTTGAAATAGCGTTTTTTATCTTTATTTTAATGGTATATTATATGTGAATGTAATTTCATATTCATCCCATTTCAGTTTTGTTCGCGTAATTTTTGAAACTTATGGTCATAATAAAACACCACAGCTTTAAATAAATATAGTTAAATATCTATTTGTTTATTTTCATATGAATTGACAATATTCTATCTGACAAGGCAATATTTAAAGGAAATTTTGTGTAGTTAAGATTCTTAATTTATTATAATAAAGTTTATTTTACTTTTTAATTTTTTTTATATGTACCTACGTATTTTTATTCGTATCTTATATACCCAAAATCCAATCCTTCAAAACCATCGAAATGATTTTTTGAATAATGTTTTATAAATCCAACATTATTTTGACTTTAGATGTGAACTACGCTGTATAAATAGCAAATAAAAAATTAAAAGAAATAAAAGGTATTTATCAGACAGTCTATCTTCTGGAATATTTCTTGTTATTCAGTTTTAGTTAACTGCCGTTTTATTTTCAGATTGTGATTGTGATTATTAAATGTAAATAAATATTTATCATTAAATACAGGAAAACCACTTTTTAGTATCTTGAAGTTTAACAATCTTACATTAAAAAGAAAGTTTTCAATTTGTATGTGTCTCGTTAGAGGGCAGGTGATGCCGATGGAAGACACACGCGAACTAATCCATAACTGATAAGTAGGCTTTGTTAGAATGCCGCTACTGTGCCCAATTATCCATGTCTACCTCAACAGCTAACTCTTTTATATAATAGGAAAGACCGGTGTTAATAAAATTTGCTCGACCACTGGTCATTTGTGATTTACAAGAATACAAATAATCTAATCCATGCTTATTATAGGTACAATTCTTTTGAAAGGTTAGTTTTAAATAAAATATAAAACTAATTGTAAATATAATATGTGTATCTTTCGTAGATTTTATGCGAGTTGTTAAAATATTAACCCTTGATCGTAATGCGAATATTTAAGTATTTTTAATGTTCTATAATAGGTTTTATATTATAATCTTATTGCAGTTACGTTTATTTTATATCCTACCATTTTTTACTACAATTAAGTTTTAAATCAATTTTCACGCAATATTTAGCTGTCGAATAATATTAATTTGTAATGGCCATTACGTGAAATAACATTATTATGTTGAACAATTTAAATTCGCGCTGTAAAAATTATTTAGGATAAGTTGGATTGTTGCATAGTTTCCAAAATTGATCAACCAAAAGTAATTTTCTTCAAAATTAAATAACTTCATGCTGAACTATTGTGATATTTTGTTAAACAAATTATTTTATAATTTAATTTTTGAATTTTGTATTCCTACATACATAATAATGTATCAAACTTACTGAGAGTACTCTTCAAAAATATTTGTAAGTATTCCATTTAATTAAACCATACCAATGATATACTGTAAGGTACAAACAAATTATTTATCAGCTTATGAATAATTTAATAATTTTTAAATTCGGAAATATTTAAAAGTATAGATATTATTTAGTCGAGTAGTAGATACTTACTAATTAAACTAAATAAAAGCTTCTAATAAACAATCCATTACTAAACGTTATGCTTAAACATTAGTATGTACAATTTCTAGTATTGAGGTGTGAAATACAAAAGAATACTTTTAACAATAGAAACTTATTTTGTGGTTGTCCATTAGTGTTAGTCTTTGTAGTTGAGGGTTTGTTAACTAGACGTGTGCCAGTGACAGGACGCCAAATTACAAAAGAATACATTTCGAATATACGCCAAATATATTATGTCGAATCCAAATAAATTATCTAAATATCTTTGGCAATATCCTATATAATAAATATAATATAAAATGAAGCATATTACCATATACAAATATTACTATATAAATAGCTACTAAAAATTAATCATAATAAAATACAACTTCTTCACTATTTCAATAATACACTAGATGTGTTAATATCATATATATTATAATAGTAAAGATTTATAGGAATTATCATAATATAAGAATTAATTAAAATAGTAATAAGAAAAATTTTGACATTAAAAATGTAAAATACACAATTTTTGTCAATTTGTCTGATTACGCACAACATACCTCATTTTATTTCAATTACATAGCGCCCTAACCAATATCTTTACAATTGAGAGAGCATCTGAGTTAGAGCCGTGGGAGTTTTTGTACCCGATTTTTGGTTCCAAAATTCCAAGGAACCCTGAGGTTTATTGTAATTTTTTTGGATTGCATATTTATAGGGTACACGGCGAAATGGCGAAGGCAAAATGTTCTTGTGCGTACGTATTGCGGTGCTACTTTAAACTTTTCTTATGATTTATCATCCAAATCCAATTATTATTATTTATTCGTAATTAATTCAGCTTCCGCAAATTCATAACAATAAACTCAATCAATAATTACACCAGGCGTATAAATTACACATCTGATCTGCTTCGACCAACTTTGGCGAAAAGCCTCGTTTTACATTTGCTTTCGCGCAAGTTCACTTTCCAAAGTTACCAACACAAATTTACAAAATTAAAATTTTCAACAAACACAGGGCATTTACAAAATTTAAACAAACATGGAATAAAATAAAAACGGTTCTAAACACGAAAAATCTATGACCGTATAATTATATCATCCATTAGGGAATACATTGTACAAATTTAATTTTTGTAGCATTAAATAAAATGGTCAGGATTTTTCTACATATATCTTAACTATCATTTGGATTTCTTCTGCAATATTTGGTAAGTATATAATATTATGTTTTTACAATATAATCATCTTAATAATGCTATTTATGGTCATATTTATCTTCACTTATGTTTTTGTTGATAGCCTGCTTGCCCCATCAATTTTGTCTGCTGGGGCTAGTGCAGCTTAGTTCCATGGGGAAAGTGCAGAAAATAATTATACAGCTAGTACTAATCAAGACTGCAATTCGCATAACAGAGGTAATGAAGAAATGAAAGCTAGCGAAGAAAATACAATATTAAAAATTCCACCCGGTAACTTCATTTTGGCGAACTATTTTGGAAAAAAGAAGAGTTACAAATTTTATGTATGTCTCGTAACTGAAATTTTTGACGACGAGGTTGCAATAACATGTTTACGTGAATTGCGAAATAACTCCGAATATAGACTCGATAAGAAGGATAAGTAATGCTCTATTTTTCTGTCAGATATCATACAAAGAGTGCAGGAACCAAAACTGATACTACATGGTAATTTTCAAAAATACGTATTTTCTAGTGCTGTAACATGTATCTGAATTGTAAAGATAACGCGGATATTTTGGAATTAATAGTTACTTTCTTTTTCCTTACTTTCATACTTATAGTTCTGAAGAAATAAAATTGTTTTTAACTTATAATAATATTGTCTTTGTATTTTCCCTATAAAATGAGGACACTAAACTTAAAAATTAATAAGTTTCTGTTTCTTGCAAACTTGGATCGATTTTTTTGGTGAACTACAAAGAATATAGGTAGTCCTTTAAATTTATATTATAGCAGAAAACTTTGAAGAATAGTATATTCTGCAACAAGTTTGGAATTAGGCATATTCCGCACGAGGGAAAAGTTTGTCACCCGAGCCGATAGGCGAGGGTGACAGTTCACGAGTGCGGAATAGCCATTCCAAACGTGTTTCAGACTATACTTTCTATACGACTATTAAAATAATAAGCTGTATAAGTTTTGAATTAATTTGACAGATGAGTAAATAATTTTTTAAAAATAATTTTTTTGCGCGCGATCGATCTGAATTTTTGCACATACATTCCTACCGATAATACGCTAGGGGTGTGACCGAGGCGAGGGGGGAAGAATTTTTTGCTCAGTTTTTCGATATCTAGCGACGTTCTTGAGTTATTCCTAATTCAAGTTTGTGTGGCGGAACGCAGTAATAGCTCAAGAACGGCGCTAGATATCAAAAAACTGAGCAAAAAATTCTCCCCCCCTCGCTTCAATTACACCTCCAGTGAATTATCGGTAGGAATGTAAGTGCAAAAATTCAGATCGATCGCGGGCAAAAAAATTTACTCATAATAGTTATTAGTGAGTTATATCAGTTATATTATGCTCAATTGTTTTATTGTAAACAAATTAATTTTTAATTGAAAATTGATAAAACCGAACCAAGATGTCCAAAGATGATAGTGGTAGTGATAGTGATGGTGAATTTTTTAATTGTACTCTACCGGAACTTAGGAAATTGGCAAATAACACCACTGGTAATTTATTACCAACGAAATCGAAAGATGTATAATATATGACATATAATATAATGTAACATGATGTATATAATTTGACAGATCAGTAAATAAAATCAGTTCAAAAATTTAGTAGTAGATGTCACCACTCACCAGCACTGTGTCGATTGGTCAGATGAAACTGTGCGAGAATATTATTCTCGCACAGCGTGCGAGAATGTAGATATTCTGTTTTTAAAAATATAATCAGAATGCTCATATTCTATGTTAGTCGTATAGAAAACATATTTTTATCTACTATTTTTATTCTTGACACAATCCTTCTAAAGTTCCGTGTTGTTAAGTCAATGTATTGAGAGTTTTAGTGTAACAAAAATTGACTCGTAAGCACTTAAATTAGTAATGAGATTTGAAAAAAATACTCGGATTTCATTGAGGAAACCTATGAAATTCGAAGAAGCAAAGTATTAATAATTTTACTTTTTAGGAATGGGTATCCTAGCCGTTCTAATTGTTACTTTATTGGTGTTTGATATTTGATTCATTCGCCTCCCCCCCCCAATCTAATTAATGACAACCGCTGGTTCTGGCCGAAGCCAGGTAACAATTATTTACTTTTAAACATACATATTTTTAGCTAGTACCACAATGGCTGTAGATGATTGTTGCTTAGCTGAGAAGAGTTACAGAACAACTATCGTTGAAGAAGTTGTACTTGCATTGAAGAGCGATACTAATAATAAGTTTTATGATACTTCTAGAAGTAGCTTTTGTAAAAATATATGTTTAGTTGTCATTATTATTAGTAATAATTTTTGAAAGGTAACTTTTCTCTGACCCTTAATTGTCAAAAAATAGACTTCGCTTCATAATTTTTAGGTAAAAAAAAATAACTTCTTCTGAAAACTGAGTGAAACCAAGGTATTTAGGACCAATTTCAGGCTTGAATATACATACTAGCTGTTTTCCATACCTACATAAACATGGAAACGTGACGTAGGTTCGAGAAAGTACATACTTTTCCGTCCCACGATGAAACAGTAGATATCAAATACAAAAACTGTAGGCACATTTAAATTTTTTTAAATTATAATTGTAGTTTGAAATTGTATAAAAATAATTTATCTTACATTACTAATGCAGATTATTGAAGTGAGCAACAAAAACCTTTTAATTTAAAGAATATACCGTATTCTTGGTTGAATTTGCAACATCGTGGACCGAGTATGGAGGTTTTGCAACATCCTTCCTCGATATAAGAACTATTTTTGTAAAATCACTGTATTACTAGCTTCGATACCTAAGAAATTACGGTTTAAAAACTTATATTTGTTTAAATTTTGCAATATCGATTTTAAATCTATAAATTCAACTATAAGTTGTATTTTGTATGCTGCACACCTCGAATTACTTCATTGCCTTTTTCTCATAATACTACTTATATGCAAGAAATCAGCAAACAATGCAGCACGAGTGTCATCTGTCCTTCCAGGTATCACCACTTTAGATGTTGAGCTTTCTAAAACTTGTTAACAGCTAAACAGAATTGACACCTGTCACTTTATAAGTTCTGCTTGGTTAATCTTTAAATATTAGTGTGAGCCTTTTTACCAGATAACTTCATAAAATGTTAAAATCGCTGGCATCAATTACTATTTTTTATGACTTAACTCTTATCTGTTATTAGGTATAAGCTTGATCGTGATTACAGTTAAATTCGTTTTATTTAAAGTTTAATCATTGAAAGTCATCGAACGCTTTTTATTACAGACAAATGATGAACAGAATCAAATGTTTAGACCCAATTTATAAAACTTAAATTTTAGGCAAAATAAGTATTGATGCTAAAATATTGGTGCCCTAGAAAACATGTTTTCTTGAATATTATATATAAGCAAATACGGTTCAATAAATTGAACACCGCTCTAAATGAAAGCCGTAGCCTAAATGTTTCTCTTTTGTTGTACATAGTACATAAAATTTATAGAGTGGCTCTCAAAAATATTCGAACCCTCCTATGTTACCAGCGTAAATTGACAATTTTGAAGCCGTTTTTTTGTTAAACAAAAATCGATTTTACAGCAAAACTTTTTCGACATTTTTTGTTGCAAATTTCATTGCTTTTAATTTTGTTTCTATACATTTTTCTATTTTTTCGCACCGTTTCTGACTGACGGCGACTTAAGCATGACTGTAAAATACAAAAATTATTGTCATCTATCGTATATCTCGGAAACGGTGAAAAAAATTAAAAAAATTAATAGGTATGTTTTTCTTGTAAATTTCATTCTCTACATTTTTGTTCATATACATTTTGCTATTTTAACGAACCGTCGCGTCTCTGAGATATAGATGACAATATTTTTTGCATTTTTCAGAGTCTTGTTTAAGTCGCTGTCAGTCAGAAACGGCGCTACAAAATAGAAAAATATGTAGAAACAAAATTGAAGACAATGAAGTTTTCAACAAATTTTTGTGAGCCACTGCAGGTATCTTCAATTTAGATAAATAAAAAAAAATGTTTGTCTGAAGCGAGCGTTTATTTTTTTCAGATTAGTAGTTACTTTTTAAGATTTAATCTTTGAATTGTTGAAGGAGTACTCTTGAACTCCTATTTATAAAGTTTTTGAGATCGGAAGGGTGGTTTGTACATGCATTTAAGGGGGAACGCCACTGTAAGAGTTGAAAAATTAATTAATTTTCTAGAATTTTTTTCACCGGATTAACTAATTATTAAAGGAATCGTATTCGTTGAAATCGTCGAAAACGTAATCGTTTTCTTTTAATTTTCCACGAAATGGCGACCGATTAAAAAAATTTTCATTTTTTAAGCTTATTTTTTTGTATTCAAGCAGCTTGAAAATATAGGGATTCTCAAAATATAAAAAATCGGTTACGCATAGACTTGGCCATTGTAATTACAAATATCTCACAAAATAAAATTGAAAATCGGCTTACTAGTTTGCGAGTAATCATTGGGACAAGTTTGAAAAATGTCGTTTTTGAGAAAACACGTTTCAAGGTTTTTTGTTTTTGTTGCATTTTTCTTGATTAACTTATATCTTTCTTAAAATATTGATATTTACAGTCCCGGGCCATATGATGGTTCTTCATTGTCACCTCCAGGGTCCACGTTAACTTTTTTAATTTTTTTAATATCTGACCTACTGTAATAAATGCGACGCCGTTATTAAAGGATGCTACATATTCTTTTTAAAGTGTATGTAACTCGGTCAATTTTCATAATTTTAATTTGAAATTTTAAGTACATATTTTTGAATTCATATACTCTTGGTCCAATGAAACAATTTATTAAACAACTGTAACATGTTATTCTTATATAGTACGTGCACTTTCTTGCACATCTCATAACCTAGCTGTCTATTGCCAACCCTCTTGTTACAGTAAAATATTTACAACCTAATAACATTAAATAACTAAGTATAATACATAATAACAGCAATACCCCAAAAATACAATAAAATTTGAAAAGTTAAATTATTTTTAATAATTACAATGTAGTAATGTATTGGCAGTGTTTATATTGAATGAAATTGATAGAAAAATTGTGTTGCTCACCTAATATTTACAATTTTAAGCTTGTTAAGAAGGAAATCGAAGTACCTATAACCTATATATATGCAAAGTTTTGTCAAAGTTACGTTTTTACATTGCGGTAAATGCACGGGACGGATTTGTCATTACTTCGACAATCAGAAATGTCATCATTACAAAAATTTTCCAAAATATTTATGCAGTCTTACAAATAAGTGTACCAAATTTCAAAAAAGTCCTGTATTTAGTTTCCGATAAAATTAAGTTTTTATTCTAAAAAATAGCACAACAGCTAACTAACTTTGATAGCTATCAAGGAAAGTTTTTTAAAATTAGTAAAAAGAGTCCCCACCATAGCTTATCCCCACCCCTCTTCTTAACAACTTTAAGTTTAAGTTTGTCATTATAAAGGGATCTGTGGAGAAGGATGTATAATGTAAAATATAGATGGCATAAATAATTTTTTAAACTTAATTACATTCTTGTTAAATATTGTTAAGCGGTTTAAAAATAAAAGGAAAATTCGGGGGGTGAATCACTGCGGCAGTATAATAGTGTACACTGAGCATCAGTACAGGAAGTATCAGCAGTAAGTGAAAGTAAGTAGTAGTAATTAGCAGTATCAAGCAGCATTACGCATTAAAGTGCAGTATTAGGCAGTAAATGACAATATGAACAATAAATAGAAATATGGGCGATAATGGCAGTATTAGTTAGCACTGGCAGTAAGGGAGAGTACTAGGTAGTGGTATTAGGTGTCTTTTAACTATTTTAGAAATTGTACGTTCCTAATGGTTGTAATAAATTGATTGCTTAGGTTAATAATACTAATTTATTATTTTGCGATTTATCATTAGAAATATTTTATATCCATTTTTACATGGTTATTAAATATCCATTAGATCATTTTTAACAATAAACTATAATGTTATTACGACCAGCGAAGTTATTTCTTTAAATTGTTTTATTTATTAATATGAAGCTCTTCCCAAAAATCATTATATTATTATATTAATATTTTATTGGATTATATTGACGACATATTTCGTATGACTTGCATACATTTTAAAGTCTGAATTAAGCAGAGAAAATATTTGAACGAATAATAGTGTATAACTTAATTCTGATTTTGATAGTATTTGTTATAGTTCTTTTTTAAATTATTATAAGATTTAAAAAAATTTTAAAATTTTTTTTAGATTTGAAATTAGTAGCTAAATTTTTTATGTCAATATGTCACTGTAGTAGTACAACTGTGTAGTAGTCCCGTTTTTCACTTAAATACTTAGTATGTAATGTAGTATAATAATATTAGCACGAGATGGTTTCCTTTGCAAGATCTACAAATCATATGGAGATAGGGCTCTTGATAGCTATGTATATTATAACGAATGGTAGAAGATATAATTATGCAATTTGACAGAACCTGAATAATACAGTTTTAACGCATAATACTTTTCTTTAGTTAAAGTTCGAGTATTAAAACGCAAGTATTAGTTATACTACCTCCTTTTGCATATGATCCCCAAACCATAATAAAACTACAAACAAGTAAAAGTAACTCACAAAATAGCATCCTGTTAATACATGTGGAGTGAGCTTTAAAGGAATATATGTAGTTGATGCAATATTTATCAGTAAGTAAATGTTCGTAAGATACAAAGATTCAATTATGCACTTCTGTTGTATTATACACAATTTATTGTAAACCTCCACTACTCAAAAATTGTTCAAATTACTAATAAAATTGTATATTATTTTTTTTTTGTGAAAGAAGTAAAATGAAATATCTTAAAACACATTTTATTTTGGAATTAATTAGAATCATAATCATAACTTCATTTGGTAAAAAATATCACCATTTACATACATACTAACAAAATAATAGTATATTACATGCCGAGGGGGAAAATGCTTCATTACTGCGGAGCGCTAGTTAGTTGACTGAGGTGCGAAGCGCCGAACTTCTACTCTAGTCATATAGGCTATCATTATAACTTAGCCAAAGTTGCACGTGAAGTGACGCATTTTAGACAAGTGGTGAATAATATTTTCATTATACACTACTAGTTAATAATGAACATATTCATAATTTTCTATGGTTGGGCGACTATTTTTACCGCAAATTTTCTTAAAAACGATTTTGTACAACCAAGAGAAGCTATTTCATTGCATTTAAACTATTCAAAGCGCATTTTAGTAGATTTATTTCATTTTAAACATTTTAAAAAAATTCGAATTATGACAGTAAGAGAAAACGCCGACCACCTGTTAATTTAAGAAACCGCGAATTCACAAGTTTATTGAATAATTTCTGAATTTTAAGACGAAGAACTACTTAAAACAATGCTTTTGAACAATTTTGGTGATTTAGTGAAACAAGTAATCTCAAATATTTATTTAGTAATTCCATTTTTAAAACTAGAACTTCCATTCCATATTTAAAACTAGACGAAGAACATCACACTAAATTAATTTTGAAAATGCGTCACCAAGAATGCGTCACAAGTACTACTGAAAATCCTGAAATGGGGACTTCGAGCAACGAATTGGGCGTTAATTACAATAATTGTGTTTTTAATTATACAAATTGTAATTTTAATAAATAAATATAGAGTTTCAAAATAAAACTTTATTTCTGACGAAAATTGAAATACTCGAGTATCTGCACTAGTGCATGAATACCCGCTAATACTTGCCTGTCATTTGTTAAAATTAAAAAAATACAGTGATATTATTGGTACAAATTTTCAGAGGAGAATACTCAGGTAGCATCTTATTCCTTAATTTTAATACAAAAATTAATACATTTGTGATTCTTTGCATATGAAAAATGCTTTTCTACTGGCCACTCCTATATTAGTTCTTGGTAGTATTTGCAGTTCTTGGTTCTGAAGATCCTATATTTTGAAAAATGCTAAAAGCCTCAACATGTTGGCAGCCCCTAATAGACAATCCAAGATCCAACATTGCAATCGAAAAACTATATTTTTAATAATTTAATTTTATTAATATTTTAATATTTTAATATATTGCTGTGTTATTAAAAATTCTCAGGGCTTCCACAGCTTATTTAATTATTAAATATTCAATTTTAGTTTTTATAATTTTTAAAACATTCATCCAAATTTGAATACATGTGATTCCTTTATCACGTCCGTCCGTAGCAAATTTTGTTATCAACCGATTAATCCGTCCTTGTAAATATAATTTCCAAAAATCTTCCAAAACCACAAATTTTACTTTTAATTATTATTAATTTTTATTTCCACTAAATAAACAACTCAATAAAACCAATTTTAAATATATTCTAAATTTATTTTCCATTTTTATTCCAAAATCCTTACAGCAAAACAAAATCGCGGCCGTCCGGCATTCAATCCTCGGAACGACCCCTTATCAAAATTTCTCCCCCAAAAACCACAATGCTGCGCATTCTTAAATTCATTAAAAACAAAACTAAAGCCTACTTTACATTTGAATACACAGCAATATTTACTTAAAAACTATATTTTTTTATTTTAACTTGATTAAGGGGATTATTGACTCTTGTTTGTGGTATCACATTTCCTACAACTATATTATGTCCTTCAGAATTAATTATTTCTGGCATGTAATTTATATGTTGACTTTCAAAAATTATAAAAAAAATTTGTTTCAAATTTTATTGTTTTATTGACAATTTATCGTCAAACTTATTTTTTATACAAGATTTTAAATAAACACTCGGTTTATCCCACAACTTTCTTAACCCTTTCAGACCCAGCGTACACTATTATAGTGTACATACGTTTTGCTAATTTATTTTGAAGTTGGTGACAAATTGATATGTTAAATAACAAATATTATTCAGTAAAAGAAACACGAGGAATCCCATACAAATATAAAGAATGCTCTATTAGCAACATAAACTATAATACTACATTAATTTAAATGAAAATTGTAAAGAAAATAATAAAACGTATGGACACTATAGTGTACGCTGGGTCTGAAAGGGTTAATTCGTTATGTTACTTACCTTGCGATAGTTAACGTTAATATTAATATTTTGTGTAACTACAATAAATAGCAACTGAGCTCGTAATAAAATATAAAAAGCGAATGATTTTAACTTAAAATTTGCATTTATCGCAATTATATGTTATTATAGAATATTGACAATAAAGCATTCTTATCATCTTTTTTACAGTTAAAGTAGCTCCTCCGGTTTAAATAATTATTACATAGGATATAATCGAGGTATTTAATTCTGCTAATATTTGTTCTATTGAGTGAACATCTGAACATCCCAGATATGTCAAAATGAGGTAGGCACGCAACAAGCGTATAGTAAATGGCAAAACACGCGCCGCACGCCAATTTGCAAATTATGTTAACAGTTACCATCTGAAGAAAATGTCAATTTTGTGGAAAAAAATTTTAGTGCAGTTTACAAATAATACTAATTTGAAAACGAAAAATAAATGATCAAAAATGTACGTCGTGCGTTCTTTAGGGCACAATGCCTCTCTGGAGAAAACAATTGAGTTGCAAGTAGACAATTTTATACAGCGTAAAATTTCATTTAAAAATGAGCATTTCTGTATTGTATTAATTGCGAAGCAAACGTCTACAACATTAACAATTTAATTTCAATATGATAGCATTAAATTAAAAAACTGAAAAAATGAATTCAACATAATTTTAGGATTTTTAAGGGATTCCACAGACCAACGCCATTTTGCGCAAGGTAAATATTTAAATTTTCTTAAAGTATAACTTTTGGTTCGAGTGACTAAGATATTTGGAACTGTAGCCTGTGAGAGTACATCTAACCCTATAAAAATTTCAAATATAAGCCCCTAAAGTAAAATTAATTATTATTATAGATCAAAGTAGTTTCCGGTCTCGCTCTGGCGATATCGCGTGGATCTGTGGGATCTTGCATGCTGTTCAAAGCGCTATTTACAATTATTTACTCATTTTTACCTATAAATGTGATCTTATTGAATGCTTAAGCAATAATAAAAACAGAATATACCACCATAATTTTAACATATACATCGTATGGTAAATTTGAAGCATTCTCATTAGAACTCCAATTCTTGATTAGTAATAAATATTTTGTAATAAAAAATATAAAAATATGTGTTATTGTAGAATTGACATTTAGGAGATAAACAACAAGATACTCTTAGAAAGTTAATTTCAAGTGTCAGTAAATCTCAATTATGCGTAGAATAATAAGTAAGATAGATTAATTATAACGATTAGTGAACTATTTATGATAGTAATTAAGCAAGTTTTAAAAATATTTTAAATGCAATATCATTTTGAATAATAACTATTATAAAAATACTTATGCTAGCGCAATTGAATTAATTACGTCGTACTACATTCAGTATATCGGCAATCGAGTTCTCCAATTTTTTGGTTCTTCTATTTTCTTCTATTCTGGAAGCTAAAATAATTATGCAGTGCCTCGGTGTTTTGTCAAAAAATATTACTTCGTTTTTTTAATCAGTCAAAATACAATAAATACAAAAATTCCAATTATTTGCATATTTTGCATTTTTTAATAAAACTTATAGTATCTATAATATATACCTATTTGATGATTAGTTTTTTAAAATTTATTTTACAATCTTAAACATTAATATTTGGTGCTTCCATTTAACAACCGTTTTAAAGCGTCTTGGCATACCTACTTTCAATGCATGCTTTTATTAGTAATCTGGAATAGCTTAAGGAAAAATAGTCTACGATAAATTAGTCTAGGTAAATAAGTGTAGGTAAAAAAAAATTGTATATTATGGTTGAAATTCAATCATAGTATGGGTACCATGTCGATATTCCAGTATTGGAAAACCGATTATTCCATCCTTCAACTTGATTGTTGGTAAGTTCTTTTCCAGCAATGGTGGTCGTATAACATTCCAGGTTTCTGGAAGGGATTACACACTTATTATTTACGCAGGGCCGTAGTAACCCTACACAACACAACTAACTTTGTTTTTTTAAATTTTTGTTTGTTTGTTAGTTTATTTATTGATGTATTATTATTTTTTAAAAAGTACTTCTTCGCATTAGAAGTACTTTTTAAAAAATAATAATATAAATAAACTTCGCTTGACGTCACTTCAAATATTTATTGATGCTTTTTTATTATAAGAATTACAAATAATGATATCTTATATAACAGTTTGTTATTTTGGCCACATTTTATAAATTCCTCCGTGGAATCAAAACATTTATTAGTTAGGATTCTATCATCAGTTTTCTCACTTTTTCTGGAAGTACATTAAATAATTTTACCTCGTGGAAATCTGTAGCTTCTCTGTCACAATATTCGGGTGACCTCTCCGATTGTTGTGCTACCTTTAAAAATGCGTAACTATATTAACGTGTTTATGAATAAATTAAAAAAATAGAATAAATCGTTAAATTAGTTAATTCAACTAATGAATTACACAATTTTTTAAAACTCGCAAGTTGAATCAAAAATAAATTTTTTCCTCGCTCTAATCTTTAATTTTCTTTTACAATTTTCTTTATTGCTTTTATTTAAATCTGGTTTACTTTACTTCTGTCCACTTTCTTCTCCAATTTGCAAACATCTTTTTTATTAAAATTTTTCCAAAATTTATTAAAACTAGAGTTTAAACTTTTAACAATACGTTTTGAAACCACTAACATTTCGGACCTTCGTGAGATCGTCATTTTAGGTCAAATGTTAAGATCTTTTTGAAATTTTGAACTTAATAAATATTAATATACCACTTCTCTTCTATCCAATAAGCTACCAAAACTTATTTAATAAATTAGTTAATACATAAAAGCGTGGTGGTCGTGGGCAAGCTGTATGAATGCTCGATTGTTATGCCGCAGTTGTGGGTTCAATCCACGATCAAGTACATGAGGAATTTTCGGCCGTGTTCCCTCACAAGATGCTGGTCAACATCTTTGAGGTATTAAAGACTTAAATACCTTTCCAATCTTGATGGAGAGATTTGGAAAAGGCATGGGTAGGCGCGACTTGATGGGTATAATTTAATTGTAATATTGAGTTGTACTTTCGGATATCCCAAATATATAATAGTTATAGGGTAAGGTAAGGAATATTGGTGATATAGTTAATTTGGTGATACTTTTAAAAAAAATTGCCATGAACATATCTATTATAAAAATTACATGACAATATTTTTTATACGCGACAGAAAGCTCATAGTTTCATATAAAAAAAATTTCATGTAATTTTTATAATAGATATGTTCATGATAATTTTTTTAAAAAGTATCACCAAATTAACTATATCACCAATATTCCTTACCTTACCCTATATATTGACATGTAGTTTTGGAGTAATTATTTTAAAATTTTATTTTAAATATTAAGTAAAATTTGATTTATTATTTGATTTTACTTAAGTAAAAAATAAATTGGGACCAAAATAAACTGGGAAATGAGTTTTAATTCTTTTATATATTAATTTGATGCTCATATAAGGAGCGATAAATTTTATAAAACGCTACCTATGCAGTGCAGGTGTGCACCAAATATTTTGGCCATTAAACTTAAATTTTTAATTTTACTTTGAAAATGTTATTTATTAACTACAATAATTGCACATATAAGGCTTTAAGCTTTGATGTCATATCAACGCGTCCATCCTTTAACACGTGGTATTCAAGAGCCCATTTTTACATTCAAACAAATACCAACTTACAAAATTTGCAGATTTTTTAATTTAAAGTACCATATTTTTGTCCTAAAATCAATTCTTCTTCTCGATTTTCCATTTAATTTTAATATTCCTAGGCTGTTAACTTAAGCACGTTATTACACAACCAAACTCAGGCTGAAAATTTTTTTTAACTCTGTCCTCCAATATTTTAGTATATTATAATACAAATAATAGTAATACTCAATATTAATAATTTGAATTTATTTCTTAGCTACCTGGAGTCGTTCACTGAATTAGTCTATATCATTATTCGAACTGCAAACTAAAAAACAATGTTTTCTTTTTCATTTTTTTCTCAAATCAAAATTCATTTTATTCTATCAATTATTTTTTTACTTTTCTGTGAAAATTTATTTGCATGTTTATTACCTAAAAATTTAAATCTCGCCAGGCAAAAAACAATATATTGTACATAGCCGAACTTTCATTGAAAAATTTCAATTCCCACAAAATGTTCACAATTTTGGTTTTGGTTTGGTTCACCTTTTCAATCTCTCGGTTGGATTTATCTGAAAACTTGCTTACAAATTCATGGATAACTGGAACAAATCGAAAAGTGGCGCGATCAAGCTGTAGTCTTCATGTAGGTAGGTATGTGTGGACACAATATTTCTGTCTCAACACAACAGTCGATAATGCTTATGCACTCTCAAGCTATTTATTCTATCCAAAACAACTGCGGATAATCATATCATAAAAGTTCTCGCATCTCTAATCATTCAGTCATTTCAATATATTTTACATAATTAATGAATGAGCTATATAAACACTGTTTATTAAGAGTTAATGACGTGTATGCGGTACTGAAGATGGCGAATTAGCTAGAAACATAGTACACTGCAAAAATTCCATATAACTGAAATAACTGCTTCTTTTAAACCGATTTAAATAAATATTTTGTGTATGATATAATATTATCTAAACAAACATAAATTTAAAATTATAAAGTGGTGAGTACATGCATATTGCATATGTTCTTATTAAGCAAAGGTCCAATTTAAAACAAATGGTAAAATTATATATTCGGTTTATAATATTAGTAGGTAAGCATAAGTACATCACAAGCTATAAATTAACATTTTCTTCTTGGAATACAACTATTGTAATAGCTAATTCGTCATGGTGTGTACCTAAATATATATCGTTCTTACCTACAAATTTATAACCAAAATTTAAAAAACTAAGTATATCTTTACCTATTATTAGTTATTTAGATGCTATAGTCTATTTTTACGCTAAATATGAAATTTATGACATCGCAGTCGGTAATATACACTTGTAATATGGGTAGCTACCTGAAAGCTACAGTGAGATTTCTTGCAAAACTACGATTTTTAATTAGGTATTTTAAACATTTTTATAATGTTTTAAAATTTTAAACATTGTAACTTTAGAACTACTGTTTTTCTAGTGAACATAAAAAATGTTTAAAATTATAAAACGTTATGACAATGTTTAAAAATTTAATGTAAATATAATATAACTGAAAATCGTAGTTTTGTGAGATATCTCACTGCAGCTTTTAGGTAGCGTTAAAGTGCATACAACCCAACAATCCAATTACCCATAAGCAAAGCTGCTTTAGATACCTAGATAGACGCCCATAACAATATGGGAAAACAATATTATTTATATGAGAAAGATTATACTGTCCAAATAATAGAGTTAAGCTGAAGTTATATTTTTATATAATAAATTATATAGTATTGATATTTCACAGCGACTATCTAGAGAGTAATTTTTGATTAGAACTTTGACTTGTGATATTATTTTAATGAACAAATTGCAACAGTGCGAAAAAACTATACCTTAAAATTTAACTACACTGGCATTAAATAAAATAAAATAAAATCAGTAATACTGTGATATAATTTCGTGATAAGTCACAAGTATCTAAGTTGAAAACCCCATGGTAAAGATATTACAACAATATCACCACATATATTATTAATAATATTTTATCAAAAGTTACGAATTCTAAAATTTATATCACCACATATATGTATTAAAGATAATGCTGTCTCTCTTATATATGGATATCACAATGATATATCCATTGACTTGTCTGGAACAAGGAATTCCTTATAACGCGATTTTTTTTAAATCATTGCAGAATACGTGCAGTCTAGATTTTTAAACGGCAATGACGTCTAAAAAATTCTATTGTATTTTATTAACCTTCAAAATTCATTACAGAACGTGACATCATTTAAATTTGATATTTGGTTATTTAGATATTTGGATATTCAATGTGTGTTTTATATTTCGTAACAGCATTTGTGGAAATCAAATTTTATTTATTTTCGTATTAGCTATAAAGTATTTTAACGTAACATTTTTATTCCATTGTAAATGATTTTTGGTAAATTTTTGACGAGATACCTTCTTTGATATCATAATATATTTCTTAAAAGGACGTCTGCAAAATAATACAGTCCAGCTGACTTTGGTTGACATTTTGATGTCGAAAATACTATCTTGTCTCTCCTATATTTGCTATAATCTGAGAAAACTTTAACTTGTAACCCTTTAAAATAAGGGAAGCACTTTGAATTTCTCATCAACACCTAATTAATATGTCATTTTATCCACGAAACCATTATATACAGCACTTTTCCCTACCTATGTATAGAGGACGTTCCTCGATAAAAACTAAAGCAACAAAGAATTTGACCACAAATAAGTCAATTTAACTGCCCTTAAAATTGGACCACTTGAAACATTTTGTACCCTATTACCCATTGCTCACCATGCATATCTGTTGTAATATAATAAATAATATAATAAATAAAACAGGGAATGTTGCAGATTCCCGAAACACGTCTCATTAATAAAATAGGACTTAGGACAAATTTTATGATGAATTTTAAAGGAAGCGTTAAAATTAAAACCATTTTTAAAACCAAAGTGATCAATTTCATTGGTCTGTTTTGTCTTAAGGGGTTATACGCAGTTAGGAGTCAAAAAAAGCGATTTTTCTTGAATTTTTCTTGGAAAGACATATCAATTAATTTACGTAAAAATTTATATACATATCTATAATTGTAGTAACTTTTTACTTTATTGTGATACTTTTTTTTTATAAAAATAATGATTATTAAAGCTACTATAGCCGATCTCCGAGAGCTCTCTTAAAAAAATGCGTCTTGCGATGAGCTAAATATCTCTGGATTGAAACATCCAAAATGAGAAATCGAAACGTTTTCGTTAATATAAGGTTTTATCTAGAGTTTAACCGAAGGAATAAGCGATACATTAATAATTAACAGAATGGCGGCGTCCCAAAAAAAAAAAATTATTTTTGATAAAAATTTTGGCCTTAAATTGTTAATAAAATAACCTCAAAAATATATATTTATTGAGCTTGTGTACAAATTTGAGACTGATCGGTTCAGCTGTTTCGGAGAAATTTTGCTCACCGACTTTAAAATGTAGTTTTGAGTAAAACGGTTTCAAAGATTTAGAAACACCTTATACATAGTGCATTTACAATTGAGGGGCCTAGAAGTAAAAGAATTCAAGTGCATTTTCAGTAGTTCTGAAATAAATGCCTATATACATAGTTAACTTGAAATTCAAAATTCCAGGAATAAATTTTGAAAAATGAATTATTGTCTTAGTGTTAATTAAAAGCGAAAATAAAATCCAAAATTTATTTTACCTACAAGTTAGGATACCCTTTACGTATGATATTCTGCATTGTTTAAAAAAGTCTTATTTAATTTACTTGTTACAGTTAGTATATTATGGTATTCTGTGTTCATTATTAGTTGCGCACAGGTTATATATAGCTGGGCTTCAGCACTTCCTGGACTCCAGAGCAAAGATCATATTAAGAGATGGTCTCATATCCAAGCAATATAAGAACCTGCCTTTGCCTTTTTATCACAGAAATATAGATATTACATAGTATAGCACATTTACAACCTAAAAATTGTATGTATAAGTAGTACCTACATTAAAATAAGAATTTAGCATTACCTATGCTAGTCGTACCAAATAATACCCAGTCTGCTGTGAAGTATTGCACACGCTGTTTTATAAAATAAACAGCATAAAAATTGCAAGCTTTTCGTAGATTGAAAAAGTAAAATTTAAAAGTAATAAATCAATACTTTTGCTGTACTTTTACTTGTAGATATTATTTTGTTTAAGTAATTTCTTAAATTTTAGATATGTTCGTAATAAAACCTAGTAAAATTTCAAGTGGGCTTTATCGAGACAATTAACAACTTCTTGATTGTTTATTCATTTTTAGATACAAAACATGGGAAAATTCAGTGAAGAGTTTACACAAATATGTGCAAATTTGACTGCCAAATATATGTGGAAGCAGCATTAACGATTCTTCTAAGTTATTTTCAAACACCATTGAAACAGCAGGGGTGGTGTGCTGCAGAGCTTGTGAGGAAGATCGAAAGGAAGACATAAGACATCATGATGATGCAGTGATAAACTTGTGGTGCATGGTACCATCAACTTGGTGTGAATGTTCAAAAAGACGACGTAATTTTTTACTGCCTGGAAGTTAAGCACACAACAATAAGTTTCTCTTTATAAATTTTTTTCTAGTTTTTATAGTATATTAAGGTACTAAAACAGTAACATTATATATTTTTAGATTTTCTAGAAATTTTAACCACTCTTAAGGCTGATTTTAAAAAATAGTTTAATTTCTAAGTTTCAGGAAAGTATAGATATCATTTCCAAGTTTAAATTTTTTTGATTTATGTATGGGCCCTTTTAGGAACTGGTGGTCGCAATATAGCTCAGTAGACATGTTTTAGGTTTTTAATGAAAATACCAATGTTAGCGTTATAATGATTGTTCAAACCAAATTTGGTAAGCCTTCTTTGACTTTATTTGAGATATTTAATTTTGCTACATTACTGAGTTTCATATTAAAATAATGAATAATAGACCACATTTTATAATACATCCTCATTTTATTTAAGTAGATGTCTCAGCTTGTCATATTCGCTAAGCTTTTTTAAATTTTATGCTGTATTATTTCACATTCAAAACTAGGCTCTCTCGGTGAAAACGGTCAAGTTCCTAGTTTATTGCTACCGTTGAATGTTAATAATAGGTAATATAACTGCTATAAGTTTGCATTACTAATCTTTACTAGGAGTTGTGTTTCATACGACATAACACAAAACTTTAATTCTAGCAATCGTTTTAATAATATTTTCGCAAATAAAATATGCATAGGTATGTTGAAATAAATTGTTCCCTATATGTAATAAAACATAGTAATAGGTTGATAATTCAGATAATTCGTTTGGATTAATAATATGTATTCATCGGAATATCCAAATGAAAAGTGTTGTATTTGAAATGCGAATTTGTTAGTTTGTTAGGAAGTATAACAAAATTTTATAGTGGGCAATTTTCACATTTTCAATAAGACGACTAAAAACTAACGAATATAAAATACGATTTACATATTGATAAAAGAGATAAATCCTTGCCATAATCTTGCTACCGGCATAGGTAAAACCCCTCTTTTGTAGGAGGAGCCTCAAATAAACCTTGCGCTTTTGAGTGCGCGTCGCTTACAGCCTTGCTCGGTCTTTGGTACTGCGCGGATGCAAGTGCTTCTCTAAGTCATGCGCGCGAATTTCAATATGAAACATTTTACATGTGCCCGGTGTTTTTATTATTCGATTGTTTATGTAGATATTGAGCATTAAAAATTAAGTGTTGTGAGAAGTATCGAATGTTAGCCACGACGTTACGGTTTGTAATTGAATGATTTATTTGTGGTCGATGTTTGTTTGCACCCGATGTTGTCACAAAATCGGTTACTTTTCAAGTTTTGCGAACTTGCTAGTGATTACACAAAAATATATCGTAAAAACGGAAATAGAATTTGCACAACTTTAAAGACACTCTGTAATTTATGACAAAAACCAGTTTATAAAGAAAAAGACAAAATTTTATGTTTAATAAAATATCTGGAGACGTGCAAAAAGATATTTACATTTTATTTATTACTATATTAGCATATATAAGGCATTTGCAAAGGTCACAGTTATTTTCGAGTGACAGTGTCGTAAAATTATGTTACATATTCTGTGTTCATCTCGGTTTCGTACTCGGGATTGTATTCCAATTTTAAAAATGTAAAATAATTTTTTAAAACAACTAAATTCCCTTGTGATTATTTTTTAACTTAAAAGTAATGTAACTGAAACTTATTTACAAAACTGTTTGAAATAGTGATACTATTTGTGCCAAAAATATAATAAGAACATTGAACTAACGCATGAATTACAAATTAGTGCATAATATTGTTTAACTGTAGTTTAATTTTTTGTGCAAACATTTATTTCGCGATCAAGTTGTCACTCAAACTTTTTAAATTCGACGGTCATCATCAGGTACTACATTAAGTACCTGTAATTCCCGGTGCTGGTTCTGCCGTCGCTGCAGATGGGAGTGTTCGAAGAAACAAACACTCGCACGCCCGGGATGCATTGGGTAAGTTTTTTATGAATTGAGTATATTATGATTAATATAGTGAATAATTTAGAATTTCACGAATTCTAATAATTTAAGAAATGTATAATAGCTATTTAGTATAAATACCTACCTATTTTATAAAATTTTCGATAAATGGAATTTTTATTATATCGCTAAATTTAGGCGATAATCGTTAAACCTTAAGAATGAATAATAAACATTCAAGGTTCAAACTACTACTACAATACATATTAATAATAAAATGTAGACTTTTACAATTTTGTACAATTTAATAGTTTAAATAATTGCTAATAGGATTACCTCAGTTTTTAAGGTATCTGTATTTAAAAAATATTTGCATACATGATTACTATATTTAATTTAAATAAAATGCCTTCGAAAGTTATGGGAAAAATATTTGTTAATACCTGTTATGAAGTTTATCTATGTATACTTTTGAATAAGGTGCTAGGTGCATACAGATATACAATCAAATCGAAATGGTAAATTGAAATTTTAAAATACTATAATATCTAATACAAAAAATGAACTTGACATTATAAAAATAACCCAATAAATTAAAATAACTAATATTTGTTACTTTGTTACACTAATTTTTTTTAAATATTTATTAATTTAGAAAAAATATTTCTTATCGGTAAGTAGGTACCTACCTAGTTTACATAATAAAATCAATTTTAAAAAAGTAGATCTATTTCATTGTATAAAATTGAATCAAAGAAAACCGAAAGAAAACTAAATAGCAATTCCCTTTTTTACGCTGAAGTAGTTTTACTAACCGGCATTATATTTTGTTTATAATTTTAAAATCAGTCTAGGCATAGAAATTATTTAAAACAATAGAATGAAAAGAATGCACTAGAAAATTTTAATTAAAAAATAAAAGTTCATTAACAATAATAAAATTATACTACTTATAGCAATAAAAGAATTTTTAATTTTTTTTGTTTTTCTGAAAATTTTATTTTAACCATTTTAAGAAGCTAAAGCCTTCTCAAATTTGTCGTAAATTATCAATATTATAGATTAGTTTAACTAGAGTATAGTTAATTGAAATAGTACTATGTACTTGCAAAACAGCTTGTTCTTAAACCAAACCAAGTAATCGTAAATTCTTATCTTATTCTGAAGAAATATTTTTTGGTTTTTTAAACTGTAATATTTTAATATTACAATTGGTATTGCTAAAAAAACCAGCATCGGTATGGCGTAAAGCCTACACCGGTCGACTAGAAAGCGGGAATCCGCGATTAAAATCCCGCTTGCGTCGGATATACTGCTGTGATCCGAAGCCCAAGATTACTATGGCTTCGACTAAGTTGATTGACTGCGCATTACTATATGTATGGTACTCTGAGAATAAAATTGATATATATAGATAAATACATAAATATAGATATTGCTAGTGTTCAATAGTATCAGTTAGGACCACCAGCGCTAGCTTGGTCTGGTCGTGTTGCAATGCGATATTTCGAATTCGAGTTGTGCTTTTAGCTTGCAACTTTGGCAAACAATGACATGTGATACATTAAAGAATTGTTTTATCTTTAGAGAAGTCTGCTCTATTAACATAATATTATAGTCGGGGGAGAATAATTCAGTACATAGGAAAGGAATAACACTTGGTTGTAGGCGGACTTGCCAAAATAAACACTGTTATTCCAATGTCGACCGTTTTGAGATTTATATAACACTCATTTTCAGGACTGTAATACACAAAACAAAAGAAATCAAACTGCAATCAATACAAAGCTTTCTATAACAATCTTACCAAGGATAACCAGGTGGACAGTTTATTTAATTATTTTGGCAAGTCCGCCTATACAACCGAGAGTTTCTTTCCTATATCATTTGCTCCGAACGAGATAGTCCGGACAAATAACTAAAAGTCATTTTTTTAATCTACAACTGCTACATTGAAAAACTTGCATTGGACAGGTAGTTCGTGTAATGCAGGGTGAAGTCTTTGCTCAATTATTTGTGCCGCGGTTTGGATTCCACGTTGTACTGTAGTAAGCCTGTAGTTGGATATAACTATTTTATCCCGAAATAAGAAATGGTTCATTCGTAAATTGTATATCCAAGAAATTATATAATTCCTATCTGTACGTATATCAAACTATTATTTTAAATGTGAGTAGTACCTACTCGTTACTGTCTAAATCACATCCGGTTTATAATTTGCCAGTTTTTGTTGCTTACTGGCTGTTTCAAGACTAAAATAGTTCTTGCATTATAAAACCATGTATTTTCTTACGATACGGCGACATATATGTACATTGAAAATGTCTTATGGTAGGTATTTATCATCATCTTTAGAGACGGTATGGTGATACTGTCCGACGAGGCATGTGTCATACCATACATACGCACTTTTTCTTAAGTATTTTTTTTGAGAAAATGAAGTTCTTGACCCGCAGTATAGATCAATCAGTTCAGCTAAATCAATCGAAATTTTGAGAAAAATACGTTTTTAAAATGATTCCAACTTTATACACAAAGTTTCAATAAAATGAAAAAAAAAGTTTATTTCAAATTAGTTCAAGGATAAAGCGCTGAGATTAGCTATTACTGATTTTCATCTCGACACCGGCGCCGCAACGATTACACTATTCAATATCTGAGAATGTTCTAAATTCTTTTGCAAAATAATTTTCCATGCTGTAAATGAAATTACTGGCAATATATTGTTTTGTTTTTGAGCTTGTGCTGTTTCTAGTATTTTCCTTGAAATGAAATGAGAATTTAGTAATCTGTAAGTTTATACTAGGAGTACCATAACCAAGTGAATGAATTTTTATATAATTTTTTTCTGTTGGGTTCTTTTGTCACTTTCGATATAGTTAGTATTGCTTAGGTACAGCAGAAAAAGCAGACATTACGTACTACTGATAATAGCACGTTCAAGGCCGTTATCAACTTACTGCAGTAGTAGTGTGGTTAAATAATAATACCTAAATCATTAACAAAATACTCATATTATTGTAATATATTGTAGCATAATTTTCTGTTTTCAGAGTGCAATTAAATTATTTTTTTTATATTATGTTTTAGTTTTATATCATTTCATGAAAAACGCTTAGAATTGTATATTACGTAAAAATTTTACTAAATATAGTACATTTATAAACAGAAACTTATAATATCGTTCTTGTTTGTTTAAATGGTTAAGGGTCATTGGGATCTGTCTGCAAGAGATAGTTCTTATTCAGATTAGATGTCGGTTTTTTTTAACCGGAATGGACAAACTGTCTCCTACAATATTATTTATTGACTTCGTATATTATCTAATCTTAGCACTGTTACTATGCAAAATTCTAATAATTTTTATTTAATAGTAATTCCTAAATAAGTTATAGAAACATCTCCTTATAAGTCAGTATACTTTCTAGATCAATTATTATTATTATTATACATTATTTGAAACCTAAGTGAGGATAAGCAGAACTAACAAGTCTTACTATACTAACAAAGATGGTTAGAGAAAATAATTTTTTGTATTTTGCAAATTACTTTATATCAGAAGAATATAGGAGTAGAATAATATTATGAAGTTAAAATTTTTATAGAATATAATATCAGGAATCTATACAGTTGTTGAAATTTTGTAATATTTTTATAGGAGTTTGCTTATGAAAATAATTATAGGTTAATAATTAATAATACTTTGATGCGTACAATATGTTCTGCCGTCAAATCTATTGTCGAATGGATATTTCTTTGAAATAAAAGGAAAATTCTACTGGAGCTTGTAGATTTATTAATTCCACTTCGCTCACACGGTTACTATATTATATGACTTTTTAATTCGCACATATTTTAATAGATCAATTTTATAGGTAACGATGTGCTATTACATTCAATGAACACCGTCAAATTTCAAACGTATTCAAGTATATAAATAACATTTTGCATTTGACACTCCCCAAATTTATTAAGTGAAATATTATGTAGCTTGGCTTTGAAAAATGTGCGTTTAAGATCGTTAATTACTGGGTCCACCGTAAAGTGTCAGGATGTTTGTGTACTTGCCGCATTCGTAGACAAATGACCACAGAAATAATTTATCTAACAGATATTTTAGGTTGAGCGCATTGTAAATAATAAAAATTATTAACTAGTGCTGCTCTCTACTTGCAAACGTGAGTTCAAAAATAATAACACTTTGGAAGAATTTTTTCTGGTAAATGTTCTTGGTATGAGTGCAATGAACTATTACAGCTTTAACTTGCAAACTTATTTTAGTGGTTATATACAATCCAGGAATACAAAAGAATTATCTGATCTTTTAAGGGTAAGCAAATAAAACGTATATAATGGAAACATAAAGTAGTTAAAAGATTATGATCTTACCTGAAGTGACAAATATACAACCACTTTACAAAGAAATTATCATCTTACTGAATATATAGGGTACAAACTGCAAAATGAGATTATGTTTGCAAATAATTTACAAAGAACTTTTATTGTGAAAAAGTTTGTTTACCAATAGGTAGAGTTTTTGTGGTTTGCTAAAGTAATTCTAATTCTAGGTAATGGATAAAGTACCTCATTCGGTTAATAATTCTTCAACTACCTAATATCTAATAAATAATAATAATGCAGTCCTATTTGTACAAAATTAATTAATCGAGAAACCAATTTTGCGGTTTACTATTATATTATTATCTATAGGTATATGTATAGTTACCTATACAATCTACCTATATACTTTATTATCATACATATTATAATGGCGCGAGAATTGTCTATATCTTCTATTTTCAATATACTCGACTGAATTTCATTATTCATTGCAATAATAAATTATTAACAAAAATTGTACACAAACATTAGAGTCTTGGATTCACTTTTTCTTCATTTCAGTTGATTCACGCTCACAAAAATCAGTCGTTTACACTATTCAAAAAGCAAGTTTATACATAGCCTGTTTTAAAAATAGAGAATACTTTAGAAATTTTTATAATTAGGTTAAAGGTTTAGGTAAAATTTAATATTAGGTAAATATAAAATAAAACCATAAAATAATATCGCATCAGGATAGAGCATATTGGAGCAGTCGCAACCTGCGCCAATACATAATTATAATATTTACTATGAAATTCTCAAGTAATGCACTATCTAACCAAATCTAAAGATGAGTGCAATCTACTAGAGATCAATTTCATTATATTATAATATTTTATACTGACCAAATTTTGCTAATAATATTATACAATATGTGCGCACATATATGTACATAGGTATATGTATATTTAATATTCAATATTCTTTGCAAAAATGAAGAAGAAAACATTATAATATTATTTATGTAGGTTTATTCAATTATGCCCATTCAAAATTATGAAATTTGTATGTACGGTACTGTAAAGTACTTGATTAAATATTCCATTCCATTATCAATTTTGCTAATGTTTATTAATTTGTTTACTAAATAGTTAAGGATAATTCCACTTATTAGACATTTAATGAATATTGAGTACATATGTACATAATGTAGTTTAATTTTACACTTATTGATTTCACTTTTTTATTTTTTCGTAGTTTTAATATATTATATAAGTATATTATTTAGTAGATACTGATAAATAACGGGTTAACGGAAAAGCCTTTTCACAGCCTCTCATTAAAACGACAAAATTTACAATGCATAATATTTTTTACATGCGTAACTTATATCTACGATATAATTTGTGTAACTTCTCTCATCCGTGAGGTAGTTCACATAACTTCACTATAGAAATCGTTCATACAACGATTTTAGCACATTTGACGCAAAACTTTCAAGTTTCATTAAGACTATTTTTATAGTGTCGAGATTCCAACATTTAATTATAAGTCGGCAGAATATCCTTAATGTTGGAATTTTATACATATTCCAACGTGGAATCCTAACCATACTAACAAACAGCTTGATCGAGATACTATGTATATGAATCTAGCAGTAGCAGCAGGTACATATTGTAGTTCAAATTCTTATCTACATAGAAAGTAATCAAAAGTACTTGTAGAATATATTCAGTCTTATAGCTATACCAACTTTTGTTTACATTTAAACTTTTTGTCAATTTATTGGTCAGACTTATGTAAACGTAAAACAAATTATATTCTTAAATTCACAGCGCGTCGATGTGCACCGGAGTGCCAAGCTAAGAAATTATATGAAATCCTTGATTTCATACTTTTACCATCGCACCAATCCACTGCTGCAGTTGGGTTTTATTACTGCAAAATATACAAATTTAATTAATAATTCTTGACAACATGATGATCATAATATCATGTAGGACTATGTTGTTGTTGTGACTTTGAGCAGGCCATCATAATAATTATGTTTTATAAATTAAACTGTGTGCGTGTAGTGTTTATTTCAATAGAAAATTCGAGAGTGATGATGTAAATATAGTTTAATAAAATGAAATGGGCAAGGTAGAAAATTGTATTTGCTTGCGTGATATACCATTTGCTTCATAAAGAAAAAAGCAGGGAAGGAAACATTCAATATACTATTGGATACACAAAGTTTTTAGAGCAAGAGAAGAAGAAAGCGAGTTTTCCACGATTTTTACTCTGCCTTAAAGACAATTCCAAAAGTTTATAAAATACTTCAGGATTACTTTGCAAACGATCGGTTTACTTGTACTTAAAAACCTTAAAGTATATACTACATAGTACAGAAATACAATTAATAAAATAAATTGCAAATTATAACAAAAAATATCTTATTGATAGTAAATTTAGTTATAAGTTATTATATTTTTTGTTATTTAAACCCATTGAGGATTAATCAAAATTAAAGTATATTTTCTTTCCTTAAAACATTTTATTTTCATTTAATGGGCTAGTCGACTGGTGTCGGTTTTCTTCGACATAATTAAGTTGGACACCAGTCGAAACTAGCGCATTCAATAATAAAAATAATATATTTTTGAGGAAAAAGTATGACTTTTTTCAACAAAAAACTTAATAATAATATTTTAAAGTGCACTATTATGGTAGAAAAGTGACTCTTTTCAATCTCAAGTATGAAGTTTGTTGTCAGAGACAATGTCAATGATGACAATGTGAACCTAAGAAATATAAATAAAATTTTATTAAAAGGTGTCAGCTCACCTTATTGAATTATTATTCTGGTCCTATTTCTGTGATCTACTAAATAATTAACTATGTATTAATTAATTACATGAATATTAATATATTAATATATTCATATAATTATTGAAGAGAATTCTTTATACGATTTTATTATTAATATAAGGCAGTCACGGCGAGCACTATTTGCAAGGGTTACTGATAGAATCAAAATATGTTCGTTGTCGGCTTTTTTTATAACTTTTAGGAATTTAAAATATAGATGGTTACACATTACGTCAAACGCCTCTCTTCCCCCGGGTCTTTAAAAATATTTAAATGACTGTAATGCGTAAGAAATTCATTCCAGCGTCCAGTGATACCCACCAAAATTGATTTTATTGTCCATAATTATTTTGTTGGAATTTTACTTTCAATACTCCTGCCGTTTAAATTAATATTTTGGAAAAATTACACTGTATAAGTCAAAATGGGTATAAAAATGTAAAATATCGTGAAAGCAGAAAAAATAATGTATTGGCAACAAATGAATTGCCTGTAATTTTTGAAATACCTATTAAACTTGCTTTTTTGTGTTCAATTCGATACACACTGATACCATTTTACATTGTGTTGCAATATCTTACTTTTATCAAATTTGCATTTTTGGATCTCCAGTCGAGAAATTACCGAGTAAGAACCCAGTCAACGTAGATTATTTTTTAGATAGCGTTAATATGATTCGTAAGCTTTATGTAGTTGTTAAATTATTATATCTTGCGTTTCTAATGATATTTAATTGTACAGTTTGTATTTGTAATTATATGGGAACTTCTTATAAGAAGCAAGAAGCTTATACTTTGTATCCACACTCTTCTAGTTATAATGGTATGCATCTTGGATATCGACCTGGAATTATTTTAATTGATGTTATAGTAATCATGTTTACAATGAGAAATTATGTCTGCATACAAATTTCAATAATAAAATTTAATTTAAATAATTTATCACAAATCTAACATCGATATTATTAATGTACCGCAATATCATCTACCTATTGCAGATAGATAATTTTTGAATTTTTAAACAAAAAATTAGTGGTATAACAACCTGTATAAGTACATTTATTACTTTAATGTGTTTAACAATTAACGTCTAAAAAGTACTATAAACACTTAAAATATAATTGAGTTTAAAATAATACATACTAAATTAGTAACAGCTTACATTTGATAAGCACTAATAAATTTTATCTAAATGTTCTTGCGTTAAATTTAATGAAGAAATCGAGTGTTGCTTATACAAATTGCATAAATGCATTCAAACACAACCTTCCACTGGAAATCCGCCACATCGCATATGTATGTAGGTACATCAGGAAACGACTACAAAAATTGTTATTTTATTCAAGAAGTCATTCCTTGCCAGTGTAATATTATAATCTCAACAATGAGTATACTATGTTTATATACATATTATATAGCGCACATTTGAATAAATTAAGCTTTATATTTTGTTACCTGCGTGATTTATACATGTAGATACTAATTTGCTAAACCTCAACATTTAATAATCAATTGAAGCAGTAAATTATTAAAGACAAGTAAAAGGATGCATCGTTGTTCGTATCATACGTTTCCTACCAATGAATGCAGCTGCTAGAAGGTAAAAGAATCGATTAAATTAACGATTTTTCTAAGTTTCTGTTCACCTGCTTCAAGCCACTAACTATACATTTATTACAATTCTTGAGCTTGATTTTAAAATCATCTAATTACCCTCTAAATTATCTAATTTTATTAAGCCATAAATGTTGGTAGATATGTACATAAACGGTAAGAAATAGAAACGAGATGTTTCGACATTGCCAATTTCTATGTTAAGATACTATCAATTATGAATGCAGTTTATTAGTTTATTAATATACCTAGGTATGATAAAAATCCTATAATAAAACCATAAATAGGCTTTACGTACGGTACTTGACTGATTCATATTGCTTAATTATTATTTAATAAATTTAACTTAAATGAAACAAATAATTAAATTGGAATTTAAATAATAAATGAAATTTGTCAAGTTTATTTGTTATTTAACAGACTAAGTTAAAAAAAAGCATGTAAGATGTTGTTAAATTATACTAAGTATATCGAATAGATATTCGCTCGTATTAAATATTAAAATTAACCTAACTTTTAACTGGTATACTGGTCATGTACAATTTTTCATAAATATACAGTCAATTTATTTTAATACCATTGAACTCTTAAGTAGTGTACATGAGTTTTTAGATGGTGAGAAAATAAGATATATATATATTTTTTCTTAAGTACATTAGTGACTTTAAGAAAGTAGAAATTATTAGAAAAAACCTAAAGAGTTCAACTTCAAGCTTTCACTCCCACTTGTGGTTACATATCTCAAATGTGCAGGAAACTGTTTTGGTCGCATTGATAAATTCAAGCATCCGTGTTAAGCATATCAAAACACGTTAGATATTTTAATATCACGTCAAATTATTTATTTCAACTAAAAACATTTTTAATTGTTATCGACAATAATTATTTATTATGCATACCTAACACAAACTACGGCATAGGTATAATATGTATAAAATTTGTAATTAATAACCTTTGATACTTCACCTGATATAAACACATCATGCATAATAATATATTATTATTAGTGTTCCGGTGTGTTAGTTTTAAGGGTTCATAACTATACAAAATCTAATCGAAATATTTTGAAAGTTCAAAGTTTGAACATTTATACAAATAATAATAATAATTTAACGCATGTCATTTGCATTTATCAACACACATATTTTTAAGTGCGATTGAAAATGTGATATTTGTCATTTATTACTTATAAATTATAAGTCTAGATTCACAATTAACATAAACATAAGAAATACATAAGACATAAGAAATAAAAATACAAATAAACGCTTAATCGAGAATAGAATAATGTTGAAATCAATCTGATATTCACAAGAGACCATTCCACATCATTCGTCTTATGCTTATGTTCATTGTGAACAAGCATTAATCTATACAATTAATCGATTTGAATCGTGTTATCAACCAGAAACGTTCAGCAAAATTTGCTATTGTGTTGCTGGACCTTGCTGGACCACATCAAAAGCAGTTCAATACTATAGGTTACTGGCATTTCAAGGGGAAGTCTTACCACATGTCCAGTATTCACCTACAGCTTATTACTTTTTATCGATTCTACTGTTTCTATCCGATACAGCAAAATACTTCAGTTTCTACGAAGAAATAAAGATGGTTTTTGACGAAACGATTGTTTGGAACGACGAAATAAAAAAGGATATTGTGCCGGATTGTTCAAAGATTTTCCGAGTTATTAAAATTTGAATGCAAATTGTTGCCTCGCAATATTTAAATCTGCACTTATAGCTATTCATGTTCTAATTCTTTTACAACATTTTTGGCAAACAGGGAAACCCTATTTTTCTCCGAAATTTTTTAATAACTTTCCAATTGTCTTGTAGTATACATATACTTCGAATCTACACAAAATAAGTTTTTTTGGGGCACAGAATCTTAAAATTTACATTAAATCGTCTCGAGAATAGATAACTTGAGAAACTTGGTGAGGTTTCATAAAATTTTCCAATTTCCTAAATATAGATTTTATAAAATTTTATAAATTTAAAAAAATAGTTAGGGTATATTATGCCTGACAATTTTTAAATTATGCCAAATTATGAAAGGTTTGTGCAACTAAGAATGAAGAATATAAAAAAAAAATAATTAATTTATTCACCACAATAAAAAATACTAATTTTATTTATACATAAAAATTCAGTATAAATAATAATATCTACAAATATTTAAGCATGGGGGCTTAAATTAATATATATTTTCAACTAGTTACAATAAAGTGTTTACAATGTGGTGGCCTCAAGTTTACAGTTGAAGAAACTTGACTGATTCTACAAAATCATGTGGTGACGATGAAATATTTGCACGAGATTCTAGAAAAGGTGTGTAGCAGACTGGAAACAATACATGTTAGTATAAAATGTTAAGTAAGTATTTCAGAATAACATACAACATGTCTGTGAAGCCAAAATGACATAACTTATGTCCAATCAAAACAAGTTACAGCCAAGGAAATGACTCTTATTGGATGAAATGACCAAAATAGATACACTTGTTAACTAACATCAATGAATTATGAATAGTTTGAAAAACTGCTTATATTAAAATTTCAAACTTATTTTAGATTTTTTGAAAACAAGTTGGATACTGGTAACTATTATGAAGTCCATATAAGTTGATTTACTCATGAGTCTCATAAAATATTTATGAGTGACAGTCTTAACGTATTACAATTAAATGCAAGTTCTTAAATGGCTCTCAAATGGCTAAAATATCTTGACTTGATTTATTTTAATTGAATAGCAATAATTATTATAGTAACATAATAAATAATAAGGATACTATTAACAATTATCGAGAAAACAAATTTCTCTTATCCGTATATAGATTATTTTTTAGCTCTTCTCCAGAAAATAAATTAAATCATCGGATTTTCTTCGCTTCGCAATTTTCTCATTTTAACATCGACCATTATAATACGAACTGATAAGGAATGGGAATTATTCAGGGTTACCACGTACCACAGCATTTATTTTGGACTCCAATGGAGAAGAAATTTTGCTTACAGTATGTTCACTTATATTTTCGCCTACCAGTAAACCATTATGATTAATATTCTTAAATGTCACTTGATCAATTCAATATTCTTTTGTCCCCGTAGTCTATGGAATCCATGAACAGTGGCGAATTTAGTACTTGAGAGGCCCAAGGCGCAATTCAATTTTGAGGCCCCCACTAAATATTTTTACTATACTCACATCAGGTGTCATTTTATATTGGTTAATTTTCAAAGTGTTTTCCCTATGCTACATTTTATTATGAATTATGAAATACCCTGTGATAAATATTAATTATTTTCATTACAAAAAAGTCAGATAAAATTACTTTATTTTATTTTGAGAACTGAATTTTGAGGCACCCTAGATTTATGAGGCCCCAGGCGCGCGCTTCTTGTGCCAGTTCGGAAATCCGCCACTGTCCATGAATATAGAACACACCGCTATAATTTTGTGTTCTCTTTGCATAAAATCCATTTCAAATCATGCAGGCTGGGTGCTGCAGCTCATGCTCCAGAGTTTGTTTTCACTTTCAATAAAATATATTGATGTTTATACAATACGAGGAGCTGTATTTTGTTTCACCTCAAAAAAATCCTGACGCCTGATAGTGGCATTAACATTTAAAAATAAATAATATTTATCTCAAAAATTGGGTGTAATAAGAAAAATTGCTACAAACACGATAATTTTGTAGCTTTTCAAAAAGCTCAAATTCTCAAAATTCAAAAAATTTACAAATAATATTACAATAATAATTGTTTTCCTGAAAATTTCATGTTTTCGATAGATACTTATCCCATATTTAACCGACTGAATCCAACTGGATTCAGTTCATTGTATAACAATCCTAATAAAATTATGAAATGTTTAACTTCATAATTACTATAAAATTACATGAGCCATTATCGAAAGTAAGTGATTCAGTACACCTATTGGATCGCAAAAATCATTTCTAATTTGTCATTAAATCTAAAATGCCATTTAATCGACGATGTCACTTGAGGACACTTTTTCCTTATACCTTAGCAACTAAATTATAATTACTAAAATGCCTGGTCGTAATACCAAAATTTAACTTTATCTAGTAGATATTAAATGAAGTAAGCAATTTTTATTATTTACTAAAATTTAATATATTAATTAATATGCATATTTTTATTGTAGGTAAGTATATACACATTTTATTGATTATATGTAAATAATAAGCTTTTGAAATATTAAATTAATGACTTTGACTGACATTTTACAGATATAAAGTTACGAAAATATTTTGTACTTTGAATTGATTTATAATTTCGATTTGATAAATTGTCAGATAAAGCATTTATTTTGGTACTTTGAAAGAAGTTATCAACATGACATTAAAATTGAGAAATACTAAATAATATGCAATACAACATATTATAATTTAAATTAAGCGTACCTAACTATTTTAAAAATTCAAATAGTTTATTGCTCATTTTGCTCAATTTAAAATATACTCAAATATTTGTAGATCGCTTACTTATTCTTAAAGTATTCTTATTTTAGTGTTGGGATTAAAATATAAAATATTTTATGATAATTTTGATGATTATTATCATTCCGTTCGAAGTGTTTTAATTTTTGAACTCAAAACCGCATCTAGTATGTTTAGTCTGAACTGAAAGCAAATACGTACATAATAATTTATTCACATTAAAGTTACGAAGTGATCGACATCATTTAAGTATTATTATGGGTCTCGTGAAACATTCAATCAGTAACGAATTAATAAAAAAAACCCGGTTTCACAAAGGTTAGAATTTATCCTGACTAAAGTTTTTCAACAATTCAAAAATACATCGTTGCTACATTGTTGAAAAACCGTAATCATAGATTAAATTTAACAGACCTTTGTGAAACCGGGCTAGGTATATACCGGATGTTAAAGAATTCTGAATCTGAACTAATAACTATAAAAGCAAAATTGAAAGTTATCAAATTTTGTCAACTATAAATATAAATAGGTATGTTGCCACAAGCTTTCTTCGGCAAATCTTGCTTTTTCTAGAAGTTTTAATTTAAATTTTTATTTTATTAAAAATTTATTAAAACATTCATTATTAAAAATTGTTTGAATCATTTTGAAATAATAATATTTAATATAATAATAATTAATAAATACCTATAATTTTTGATTTAACAGAACTATAATTATTATCCAAATTATATTGCCATTACTTAACCCCAACATTATATTTACTCATATCAATTTATCACTTTACTATAAAAATAAATAATATTATATAAATATAAATTTTATGATAACAATATTACAAAAATTTATTATACGAAACGCCCATTTGAGAAGCGATTGTAATGTTACTTATTCATACTATAGGTACCCATTAGCTACAATACATATCGAATTTTTCTCGTGAATGAAATCATAGAAACTATTTAATTGAAAGTGATAGATAAACAATTTACCAAATTTTTTATCGGTATTTGTAAATCTAGTATTGTCAATTATTTTTAATAAGACTGAAGGTGCAATTTTAGTTAAAAGTGTCTTATACATTAGCATCTACTCAAATAACACATCAGTAGGTGGTCAGAGATTCAAAGATGTAAAAGCAATAAAGGGAAGTGTTTTTAATAAACTGCCAGAAGAATGTGCAATATAACAGATTAGACAAAAACTTTTGAAAATAAAAAATCCTGTTTATGAGACTTATCACAAATATTATATTAATATTATTAGATACATATAAACCAAATACCTCAGGTGAAAGAAAGATTTTATTTTAAATGCCGAAAACAACATTTCATAAGCAAAAACTGCTGGTCGGGTATTCGACTAACCGTGAGAGGATATTATCTCACATGCAACCGGTAATCTGAATTGTTAAGACTTCTATCAGTTTACCAGTTAATTTGCGCTAACATGAGGGAGGTCAACAGCTCTTTCTATTTGAGAGATACAAATTAATGAACAGCCCCACTAATATGGACGATATGTTTTTATTGGACAGCTAACGCTACCCTATTTTCGATTATCGAAAATGAGAGCTATATATTATTAACGCGAAAAATAAACATATGTACTAATACACCAAAATTAATCCAACAAAAATTAAGTAAGTAGTACTCAAGCTGTTATAAGAGCTTTGCTTTTATGGCATAGCGGTTTCTGCGAAAAACAAGCGAGACATTTGGTGCAAGAATGAATCAACTATTAAGTGCGCAAGACTCGAATGTTTGATTATGATTTACGATATTTATATCATTTCTATAAAACCCAAGTCCTGAAAATTTATACTACATTTAGTTTACTTATTTAAGAAAAACCTGAAACCCAATGACAAGTAGATACTATTATTATCAAATTAAATTAAATTCTAATAATTATTATAAATAATTCTAATTTAAATAATTTTTTATAATGATTCTAGGTGTAAGCCCTCTCGATTTTAATTCACATTGAAATAAATAAAAATGCTTAAATTTTTGATTTTTCTATTATTTTGATTACGTTTTAATTATTTTTATCGTAGTTTGTAATCAAATTGAAATTAAAATACTCCAGGAAAATGTGATTTTATTTATTTCAATCAGTCATGCTTGTATTGGCGTTAATAGAGACGATCATTACTGTAGTATTATGTTGGCTGAGTAACTTTTAATAGTAATTCCCAGTGCTCTACTAGGCAGGTGCAATAGGCGCACCGCACAGGGCGCAGACATCCGAGGGGGGGGGCACCTGAGGAGGCACTCAGAGTTCATACGAAATTTGAAAAATATTTGAAATCAACATTACAAATATTTTGTTTAAAAAAAGCGACAAAAAGTTTCCTCTTTTTCGTTTAGATTATTCGCTTCTGTTAGGCGGCCCAAATTTAAGTTCTTGCATAGGACACTTCAAAGGGTTTAAATCGAATATTGAATACAACTCGAGTACGAAGTCGACTAATCAAAATAGTCAAGTTTATACTTGGGACGTGTTAATTTTTTGTCATTTGAAGCAAAGTTAACTGGTAAAACTCTAAACTGGTAAAACAAGGCTTAAAACAAAGCGGAACACTCTTCTTACAGCTATTGTGCTATTACATATTATTGAACAAACATATTACTTTCAATTTTATTTCTATGATACAAAGTAAGTCAAAATAATTTAATTTTAATTTTTTCGTGTAAATAATAACCCTCGAGCCGGATTAAATGCATGGAGCTGCCCTGAACTATGCCCAGCGTAGTTTGACGACCCTTGATCTATACAGTTCCATCTAGAGATCCATTATTGCACGTTCTAAAATTATTTTTTTATAATTTGGGTTCCACTTTAAGTTCTAAAATCAAAGTTTTTGGAAGTTCTAAAGCTAGTTATGTCTTCGGAAGTGATGACTGGATAGGTTATCGCATTTTTCGCTATAAAATAACTAATACCTGTCATGATTTAAAATAAGTGACTCTATTTTGATAGCATGGTATGCATTTCATAATATCACATTCTTTCATATGAATGCTACCAGAATACTATTTTATACGCATGCATACCTCTTTTCTATCTCTATCAGTTTTTCATATATTCTTGGATATAACAATTAATTAATTTCTCCTTCTCTGTTTCCATGCTCTACCTCGCGCTGAAGTTGATAGACTTACAGTTTAACATCGATTCAAAATCACAATTTTTATGGAAGTTAGACATTTAGACCCCACGGTTGTTCACATCGGTTTGAGGAATTGAGTGCGGTTGTAATAGCATTAGTTTTAAATTTTTTCTACGTGGTTTTACCAGGAATCGAACCTGGTAAGTTCACCTCAGTAGTTTACCACTTTACCACTGGGCTAACCGCACCCTATATACACCTACTTTAAAATAATAAAACTTGGCTTCCATGTCAACCGCCAATTTTACACATGTTATCTTATTAAATTAATTTAATTAATAAAAATTTTACCTAATTGGATCTACCAAGATAAATTTTTAAATATATATCGTATAAAATTGCATCTATCACATTCACTCTTAATGCTAAAGCTTAATCGGTTACTTACAAAAATTTAAGTTAATTCATACAAAAATATTTAGCATTATTTAGTTATTTGTTTTGTGATTATGGAAACATCGAAACGAAATCATTCAATGAGTTGCGACCGTTTGACTAATATTATTGTATGCTATCTCTATAACTCGCGCTATAACGAGAGTATTAAATAATTTAATTCTATTGATAAAGTAATTTTTATAAAAGTGTTTACTTAGAACGCGTGCCTTTTGCCACACAACTCGGTGGTATTATGATGGGTCACGACCCATCCTACGGCGAACAACCCGGGTCTGACAGCTATCACTCACGAACGTTATAGTGCACGACTTGTCTGATACTTGAAGTCACTGAAATCTCGACCTGTTATGGAATGCTTTAAGGTTTCCATGTTTATTTTTGGATTTTGTAATAACAGAGAACATAGGCCTTGAAATGATTGTTGGAGCTTGATAGTACTGTAAGATATATAGCGTTGCTATCGGTAAATTTGAGTTGTTCTTGTTTGCATTAAGAAACTTGAGCAATCAGATTAACAACCACGCTTGGCCAAGTTTTTTCGTGTAAGTCTTAAAATTTAATATTCAGATTCTTTTTTATTTCCAAATATATTTCGCAACTTTTTTCTTAGTTTTTTATGCTATAGGTAGGTACTTACTCTACATATACTTGTTAAATTCTAATGAAGATTATAGAAAACACCTTATTCTTACTTCAGTATACGAGTATGCATTACACTTGTTCATAATTTATTTATTTATTTAGTTCTTCGTTAACGGCCATGGTCAATTTTTACATAAACGATATATAACACAATACAATTAAAATGATATATTATTATAATTAAAATTAAAAATTTGAGATAAACATACAAAGTTATAAAGCTGAAGTTAAAATGAATGTATAGTTACAATTATGTGACATTATTGATTCAAAATGTAGTACAAAAGTAGATAATATTAAATTAAAATTTTATTTAACCTGTAAAAACAATGATATTTGAGATATTCTTTAAATTTTTGAAGCGCAAAGAGTATTAATACACAGAGTTGTAACTGTGTAAGTTCTTAATATATTTTATTTTTTACAAGTTAGTATTGTTATATTATAATTTATTCAAGATTTTATCATGTTCACCTACACAACTGTTTTCTTATGATTGCTTGATTTAATTTTATTGCTTGAGTTCTCTTAACCCAGTAGTTGAATATCACCTTAATGAGCACACATCTTCCTGAGTAGTTTTAATTGTCAAAATAATTTTTAAACCTACTTTAGGTATTATGTAATACCTAGAACCCACTAGGGCTTATTAAAATTTTTAAGTTTATAATATTTCTCCAATCCGGTAGATAACTATCGTACTTGTTATTTTCACACTTAAAGAAATGTTATTGTCTTTTTTTTTTATATTTTTAAAATGTACTTCGACATTTTTAAATGTAATTTTCAAGAATCAAAAATGTGCAGTGATGGTTTATTTGGAAAATCTCTTCTTTCTTTTACAGTTTTTTAAATTTCTTTGATATCTTGTAAACTTTTATGATTTTTCTATGTTTTTTCTCCCTATTACTATATCAATCAAAAAACCTTTGTTCAATGAATTGCATTCTAATAAATTACCCATTATGAAGATTAATTTTTTTAATATGATTTTTATCATTAATAGTACTTTACACCATGAATATCGAAAACGGCATATTACAGAATGAGTAATAGTACGGTAGATTTAGGTTTTTGGGTGGAACTAATTCCCACAAAGATGGGGTTTGATTTTTTTAGTTCTTTGTTTATACCTTTTTGACATACTAAAAGTCTAGAAAAATCTTATTGTGCAAAATATGTTTTTTTGGCCGTTAACTTGAAAAAATTCAAAAAAATCATAAAACATCGTATGTGGTATCAAATTACCGAATATTTCTTGCTGAAAAAGATTATACTATTGGTTTTAAATAATAGAAATAAATAACGAAATAGTGGCTCAAAAACTGAAAGCTCATGCAGTGTCGAAAATTTGCTTTTTGAACGTTATATTGAAAAAATCATAAAAAATTGTGCGTGGTATCAAATTACAGAAAATTACTTGCTGATAAAGATTATATTATTGGTTTTAAATAATATAAATAATTAACAAAATGGTGACCTAAAAACTGAAAGCTTATATGTAATGTCAAAAATCATATTTTTATTAATCAAAATGAGTTTTAAAATTATTGTAGCGACAAACCAGGTAAGAAACCATTTATTACCATATTTTATTTGTAACTTTTTTTTTATAAATATAAGAGTTATGAAGGACCGTAGTTAGACATTGGCCATGGGGGGTTTTATGGAAATAAAAAAGAGGTCAAAAAGGTAAAAAAGAGGTTGGCAGAAGAAATTATAGCTTCTTGGTTACAAATGAGCTGATTCTTTTATTACTTCCTTTGAAAATTTTTTCACTTTACAGTTTAGACATGAATTTATCCGTGGTGTTAATATTATTGTTTCTTTATTTTCTTCATTCTTCATTTCTTAAGTATTTAGTATTACTGAACCCATGGTGGGGTTTGAACCCCCAAAACCACCCCCTTATATACGACCCCGGAGTTATAACAATAATATAAATATTGACGTCTTCTAGGAAACTGCAAATGGCAGAATGGGACTGTAACTTGTGCCTGAAAGTGGAAGCGGAACTTCTAAGTCTGTTAGGTTGTCTTCTAAAGGTATACAAAGTATCATCACTGCAAATAAAATTCAAAAAGATAATATCCATGAGTTATTTGAACCATTGCCTGATAACTCCGTGAGTGTCCATGTCGAATGCCTAAGTTTGTAGACAAATCCCAAAAATATTCAGAGTAATGGGAAATTGAAGTTGCATACTCATGATGAAGCACTAGCCAGTAGCTGTAGTAGAGTATTACGGACGGATTTATTTTGTGGTCACTTTATTACTGACAGTAAGAAACGGGTTAAATATGGCGTTAAACAGGTCCGTACAATAATGTTTCAATAATCTATTATGAAGGCGTGTAACTCCAGAAATAATTTATGGTCAGACAATGTTCAATCACGATTTCTATCAGTTAAAGATTTACCAGTAGCAGATGCCATTTATCACCAAGCATTCAGCGTAAATTTTCAAAAAGGTGACCCAATCCCTAAAGAAATATCGAAATGATTCTCAAGGCGAATTACGTTGTAAAACTCTTGGTCGTCCTGCAGAGAAAGTGATTTCAAGGAAGTGATGAGCCTGTTTCTGTCCAGCAGCTGGTTACTAAAATGAAAGATTTCCTATCAGTTGATAATTAGTCATTATAGTAATCATCACATTCTGGAAAAGCTTAAAGAACACATTTCTGATAATGTTATCGTTTCCAAAAATGATGGGATGCCTAATATGCTATAACTATGGGTCAAACAGTGACTAATGTTCTATTAAATTACCAAAAGCAAAAGAAATTAAAAGACCCTGAATTAGAAAAATATCGTTTAATTGAAGCAGTAGCAAAACTGATCAAATCAGAAATCAAGCTATTGTCAACTTCAATAAAGTATTTTTGATCAGTGCCTGTGGATTAAGGTTATGGAAGTTGTTTCCAGTAAACCTGAAGAATTCCCAAACATATTAATTCGCCTTGATGCCTTCCATATACTGATATCATATCAAGATACTATTGGTCAACTGTTATGTGGATCTGAAATAGAAAAGGCCTTAAAGACTATTTACGCAGAAAACACAGATTTCCATTTGCTTACAGGTAAAGCTTATTCATATCATAAGCTTATTCATGAGCTGTTAGAGGACACATACTGCTTTCATTTGCACTTACATCAATGTTACTTCGGGATGTCTTGGACAATAGCTAACATCTAACTTACATCAGCTTTCAGTTTTTCGGCCATCATTTTGTTATTTATTACTAATGTAAACCAATAATAATAATTATAATCTTTTTCATCATGAAATTTTCAGTAATTTGATACCACACACGATTTTTTATGTTATTTTTGAAATTTTTCAAGATAACGACAAAAAAACTGATTTTCGACACTGCATGAGCTTTCAGTTTTTGGGTCACCATTTTGTTACTTATTTTTATTATTTAAATCCAATAATATTATCATTTTCAGCAAGAAATATCTGTAATTTGATACAACACAAAATATTTCAAAATTTTTTTTGAATTTTTTTAAGATAACGGTCAAAAAAACATATTTTGCACACTCAGATTTTTCTAGACTTTTAATATGTCAAAAAGATATAAACAAAGAACCAAAAAAATCAAACCCCATCTTTGTGGGAATTAGTTCCACCTATCACTTATTTTTTGCGTATATCTCCCGTACTATAAACAGATTTAACCACGAACTAATGCCAAACAAACGTGCAAAGTCGATGAGATCAGTAACCTTTTACGAATGGCGACAACTCAATCGTTGAGTAATATACATTTCACAACGATTCCGGACAATGCTTTTCAGTTATTAAGTTAGATTAGATATTTACGGAGAACTTATTTTTTAATCCATCTCTTCTATTTAATTACCTACTTAAAAATGAAAGCAAAGTGATTAAAATATTACGGAATACTTGCAATTAGGATATAAAATTTAAAAGAGTAAATCACAAAAAAAAACAATTAAAATCATGTAATTTTAAATATATTTTCTAATTTGATAAGCGAGTCTATCTATTTATTTAATTGAATTCATGTCTCCGAAAACTGAAAATATTTGATCTCCCTTAAAGAAGAGATTCTGCAGTTTACAATAAATTAATACTATAGGCGGTACATCTGTAATGATAAAAGTTAGGAAGTCAATTGATGGAAACCAAGAACTTTGGTGCTTTGGAATTCAGTTGGTAATGCAGTCAAGTAGCAATGAAGTGGAACTGCCATAAGCAGTGACAGTAGTGATTCCAGTACAGAATATAACGATGTTGAAGAGAGTTATTGTAAATACGAAGGAAACGGATTATTTATAATTGCTACTGAAGACAACCACGACCATACTATACTGAAGAATACGAATTTTTATCATATTCATGGGAATTAATTTTTATTATTCTTAGCGATTCTTTTTGTACCTATGCAACAGAATTCAAGAACTGTCTAATAATCACTTTTGCCACAGAAGAAATTGTATTACAAATTTTGTGTTATTTTCATAATATATTAGCGGTATATCATTGTCAATTGTTTTGTTTTAAAGATATTTGAAAATTTATGAATTTCGCGAGAGAGTCCGTTTTTACAATTAATTGGTAAATATATTAATTTTGCAATTATTGACTCCAAGTATATAGCTTTTTAACGTCTAATCTTCAAATTGATTATTTTGAAAGATTGAAATAAAGTTTGATTTTTAAAATTAGTCTTCCCTTCCTTTCATAGAATTCCCAAAAAATTACGCAGGTAAATCATCAGGAAATGCTTTTTTTTTACAAATATTATTGGAACTGACTATTAGCACTACAAAAAAGTAATTTTGGAAGATAAGTAAGAGAATCCAATTCGTTGGTTGTTTAACCGAAAAGGGTCATTTTCTGCACTATAGGTTTTGTAAAAATTGTACCTCTAACAGTAAAACTAAATGCATCAAACTTCCCTAACCTATCTATGAGGAGGACAACAAAGAACCATACCGAGTTCTTTGATATGAAAATCACATTGTTAGGACGCTAGGAAAAACATCAAACTAAGTTTTAAGGCTGAAACCATGATGGCCTAGTGACCCGATACAACAAGAAGCAGACTACTAACATTCCGTTCATAATATACCATGGAAGGACATCCGGTCATGGATGGATGACTCTACAGTCGAGCCTAAATCTTACAAACATCTTCTAATTACTCGTATTATGTAGATTGTAAATATGTATAATTTAGAAATAAAAATTATGTTGTTTGAACTTCCAAATAATGTGTAGCATTATGCATTATTTATTTGTCTATTTTTTAATTTGTTCTAATGTAGGTTGCATTTGTAAAATTTTGCGAACAATAATACGTTTTTGCAGCGTGTGTCCTTTTCTGTGCAATTTTTACAACAAAATTTTAGACTTATTTCATTTCATCGGTAGGTACCTACCTGATCTATTAGTCATAAACTTGCTTTAAATTTAAAATAATTATTTTGCAAGTGATTATAAAATTTATTAAAATATTGGTATGCGAAATGGCTAAACCTGCTAAACTGTCGGCGTGGAAAAGAATTTATTAAGGAATTAATAAATTATTGATTGCTCATCCATTGATCTTGGAATTGCAAATTTTTTTAATGTATAAGTAATAGAATGAATATTTTATTAAATTACTACGTAACACGTAAGCAATTTAGATTTTTGCATGTAACACTAGATAAAACGATTTTATACAGAAGTTCTAATTACTTGTTAGCCATGTGAGACTTCTTTAGACTTATTATAAATATGCAATTAAGTAGAATCTATTGCAATTGTAAAGTAATAAATGTAAATTTTTAAGTTTTAATTTAGTTTAATTTATTATTTCTATAGTAATTTTACTTTTTGCTGTATTTTACATATTTGATATTAACATTTTGCAATTTTTTTACACAATGTACTTGTTTATTACATCAATAAAATGTTGTGCTGCGACACGCATATACATTTATTATATCAGAATACTCTAAGTGGAAAGTTGTACAGAATAACGTGGGCACCTGTTGATACATTTTATAAAGGCGACTAAACCTGTGCCAGGAGGTCGTTGTAATTAAAACTAGCTCTGAACGGTTTCTTCACTGAGCAAAGGAAATTTGAATGGCCTTGAAAGTTTAATACGTTTCGAGTAACACGAAAGTGTTATTACTATTGAAAAAAAATTCAAATGTCTTGCAAATAAATTTGTTGCATTGTAGGTTTGTAATAAATAATATTGATTCTGATTCTTTAAAAATTATATTTACACAAATACATCGTCTATTTAAAAGAGAAGGGAAGAAACCGATTGGTTATCAAGTCGACGTGAGTAAAATACAAATTTAAACTACATTTTATTCTGAGAGATTCGAAACTAGCTCGGTCATGCTAGAAGCGATAGTTGATTCATAACTCAATTCAAGCCTCATGAAAATTTTTCTGAACCCTGAAGCAAAAAAGAGGCTTCGTGTAACTTGTTATATTATGGAAAGCTTTAAATATACATCGCTAAAATGGATTTAAGTATATAGAAGGTATACCAAACTGTCTTTATTAGTGAAATTTTAATAAGTCTATTTAAGTTAGTGCAATTTTTAAAAAGCTTCATTTTTGTCATGTCTAATAACAAATAAACAAACAACAATAGGTTGATGATACTCTACAGGCCATTGCATATAGCAGTTAAAATGGCTATAAATATTTTCGCAACAATATTTCAATTTTTGTTGAATTAAAGTACCTACTCAATATTACCAAACGCCTACACTTATGATTAAATTTTAATGTTTAGCCACTAAGAAAATATTACGTAGTCATTTTAACTACTGGATGCAGTGGCAATATAATACAGCAATTGTTGCTATTACCATTTTAGAATATTCATCTGTTTATCAGTATAAAACAAAATAAGAACTTTTTTAAAACTTTCTAGTTTTTGGATTAATCGGATACGCCCGTCTTAGGGACAGGAAAGCAAGAATTTATATTCGTAACTAACGCTACCGGATGATTACTCTATATGAGTAATAATATAATAATTATAAACCAATAAATCATTGTAATTATTTTAATAAATACATATTTTTATTTACAAGTTTCCACTATAATTTGTCATATTATTATGTAGTTAGTTATAACAACAACACACTAAGACGAATACTAATAAATAATAATATACACTAAATAAATTAGATTATCCGTTTGTATTTTAATTGTAACACTTAATCGAGAAGTATTTTTATTAGCAATTATAATAATTAATATAAAGTAGATAATTTATTATTAATTAAAATATTTGTAATTTATTAAATTTTGTTTTTTCAGCAGCAGCACGAGCAATATATTGGCCCGGCATATGATCCATCCCGCGATCTTTCGCCAAATTTACCCTCATGCGATTCGTCAATGGGTGACGTGGATCTGAGTATTTCTAGTGGCAGTTCTTGCAGTACACCGTCTAACAATAATCATCTGCAATCGTCTTGTTCGTCCGATATTTGTAGACCACAACACACAGACATATGTAGAACAACGGGAGAGCTATGTAGGCCTCATTCGTCATATGAACGACAAATACCAAAATTAGAACATATTCCAAAAATAGAACCAATTCAACCACCTGGTACACCTCCCACACCTCCTGCTAACGGAGACGAAACTGCAATTTGCGCTGGTTGTGGATTAAGAATTGCAGATCGCTTTTATCTCCAAGCGGTAGACAGAAGGTGGCACGCAGCGTGTCTTCAATGTTGCCAGTGCCGAAATACGTTGGACGGTGAAGTCACTTGCTTTTCCAGAGAAGGGAATATATATTGCAAAAAAGATTACTATAGGTAAGTTAATTTTCTGTTTATCGAAGATTGTTGCATTAATTTATTTCTATAATAATGGCCGAAAGCAGTTCTAATTTTTATCGGCTATATAAAGAACTGTTAGCCAAAAAATATTACTAGAGGAAGTATTTTTTCTACTAAACCAGTTTAAGATCTTTTAATAATCTTAATTAGTAAATATTTGCTTGATTTGATTAGTTTCAAATCAACGAAAACGCTATCTAAAAACAAATACACGGGGACGCAAATCTGTCATTTTCATCTGGCAATCTAAAAAAAAGAGAATGTTAGAAAATATGTAACAAAATTGTCTACCTAAAAAACAAGTAGTGCAAGGTTTTTGAACTTATCGGTTGATCTTTTTTATTTATAATTTCTTGTTTGATTCTAGTGGTTTTTATTTTATAGTTAATAATAAAATCTTTTATATTTATAAATTATTAATATAAAGAAATAGTCATAAAATATATTGTAAATTGATAATTTAGTTTTCTGAAATTTATGATCTCAATTTATATATTATTATAGACTTCTATAAAGATCAAAAGTAACCGAAGACGAAATAATTAAGAGTATATAATTTGACCGATTTACAATTTAAAGTATTTATAAAATCTTACTTGGCAATAAAATTTAAAAAAAAGTCCATTTACTTTAGCCATTTCTTAAACGACTTAAGGATCAGTTTTATAAAATGTTGCTTTACCAAGCATCGGCGCTACCGTTTGAATATACAATGAGGACGCAGTGATTAATTGCGATACTGACTTTATTAATGTTTAAATGACATTCTCTGTACTTTCAACGTGAACGCAAAATTTAGTTATGTCAAGCATTTTACAAATATTTTTTCGAGTTTACTAAATATTAATATGGCCAAGTTTAATTTATTTATTCAAATTTTCAATTAATCAAAGGAATGTTTTTATCGGATTAATAATATTTATAATTAAAAACTTTCTAGTATTAAGTGATTTTGAGTGGGAGAATTTTCTGTCGGATATTCTATGTCAACATAATCATCTGATTTAATCAGAGATTGTCACTAGAAATAACTTCAAAAAAAAACTTTCCTATGTTGAACGGTTTCTAAATTTTGCATAATCATCAGTGTCAATCATTGAGCTAATGCAAATTATAACATTTTAGTCAATAACCGTATCAATCGTAGTAATATCAATACACAAATTCTCTTTAATGCGCTGGTATTTTCAATGCACAAAATGATCCGTTATCAACTAATACTATATAAAGGAGAATCTACTGTATTAGGTAGATAAATATATTATATAACTGCAGGTAGTTTGTTAAAAAGTAGATTTGAATTAATCACATCATTACAATGTGACCAGGTTAAATAATAACAGTGTGGTATAAGTTTGTATAAGTGGTGTAAATTAAATTGACGAGTTACGGAGCGGGAGACCGCGGTTCGAAGTTCAGTCGCGCTAACTACACTGTTGTGATCTAAAGCCTAAATTTCACCTATGGGCTATGCATCTAGCCAGCTTAGCACCCTACTAGGTAGTGGATACTAGTGCTCAGAGAACCAAGGGGGTGCCAAGTGTAAATTTGGTGCACCATTTGGGAATAACAGGACGTAGTCCTATATTAAGAGGAAGAAGAAGAAGAGAAGAAGACCCGCGGAGGGTGGTTACAGATTAAATTATTTGAGCACCTTAGGTAAAATACAAAAAACACAAGTAACCCTTAGATCATATGATCTAAGCCATAACTATTAAAAGACATGAAAGTAAAACTTCAGATATAGTTGAACTTCTTTTAAACATTTACGGTCAATCCTCTGCTATATAATTTCAATCGAAGTACATTATACCTCCTATTGAATAGATAATATTATGATAACAAAACGGTCTATTTTTATTATATGCATATTGGAGCATTTTCTGCAAAATAAAGGGTGCTATTAGTGCTTGTTCACAATCAATGCTATGACATAAGAAGTAATTATACGTAAGAAATATGAAATACAAATAGTTACAAGTATAAATTTAACCAAAAATTAAATAATGCCAGAGTAATTTTGATATTCGCAAAAAACCATTCCGCATCACGGAATTTATTACGTTTTTATTTGCTTTTATATTTCTTATGTCTTAAGTTCATTGTGAACAAGCACTTAGTCACTCACGCTTTCAGAGCGTAATATTTTATATTGGTTGGTATTAATATGTGGCTTCTCATAATTTTATAAACAATTGTACTTCTAATAGTTCAATATAAACTAGTTCGCCACCTATTTTGTTACATCCTGTATGTTTTATACATTATATATGGGGCACTCCACGCCAAATCGGTCACTTCTTTAGGTGACCTCTTCCGATTTTTCTTAAAATTTAATGTTTTTGAGATAGATGAAAAACGCTTTTTTATGTTTTTTCAATTATTTTTGATCATCCCTTCTTGAGGAATAATTTTATTTTCAAATGCTCGTATCTTTTGCGAAAGATGGAACGATGCGATCGCTTTTTTTTTTTAATTTTCTATTTTAAATGCTATTTCAATAAAAACATATGATTTAGATCCAAATTATTGCGTTCATCGTTTATTTTTAGTTTTATGCATAAAAGTTGTTGTTCGAGATGTAAGTATGCCTCCTTCGATTTTTTTTTGAAAAAATTCTAAAAAGAATTTCAATTAATATGAAGAGTTTTAAATCTAGCCTGATCGTGGGTAAACATTTATTGCTATTTATTTTTCTGAGTTCGAAAATTCTAATTCTGAAGTTTTAAATTAGCGCAATAATTTGGATCAAAATCATATTTTTTTATTGAAAGAACATTCAAAATCAAAAATTTTCAAAAAAAAGCGATCGGATTGGTCCATCTTTCGCAAAGTTAGGCGCATATGAAAAAAAAATTATTTCTTAAGAAGGGATGGTTAAAAACAATTGAAAAAACACAAGAACGCGTTTTTCATCGATCTCAGAAACATGAAATTTTGAGAAAAGTCGGAAGGGTTCACCTAAAAAAGTGGCCGATTTGGCATGGAATGCCCTATATACATAATGTTACAGAAGTATGTAAATGTGTAAGGGTTCAACAGGAATTGGTAAGAGAATTGCATAAAAAATACAGCATTACCATATACACATGTAAACCTATACCTTGGTAATAGTGAGTCGATGAATGCAGTGTGTTATTGTAAACATAGCGTCTAAATAAAAATTAATAACTTAATAAATTCGAAATGTTATAGTAGCAATCTGTGCTGCAATAAAAATTAATTTAAATAAATAAAATATTATTTCTTCTCTAACATGTAAAACAATTAACAATTTTTTTTTTAATATTATCACAACATGTTAATAACTATAATTATCTTATATAACTTAAATATTTATTTTTCCAAATTTAAATTAATTTAAAAAAATATCTTAGTGGGTTTCATCAATTATAATTTGAATTCTAGCACATTATAATTTGTTGTAAATTCTCAATATAGTGCTTTTACCACAATGGCTTGTGCAGATATTTCTAATTCTATTGGGAGAGGAACATTGTATTTTGTATAATATATGTACAATGTACATTATTTATTTATATAGCGTCGTCTTAAGCGAACATCTACCAAAATGTACTTTTTCCGTAACGTAAGCATTAGGTATACTATATAATAATATTACAACATAATATATTGAGTTGTATTTTTATACATTAGATAACTTTTTACATTAAATTGGTTAAATATATAATATATAAAAGTGAGTAGATACCTAGCTATCTACTTCATCATTATTATAATTAAAAGTCGTAGTTTTATTATACATTTTGAATAAAGTACAAACCACAGAATTAAAATATTAAATTTATTTACATAAAGCTATTGTTCTAAAATAGACAAGCGAAATAAATATACTGAAGTAAATATAGCAAAGTTTCTAATACTTTTTATTATATTTTTTTTATCAAACTTTAAAATTAAAACTTTCGACAGAGTAATAATATTTAATAGCATTTTAGTACTATGTAATGAAAAATTTGCATTTCATTTGCAATTTATTAGAATAAATTATTTTGAGATATTGAGATATTATTGTTATAAACTAAATAAAGGAGCCTTATGTAGAAGCAGCTGTCATGAAACAATCGTATTATCAATAAAATATTATACCCTAATATTGCTTTAATGTTAAGATTATAAATGAAGGTTTTTCTTCATACATATTTAGCAATTCATCACTAGCATGTGAACTTCCTATCTTAAGACATTGAACACGCGTTAGCTCATACAACTGTCAATATACCTCACACAGGCTGCGTGTATCTCAGATCTATTTTGTGCTGACATGAAAATTCGAGCGGCGGCAATTTATCCGCCGATAAGTCTCTCTGCCGGAGGTAAATGGCCAAGTCGTGACCATTAGCTGGGCCGGCTGAGTTGGGTAATGCACGCTGATGTATGAGTACTCAGAAGACTTACCTAGATGCGATAATTGATTTATTGTCGCAACTCACTCGTAGTTGTGGACCAAAACAAATAGTTTTTATTGCAATATATTTTGTGTCTAATTGAAAGTAACTGCTAATCTTATATTGAAAAGGTATGTTGAATATATTATGCTATGCACAATAAGTGATTTATTATTGAAAAACTTTGATAATTATAAAAAAATGTTCCTTTTCATAAAGAAAATCAAGCTACCCACTTTTCTTCGCTTAACCTGGTGTATCCTTCCAATACATTATAAGAAACTCAATTAGTTTCAAGTTTTACATAATGCTTAATTAAAATTGAATTAGAAATTTTTAGTTCTTAAAGTGAACTTTGGATTTGGTAACAAACTACATATAAATTTCACCACGATTATAATTTTCAGTACAGGCTATCGTTGTACTTAATTCTTTAAATTGCATTAATAATTTTGTTTTTTTTTTCTGCAAAGCTTGATTTTATTGATTTGAAAATTAAGGTTTGAAAATCTTTCGGATTCAGAATACATAGGTACTGAGAAAACCTTGGATGTTTCAATAAAATTTAATTTTTAAGTGTTTAGTACATTTTTTTGTTTATCAATTAAGGATTAATTCTTAGGCAAATCAATGTTTTAGGAAACCCACAAAAAAAATTCACACACTCAGTTTAGAACCAAAATGTTGATGAGTTTTCACAAATGAAATATACTGTGTGTATAATATTATCGCAAAAGTTTTCTCCATACTATGGATCAACATGAATGCACAACTCCTAGTTCATCGCTAATCATACTTACTTGTATTGTTATATTTGTGAATGATCTGAAATATTGATATTATCTATCGATCACTCGTTCTTACTTAGGGTACCACAATGCTATAGGACTGATCCTTGTCCACAGAATAAAAACAAACTAAATTGTAATAAAATTATAAAATTATCTATAAGAATTTCATTATAAGTAGAAAAATTATAATTCCACACGGTGTATATCGTGAAGATTAAAATCAGAAAAACGACATGTGCATACCGATTGCAAAGCAGCTTTTTGCACGCCCTGTAATCATCGTGTAGTTGGTTGCTTGATATTTACGACACATTTTGCTATCAATCCGTCTCGCTCCGCTCACGTGTCACTTATCTGAATATTGAGCTGACATCGGTGACTTTGATCAAGTTTAACCATTGACCATCGCCTTCTTAAAGGAAATCGAGCAGATGAAGATATACCGTTAAAAAGTTTTGTGTATAAAAAGGTGGATGCGTGAATTAAAGTGAAGCGATTGAAGTGAAGGTTACCTCAGGCTATAAATACGCTTAAGTAGGCCTGTTTATCAAAAGCTGTATACCTATAACTATTTCAAGTGCAAAAGTACACATTATGAAATCTAAAGGTTTCCCATTTTATCGTATTTTGTTTGTTGTAGTTTTTACTGTGCAGTTACAAATTTTAACGAAAATCGCTTGATAAAAATTATACCAAACTATTAATGCAGTAGTAGGCATACTTGCCCGTACGAAGTACAATCTACTACTAACAGGTCCATGGACTCGAAAGCGTAAGTGTATAGTTACCAGATTAATAATGTATAAAATCGATGATATGATCTTCAATTTATACTTATAAATAATCATCTAAAGTAATTTGAATAATTTAAAAACTTTATATTATCGATTGACATTATGTTACCCAGCATAAGATAGATACTTATAAAAGTAATTAATTCTACTCAGGAATAGGTAGACAAGTATAATAATCATTATAAATTAGCTGGTTCCTATTGATACTCTGATAAAGTCACAAGTGGCAGTTTCAATTAAAAGAACTATATTAAATGGACGATTTATAAGGGAATTCCAATTATTCTATTGCATGTACTATATAGGTACATAGAATATACCTTCTAGTAATATGAAGTACCCAGTAATAAAAATATTTGAACAATATTGCAAAGAATTAATTTTATTAACACAATTCTATTATACAAGCAATTTAGTGATAAGAATAAGGTTGTGATGTTTCTTCCATAATAGCATAAGCTTCTACGATAAGTTGTAAACACTATTTTCATCATAGAAAAACTATTGATTCTCTTGAAAATTATTTCTCTAATAGCATATCGGTTTGTTTGTATACTACCTTATTTAATGTTATTGTTTCTCATTAGATCTCCTTCAGAATTTTTATGAAACGTGAACCTACATTTTCACTGATTAAAAACTTGGGAACAATTTTATATAATGGCAAAGTATTTCAATATTGACTGAATATAGTTTAGACATGGTGTCTCTCGGGAGTAATCTTATGAGAACGGAACGCAGAAAGTACTGCACCATGTGTGGTCACGATACATCGGTGTTCTATAACTCCCTCGCTGCCATTATGGCTTTTGCAATTCGAAGAAGAAGCACTTGTTACTAATAAACCACAAACTTCAACAATAAGTAAGTTAATTTCAAAATCTCCATTACATCAGCGACATAATATAGTTTGTACAATATACAATGTCATATGTAGTATAATTTTTTATATTTATATAATTCTTATAATTATATAGTAATATTTATATGCTTTTTATATAATAATTATATACCTACTTAACTATTGCAAAAATTTCTACTATATTAGGAGTAAATAATATTGTATTTAGTATCTTGCGAGTGAGGCCGGTTTGATTTTCAAAATTCTAATATTAATGAAAGCCAAGAACTATGCACATATCAATTCTATTAATTCAATTTTCTTCTGTCGGAATTAAACATTGATTACAATATTGAAAAAATCAGAAAGTTTGAAGAAAACATCAAAATCATAAATTTGTAAAAATTAATTTACATGAAAGTATTATTTGAAAATTTGATACTGTTTAAAGTTTCTACCGCTTAATAAAATTAAATGCTTTTAAAAATATTAATGAATTGAAATAGAATATCCGTTTTAGGGATGATGTGTTCTACGGACAATGAAAATCCTTAATATGGTAAATAATACATAACTCCAACTACCAGCAAGAACCTTTCAAATTAATAAAGTCAAATCAGTTCAATAACTACAGATATTCAAATCATTTTTAAGTTTAATTTAATTACTTAGGTATGTATACGATATTATGTATTTGAATAAGACTGTTATATAGCAAATTTCTAAATGTTATAGGTACCAGGACAGTTTAGTCTATTTGTGTAGTATACAACGTACAAAATTTACTCGGTGCTGATAGTATTTCTTGAATCGGAAACCTGAAGATGTTTTGTTAATGTAAGAAGAAATTAAAATTTTTAACGCTGTATCTGTACATCTTACGATTTTAAATAACCTTCGAATATGAAAAGTTGCGTGTGTTGCTTTGCGAGGAAGTCGATAAGAATATCGCGTCCATTTGTAAGATTCATTGCAAAATAAAATGTATGTTTATGGTATTACTATTAAATATTTAACACATTTCTTGTTTTTGCCGATTCAAAACAGAGAGAACAAAAAATAATAATTACATCTGTATAATATTCTATAATACACATGCAGGTGTACGAACCCAATGATTTGTTTAAAACAGGAAAGAAAAAATTCAGATCGAGCGTTTTGTCGGATAAAGCGATACACTATAATTTTTCCAGAATTATGTAAATAGGTTTAAATTTTGTGTGTAAAGAATTATAATTTTTGTAATTATATATCATTATTATTGGAGAAAGACACGCACTCGTGATTTTTTTAAAAATAATGTTAACTATTGAGTTCTTTGAGTTATTTCAGAATGCTACAAGCAATTGCATTAAGAAAATACTACTTAAGGAAGAGATATGTAGTTTTAACTGTTTTTAATTATTAAATTTCAAGTGAAACTCGAAGCTTTTTACTTACATAAAATTTTATTTGGGTTTTGAAAAAAATGTTTATGGACGTAATTTTCAAACATTTATTATTATGCATATCCTTGCATTTGTATCATTATTGTTCATTATTTTATGTATGGGAGTTTGTAATTTGAGAGATAACATAAACGATATGTTGTCAAATGTTGGAATGGAATAATTACATAGTTTCTTTTAAATTAGTACAATTTTGATATAGAAAACCTTGAAGATAGTTCAATACTATTGTGAATTATTAAATGTTTATTTTACGTATAGGTCTTTTATTTATGAGAATAAAATATAGATTACAAAAATTTTACACTTTCTGGAGTGATTATAATGACTGAAAGTAAACATTACATAGTTAAATTATTACTTAAAATGCTTGTAAGATTATTAACTATTATATTATAATATTTATGTACTAGACTGCAAATTTAAATATATTATAAAACATTAATTTATGAGAAGTAATTTGAAATTAAAATTTTATATATTGCTTTAGCAAATACTTTGTCTATATTACAAAGAAAAAATATTAAAGAAATAAAACTGGGTATAAAAAATATTAGTATTTCTGGCATTGTCCGGTGTTTTTTTTTATTTCATTCGTGAGCTGTACTATACAAATGCTATTTATACTGTTGCTGTATGTATTATGTATGCTCCAACAGCGCCCAGTCAAAAATATTTTTGCCGAGCTAGCAATAAGATTGGTAGGAATAGAGATCAATAATTTGAAGTTTATTTGACGAAAATTAAAAATAAAAACATTTATTTTTATATTAACTATTATTGAATGGTTAATTGGTCAAGAATTTTTGTATTGAATCACTCCACAGTAGTTTCTCAAAACCCCTCGATTATTATAATATTATGATTTTTTTTATTGAGGGTTACCTTTTACTTTTTATTATCGTTTACTTTAAAGTTTTAAAAATTGAGTTATTTTATCTATTTAAACGTTAGGTGAATAGATATAATATTACGTAATAGGTATACTGGTATACGTATAATATATAAGTCAAAAAACTAATTATTAGATACTAGTGAACATTGAAATGCAAACTAGATCTTAATTGTTTAAAAAGGTATTGGTTATCAAAAATTATTCTTCTAGTATCTATTAGATATCTGTATAAAATTTAAATTAAATTTGCATTTTAAGATAAACTATTGCGTTTATAGCATTTCCTGTATTTTTGCATTATTTGTATTGTTTCAAAATTTTATGTAATAAATTTGAATAACTTATGGGTCAGTCCACGTCAAGCGAGACAGAATTAAAAAAAGAAGAAGCGACTTGGATGTCTCCGATTTTGCTATAATTGTTTTTGTATACTCTATGTAAGAAATAAACTAACACCTAATGATTTTTTAATGAAGCCTGTGTGATAAATAGAACTGGAGATTCGATTTATTTAAGTGAACTATACTTTTGATTTTCATTATATTTTTCCAAACTTCAAGCTGAACGGGTAACCAAGAAAATTTTTTTAAATTAATTAATTCTTTTAATTCATTTTTAAAAAATTATACCAAAATCGAAAACATCAACGTCAATATTTTTAAATTAACCCTTGTGTATATGTACAGGTACCGCAACGTAATGTTTATATATTTAATGAGAAATATTTAAAGAGAAAACATCTCTTTAACTCGTTTCCGAACTTATTTATTAATTTAAAAAGGTTTAGTTATTAATGCTAAACAACACAGTGGTCATTATTCAACAAACCCATTTTTATTTTCAAACGTTCCATAATACATCAAAGTACTAGTATATACAATAACACCATATTATACATAATATAGTTTAAGTAATTTTGATCACCGTTAGTGTTACTTCTAATTCTTGATTTTAAAGAAAGCTTCATTCTTAAGAATTCCATCAAAATGAGAAAATTTACTAAATAACAACACTTACCAACTGTCATCGAATGCCATATGCCAAAAGACCATGACTATTTAGTTTTAACTTCTCTTGAAAGTACTACTAGTCCGTTATGCTGGTTTATAATGCTAGAGCTACAGCTTATTGATTTAACATAATTATTATATATTTTAAAATATACTATTGTGTATGTACATATATGACTTGTAATCAGGAAACTCTTTTTACGTGCAATTTATAAAATTGTTTTTAAATTTATGTCTATATTGCATTCATGTAAATGGTTTTTTAATATAACAAAATTCACAACTATAGCTGCAGATTAAACCCACAAAAATAGTTATTCTGTATAACTTTTAATATTTGTAAGTTGACATAAGTTGTAGCGCTTATAAAGTTTTAATAATTAAGATGTAGAGGCCATTAATATATCCTTACTTATTCTTTACCAAAGACATGTGTTTGGATTATTAAGTATTTTAATACAAGATTGTAAATTTATACAATCTGCATGAATACTTGAAAGGCGTTTATAGTGTGTCAAGATAATTTTAGTTTAGACGCAGAGCAACGTTTTCTATAAAACGATTAAGGTCAGGTGCAACGAGTTAATGCATAACTGTCTAATATCTTAATCTGAGAGTCAGGCTAAATAAAAACAGACATACAAAGCATTCGTACTTATAGCTGTAAAATGATGCAGTTTACCCTATTATTTAGGTCCATTTGCAAAAGAGTTATAAATAAAAATTAAGTGATTTTAATCATTTTAATCAAAATTGATGTGCAATACCGAACGAACCATCTCCAATGTTCAATATCAACTGCAAGGAATAAAAATGATTTCATCATTAAATTGCAATAATTATTATTATTGATTTAAATATTAAGTATTCTACTAGATAGCAACAGCAAGAACCATCAGAACAGAACCTAGTATAATTTTCGACACTATATAAATCTTATGATGTTATGAATATGTATGTACAACATACATATTTAACATAAAAAAAATAGATCATTTTATTTGGGCATTTCTATGGAAATAAATAATATTTGGATAGAGCTAACCGAAGATTGAAAATCTGGTTTTTAAGGTTTTAAAAATTTTATATTTATTTAAAAAAAATAAAATTCTAAAAATAATTTTAGAATTTAAATGAATTTTTTTATAATATTACGATATTTTATTCTATTGTTTTTAATCTTGGAATTATTAACTTGGCTTGTATACCTATTTATTTTAACGGAAACTATAAATGTCAAGAAATATTTAATGAATATGAAATTTTTTTGCAGTTCCCATGTTGTTTGTGACACCAAATATTGCACAAATTTTTATAAATACTACTCCAACTAAATTTAAGTTTTATTTATACTACTTTTTCAATTACTATTTTGCGTATATTATAATATAGACCAGTGGTCACCAACCTTCTCAATGTGTTACTACTACTTTAATAATTTGTAAGGTCCTAGGACCTTATCGTAACTCGTAAGCCAACTTAAATCAAATAATGCACAGATATTATCAATATAACGCACATGTATTTACTTTACCAATCTAATACATTTTACAATACATAATAATGTAAGAGCCCATAGAATTCATAGTAAAGAGTAATTTACGATATAGTTTTTATTGACATTTATAAAATTCGCTAAATATATACTTAATAATTTACTGTACATATTATTGAAACTAGTTTTGGATGAGGACTGATGTTCAGTCCACATAAACAAATCCTTGGTAACTTCGTCATAGCCAAGGTATCATTCCTGTGGTGTTCCTCTTACCGGTTCTTTGATTCACACGTATCTACGTATTTATATAATTCAATATATTATACTATTTCCTTCTGTAATATTATAACATCATATTATCGGTATTCATAATATTAACTAAAACTTTTATTTGTGAATATTTTTTATATTCAAGTCTGTAGTTTTCAATTTTAACTCAACACTATAATAATATTATATGTAGCTACATAGTAAGTTGGTAATATAAAAGCAATAGCTTTAGAAAATAATGTTACATATAAATTTTATTTTCTATTGTTCCAGTTATAGAAATACCATTACACATTTTACTACTTGTAATTTAATTTTATAACAAATTGTTATTAATTGAAGATTGTTTAGAGGCTTATAAAATGCTGCTTAATCGATCAGAATGGTATGTATGTATACTACTTATCAACTGTATGGGTAGGTATTCAACAAAGTACCCACTGCATACAATAGTATATTTTTACTTCTTAATCTGTTTCTGCAGTATGGTTTCAAATTTAAGTATAAATAGGCCTATAGTGATTACTAATAATAATTACGGACTGTATATCTGTGATATTTTAATAAATTTTTATCAAGTATTAAGATGTAAACGGGATCAGAAACCGTTGTTTTGCTGGTCTTGTCACGGCCTGCGAACTCTTCTATTTTCTTTCCATCGCGTGTTGTCTGTTCGTCTTTCCATTGCCCGTTCACCTGTTTACTGAACATGCCACTTTATAGCTACCTTGCCACATCGTGATATTTATATTCACCCATATGCGTAAATTGTATGATTTTTTGGATTATGAGGTGCGCTTTGCTGTACGATAAAATTACACCTTGCTATAACTTATTCATTGAAATTATTGATTAATGAACTCTCAAACGTAATATTACGCAAATTCTTATAACATTTTTACACCCGTTAAACAGCTGCATTTAATTCTTTTTTTCTATAGTATAGTGAACATCAACGTTCTTTATTTAAAAGTATAACCACCAACCTGAATAAGTTGCAATTTAATATAGTTTCCTCAATTACATATTTTAGTAATAATAAGTATCGGTATAATTATGTAGTAGTCCTACCAATTCATTTTTTATTATTATTATGCATTTGAATTATATCTGTTGATTGCTAATTTTGTAATTTTATCTTTCATTTTCTTAATATATAATGGTATATTATGTAAAAACATTAAAATCTTGATATTAATGTGTCACTTTGTTTCCTTGCTCTTCAATTATAATAGCTATACTTTCTGCACTTGGACCTACCTTAAACACATTTTGATTGGTATATTATTATCAAATGTAAAATGCACTTTATTTTAGAATTATTCTCACGATGGGAAAATGTTTTCTTCTGCTAAAATTGGTTAAAACAATAATAATTTTCAACTCGGGAGTATCAGAGTAAATATATGTATCTATGTATAATGTAATATTCATTAAACTTTTTGTGTAATATTATTATAAACAAGTATTTTCAATATTTTCAAAATTTAAAATTACATGTACATTATCTCACTTCATTCTAATAATTTATTAACCTTAAATATTTAAACTAGTAAGTAAGAATTATCAACATTTAACTTTAAACTATTTTTTATTTATTAAAACATAGCAAATTTATTATTCAATATCTATATTGAAATAATATTATATATTAGTCAATATTATAATGTCGAACAATTAAAATTGTTTTAACACACTTATAACTCAATTAATTTTATTCACATTTAAATACTACAATTGTGTAATAGTATTATTATATTATAACTCCATTTTGGAGTTTACAATAAATCGTATTATATTTAAAATATAAAATTATTAAATTGTTGAAATTAATTTACTTCAACTTGGGTGTTTATTTAAAGCAAATGTAGATTATCTATTGTATTTTCAAAAAATTGAAAATAGAAGTAGGTAAATTACCTAAACAAAGTTAGTGTTGTTACATCTAAAAATGTTGACATAGGATGCAATCAGTTTAATTCTTACGGACTATTAATAAATATCAAGTTTATAGTGTATTAATTTTTCATTTTAACTTCACCTTCTTTGCTGCACCATAATATTTAATCGACGGAGTCTATAATTTTGGAGATACGATAATAATGCTTTTAGCGCTTCCGTTTCCGGTAGTACAAGTTTACGATTAAAATTTGTTAGTGCTCAATGTCTGCTTGCATAACTAATAACACCTAATAAACTTAGGTTATTAATTAAATAATATTGTTTGAAAGATAACTAAACTGAACACTTCAATTTGAAATTCAATACAACAGCTGATTTATAATAATCATTTTAAATAGTATGTCAAGTTAATTCAAACTGGATTGTTGCCTCACAATGTAGAAGAGCAAGTGTATTATCTACTAAATAAATTTACTAAATTCTATTTTACTTCAAAAAATAATTTTATCTCAAGTTGAAATTCAATAGTTTATGATTTTATATAATATGCACATGTATTAAAAGTTTACATATCTACATTTGGCCCCCCGTTGATTGTTGGATATTTCCACTAAGTTTCAACTTACACTCATGACAACATTGGTTCTCTAATTTATGTATGAGCTACTTGATTATTATGCATTAATTTTGATATAATACTTATTAGTAATATTTGTTATTTTTGCCAGTAGTTGTATTTTTACAATGTGTTACATGCAGTCAAACATACCTGGTAAGAATTAATTTTATTAAATCCCTGAAGCTGAAATCAGCATCGTTAGTGTTATACAGTTTTAGAAGCTCAAACTGTTCCAGTGAGAGCGCTAATTATGAACTGCAAAACATAAAAATTGCATTTAGATATAGGATAGAATAGAACAGTGTTTTTCTAATTTTAGTTATTTTAAATCGAAGTATCTAATTTCATTTACAAACTAGACTACTAATAAATTAATATTTGGTATGCTGAACTAATTCTTCTTCTTAGTCTTCTTATCAGAAGCGTCGTGATCCTGTTCTCAATGATTGACAGCGCCTTTAATGGCAAAGTACCTCGGTGGTTTGCCATTGGCTTTCCAGGAAGACTCCTTCAGTTCATTGTTGGTATTCAGTACCCGCTTGTATTTAAAATTACTTTGTTTTGATAATCAAATATTGATATAAATGTTCCATAAAGATTTTATGGAAGCTAATTTGCAAAAAACGGTGAACAAGTGTACCCTAGTGCAGCATACACTAGACACACACTTAAATAAGTAGTGGTTCTCAACGGGATCAGTGGTTATCTTTTAATGTTTAATAAACAGAATATAATGAGTAGAAGAACTGCTAGATTTGATGAACATAATAGTAAATTCTATAAACGTAATGTTCAGTATATTGGGTGTTAGTTACTATTATTTTTTTGTGTCGTTGATGTGAGTTGATTATTCGTAAAGACGAATATAAATAATATACTTAAAAAATAAATCATAATACATAAGTACATAAAATCTTTTTTAATTTTTATTATCTTCTAAGATGTAGTTTACTATTTTATAAAATAGTTAAAATCTACAACAAAAATCAAAATTTTTAAAGCTTTAAGTAAAACTTATTTGAAAATTTAATAAGTTAATATATTTATTTACTTTTATAATAATAATTTACATTTTTCATGAATTTAGATAATATGTTTTGAATATTAAGTAGAATATTAAATAATAATAAGAGTCTGCACAAAGTTATTAGTAGTTGTTTTAACTAATATTTTGTTCTAACAGGAAAAGTTTTGTTACAGCTGCAAACAATCTATGTTAATAAAGAATATTTTACCGAGAAGTTTTTGTTATAGATACAAATAAAATTTTGAGTATTTGAATGTCTTTTACCTACCTAATATGCTCTTATTAATTTATTTAAAAATCTAATAAATGCTAACTAAGATAGACGTTTAATTAAATTTCACTAAATTAATTAAAGCACTTAAGTAAATTATAAAGTACAAACAGTTGAACAAAGTGTTTTAATAAATGTTTTGATGTGTTTGATTACTTATATTATGTAATTTAATAAAACTAAGGTATCCCGGCGATTTTTGCCTATTTTCTGAAAAGTTCCTCTTTTTAAGCTACCTCATTAAACTTTTAAAAGTTCTTTTAAAAATGCTCGTCTTGACAAGGTTTTTGACTCATCTCGCTAAAACCGTTAGACTTTTTTCAGATCATCTTAATTTTCCGCACAACTGCAGTGTAGTTCCGATTAAAATATCGGAACCGACCTCCTAACTAACAACCCTAAACGTATATATCATCGTTATGAGTTTTCATGTTACACTATTTATATAATGATATTAAGTTGATTACCCATATAAAAACATTTGCACGTTAATTAACTATTGTTAATTACCTAAGTATTAACCAAGTAAACTTGAAATTATGTTAAACGTCAAATATTACAAAAATATTACAAAATCTGATATGGACAGTGGTTGATAATATTCACAATTTTCAAATTGAAAAGGCAATTTTAAAACCTTTTCGACTTGCAAAAATTTGTAACAAAACTTATTAAAGCATATAATATTATCATATTATGTAATATAAAATTTGGAGCTATTGATATTGAATATTGGGAGCTGCAATCCCGTTGAAAGACAATATAATACATTTTTGATAATTTATGTAGTAAAAATCAGACGAATAGAGAGAGAGAGAGAGTATTCTTTAGCGCTATTAGGGGAAGGAATATGTTTTATACTTTTTATATTTTATTCCAATACGAAAAACGAATTATGGTATTCTAAAAAATGTTATAGCGAAAATCAGCTCTGTTGATTTTCATTCACTTTCTACAATATCGAGGGAGTTATGTGCGCTGAATAGATTCCGCCTTCTCCAAGTCATCATTCGACAATTAATCACCACCGCTTTATTGTCGATAGATAAAATAACTTTATCTATTTGTAAATATTGACTACGAAATGACAGTGTTAAAGTTGAAACATGGTTTGCATAAAAATAAAACTGGCATTTCAATTAAGAACTATAGCATTATTTTATATTGAACGAAACTGGTTGTAAATAATTTAAAGTAAAAATTTTAAATTATTTGTTATTGGTTTATTAACGAAAAATACGTAGTACTCCTCGAAGGAGGGTTCTCTTGCGTACATAATTAAGCGACCGACATCGTCCATCATTGAATTTTATATCAAGAGTAATATACACAAGGCGTTTTAATGATAATATGAAATTATAATATTTAGGTCGCACAATACACACTTAAAATTACATTTTGGCGTAAATAATGGAGAGTTGGTCACCATAATAATTTATGATTGGTAGTAGTGATTTTTACTATCCCTCGACAGAACGTAATTGACGCCGCCACTTCATTTGTTCCGCTCGTTTAATTCCAGTGTCAAATTTCAATTTTATTTATGGTTCTTAATTTGAATAATTTTATTATCAGTAGGATTCAATTAGTAAATCAAACTCTATAAACTTTTTATATTTTAATAAGAGAGCAAGCAGTAATGCAAGTTGACAAAAAAAAGGTTTCCACGTTGTTTCATCGCGGTAATAATGTAATTATTTGCCAGGTTATAGTTAACGAGGTGTAGGTAACAAATTGCGCTTTTCATTAAAATTTTTTTAATAAGATAAATATATGTTTTGGTGAATATAATGTTTAAATGGAGCTGACGTCCGGTGTACCTACCAATGTTTTTATTATTTTATGACCATTTTATAACGTTTTTGTCGTCTAACTATGTGTCTATTAAATTAAGCCATTACTTTGACTGCTAGTTTAGAATTCATTCTACAGTAACAAATTACCCTTTTTGTTCAACATATTGTTAATGTTTTTATCATTTTTAGTATAATGCCTGAACACTGCGATCATTTTAATAAATAAATAGAATGGTGTTATAGTGGGTAGGTAACATATATTCACGGTTAGTAGCACATTACAATGGGTAATTATTTTAATCCAACAAATAAATTAATGCAACTGAATGGTATGTTGGACAAGTTACAAGTTTAACGTACATCCAAAGCTAGAAATTAGATGTTCTAGGTATATTTAATATTGTTTGTTTGTGAAAAAGATTTCTCGAATTCCGTTCATATTATTTCGTACCTACCAAATATACAACTTTAGTTGACAATAAATATGCCAGTCGCTCAACGCCGAACCGCTAGTAACTTGATATGGATAAAAAATAAAAACAAGTCATAAAAATTAAAATTCTCATATATAAAATTTTAACTTTACATTTTTAAGTATTTATGGAGTCGTAATAACTTTGTCGAGTTCATAAAGAATATTAAATAATCTGGAAGCTGTTCTCGCTGGCAGGTCAGCTGGACTCCAACCAAAAATATGCCACACAAAAGATTAAAAATTTCTACATTTTCTCACAATAACTTTGACAACTTTACAATTTTCACGTAAAATAATAGCCAGGTACAGGTACACATATAAATTAGTACCTTATAATTAAATTCGACGTTATAATTATATCATTACAACAATAATTAAATAACCATTTAGGCTACTTTGCTATAATAATGGTTTGTAATTTCAAGTAGCTTAAAGTGAAATATACCATTATATTAGTTTAGATTTATTCATTCACATTTTATTCAGTTATAATATGATTTTTAATTTTGAACTAATAAGTATCATCTATTGGTGTATTGTAAAGATACGGTTCAAATGAATACTATATAATTCAAGTATACGTACATTCATAAAAATTGAATTTTAAGTGAGCCTGGATCTATTGCGACTGTTAACGACCTGGTTTTAATTAACAAAAAAATTAAGTAATTCAAGTTTGCTTAGATAATATATTAATTTATAGTGTGATATTTGTTAAACTTCCTTTTAGAAAATTTAAGAATACATTCTAGTTTGCACAAATACATAAATTTACATTGTTTTATGCTTGTCTGTTCTTTCACACAGTTATTCTCAAGTCAAAGATTTGATTTAAACTGTACATTACGCAGAGCGTTAAGGATGTAAATGTAAGATAAAACTACAAGAATCATGTAACATTTTCTATATTTTAGTAACATGTCTCGTCCATGAACTTCTTAAGTCGGCCCCCCTATGGATTTCAGTCGTTTTAGGAATACAAATTCCAGCTTTATTTTTAAGTCGTAAACAAAGTCGATGAAGTTTTCTAATTACTACCGTTTTTAAGCATTTTTTATATGACATTTTTTAATTCGATTGTGTGTGACGTAGGGAATCGTTTATTTCGACTTTTTGATATAAACACAAAATTATGTTTATTTTAATAGTAAAGATTGGATTACTAGATACCTATATGATATATATTATTATTTTTGGCTAGGCATTGGAGATTTTCTCACGCGAAAGAAGATAGCACTTAGGCCACTTGTTAAAAAACTAATGGACACTTAGATACTTTGGCTAATAATTATTATACCTTGCTGTAGTTATAAAATTATTAGTGGTATGATTCAAGCTGTCGTGTACTTCACAGGTCTACCTGTGAAGTTTGCCTACCTATAGATGCACAGTTAACAATTTTCTAATTTATTATTTACATCAAATATAAGTTGTGCACTATAGATATACTATATTAAGGCACCAAACCATGGTGAAACAACATTTCTTTCCAGAATTTTTTTTCTTCATTTTCTGAAAGATTCGTTAGTTAAGAATACTCTTAGCAAATTTTGTAAAGAAATTCGTAAAATTGACGGAGATATAGCATTTTACGTAAAGCCCACCGAACACTGAACCGAATAAAAATCACGCATGAGGGTCGTCTATATGCAAAACACGGAATAAAATAATGAGTCTCTGGATGCTGAGGAGGTGTTCTATGGGCCCCGAATAGCTGACTGATATTGAAAAACAAAAAAGTACAAATATAAAATTTAGTTTGAATGTCGAATTTTCCTTCAACAAAAGTTAGAACGCATTTTTCTCGAAACTACGTTATTCAACCTGGTTGACAACATATTTCAAAAACTATTCATCCGATTTGCATCTACCAAGTCTTAAAATGTTCAAAAATCTTGTCTCTATCTTGTCACGTAGGGATTTCTTTATAAAGAGCCCCCTTCTATATATTTTTTTTCATAAACGGCGAAAATTTTCTGTGAAAAAGGGAAATAAAATTCACTGGCCCGCCATTTCTCTTCTTTTTTAGATATCAAAATTCCCCTACGTGATTCCATAAACCTATATGTCTAGTTTATAAATATATTTTTTTTGTAATTTTCAAATGCACCGTATATGGCTTCAGTGCTGTCAACCACCACGCAGCAACTTCGTCGGAGCGGCTTTTTGGAAGAGACGTACACCGCAAACTATTCTCAGGATTTGAAAAAAAAAAAAATTGGGTAGTGTCTTCTATACCTATATATTGAATATTAGTATCAATAGATAAAATACCATTAATCGTTTGCTAGAAAAAAAATTTGAAAAATAAACCCTCGTATCGCGTGCACACCGTGGTCTGGTGCCTTAACTGGATATGAAGTTTCTATGTACATCTTGAAAACATTTACGATCAGCCATTTTTTATTGTATCTTTACTATTATCTTTTATAGTAAGAAAAAAGAACAATATTTTATACATTCGACTAAAGCAAGATATATTCACTTGTCTTCCACGAGTCTAAAAGTAGCCCCCACAGATCACCAGCTTGCTGTCCTAGCTGTCCAATCCGACCCTCTGTAGAGCTGCCCTCTTCTTGGCTAACTGAAACAATGCTCCATTGTATACCACCAATCTGCATAATCAGCAGTCTTGTCCAGTTTCTTGAAATTTATTACAAGCTTTTGTAAAATTGGCGTTACTGATGCTATAAGTTTTCCTTGTTTTATTTTTCAGATCATCCTGAATAATTATCATACGAAGTTATACAGCGTTGTAATTGTATATTAATTTCACTATAAAATTTAATATTTTGAGACAGAATATAGAATTATAATATAATATAATCTATTCTAACCTCTCTCGCTGTTAATTTGTTGTTACCTATGTACTATATAGGTCACTTTTTTTAAATATTTTATTTGTATCTCCGGTATACAAGAGAAGCATATTTTGGTATTTTTTTTTAAAATATAATTTTCAATATCTCAAATAACTGGTTATCACAAAAGACCTAATGTTTAAAAACAGCATTTATGAACAGCTTCTAATTAACTAATTAACGAAAAAACTACCCTTATATTTTATACATAATAACCGAACATATTCGAAATAAACTTTTAAACTAAAACTGTCATTTTGAAGTTTTTTTCTAAATTATACGATTATCGTTTCAAATAATCCACCCTTTGCCTGTTGGCGGTTTTATGAATTTTCAATAGTTTCTGCAATTACGTGCACAAAGTTAAATTCATAATTTGGATTGATCTTTTTAAACTAGAGATTGAACTGAGAAAATTTTCAATAATTTTAAAAATTGTATCAAAAAAGTGTTGGAGGGATTTCACTTTGACTGAGAATACTTTCTTTTTCTATAGGCTTTCGAGAATGAAATGTTGAGCAGCAAGGAAGTACGACGTGATCTAGGTTTTATTTAGTTAATTTGAGCGGTACTTTATTTATATATAGGTAGGTACTCTCTTATACTTATACATATATGAAGCAGCGGTATTATAACAGATGGGAAATGATATAATTAAAAGCAAAACTTTTAAATTCATGTCAATTGTCCTTTATGTTCACCAATTACTATTTTCGAATTTATTTTGTAATTATGTATTTAAGTATTTGTTGATAAAAATAATATTGTACCTTTTATAATAATATGTATGTATCTACATATAAAAAATATAATAATATTGGATATCTTTACACAATTTTTATTGCACAAGACATTCTATTATCAAATATAATAATATATACCACCTTAAAAACATTGCCAAGGTTCATAATATTTTTATATAACATTTATAGATTTACATATTATCATAAATTACACTGAAAGAAAATTTTTGTAAAATCTTTTACAATTGCAAATAATAAAACTGCATTAAAAATTCAAAATTATTGTAGTAAAATTTTGTAATTCACGTAGTCAACGCTTCCTGGTATATAATTATTATCTACTCACTTTGTTCATATTACTCTCACTAATTACAATTAGTAATTTAACCCCAATATTCATATTAGAATTTGTTTTTATATTTCTAGCTAATATTTTACCACTATTTTGAAGAAGATCGTTTTATTCTTTTAAAAGATTTCTGTTACGATTAGATGAAGCGCAGACATATAATTAAAATAAACCTAGTAGATTTGCGATGATAATGTCAATATTATTCATTAATGGAAATTAAAAAAATTCTTTTACTAAGCGTTCGAGTATGTAAAAGTGTAGTTCTGATTACCACATTGTTCCGTATGTATCGTATATATAATTAGTAAATATAGGCTAATATTTTCTGGTTTCATGACTTGAAATGTAGGTATTGCCTTTTTGGCGCATTTAGCTTATTATATTAAACCATTTTTTGTGTTATAGTGCAAATTTCTAATTGTTTTTTTTTTTAATAAGTTATAGATTTAATTAAAATGCAATATGGCAATTTACGATTAAGGTGAATAGCTACCAACCAATTTTGGTATGCTCCGGTTGCCTATATTCGGAGTAGTTATGTTAATAATATATTATAGCAATAATTTATAAGTTATAACCCCTAATATGATAATTATTTATACAGTATTGAAGAGGAAAATGTCTATAAATACCTCATAAACTATACAATTAATTAAAAATTTGCCGTACTGAAATAAAAATAATTTTTATGTTATTTTCAGCATTTATATGTAAATATATCAGCTTACATTATCATGCTGTTTCTGTCATCAGATAATGAAATGATGTTGGAGTGGCTCCTACTACAACAATTTGTTTCATATCATTTTACATGCTATATCTTCATATCTTAATTGATAAATACTAGACACCATAAAGATAATATTGCGAAACGTTAATGCTTAAAAACGATTAAAAGATATTTTTTTATAGTTTATTAACGTATAATTGGGAATATCTGATAAGAGATTCAAAGGTCATGATGATTGTTGTTACGTGAAATTCTCATTTTTTTAAATTAATAAAATCTATTGAAAGTTTAACGCAGTTATTACGCTCACGCAATAAGCAGATGTAGAATAGGCAATAGCCAGATATCTAAGTATACTTTAAATTATAGTTCTGCTACGTCTCCCTAAATTGTTAAAAAATATATATATCTTAAAGGGGTGTCTTTCTATATACTTCCTAATATTTCGCTCGCATGGCGATATTTTTAGAAAATGTTCTGCTAAAAATTTCTACGTAAACGCAAATCATAATGTCCTTCACAAAATTTGAATCACGGCAAACATCGGTGAAAAATTTGAGATGTTTTTTCTCAACTTTGAAAAATATAATATAGATGGCGTATAATGACTATATATTATAATAGTTAGAAATTTACATTCAGTCTTTGCCATGAAGAATGATTGATTTCAATTGATGTAAAATAATTGCTTAAAAAGCTATTTTTTAATTTGAAGATGGTAAAAATTGTTTCTTAATTCAAACCAGTAAGTTAATGATCAACAACTACCTGAGCAATCGTCATCTGATACATTATAAAACGAAAGTTGAAATAAGTCTAGCTCGATAAAACTCCCCAGAGTAAAACTAAACAATACCTCCTGTTGACCATTACACAGAAATTTCTTCATTTCAGATATTTTCGAGTAAACTAATGTGGAATAATAATATTAAATCCAATCTATTTGGAGAATTCTCACGGAAATGTCTTCAAGTGCAACACGAGACAACCGATATTTATATATTTAATTGAATTCTATTTTTTTATTTCATAGTTTGCTCCTGTAGCAATTTCAAAAACGGACGACTTCATCTCTGGTTATACACTTCCGAATCCATTCTTTACCCAAATTCTACAGCTTTTGAGCTTTTTAGTCAACAAAACTTTTACATTTAATCACTAAAAACTGTAGTTGTGAATAAAAGTAACCAACTTTCATCAATCGATCGAAGATGTTGTTTAAAAGGACATTTTTTATTTCCATACAATACACCATACAATTTGAACAGATAATGATTGTGATATAGTTAATCAATATTGATTTTTTATGGTAATGAGTGTACTACTTGAAAGTTATTGTTAAATTATAAAAAATTTCGTAGATGATGTCTGACACACTGCTTTTTATTAACAAACTAACAAAACACTTTTAGGATTTAAATAGAAATACAGAAACCTGGCCCAGCTGGGTACTGGTTGTTTCTACGTAATTGAGTTTATGGTAATTAGGAAAATTATGTAACAACAAAACCGTATAAGAAAATTCTAACAAGAACAGTAATAATGAAATTCCTCAACAGATTAATTCACTATCACTTTCTAAACTTTTAAACCCTAATCACTAGGGCGAGATGTGCTAAATCACTGTTTATCACATCACTGTGATAAACCTACCATATAGGTAGGTATATAATTGAAAATAATAAAATATTATTAATCGAAATAAAATTCTAATGATTTTTTTGAGAAAATTCTAGTGTCCTTTCAATTCATTTTTCGTTAATATTGAAAGAAGGCAGTCATATAGTGCAATGCAAACACAACGTTCTCGTTAGATTACAGAAGATGTGAACCAATACTGCTTGCGATACGCACCTGGATAGGTCAAACTATACAAAACATTTTGTCGCTGTCCTTCTTGAAATTGTGATTATTCTGCATTAGGCAGAAACGACTGAAGATGAATTTAAATATTAAAAGTGATAATATTAACAATTTTTAATCGGAAAGCAAGTACGGTCGCCAATATGTTATCTGTCTACAAGAACCTTCTTGAAAATGAAAATGTTTTACCCTCAGGTTATGTGGTTTCACTGCAAAGCAGTGCCATAACTATCCTCTGCCTTCTGAAGTGCCCTGTGTGCAAAAACTTAAGTTGGGCTCAGTAGGCACTCCGAGTGCCCCCATATGTGCCTGAAATGCCCCCTCGGGTGTCTGGGCCCTGTGAGGTTGCCCCTATTGGACCTACCTAACACTTTGTGATAACTGATAACCATACAAATATGGTCACAATTTCCAGTCGGATTTCAAAATTTAATTTTACGTTTGTCTAGAAAAGTAAATTTCATCTATGCATTTTTTACTTATTTTACATACGGTCGGCTAGGCTATCCTGTGTTCCGCATATTCAATAATAATTACTTGTCAAACAAAGTTCGAACAAACAATAATTTATAACCATATCGGCAAAGAAATTGGATAGGATATTTTCAACTTTTATGAAAGCGTATTTCTACAAGAAATATTTTATTCCGAGTTGGTAAAAATTATTATTACGTATTTGAAATTTAATAAAGATTTGTCCTTCTATTTTGTGGGAACAGAGGTGGCGGGCCCCATCGCCCTCCTCGTACCAGTCACCACTGATATAATATGATTTAGAATAATTGAATGCATAAAACGTAAGTATCTAAAAACAGATACATATCTATAACATATCATTAAGGAAAATGCTAACAAATAAATTGAGCTTGACTCAGGCTCATAAAGTTACTACTAAATTTTTAAATTCAGTAAATATTTATAAATTTCATCTTTTCAATGTAATATTTATTAAATTTCAAAATTTTACAATGTATAAATATGTACATAAATATTATATTACAATATTCGTTAAATTAAACAATGTAGTAGTAACTTTATGATCCTAAGTCAAGCTCGATTTAGTCGTTCAAGTTTTTGGTAATGATAATAGATAATACTAACTAGTTACATAATATTAATTACATTTTGTGCATTCTGCATGCAATTATTCTAAATCGAACTGTACATTATAATAACAAAATTATAATGCTTTTTGTAGTAAGTAATATAATTATTAATATGTTATTAAAGGCTTATGATTTTGTTGAATAAATTTGTATTTAACCGATTTACCGGTTAAATTCAAATTGAATGATGGGGTCAAGGACGAAGCGCACTCGAAATTGTAATGTCGTAAAAATATATAATTTTAGTTTTGGAATTTGCCCTTTTGAATAATATTTAATATTTGTTACTCCTATTAATTTTAAATAAAAAAATAGTTTATTACGTTAAAGCAATAACTTGAAATTTTCACGTTGTATTGTAAGTTATTTATTGTTGAAAGAAAAAAAATTTATATTAAAATTTTTTTTTATTAAGGAAATAAGTTAGAAATTCCGACATGTTCAATTACGATTTGTAGCCATTTAAAAGTCAGGACTTTTTCAAAAAATAATTGACAATCGCTGGTCCAATAAGGAACTTTTATCGAATATTTGGTTACATTCTACAGCCTTTGTCTCTGAACAAACATGGAAATGAGTTTTTCAATATTTTGATAAAAACTTGTTTCGATTTTGATTGGTTGAATTGAATTGCCGACTAGTTTTTTTTGTTATTTTATTGCAAAAGAACAGATACTCGCTTGGTGTATGTGCCAAGATTCTTATTTATTGATGTCTCGGAAAGTAGTCAGAAATTTCTAGTTATACTACATTATTTTCTTTGCACAAAAATGATTTCAAGTAGCTATACATTATTTGTGTACGTGTAAATAATATAACTCGTTTTTTAAAATGCGAATTAAATTTCTATTAATTTAAAATTTACTTCTAATGTAATTTATTTTACATTGCTATAAAATTGTATATAAACTTGATGGTAATTTAAATTGTGGTTGATCTACTTTACCTTAGCAACTATTAAATTTAATTAATCACGCAAATACGTGTAAATGCATGTAGGTACTACTACCCGTAAAAATTATTGACTTAATAGATTTCATGTTCACACGATCGTTTATAAACTTTAAGAATTGGCGTTAATCATTTATAACAAATTACTTAATTAGTTTACTGATTTATTTGTTTGCTGTGTACATTTAAATGTGTAAATGCTTCTAAATTACACTATTTTTATCGTAGCATTATAATTATATGCGTTTAAATTTCTAGCAGTCTTGCGATTAATTTCAACTCACCGAGTGATTTATAATCAATAGTTAACGTTTTTTCTGATTCTTATAACTAAAATATTATGATTTACAGAAGTAAAATTTAATGCTGTTTATTCTTATAAATAAACTAACAAATGTTTTTTTATGCATTTATCTTGAGCGTATTTCCGATAAAGTTGATTAATCGTAACGCTGTCGTTTAGAATTATTAATACCAACCATTTAGTTATATATCAAGTACATTTACGTATTAGTCACGTATTAAAATAAATTGTAGATATGAGATTATAAATTACTTTTTTAACTTAAGCCGAATTTTTAAAAATTTGACGTTCAAACAATATTATCCATTGAGAAACAAGTACTTATTCTAAGAACATTTTCTGCTAAAATATTGAAAGGGATTTTGTACACCCTAGACTACAAACCATTTCACAAAGCCGCAAATCATTTGGTTACATCTGTATTACAATCTACTTATGGATGTCGAATTTACCGGCTAGTGTTGAATGGCGGGTATTGTATTGCAGCCCACAGGGGGTGTCCGGATACCCCCTGTAGAGCAAACCGACAAAATACTCCAGCCGTTTTATCTGTAACATTCTATTTTATATTTGTAGAAATGTTTTTTTTTCAGGTAACCCTTGTTTATTTCCACTATAATGCCTTGCCTTGTTTTTTCTTTATATGCATACACACATACTATATATTCATCCACTCGTGGAACATTATTATGTTGTAGTCCGGTGTGATTGTGTTATTTATATTTTGCCATTGTGTATAGCAATGATTTACAAGACTTTCATTTTAAAAACGGTAGGTATTAACTAATTGAAAATTTATTTAAATAATTTTTAAAGGCGTAACCGTCAAAATAAAAATATTAAAATAAAGTTTAGAAGAACAAATTAACTAGAGACAGCTTGACATTAGGGAAGTGCAGGTACCTACATAAGAAATGATTTATCAGCAAGTGTTGATGTTATAACGTCGGCTAAAAAGTAAACTATAAGTAATTAGCAACTTGATGATGGAATTGTGGGTAACATTAGAATTTAACAAAAAATAAGTATACACGACGGTTGACTGAGATGTCGTGTATTATGAACGTTAACAGAGATCATTATTAAAGTGACAAAAATTCGTAGTAAAAATTTTTACTTGGGTGTTACATAAAAATGATTAAATTTTATTAATTTCTTTATTTATCTAATATGTAGATATCTAATTGCTACATTAAGTAGCAAGACCGGAAACTATTTTTTTTTATAAATTTCAAAAATTATTTTACCAACCGTCAATATGTATCTATATCTAATGATACATATTTTACTTCAGTTTTTTTTTAATTTAAAATTTTTATTTTCATAATTATTAATCGATCTATAATTAATTATTTAAATTATAAATCTTTTTAATAAAATTATTGGTATTACATGCACATTAAATGCTATTTATACATGATATTATTTTTAAATAACGTACTAAACTAATTTTTGCTTAGCCACGATTTCTACAAGCGCTATTTTTGGAAAATCTGACATAGACCTGATGGGAGAAATCTTAAAATTTTATTTTAGAAAAGTTGTCGCATGACTTCCTTCACCACTAATTATGTGGATAACTTACTTGCCAGAAGAAATGTTTTTTATAGAAATATAAACAAATACTTATATATTTGCGAATTGCACTAATTTCTTTGTGATTATAATTTATTTAAATAATAATTTACATTAATTAAAGGTGTATTAAGTAACTATAAATAATTTGGAGAAAATTCAGAATGTAAAACAGCAAATTACGATAATAAATCATTTAAATATGTAGTATAAATGATATTATTATAGATATCTAATTAATGATATAATATTATAGATACGATAAACGAAGTTAGTCATATGTTAGCATACCAATATTTAAATCAAATAAAAATAGTGCAGCATAAAATTGAACTAGCAAATAATACATTATAATCTGGTTTCATGTTATTATTAAAATAAAACATTTTTACCAAAAACAATAAGTAGCATCAAGGTATGTACATTATATATAATATGACTTCTACAGTTCATGATTAGATTATTTATTTTAATTTACTACTATTATAATGACATAGCACTAAAATTATATTATATTATTATGTAACCTGAATTGTTATTTTAAATAAAATTGCTTTCAATGTAGAGGGTTAGCACCTAATACCTAAACGCATTTAGTGAAGCATATGTTGCAAGCTAAGCCCTTGTTTAATTCAATCGAGAACTTATTCCCTATTTATGTGAATTACCTATTGTTATTATATTTTGTAGTTTTATAGTTCAATACGTTTCCACGCTGGCCCGATGGGTTTTGATTTTGCAAGTTTATAAATATTATGTGTATAATACAAGTATTATAATACTATCATTGTGCTAATTATGTTAAATTTATCCCGACGCGACGGTCATATTTTTTAATTCCATTAGACATAAATTATATATGTATGTACCTACTACATACTATATTGACACAATAATTATTATAATATCAATATTAATCAAATCTTGTTAATAATCAGATTAGTGTAAATGTGTAAAATCTACAATTTAAATAGTAATACAACCTAGTGGTTACATTATTTATTTGCTCAGTATACGTATTATATCCAACAGTAAGTCAGCATGAAATTTGTTTGGTTTTGAATGAAAGGCACCGTTCAAGGTTATTTTTAGTTAACCACCCTTACCCTTTTTATGCTTTATTTACCTTTAATAATAAAGGACCTTACTTTATACGAATACCAAATCGTAAGTTTACATCTTGATTTAGGTTTGGCAGAATTTTAGCGTATTTTAATTTTCCAATTTTATACCTCACTATTAGGTACATATAGGATACTTTTAATAATTTATAAAATAGTAGTAACGATCCGTTATTAAAATGAACTATAAATTAACTGGATAATAATAAAAAAAAATATTGGTGGATAACTATGTTTTTTGTTGTAGATTATTTGGAATGAAGAGGTGTGCCCGCTGTCAAGCCACGATACTTTCTTCAGAGTTAGTCATGCGAGCGCGTGAATTGGTGTTTCACGTGCATTGCTTTTCATGTGCAGTGTGCAATTCGCCGTTGACAAAAGGAGATCACTTTGGCATGAGAGATGGTGCCGTTCTTTGTAGATTACATTTTGAAATGTCTCTATCTGACCCAAATTCAGTGATATATCCCGGCCCAATTCACTATCCTTCACCATTTCCTAGTCCGGAGTTTCATCCATGCACACCTTTACCAACGCCCACGCCCATAGAATCTTCAAATAAAGTGCCTTTTTTCAATGGAGCTCCTACGCCTCGACAAAAAGGAAGACCCAGGAAAAGAAAGCCCAAAGATTTGGAGAGCATGACTGCAAGTTTAGGTAAATTTTCAAAGTATACAGCGTTGTTTGATATTTAATAATCAAGTTCAAAATAAGTTTAATGAATTTAGGGCTACAAACAATATTCACATTTTCTTCATTTCTTTAGATGTACTATCTAATATCTGTATGGTTATACACCATAAAAATAGTAAAGTATAGTAAGTTATGTTATAATTTCCTATATACCTATACACGAAACTATTATTTTTAATCAAGTAAATATAAGTAAAATAAAATGAGAAGCCTCTATTATACAAAATTTTACGTACCTATCTTAATAAAAGGATCAAAGGTTTTTTAATAGGCATTTGAATTTTTAATTATAGTTTTAATTTATCATGTGCTGTGAGATCATCCGCAAAGCTCTTTCATAATTATACATTTTAAAGGTAATTTAAATTTTTATTGATTGGTTTGAATTTGATGTACATCTTATGCAAATTAACAGTTTTCCAATGGGAATTACATTAGAAAAAAGAAATACATAGCTTCATTAAAAGTTTTTAGATACAATTAAATCATTTAAAGTTGCTTTACTATAAACTTTTGTTTACAAACTGTAGGAAAGGCATAATAAATTGTATGAAAACTAAAAGTTTAAAAAAAATTACATGACGGAATTTATTACAAGAAGCGGTTATATTATATCTTATATTTTGTTAAGATATACCCGCTTATATAAAATATGTGTATTTCATACATTATATGTATTTAAAATATATATCTATTATATAAATTTTAGAATTCGTAACTTTTGATAAAATTATTAATAATATTTTAAACTATAACAAAGTTAATTAAACACTTAAATATTTTAAAAGAAATATTTATTAGAGACGATATTTATTATATATATTTATTCGAACTCGAAAATGAAAGCAAACGCTTTCGAAATATCGTCTCTAATAAATATTTCTTTTAAAATATTTAAGTGTTTAATTAACTTTGTTATAGTTTAAAATATTATTAATATATCTATTATATAATAATATATATTTTATTTTCATTTTAAGTAGAAGAAGAAAGCAATTAATTTCATTAAAAAGAAAAACACAAATGAAAGAGCAATCGAGTACTTATATATTTTCATTTAGAGAAATAATCTGTAATTATTTATAAATATTACTTTTATTATTAAAAGTAGAAATTGATAATTTCGTTGATTAGTGGATATTTAATTATTGTTATAGGTACGATAGTTATTAATTTTGATAAACTAAATCGAGGCACACTTAATAAAATAACAAAATTATGCGATTGGTTGATTTTAGATATTGAAAACACCGCAGCATAACCACAACAATGTGGTTTAGAAATGAGGAGAGCTTACTCAATTGCCACGCGTTGTGGGAAAATATGTTTTACACATCAACAAATCGGAACCCTTTTATCACAAAACAATTTAATATTCTCAGCATTCATTGTAGAGACTCAAACAAACGAATTAGGTGCTTTAAACTACCCCGTCAAGTTTATTTGTTTTGATGGTAATGTGATGTTGAGAATACATAATATCCACTTGGAATTATTACCGTTGTAAAGTTTACAGCTTCATTGAGGTGTAAAATAGACCTTAGTTTTGGTATTTGGTCATCTGTAGATGACTGCCGACAATGTTACGATATGTTTTTTGTTAATGGTTCCGAAACTTATTTAGTGATGATTTGGTTACCTAATGAATATAACTTTAGAACTCTAATAAAAGGTATAATAATAATAACGCACCAAATATACTTAAAATTTTATACACCCATTGTAAAAGTGGTCGTAATTATAATGTTTAAATAACAAATACCTATCTACTGTATATACATTTTTAAAAAATTATTTGGAATTCTTAAAAATTTCACACTTCTTGATTTTTAATTTATAATATTGTTAGGATTCATTCCATCAAAATAATGATTGAGACTTGAAATACTAAAATCAGCATTTATCTTTTTGAAATTTCGAGAAGTTGTAGGTTTTTCATTTGTGATGTTAAATTGTTTTGTGTACATGAATTTTTCAATTTATTTATAAGACTATGAATTTAGTAAAGGGTTATAACAGACATACCAATTTAGCAGAGTTAGAAAGAAGACAATAAATCGGTGGGACATTCTTTATTTATTAATTTCAAGCAACAATAAATTAACCAATAAATAAGAAAATTTATCTCTACACATATTACCATACACACATACAACTTTTCTTAAATATTATCAATATTGGTCTTATAACAGTCTTTATCATTGTGATTCCAAGAAAAGACTTAAAATAGAAAGAGTCAATTACAGTAAGTTTTCGAAAAAAAAAATACTTGAGCTTCATTTTATTTATGGTTTTTCTAATATTGAAAATATAATGCAGATACTTTTTTCATAAAGGAGTAGATAAATAATAGTATGATCAAGTTAGTTCTTGTTAGTGGATGCTCAAAATAATCGGAGGATTTATTTACCTTTGTGGCAAAGTAGCCCTAGTCTCCGCTATACACTATTTAACTTATCTTGAAAGTATAACCTTTTTTTTCAGTACCTATTTTCAAATTTTCTATATTAAAAAATATTCATATCTAAAAGCATCTTATGTTTTTATTTTATCAGCAATGTATTCCAGATACCCAAAATTTGTATAAACAAAGATTTTAGTTTTTTGTACTTTAGATGTTAAAAATTCGTGTGTAGGATTTAAACGAATTTTTAAAAATTAGTTGTTTTTTTAGGCATAACATAAACTTTACGGTATGTAATTTATTTTGAGAGACAAAAATTGTTCTTTACTATACAAGAAACATAAATAAGAATGTCTATAAATAAAATACCTTTCGTTACTACTTGTCAATGAGTATTTATCATATGGTTTGATCACATAAATTATCATATCTATCACGAATTAATGTTAATGAGCTTTTTATGAGTTCATTTACTTAAATAAGTTTTAAAAAAGTTTCTTTTCACTTTTGATTCTTGAGTAACTCAGATATAAACAATTTCATGAAGAGCTAGTCAGTGGCATTTCCGTAGCTATGCATAAAGCCATAGAAGAGGGGGGGGCTTTCGATTTTAAAATTTGTGAACTTAATAAAAGCACATCTTTATACCACATTCAATTTATACCATTTGAGAAATGTCCAATGAGCATTCATTTTGCATAAATTCAACTTCCGCTTTTCTACTATTTTGCCTTTATGAAAGTTAATTTTATGATCTTTTTGTTCGTCTATTGTTTTATTGTTCAGCTTGATTAATGAATTTAATTTTAATTTAAGAAGATACATCCAAAAAGTGTTTATAATATAATTGTTATTTGTTGAAAAAAAATTTTAGATTAAGTTGTAAAGGTCGATAACATTATTATACATTATTTCTTGGTCGGCTTTTAGTCGGTAGCTTAGAGTTTATCTCTGTAGTTGTCACTCTACTAAGTTGGTACACCTACTCTACAGATCGATGATGTCGTTTTCAACCATACCTATAGATAACCATTGATGGCCCAACCTGTAGTAGTAAAATTGTTTGGTATTTTTCATCGAATTTAAAAGATTTAAGATAGCACATTTAGTAGGTTTCGGTAAAGTTTGCCGTGTTTTTAGTTCAACATAAAAAACCTAAAACATAAAACTTAAGATATTTCAATCTTTCAAAATGAGTTGTTATCTAAAAATCTTTCTGCTTGACAAAATTTACGATAAAATTTTTACCATTTTACTTGTGTCATTACTTTCCAAAGTAACAAAACGTATTTTTTTATTAAAAGTTTTTATAAAAGTATATAATATGCAATGAATAGTTATTCTTATATTCTGCAATAAATTAGCGGCGCCGACGTGGAAGTAATTATAATGCAAATTAAGCTTGCGTCAAAACTTTGCAAAGACCACATTTTTATCGAGATCAATTCAATCGATGTTGAACTTACAACTGAAACAGTTTTGATTTTCCACAAATTAAAATTTAAGCAATCAAACATATGTAGTTGTACGAGTATAAAAAAAATCGAAGGCGCATTTTGTTGTGGACAGTGGTCGGCAAACGCGTCGAGTTTATAGACGACTTCAGGTTATTTATGGTTATAGCACCGCTGTCATCGGTTGTCGATATACAGGCCAATATATGGAGCGACTTTAACCGGGACTTGTATTTGTAAAAGCTTTGGAACAGGTGAATATATTTTATTTGGCGAACAACATTTGAAGACGGTAAGAATGTGGCCGGTTTGTCGTTATGGTATCTAACCTAATTAAAGTGAATCTCGTGTATTTTATTTTTTTATGTTAACTTTATTTCATCTAAATTTTTCGGTTGGGACACACGGTAGTTTTAAACCTAGTGTTTGGACTTGTCGTTTATAACTATTAAAGATTTTGTTGTGACCATAAAATAATGATGTTTTTATTTAATTTCCTATATTTTTAACCTGTCGAAGATTCCACTCTGAGAAAGGAATTCTTTAAAAATTCAAAATAAATATTTCGTTTCCCATGCATATAATTCCTTAAATGTAATAATCTAACCCGTTCTACTCTTTACCGTTATAATTTTAATTGTTATAAACTTTAAAATAAATACTCTAGTTCAGTGATTCTTAACCGGAATAAAAAAATTTATATCGTCTTCTGATTTTTTATTATACACTAGTAAAAATCCGGTGTTAAAATTAACACCAAAAGTCGTCTATATGGGTCCACTCTTTTTGGTGTAAAACTACAATGTGGTGAATTTGGTAAAATACTGCAGTGTTACTTTTAACAAACATTTTTCTGGTAAAAATAACCAAAATTTGTTGTAGATTTTAGCAAATTCTGGTGTCAATTTTCGACAAATTTTATAATACAATTTCACAAATTAAGTAGTAATTTTTGACAAGTCTTGGTGTATATATTTGACTAAATATTTGGTATATTTTTGATTATTTAATGTGTTAAATATTAATTAATTTAAGAGCCGAAATATTCACCTCTCGTTAATCTTCCAAGTAACTAAAGTTACCCATAAACCTACCACGAACGTCTGCTATTTGACGAATTGACGTCATATGGTAGGTTTACAGATAAGTTTAGTTACTTAGAAGATTAACGAGAGGTGAATATTTCGACCCTAAGCGTAGTTTTTAATGCTATACCCGGGAGAGGAGCAGTGATTAAAAAATATATTATCAAAAACAATTTATTATAAAAATATAGAAAAAAAACGTAATACAAAAACAATATATATATTCCACATTAGCTACAGTGTTGAATTTACATAAATAATCATAATTTTTGTTGTTACAAACCTTATAATTTAAAGAAATTCTTACTCTAATCTAAATACTAAAAATACTAAAAAAAATCTAATATTCGCACTTACTAGATATACGTACGTACAATAGAACTATTTAATAAAAATCGATGAGTGTTTAAGAATAAATCTTCATCTAACTCGATACCATCCTGGTCGGTTATGAATAGATCACAAATTTCAATTGTGATTGTAAATTTTTGTTTAGCTGTAAAAATTAATTTTAAAATAATACTTTTTACAAAATATATAATATTATTATATAAAATATATCATAATATAAACCAACCTGTTTCGATTACCAATTTGTAGGGAACCGATGATGCAGTTGATGATAGATTTGTTAGAATTGAACATCACTTTGAAAATTTTCTATATTTCAAAATTAATAACAATTGCATTTGTTCTTCTAACAATTCTTACGTTCTTCTAATAATACTTCTTCTAATAATTTTGCCATAATAGCCCACAACACAATTTTGCATGAACATAAGAAGCGCCTTAATATTGCTTACCTATATGAAGCTGATGAAACTATTGCAATTGCATTAAGACAATTGTGCGCATATATTTCATACTATACACCAAACTTGGTGAAACCTACCACCAAATTATAGTAAATTTTCACATAACTTGGTCAATTTAAAGAAGTTACAATTACCAAGCGTTGATTCCTCTGAATTAACACAAATGAGTGTAAATTCAACCGCCTAAATAAGATCTACAAAAAATGTAGTAGATTAGAAGTGACTTGGTTAAAGCTTACCACTGCTTTTCATTCACTTTGTGGAAATATTAATTTTAACAAAAAATATTGTTAATATTAACACCTAAATATTTTACCAACATCATTTGGTTAATTATAAAAGCAAATTTTTACTAGTGTAAGTAGGTAGATATTATTATAATCAAGAAATAAAATATTACTTCAAGATAGGGGGCCGTGAAAATTATATTGAGGATTTAGCTCGGGTAGTTGTGATTTTATAAATTATTGGAAACACAGCCCACGGATACTTCTATTTTTATGGTTTCCTAATAGGTATCAGGCGTGATAAATCCACAATTATGATTTACTGTTTATCCTGATGGTCCTTGTTAATTATTTCTTCATATTATACAATAATTCTTTCGGTGTTAGTTTACGATTTAAACTTTTTGCTTCTATAATTTCTAAAAATCTAGGTGAATCATCAATAAGTAATGTTCTTCGTCACCACTTTTGATGAACATTTCTGGCACAAATTCGTTTGACTACAGCGATCTTTTGCAAAATCTGAAGATGATACAACATTTTGATGTACCTTTAAGTCTCCAAATACACTTTCTACACTTCCTCTTGTTTTGTATTATTTGCATGATATAATATTAAGTTATGTCGCAAAAGTTAAAATCTTCATAATTATTATACTTTATAATATTGTGTATAGTTACATTTCCAGCCACATTGCTGTGGAATGAAAATGGCAGAGCGATGAGAGTGAATTTAATTTTTGTTGTTAATTTTACAAATTGCTAGAATCGAAAGCATGGAATGTATTCTTTTTTGTACTACATCATCTCATATAAAATCACAATAAAACGTTTCTTTTGTGAGTGCAATGCTTTCTAAGTTCTGAATCAGATTTCGGAGCACAATATTCTGAAGAATAGCATTAATGATAAAATATCCTAAATTCATAAGAATTTATTATACACGCAATTTTAGATCTGAACACATAAAATATTCATAATTTGAAATTTGCAAAATGACGAATTTAGTAAATTTAAGTAAAAATGTGTACACAACATACAGTATTTATCTTAATATTTGTCAAGCGAATGCAGGTATATTTACCTAATCTGTTTGCAAATCAATACGAAAGAAACATAAAACAAAACCTTAATTAAACATCTAACTTTTGTCATGTGAAGTTCTATGGAGTGACACAAACATGGATTAGCTGTTTGAACAACGACTGATCGGATTGACGGCAAATTAATTGTGCCACATGACAGTAGATCTTCGTGGCTTGCGTTTGTAAAAGCTCAGTACAATCCGCTTTTACTAAGCCGATTGTCAGGAGCGGATTATGGCGCACCATATTGCACGACGCTAGAAAGGCCATTTTGACCAAGCTTTTTATACATTTTATTTTGTTAGTACACACTCCTATAATCAACAGAGAGTTATATGATACGATTTGTGATATTTGCTTTACATTGTTCTTTTACTGCAATTTGTTTAGCTCTGCTTTAAAAATATTTTTATTTATTGCGATAAATTTCCAAGTTAATATTATTATTATTGTGGTTTAATAACACCATCGTTATTAAATAACGACGACAAATATTAATTAAAAACAAAGTAAATAATTAAACTTTAAAAATAATTCCACACACTTACATAATTTTTAAAATGATTGATAGGAAATTACAAAATTAATTTTAAATAACATAATAGCCATATGCCGAAACTAAAAATTTACTAGTAATTTTCTCAAAAGTTGAAAAAAAATATTGCCATAATCTCAAATTGGCCATTTCCGCAGCATCAGTAATTATCAATATAATGACAATTCCTCATGAGGTTAAACATAAAATACGTTGATAATAAATATTTTTCAGGCTTCATGTGCCATTATTTTTACAAATTAATATATGATGGATCTCTTATTTATATCTTTCCTGTAAAATGTTAACGAAACTGTGAAAAACATTTACAATTACAAAAATTTTGGTGTTTTTAAATGTTTATGTTATATTACCTTATACCTTTTTACAATTTTTTAATTTTCTATCGTTTAAATAACAAAAAAATGAAATTCTAATATAATTTAAACGTTTGTTGCATTCTTTGTAGCTAATTTAAACTATTGATTACCATAATAGATGAATTAAAAATTGTTTCTAATAAATTTTTTTACGTTACTTTAAAAGAGTATAACAACTTTTGTTGAAAGTAAGCTTCTTAAGAACCACAGTGATTTCCATTTAGGCAACTGTGAAAATTATTTTTACCAACCGGTGTTCCGCGGAGCATTGGTTGACAGTGCCGTAACTAGGGTTTGGCCAATATGACCAAAGCCATAGACGCCGTTTGAATGAAGGCGCGGAAATTCAAAATTTCAAATTGAACCTATTTATTTAATCCAGAATACAGTCACCATCCGTAAGTACCAGAATTAAAATTTTTCAAAATTTTAAATTAAAATATCAAAATGTTTAAAAATATGCCCCGATTAAATGAAGGCGCCTAATTTTAATTTTTTAGAGGCTAAACTATGATAAAGAAATGTATAAACTGTCGAAATGTTTTTAATCAGTAACTATATTTCTTCTTAAATTTAATAAATTTTAACTGAAAATAAGTAAGACGGGGGTGCCCCCCTTCCCATTTCCGTTTAAGTGTATTTTACGTACTTGGCCACAGGCGCCAAAAGTCCTAGTTACTGCACTGTTGATGGATCACCAATGCTTTTTACTTTGTAAATTTATGTTAATTGCTGTTTGCGGATGTTTTTCTTAAGGAAGTACTTCTGTGGCAAACGAGGCGGCAAGCTTTCGCCTCTTCCCGCCATGGGACCGTCCCTGATCAGTTATAACATTAGGTGGCCAAATGTAAATTGATAGATAATGGTCGATTTTCCCATTTCTAGAGGTACTTCATAGCTTGTAACGGTTCTCTAAATATTTCCATCACGTTAATTGATTTTCAGAATTTTTATAAAACAAAAAATATTATTTATTTGAATAATATTAATAGCTCTTCCAAGCGGAGAACGTTGAAAATAAACTAAAATAAAAAAATAAAATAAAAAAAAATAAAAAATAATAATCCAACTAATAATATTCGTACTATTGTAATGCGACCTAGGTATTCTATTTAATTTTTTTTTCAAGTTTGTTAATTCAAAATTTTACCTACTTATTAAATGTTTTATTATAATATATAAAACTTATTTATACACTCATTAGGGAGGGGGTTAATGAAAATCTCATGTCAACTTTTTAATTCAGAGAATATAGACTATTATAACTTAAAACAGATAATGTGGCAATCATTACAACAGAGGAAGGATGTATGCCCGTGGAGTGAGTGAAGAATTAGAGAAGGTGGTGTCGCAGACTATTTTTTACTTTTACTACATTTAGTTAATTTGTATATAGAAGACATCAGTATTAAGTATTATTATTTAGTGGTATGGATCAAAATACATGAACACATCAAATAAATTTAATTATCAAAAAATTATCGGGTAAATCTTACGAGACAGGGAGGGAAGTCTCTAATTAAAAAATAACTTCAGATTAATTATATTATTTTGCTTTGATGTCATGTGCAAGCGTACAATAACGCGTATACGAAAAGGCAAAAGCAGCCTTGAAAATATTAAATAAATTATATATACCTTTTTTTTTTGGTGAAATAAAAAATTTGTAAGATAATTATCAGAAAACATAAGCTTATTAACTTTTCTGACGTTCAAAAAAATTTGATTTTTTATCCAATTGTCAAATTTAAAGAATTACTTTTATGCAGTAATTATAATAAGCAATCGATTTAGTAATTGTTTAAAATTCTTTCAAGCCGCCCGTCATGTTCTGGCTTAACTTTTAATGCCGCCCGTTGTAAGCAGTAAAAATAAATTTTTAAAAGAATAATTACTTTGACTATTAATATCACATATATAATAGATAATTAAATCAAAGTAAGACATTTATCGTATTATAATCAATTACTATAGATCAAAACAATTTAAGACTAAGTTACCTGCAGTAATAGTGATATGATGAGCAGTTATGAAGGTGATCAACATTAAGGTGTATCATTAAAAATTAAAATGCTAATTACAATCTAGGTATCGCAAATTATATAAAATGAGATGATAATTATTGACATTATTTGTTTATTCTTTATTGCATAGTATTTACTAACTAGATCATAATGATATTTTTATTAAGTGGTAATGTTCATTAAGTGCTATTCCATCAAGTATTACAACACTTTTTAATATATTTAAGAGTTTTGATAATATAGATACATATTAGTTTCACTACTTTAGTTTTCTTCAAGATGGGTAGATATATCAAATTTAGTAGTAAATACATACTTAATATTATGTATTAATATTTTTTATATCGATAAAAATATATTAAAAAGAAATAATAATTTGAAAAACTCAAAGAAGTTAGAACACCACGAACGAATAGCTTCAAATTTATCTATGATAATTTTTATTATCGCTATTCTTTAATTTGCAGTGGGCGTCGTTTAAACAAGTGTAAATATTTTCATTTAATCGCAATAGCGATAAGTGAAAATTGAGGTTATGTGTTTGTCAACGTATGAATTTATTGACTTACAATATCAGCTGAAAACATCGCAAAGTAGTAGCCACAGCGCCCACTTCTTCTTGTTCCTCCCAGCTATTTATACCCGCCTTTGCGGTCATTGTATGCTATTGTAATCCTTTTATTCAGTATATTCAATTGTATAGGTAATAGGTAAAAATAATAACATACACTTATTCTAAATAATCCGGAATATAGGACCTATTATTAATTTTTCGTGCAATATCCGTCTTTAACTTACAATATTGTGTGCGAATTTATAAGTTTGAAAACGCTGTTTTAGATATTTCAATTGTTATTTTGAAATAAAAATTATTTTTTTTGGTCAGTCGGTACCTATATATTATATAGGGTATAATATAGGGTACCTACTTCATTTTAATTTTAAATTATGTTATATTTAACATAATTTATATTTATTACGTTATATTTAATCATAAAATAAACAAAATTAAAGATAATACAGATTAATAAAATATATATAAGTAGATATCATTTATGAATTATGCATATCTGGGTGGTAAAAGCAGCTGTACCTCTAAGATTGCTCGTTTCAGTAGCCTTATAAGTATTACATTGCATTAAAAGTATTTTGTTCAATTTCTATAAAAGGGCAAACGCTATAGAACCCGATAAGTTACATATTTCATACTGAAATAGTTAGCTACTGTTAAAGTAAATTAAAATTTATATTAGAATACGTAAATTTTAAGAATTTTACACTTATTACAGATTTAAATTCAGATTATTTGGATATGTCGTTCGGACGATCTCCTGGAACACCGGGTATGCCAGGCTCTAATCAAAGAACGAAACGAATGAGGACATCATTTAAACATCATCAATTGAGAACCATGAAGTCCTACTTTTCTGTTAATCACAATCCTGATGCGAAAGATCTGAAACAACTTTCACAAAAAACGGGGTTGCCTAAGAGAGTTTTACAGGTAGGATCATACTTATTATTTTGTATTTATTGCAATATTTAAATGCATTTATTTGAATTATTAATATTATAGATAATCTATTCTTAAAATTATGTATTTAACCAAACGTGGTAGGTACAAGAAAAACTGTATATCTGAGATATTTAAATTATATAGTACGACCTACCGCTCGCCGCGAGCTCTATATGCTCTCCTAACGAAGTTAAAGACAAACACACAATTTCAGTCGACTGAAAGAATTTAATAGACCCGCTTTTTATTGCTAACAGGCTCTCGAATGGATGGAGCGATTGTTTATCAATGAAAAAAAGCTGAATTTGCACTCTGAAATGTTAAATTGCTCACGATTCTCCGTCAAATTAGAACTCAAATTTACACAATTTATGCTGTATTAGACAGTTTTGCCACTAGTAAATTCAAATAAGTAATCCGAATCTCAAGTCACATCGAACCTGATCCGTACTGTTGTCTGAAACCTATATATACAGTAGAGTCGTTTTTTAATGGTTAAATGTATTTTGAGTTTTCAAAACAGAAAAGTATTTTAATGTGTAAATTTTGGATCACTCTTCCTGTCGTTTTCTGATATTTCTTGAAATGTTAAAATCAATATCACCCTGGTGTATCCGAGCACGCCTTTTTAAATCTATCCACCCACATCTTCAAATAAAATAAATCACTCTCCCCTCGACGATGCGGTCCAATTACTCCAACTTTACTTTTATCCCTAAAGAGGGTTTCGTTACAGTCGCCATTTTCATAGATTCATCTTTCACTGCTAAAAAATTAAATTAAAAATTTATTCAAGGAGCATAATATTAAATAATATGTATACTAGTAATAATAATAATTCATTTATAAAGGACGTGTAGGTGTTTAGATTTATTATAGGTTCCTATTATTATAATATTATAATGCCACGAAATAATTTTGATTATTTTTTATTTGGTTTATTGCATAATAAATATTGAAGATTTGTAATTATTTCGTTGTTTTATAAAAGAACATAGGTACTTGTGCTAAATGCAATAAACATTGTTAACTTACAGCACGGTTAGAAAGCATGAAGAATTGGCTTAATTCGTAACGGTAGGGTAGATTTATTACAGAAAACAAAAATTAGTTATATTATGTTATAGTTATTACTATAACCACTGAAAACGCATTGCTTAGTTATTAATGAAATATAAATAATAATAATGAAGTACAGTACAATCTCAGAAATCAAAACCATCATCAGCAATATCAGTTTTGAATTAGATGTTATTAAATATCAGGATTTATTATATTGATTTTTTTAAATTTTGAAAGTTACGGACTTCAGATTCTCATCAAATTATCTTACCAATCACTTCAAATAATTTATTACATAAATCGAAAAGTACGTGGCATGACAAATTTTATCAAGGTCGGTTCATATGCCCTGTGTAGATATCTTACATAAATTTTGAATTTACATCAATATAACGCTTTATACACTAAAAGAATCCCATCAGCTAGCGACAAATTTATCTTCTTTTAATTATTACTCTACATAGTTACATACATTCAGAGATAAATAATTTGTAGGTATGTTCTATAAGCGTTTTGTTTCCGTTTAAAAATGTTTACTAAATTTTTACTTTATCATTAAATAGAAATCAATTTTTTCTCATGTTTTTCTCATAAGTAATTTCTTATAGTCTGTGTTATTAATCCAGGTATATTGTTATTTATACAACTAATTTGCTTTCATGGATTAATGTAACAATTATTTCTACAATTAGGCTTAGATCTTTACTAGTTAGGAATAACAGAAAAAAAAATTACCTATCAGTCTGCAAGTTTTTTTTTTTATTTTTTTTACTCAGCTCCTGCTTTCTCGCACTTTTGAATCTTAAATGGAAGGAATTTTAGTTTCGAAAGCAAATTTTTAATTAAAAAAAGTGTTTATGGAATTTGAATTTCATACATAAATCTCCAAAATTTCTAAAGCACATTAGAAACTTGGAACATTTGGTTTCCTGGCATCGAATATACGCGTTTACCTTTTCACTGTAAACTTTTAGTTTTATTTATTGAGTTTATTAATTGTAAAAGGATTAAGAAAGTTAATAATATTATGCATCTCAAATCTATATGATTTTCTAACTACGATACAATAAATTTAGTATCTAGTAGGTAAGATTTTTACATATATACGATTAAAATTGGATGAGATTATCAAAGTGATAAAATTATTATAAACGAATTTTACAATAATATTGTTACAATGCAGAGGCGGATTAAGGTCGGTTGAGGTATCGGCCGTAGGAGAAAATATTGGGTCCCTTAAAACAAAGAGAAAAACAGAAAAAAATATAAATAAATACACGTTAACCATCATATGAACCAAACTTGGTGCTATTAAAATGAATATAATATTATAGGAAATGCAAATTATAATTTTCATAATTCACTTAGAAGTCATTAATCTTTAAAGAGGTTTAATAGATACATAAGGTAATTTATTATAATATATAAATCCGTTCGAAGCACCCAAAATAATAAAAAAATGTTATGAATTAACCTGTAATCATAATATATACAGTAGAACCTCGATTATCCGGGCGCGCATTATCCGTGAAGCGGTTTATCCGTGGGCGCGTTATACATCGATTACCGTGCGCGAATTATCCGTGCCGCGGTTTATCCGTGCGTATAGACTATGTGCAAGTTGTATTTCAAAAAATACCAATACAAATAAATTTGAAATTTGTTGAAAGGTATGAGGAAAAACAAGTAGTATTTCCTGAACTTCTTTGCGCCATTTCTATGAGTATATTAAAACAAATTAACAAACTAATGTACAAAATTTTGAAAAGTAAATTGAAATCAACTAAATCACACTGCAAAATTGATTTAAAAATTTCGTGATTTAAGTGTAAATGGCATTTAATAATACAGCAACACATACAAACTGTAATAATTAGTACCATGAAAAGTTCCACATTTCCCCACCGTAATCGCTGGGATCGAATTTTTAAAAATTCAAATCACTTGCTCATTGCCTATACTACTATATGTAATATCAAACGTATAGAATTTATTCTTACTTCAGAGCTGCACTTGCATTACATACAAAAGCGGTTTAGTGTATTTTTTTGTATGAAATATACTATATTATAATAAGTATATTTTGTAATATTGATAAAAAGAAGTCAATTATTATTATCCGTGCTTTTCAATTGAACAGTTCGGTTCCAATCGGCCCGGATAATCGAGGTTCTACTGTATAATAATTTTAATTTTGTTGTATCACCCGGCAGAGTACCGGTGTTTATACCTAATCACGATCACCAAAATTATTCGTCTGCTAGAATGAAGTTTTACAAATAATGTTGTTATTGCAATTTAGGCCTTTCTCAGTCTGCTCATGTAATATTATTTAATTTATTAATTTATCTAATTTAGTTTTATTTGTTAGTATATAAGACTTTCATTGTCTATAAACAAGATAGGTGTGTGTAAGTACATAAAACTTGCTATTATTTAAAAAATTTGTAATTCTTCAAATATTTGAAAATTTGCAGTAAGTAAAAGTTATGTTCTTAGACAGTTTGTTTAAAATTGTTTGCCTCTACTATTAAGACAGGGAATTAGCTTGTTTAAAATAAACACGCCTAGATGAATATACTGTTTGTCAAATAAATGTAGCGTCGGGATAGCAGCCAGATGAAATATTATTTCCGAGGGTTCTGTTTTTTTTTTGATATTAATCTTTCAAATTTCGTCATCAATCTTAACATTTCGAATAAAAAAATAACGAATTTGCGTGGGTATATATTACAATTTGATTTAGTCATATAAAGTATAATATCAACCATTTTGTCTTGAAATTTTATTGATCTCGATAGGGTAAGCAACAAGACAGCCAATTCAAGCGGGATCTCCATGGTAATCAGTCAGTCCACAGTCATTTCTCATCACTAACATTCCGACACAGACGCCTTCAGTAATTAGCAGAAATAGAAATATATACTCGCTAGACTCAAACGATGCTTTGTATAGTCGCCCATGCACAACTCCTTACAAGTTTTATCGAGATAACCATAATTAATTTTAACTGTTAGTAAATAATCTAAAACAATAATTATTTTAAATTTAATTTTTTTTTTTCAAAAATTACCTCTAATATTAAAAATACTTTTATCGATACTAGAAAATATATATCATTCATTTTTGGTCCAATATATAGATTGGTACCAAAAAAAAAACAATAACATTTATGGAATTAGTTTCATTGGTGAAAACTTTTTAGTGTTTTTGTAGTTCTAAAAAGTGTGTAGTCCACTATTTAGTCATTTCAATGCATTTTAATGTATATAATAAATAATATGAAGTATACATATAATGTAGAAAACGTTTCTCAATTTTGAATCCGATTTTGTTCAGGTTTATACATAAGTTTTCTGCTCGACACACTCGGCGTATTGAATTACGAATTATCGAATTCAATAAATCTGCGAAGCGTACTTACTAAAATAACATAAAAAAGGTCACGATTGTAGTATACTGTAATATGGTTCATCCTAATCATTATTTTATAGATATATACCTAACCAAACATTTACCTCCATAGGTACGATTCTTGAAACAGTTAATTATTTATATAGGAATACACTTTCTGTTATGGATAACCGAACATTGAAAAGTTACGCTTAATAAAGATACCTCGGATTAATTAACTACTAAATTAAACGAAAAAATTTTGTCAATAAATACATATTATACTAAGGTATTACTATCAAGTACTATACTCCGAATACTGCAAAAAAGTAACCTTCCAAATTTACACAGTTAATTGTTCTCAAATTCAATACACGTAATAAATGATAAAGAAATTAATTATTTTTATTAAAATGTAATTATAAATTAAATGTTTCATATTATGTCAGAGAAAAAGTATGATTTTAACTTCAGAACTTACAGGATATTAGATCAAAACTATTGATAATACGATATACGATAATTTATTATACTTTGTGATACTTTTGTTCGATCACATTATTTCGAATTTCGGATTCTCATCAGACAAACCTGAAATTATTCAGTAAAAGTACCTGAATAGTTAAACTAGATTTGTCTAATGAGAATCCAAAATTCGAAACACTGTATATTATATTATATGATGGAACAAAATTGTCACAAATAGTAATCAGTCAATTCAATAATTTTGATCTAATGTCATGTAAGTTACGAAGTTAAAATTATAATTTTTCTATAACATATAAAAAATTTAAAAACTTTATTAAATATAATGATATAATATCTAAAGAATTTCAATCGTTTGTTTCACTTGTTTAGTTTTTGAGATTTTAACATAATAATATAATAATAAGTGTTACAAGAAAGGAAAATATAGGGTTTTGTTTGTATGCTGTTCAATTTTTGATCAAAATTAAAATATAAAAACGATAAAAAAATAAATTTTAAATAAATATTTAAAAAGTAGAAAAGACGAGAAATAAAATAATAAAGAAAACAATTTAAATTGCAATTTTTGATTAGCAGCTATTAACTTAAGCCGAAAGAGTAAAAGAAAAATCAATTGGATTGAAAATATTGCTAGCGTTTGCATTGTTGTGAAGATATAATATTCTGCAGTCTTAGTCTATCCTACTTTAAAAATATTAAAAATACTAATTTTGTCGGCAAAACAAAAAATACAAATTCTAAACCTTAAAATAAAAAATTTATTTTTACCTTAGCGTATAAAATTACATTATATTAAAGCTGAAACGTAACTGGACGGTTGTAAAAACGTCTGGATTAAATGACGAATTTCCGAGTTGTGCAGTACGGTGTTGAAGTTAGAATAGTCAAATGGATCATGCGGTTTGTTTGAACTTCTTCTCCATAAAACGAAGGTCCGCTGCTTTTACTAATTATGTGTTACTTTCATCATATTATAACTTTGACTTATTTCTATATGCAGTATTCCACTTACCATAATAAATATTTTGATTAAAGGGAATGTTGCAAATATATTCTTCATGTAAAAAATAGTCGGTCTGGCTCTACATAATAGTAGATAAACATGACTTGCTTACTTTCAATAGCTTAATTTTGTATTTTTGACTATTTGCGAAATTATTTTTTCCGTTAGATAAGTACTACCTACTTAATAATATTTCAATAACTACTTACGATATACCTACTAGTTACCTACCGATCAAAATTTTAGAACAAAATCTTTTTTGGAGAGCGGTAGCATTATTTCCATAGAATATTTGACAGGATGAAATAATTTCATCAATCTAAATTGTAAACGTTTTGAAAATACATATAAAACGAAACATATCAAATAACAATCGAGACGGCAACAAATAACAAATAAAATGCGACTGTGCAAAAACTGGCCAGTTCGTGATTTTGCTAATTCATTGTAGTGTTTTTGCATCGGCCATATTGAAAGCGCTAACGCTAACAAATGATAATGGGTAGTTTGAGATTCCTCCACGGATCTGCGCCATCCGGTTCTTGTTATACTATTATCACCACGTTCATTTTATTGTTATTAATAGTGGCAACCTTATTCGGAATAAAACAGCCGCTTTTGTAGACGTTTTAGTCACCTGATTAGTACAGCAAATCGGAACTCTCATGCAATTTTCATTAAGAACGAGGCTTTAACTGTTCCTTGAATAATAAAATTTAACAATTCTGTTTTATGGGCGCCATCGACTTTTATGTACTTACACTTGTTGTGCAATATACTTTGATGTTTCTACGATTCAAATCGATTCCAAATACATTTACTTTTTTAAACGCTTTTTATTATTCTTTGTTCTTTTGATGTCTTTGAACTTGAGCTTTGGAAATCGTTATTTCTCGGGCTTGAATAATTTTAAATTTAATTAATATTATGTATGTACCTACCCACGTAAAATATTTACTTCTTTAAAATAATAATCGTCCAGTTTTTCATATATTAATCAACATATTTATTTTTTCAGGTATGGTTTCAAAACGCAAGAGCCAAGTGGCGACGAATGATGTTAAAGCAAGAAGGTAAGTCGGGCGAAAAATCTAGCGGCGATGGATTAAGTGATATGGAAATGTATTCTCATGGTGCAGGACCAATGTCAAGCAGTATGCAATCGTTACCTCCCCAAAGTCCACCGTTCTTGCTTCCATCGGGTAGTCCGTCGTCATTAGATTGTTCTTGAAATTCCATAACAAGCTATTTCAATTACATAAAGTTGCGAAGTTAAGATTGTTGTACATCCGTGTAAAATATAAGGTGAAGTGTTAGAAGAGTAAAACGTTTTTTAATACTAAGTTATTTATTTACCTACAATAAGAAGCAAAAAAGCACTTGTGATTTAAATTTTTGTTAAATCGGCAATGACGGATACATACCTACACACTACTACTGTTGTTAATATTCTTTATATTAATTTAAGTGATATTATTGCAAAGTAAATTCCTAGTAGGTAGTAGGAAGTGATATTGACTTGCATAAGAGGAAGTGTTGTGTACTTATTTATATTTTTTTTGTAAATATATTACCACTGCAGATATGGGCATATTTCCTATATTAAAGTGCAAAAATAATGTAATTCTTTTCGCAAAAACACTGTGCCCATTCTGAATTTAAAATTTTAAATATTTGTAAATGACAATATAGTTTTTGTACTATTACATGATGTACATGTATTTTATTGTAAAATGCATTCAATGCATTATTTATGTACCTATAATTTTAATCAACTGTGTGACTGAAATTTGATGCGTTAAATTACATTGTTCCTATAATAAATAAAGTTAGTCAATAAGAGGCACATATGAAAAGAAAGCAGCACTTCAATATATTTATAAATTGTTACGATAATGACTATTCGGTTTGTTTGTGAATTGTCTTCCTTTTTAAAGAATCGAAACAAAAGAAATATATAGCAGTCACTTGAACCAATCGAACCGAATTGTTTGTTGGTTTTAGAGAGAGATCGACATGATATAAACAAAAGAATATAAGAAAGATGGAAAATACAGACAAACTTATTGTCTTCCTATATCGCCAAACAAGTTTTTACAATTTTCAATTCGATTCAAAATGGTGTACATTGATAAATGTATCTTCCATATGAATTTTCTTGTTAAATTTAATGTCAAAATTGAAAATCAAACATATCTGTTTATATATAGACGAAGCCCAACAAATGTAAGAATGTATAAATTATTTGGTATGTTTGTAAATTGATATAAAATGTAATTACAAAATTTTAATATTATCGCTACCTCAGTTTTAATTGTAAATACCAAGGTAGCAAAATCCTATTATAAATATATTATTATTTTAAGAAACATTTGAGTTTTATTATTTAACAAAATGCAAAATCAATTTTTAAAAGTACATACCAACATACATATTATGTACATACTCACGTATAATAACTTAAAGCTCTTGGTGAGTTTTTATGCTTACCCACATATAAAAGGATGCAGTAAATTACTTGCTAAAATGTGAAATAGAGCGAATATAATAAAAATCTCAGACCGAATAATAATATTATGTACTATATAGAAGCGCACACATATTACATAGCTTGGATTCAAATTATAATAGTTTACTGTTGATTATGTTTCAAACTATTACTTCTTATAATAATTCATGCCAGGCCACTCCGGGTTACTTTTCAATCCTGGTAAGAATGTATGTCACTTCACAGTACCTAAAAATTTTCATAAAAAGAATTATAATTGTTATACTATACCTACTCAACGCATTCTATTTTTTTATTTTCACAAGGTATTTTTTATTTCGAAAATAACAACGAAAATAAAGTGATTCAGCTACAATATTCTTAAATTTTTTAATGTACCTAATAATAATTATGCCGTTTAAAATAAGTTCAGCATTTGAAATGGTAAGTGACAATACATAAATCATTTAGTGGTAATATTGTAGTTTGGATCCGTAGTTCATTAAGTAACAAACTACCACAATGAAATGTATTACGATCAGACCGTATCGGCATATTATGTCGAAAATAATATGATAATTTTACAAGGGGAGGTGCAACCTTGGAGAAAAAAGACGAATATTGCTCCACAACCATCTGCATTTAACACTGACAACCCAGAAAACCTGTTAATAAATTTGACATTAATTTGTAATAGCAAATATGACAATGACACTCACTGTATTATTTAATTCCTAACTGAGCCAATCCATAGTAAATAGGATATCAATATTTATTAACGTATAGAGATACATACTAACTTGTTTAACCTTTGACGTAGTACATATAATGAAATAACTCAATGAAATATTAATAAATTTAAAAAAATATTTTTCCAATTAACCAGCCTCAACGTTATTATCACACAAAATCGTAATAATTTTCTTCTTTGAACTTTTAAAATTCTGATTATTTAGAAAAATCAAATAGTTTATCCGTAGATTATAAGTAGATATTTATGAAAGCCTAAATACTATCGCACACGACAGACTTATTGTCGGTGAAGTCACGGACCGTCTTAGTAGGAGAAAAAGTAGAAAGATGAGACCGACCGACAAATCGCAGTATTGGTAGGTACTATATATTTTTAGGATATCTATCTATCTTGAAATGAGTTCAAGGTTATATTCAGACAGGAATGAAAACTATTCATTCTATCAAGTTTTGTTACGCACCGTCCTTTACTCGCAAAATTCCAATTTGTTGGTCCGTAAGATAAATCAATGCATTTATGTTAACAAAAGTATCAAACAAGTATACAAAGCAAGTAAACAAAGTATTTTAGAAAACATTGAAACGTTGAAAACGATTTAATGTCTATTTAAAATTATTCTCATTTTATAGGCGACGCGATGCGGCAGTAGGTAAGTTGGATAGTACGCCACGCGTGTAAAATATACAAAAAAATTCTTGAAACGGAAAAAATTATGAAAATATGTAGGTATTTCTAAATTTACATAAATAATTTCAAAATATTTGAAGTAAAATACCAAAAAGTTGGAAAAACGTTTGTTATAACATTATTAACTGCAAGGCGATTAAGAGGTCACTTGTGCTGTTTATCAGAAGTGATTGTGGAGCTTAATCAAGGTAAACCTACTGCTTAGAATTTATTTGTATAAAAATGTTGTACAATTTAATACTTATTCTTTTACATACTAAAGAGAGCTTACTGATGAGAGCATCATCGATATTTATGGCAATTGATTGACATGTGAATATTAATATTTAATGGAAAAATATGATATCATTTAAAGGTTCCATTTAAAAGGCACTTTTCAAAATGTTATGTTTTGTTTAGCAAAATTGGCTCAAGATATTACGAGAATTCTTTTTCATGGTAGGAAAATAAATACCATAGCTTTGAATAACTCCTTTTTTTAATTAACTCATTTGGGTTCAGAAGTGCTGTGTGAGCACTGGAATAAATATTCTAGTAGGGTACCAACCTTGCTAGATGCATAGTCCATAGATCAAACTTGCGCATTAAAATCACAGCGCTATCGACGGCACGTACGACCAGATTTGGAACTGTTGTTTCCTGCTTTATAGCCCGTAAAATTCACATTTACAGGGGTTAATTGACCCAATTCATGTATCATTATAAAATTTAGCATTACATGAAAAACCGTATAAGAGCTTCTAGAATCTGGGAGAATTTGTAAATTAAAATTATATCGTTCTTTAAAATAATCTTTAAGAAAAATAGAAGATTGCAAATATTATTATTATTATTATTTTACAGGGGAATTAATAATAGAAAATAATCTGGCTTTCGTATTTTATACCAAAAATTACATTATAGTTATTAATACAAACACAAACTACAACTATTTACAACTTTATAAAATTAAACATAAACTAAATAGAACGTTAAAATATAGAATACTAATAGAATAATAGAATTAATGGAATTCTGTAATATAATAAAATAATGGAATTATCAAATACCACACAAATTAATTTGTATAAGCTTATTTTTACTCTATTGGTAACATTATTTACAATTTTTACAAATCATTTCTGTACTACAAGTATTTTACAGTGTTTGTATTTGAAGTGACGTCAAGCGAAGTTTATTTATATTATTATTTTTATAAAATAATTATTATTATTCATAAATAATAGGTAAGTTTGGTTAAGATCACCGTTATTTTATTTTGAACGGCATATTGTTGTATTTATATTTTGTTATAATTTTTGTTAATTTACTTTCCTTGGTTTGCTTTGTGTAGAACTTTTTGGAAACATAACATAAACTATTTGTACGATTGTATAAATATTATCTCCATATTGATAATTTCACGCAATGTTTCTATTCTGGTAAATGAATCCACTCCCGTTACTAACATTGTTGCACCAGACCGGGCGGCATACTAAATTATTGGTCTTAAAATGGTTTTATACAATAACAGTTTATTTGGTTGCGTAATTGCATTTTTAGTATACAACTGGATTGCATAATATGTTAGTTGTATCTTTGTAGTACAACGACCAGGATATGTTTAGTTGACGATTTTAAGTTGTTTATTTTGAAAACTCTTGTACATGATGTTAATTGTAGGGTTGTATTGTCTCCTTCGTGAAGCCGAATAGAAAATCTGGAAAAGCTGGATCCTATTTAGTATTATTTTTGTCAACTTATCCGTTAAATTTAATAAGATAATAATTTTATAGCGTTCTGCATTGATGGGGTTTCTATTTGGTTTTAAAATAGATACTACAATACCTGGTTTCCACGATGCCAGAATGGAACGAAGTATATAGTTGTATATACATAGTTGTACTATACTGCCATTTTGGCGAGATTGTTTTAAAAGTATAGTTTCAATACTATGAAATCCAGGAGCCTTTTGATATGGTATAGGTCACAATTTCCACTGGAGTCGTAAATAATTTCACCAATTTCTGGTTAATCTGATGCGGTTCCTAACGATCTCTGCAATATGATTTTTAATTTCCACTTGGTTTACGTTGATTATCCTTTCATTTCCATTATGAATTTTTTGAAAAGCACTTAATGCTTGGCTACGTCAGTCATTGGTATCAAGTCGTTTATTGTTTTTAAAGATGTTTAAAGATGGATATTAAGACTTTTTGAGATTTTTAGTAAATTTTCATACCAGACTAATATCTCGTGGCGTTAATTCTGTTTATAATTCTATCTATCTATGATGTTTATAAATAATTTATATTTTTTGCTACATAAATAATGAATAAAGATTTCAAGTGTCGTAAAAATAAACTAGGTTGATTGCAATTAAATTCCGAATATATATAACTATAATGCCATCTACTAAGATAATTTCTAGTCCAATAATTAAACCCGTCCTTAAAGAAAGAAGAAAGAAAATATCCTTAAAAGATTACCCCACCTCTTGAATCTGCTTTGAACTAGGTTTTATACATTGGAATAACTGGCAGTACCAGAATTATAACCATACCTTCCCGGATCCTGGTCTGCAGGTGTAAGCTTTATATTGCAGTGCTGGTTGCTTCCATACTGTAACATAAAATCAAAATCAATTTAAGAGGTGAGAATTTTTAATACATAATATTTGGTAAATAGATATTTTAAATTTCGTGGAAAAACTAAGTTCCTAATAAGCTTTTGTCATTTCTCAAGCAAATGAGCAAATGTTGATTAAATTTATAATTATTTTACGTTAATGTTACTCAAATACACTTTTAATTTTTCCTATAAATTTGGAGTGGATTTATTTAAATATATTTTGGTATTTCTCGGAAGCTCAATAAGCCAGTTCTTAACAACTGTTCTTAGTAACACAGTTCTTAGTAACAAATTTCGTGCTTCTCAATTTTTCTCTCCCAACAACCTGTTTTTCAATATCTGTTGCCCTTTGCAATTCCGGTACTTCCTGAATTGTAACTGTACTTACAACTTAACCATTATGGGGCCATACCTAGTACCCGGGTACTATTTTGACTTTTTAGCATAACTTTTTTCCTCTCGGGCCAATTTTTTTGACCTTAGACGACATCTCTACGAAAGAAGGTTCTCTGCACGCAAAACATTATAAAGAAAAAAATGATAATATTAAATGAACCCGGGTACTATACGTATGGCAGATATATGGTGTAAATTTGTATGGCCCCATAAGGGTTAATAAAATATTGGATATTATTGTACTTGTATTTTAAATTTGGTGCATATACTATAGATCTGTATTTCAGTCTTCTGAAATATTCTTCGGTTCTTTAGTGTTTTACAAATCCCCAAAAACCCAAGCTTTTTCCCTACATTTCGTCATATTAATTTTTGTGTAATTATTGTTTTCACAAAATTAAATTTTTGTAATATATTAATTTAATATAATTTTACTTATATTAAATCTTGTTTTTAGATTAATTTATTAAGTTTTATATTTAGATAAATATGTTTAAATCATAAATTAAATGGAATACCTATTATGGAGAATCACTGTAAAGCAGTGCTTTTTTTGTACTATATGTACTATTTTGTAGTATATTTTACAATAACTTCAAATACCTTAAAAGTTGAAACAACATTGAGACTATAAAATAAACAATGAAAGCCAGCATCAGAATGTAGATTCAATTGAAGTCCGGTTTATAGTTTCTCTTTACATTATGTTACCATTTTAAACTTGGAATAAATAGAGCAATGGCATCGTGATGGTAATTATAGTTTAAATTTTGAAAAATAGTTCATTTAAATGTAGATATATATTATTTATATTAATTCAATAATTTAAATATATATATTGAAGTGATATTTTTTTGTAAAATTTAAATTTGCAATTTTCAAAAATTCTTCTTTAAAATAATTTTGGTTTCTGTCGAAATTTTGTCCAGCAGGAACGTTAATGTTTATCGATAAGCGTACCCATCTGCACTCGTATCCATTATTGATTTGCCGTTCCTTTAATTTTCAAAATTACAAATATCTACTATAGATCAATTAATTTTTATTTGATTCTTTCATTCACCCAGAACTTCATATTTTGTTTTTAAAATTAAACAATTTTATCGAAAATTATCTTTTAATTTGAAATAATTACAAATTTTCAAATTTATTTAAAACTCACAAAATTATTACGTCCAAACTCATCCGACATCTTCCATGAAAAAGCCCCTTTTTCTCCGCTAGTTGGCGTCAGGTTTGCCAACTCGCGGAAATTTCAAAATTTAAATTATAAAAACAAAATTCAAATTTTGTTCCACGACAATATATAAATTAAGAAAATATAATACATAAATTAACAACTTTTATAATTCATAAACACGTGTCATTTTTTAAAATATTTTAAGGCCCTATTATTTATTATAACCTTAAAGTTTACCAAGATCGTGAAAATTGTCCATCTATACAGCAGGATGTTGCAAGATTAGTAATTGATCCGTCTACTGTATCTACTATAGGTGGTTTATAAACATTGATTTTGTACAATCCTTTCACTTTGTCTACCAAAAGTTTTGTATTTTAGACATATTAGACTTCAAGACGACGACGGCAAAATCCCCAGATGCTCTTCCATCCAGTACTCAAAAAGGTGGAGCGCACAGTTGCATTTTTCTCGAAAACGGAAGACATAGATACTTGGAGTTTGCACCAATAGAAAGAAAATCAAAGTTTAGATTGCACACATATTTATAAATTAATCAAAAACTGTGGTTACTTTCTTACTTCAAAAAATATGGAGAAAGGCTGATTAGTACAGGGCAATTAGGTGTAAATAGCATGACAAATAAAATTAGACAAATAGCATGAGTAGCATGACTAGATTGTACTTCGAGGTCTATTTAATTAAAATAAGTGGTAGTGCAGCTCTTGCCAGATGATTGGAAGCCCACATCTAGGAAATAAAAATACGACTAAGATTTTTTTCATAAAAAATTTTTTTTACATTAGTATCTATAAACAAAATTTATTTTGTAAAATTTGTATTAATACCAGTGTGAATTCTTCTGGCAAATATCAATAAAAATCATTTTTAAAATATCAGTGGAAACTTAGGATATAGAGAAATATCCAAATAGTAGAAAAGCAAAATAAGATAAATCGTCATAGCAGGGCTATTTGTGAATGTTGCTACATTGTTACTTAGTATATACTTATGAGGAGTACCTTAAGTCATCATTTTTAAAAAGTGCCAACTTCAGACACTATGGAGATCCAAAATAGCCTATATGTACCAACAAAAGCGCGTATGCCTTACTGCCCACTTTGTTGTCGATGACCTGCGAATGGATTGGCAGGTAGACTAGCTTAAAATTCACGATAGGAATGATATTGGTGAGTGCTCTTAACAACTAATTGTTGGGCGTCAAATGCCAAAAAACCTCTTTTGAAGAAAAAGACACTCTTTTTCTGTGCAAATACTTAAATATATGTATATTACGAAAATGAAATTTAAAAAAATTAAATTTTTAAAAACCTTAACTGCGTATAACCCCTTAAATGGTATGTTCAAATGTTACGATAATTCTGTACTCGCCCAGCTTCCAATCGGACGTAAAAAAAACTTTTTGAATACTTCCAATGAAATTCCAATCTCACCAGAATATCGTTTTCCACAGCAAACACGAATTCGTCTTACAGCTTCATGGAATATCCTGGTTTATAGAACCGTATTCTCTGATCTTAATTTATAAGCACAAAATCATTATAACACAAGAGAACAAAATAACCAACCCCTCGATTCCTGGCAGAATTTAAGCCAAAATTGAAAAAAGGCAATCAACGAAAAATTTAGTCATTGATTTTAAAAAGTAACAGTATGTTTGAATTAAAAAAAAAAGTTGTCGTGAAGATTAAAGCTGTTGATTCTCGTATTTCTATTGTGGTCCTGACTTACAGGTCCGGCGTTACCATAAGTGCGGACGGTGCCTTTGCACATTTTTTGTCCATCCAACTTAACTTAAGCGAATCCGGTAACCAATCTCAACCAAACACTCTTCCCAAAGTCTTTTGGCAATATGACAATTAATCAAAAATTTTCCAATATAACGTGATTTTAACTAAAGTTAATCAAAATTTTATTACAGACCAAAAATTCTTGTTCTAGCGCTTATTCTATCTCATTCCCTATTCATTTTCTAATCTCCTCTTATTTTTCATATCAATTTAGGTATTACCGAGAAATAATTTCAGATATATACTTGATATTAATGCTCAAAGTTTCGACTGCTGGACAAAGACTTTATGTAGAATAATTGTTGCTTATTTAATTTTCAACAAAAAAGCAGTTAAAATAATTTTTGATTTTTCTTAAATGTAAGCGTTATTCACAAAATTATCAAATGATATGTGATAATTATGTAATAAATAATAATATTAGAGACCCTTCGGATATTAAAGTAGTTATCGACTACCGACGCATATGAATGAATTTTAACAAGATAGTGCTCCAGTAGCACACGTATAGAGAAAGGCTAAAGGGCCTTAATAATATTGCAAGTAAATACTGTCGCTATTGATGAAGACCCAAAAGCAACGTTCGTGATTGGTTAGATTAAAAATACTTAACATGCACATTCGAAAATTTAAAATGTTAATAGTAAAATATTAATTAAATTATCGAATTTATTGCTTTTGATTAAGCATTGCATTTTTGTATTTCTAAAAGGTTTATTAATAAGAACCTTTTTTTTATTGGGATTGTATTTGCTTATGGCATTCACTGTTTTGTCATAATTGTAATGAAAGGTCTACATTTTACTACAACGAATTAAATTTCGCCAAAAAATTGAATAAAAATAATTCAAATTCATAATAAAAATGGGTCTATAAAAACCATACTTTGTAAAATTATCATAATCATCCATCTCGTGTTTTTCAGAAAGACGGTTTTTTTTTTACTATCTTTTGTAGAGCTACGTAAAATTGTAATCTCTGCAATATATTTAGATAAAGAAATTAAGAACTTTTATCCTAATTGTGTGTTCAATATAAAATTTTATAGAAAGTTCTTATTGAAAAACCATGTACAATACTCTTTAAATGTAATACACTTTTTTTAAACTAAATATAAAATATGATTTGGGTCATTCAATATCAAAAGGTTAAATCTGGTTACTAGACCAATTCAAAAAATTGATTTTTTATATGTAATTTGTCTATAACACATTTGGTAGTTCAAAATTATCATTATTTAAATTTTATTGTAATATGTTTTTGTGTGGCTTTTTTCTTAAGTAAAAACTTATCAAAAAAATTTGTAGTATAATTCAAAATGCCGCAATAAACTACAGCTGTTTCAACTTGACTGGTGATTTTATTCGAAACATTGCAATATAGTATCATCAGATCCACATACTCGTATTATTGTTTTATAGTCGCAGTATTACGAACAGAAAAGAAAAGTAATGACAATTTACACATTTTCATAGTTTCTTAAAACAACCTAGTAGTATTTAGATATCTTGAACAAAATTGAAAGTGTTTAAATTTTATTTAAGTATTTTAATTTCATTTAGATTTATTTTAATAAATTCAGTACCTAGTAAGTATATCAAAATATTCAAAATATGTTTATAACAAGCTGGTACTGTACCTACTATGTATACTATATTTATTTCGCTCTTCGCTCGTGAGTGAGGTATAAACTTTTTAAAACTGAAAGTTTTATTTTAACAATCATATTATTTGTTGAATGAAATTTTATCTATTATGCATTTAAAATCTACAGCTTGTAGTTAATTAAGAAATTCGGAAAATTTTGTAACATGTTAAATTCGTAAGTTTTCAATTCTCAAAATTATACGCTAGATTTCATAGAAGTTTTGTAACGAAATGCCACTTCTTTCTTAATTCGTATCATATTAAGCATGGGAATAGCAACTAAATCTGAATTCATATGTGAAGCAAATGTTGCACCCACATGTTGAATGTAGCTTGGTGATTGATGACATCAGTGACCCGTGGATAATTTACGTTTAATATTTTGAATTTTGATTTCAAATTTGCTAAAACTAATATGGTAGACTATTTATTATTTCACCATAAAAAAAAACACAAAAGTAAATACCATATGTTAAATATTTAATGAATTAACTGTATTCAATTTAGTCAAATTATACTAAAATCCGGTGGCAACCACGAAACGCTTCAAACCCTCAATTAAGAAAGTTAATGTTTTCCATGCAACCATAATTTGACGTGGTAATAAATTTTATTTTTTCCAAATCAGAGTTTTACTTAAAATCTGTGTGGGGTCTTAACAACAATTATTAACTTTCAACAGTAGATGAGTAAAATGATAGTCGACTTTTGACATGTCGATGATTTATTATTTATGTTTTCGCATATTTCGAAGACATTTTCTGGAAACACCGGAAATTAATCATTATACATATTATATTATACTTCTATAAGGTTTAAATGACACCAGATTGTAAACTAAATTATTTAATTTTTGCTAAATAAATAAATGAACAATTTGAATAAAAAAATAAAAAAACAAACAATAATAATTATAATATTAGTTATTATAAATAATAGAAAAATATATTCAAAAATAGGTAGATACATCCTATACATAGGTATACTCACTTATTTTTATAAATATCAATAGCATATGTTTTATATTATATCCTCCCTTCTGGTTTAAAATAATCCCTCAATAATCGTGAATGATAGCAACTATTAAATATCACCCTTAAAAAGCCTGCATTACCCTTAACTGTACCCTATGTTTCAAATGTATGATGTGTACCTAATGGTTGTTAACATGATCGAGTGTGACAGTACTATATTAACTCACATTGTTGCTAATTCAATGGTTTCAATGACCAGTTGGTTGTTAACGTAGAAAATCACTTGACTAGGGGGATGAGTTACAAACAGATAACATCTTTACTGTGACAGATTCTAAACTGATTAAGCAATTGCATTTAAAAGGCTTGATTAATAAAATTGACGGCATTTTTAAGATCTAAATGGTAATAAATTTAGGTGTGTTGTTACGGTAGGGTTGCTCAAAAGGGTTGCGGGTAGTTTTCGTTAATTAAATGAGATGTTGGAAACCATTGATAACATTTTACTTTACCTATTAGCATTATGATGGCCTACTAATACAATACGAAATTATTTACTTATTTAAGTATAAAATTAAATAGCAAGAACCTGCATCTAATTAGGACAAATTGCAAGTAAATGTTTCGTTATTCATACCAATATTATATAGGAGTATAATATAATTATTACAAATTTTATTTGGACATTCTTTAGTATAATTATCAGTAAGAACGGGTGTTCTATATATTATTTATAATATAGTAGGTATATATTATATTTACTTAAGTTTAAGAAAAACAATAAAAATGATTAAGTTACCATTTGGAAACTGGGATTCTTCATATTAAGCTGCTCATGGTGCCCAGTGGAAATGTATGCTATTTTTCAGTTTAAAACTCGACTAATTCATGTTTATTTTCCAGCTTCCGGACCCGTTCGTGCAAATTTATTTAAAAGATGTGCCAACTATCCTCGATTGCATTTATAGATATAACTAAAAATTCAAACTCAGTCATAGTACAATATGATATCTTTCTTTAGTTTTCCATGATGCAGTGTCTATTTTATTCTATCTTCCTTATGTACTTCCTGCTCCTGTGCGAAAAATACATAGGTACCTACTACATGGTTTTGGTAAAAATTTGCTTTTGAATACTATAAATTTTGTATCAGTGCACCCAAGTCTTACAATTTTACTACAGTAGACACTTATTTGTTATTACAAAACTTAAGAAATTTAATAACTTCAATCATGAATATTTTAGAAAACCTAAAATATGCACACACACTTTTCAGAAATAAAATGTTTATCTCCTTCTGGTGCCGATCCGTTATCGAATGTTGGCAACCATAACGGCAATATTTTTACATTGTCGGCTACTGCTCGGAAAAGCCCAGCTGTTGACGTACCAAATCAAGTTCAGGGATTTTTAAAACATGATATCCCATGCTGCCCTGGACCTCTCTTTCCAAATACCAACTGTGGAAGTTCATACTTGTTTCCTATTCTCATTATGTGTCCCAAGTAATCCAGTTTTTGTATCTTAAGGATCACTGTTTCCTTATTCATACGCTGTAATACTTATAAGTTTGGTATATGTTGAACCCAAGATATTTTCAATATTTGTCTATAGATCCACATCTCAAAAGCTTTCAACTTCTTGCTAGATCCTACAGTAAGGATACACATTTCCATCCCATACTTTTGTGATCACTCTGTCATCTAATATTATAGACTTTTAGAGAATATTTACAAGCTTCTCAAGTTGGACTTTGTCAACTGCCTTATGATATAAAAATGTTTATAAGTTATCACAAATTAAATTCACAGTAAGTATATTAATCGCAAACGTTTTCAACATACTATGAGAAAAGTTCATCACCATCAGATGCCCTCGATAAAGTCAAATTTAGCTGCAGTTCACCAATATTTTCAAATATTTACAAGAGAAGACTGAATCGACTGATTTGCAGAAATCCCTTTTGGAATGTCATTCATAATATCAGAAAATATGTTGGCGACATTACAAAATACTCGGCAGTAGAAAGAAGGGGCCTCAGCTGCGATGATCATCTGAGTTTGACCATCCTCACAGTCGTTTGGTAAAACTTAATCCAACCAGAACTATAATCACTCTCGTACCAATGCTAAGTTACATATTATATTAGATATTAAGTGAAGCCCAACTGTATTTAAAAGCAATTGTGGTGACTCCAGGAAAACAGCACCAGAGAGTCACATAATTGGTGTTTTTTCTTTGAGAAGTTTTGCCAGGGATTTGGAAGAATTATGCTTTTTTATCTTCCAATACAATTTATTGTTCTAAATAATATTTATTTTGTTTTAATTGTAATAAATTCAAATTAAACAAAGTTAAATAAACTATAAATTATTGAAATATATTTTTCGTATAAGATATTATATTTTATAATTTATATAAACAAAGTTAAATAAACTATAAATTTTATTACAATTAAAAAATAGTTTAATCATTTTTATTCAGTTTATTGAAGGCATTTAATCTATCTATTCTTTAAAATTTCAAAGTTATATTATTTTGTACAGTGATCGCGTTTCATAATAATACTAATCCTATTAGTTAGAAAAGCACAAGTCGACTATTAATAGTTACTAATAATTAACAATGAAATATAAATTTTAGCTATTCTTTAGAATAGGAAATTTTATTAAGAAGTATTAAAAATCAAGCAGTTAGCTGATCGTTATAATTATTTGAAGAGTATTTAAAGTAACGCGCCCTATGTCTGTACTTGTATGTTGGGTAGTATAATCTTTTCAGTTTTATAATTTAAATGAAATTGTTTAATATCTAAAATACTAAACTATTAAATACCCAAAACACTTCATTTATAATATTTAATTTATTATAATCATTTTCAGGATTAATAGTAAAATGTTAAGCTTATAAAGTACTACTGTTAAATTCTTGATAAAATTAAAATATTTTTCAATTAAATAATTGAAGCAATTTAAACATATTATGAAATACAGTGTTTCCCTAACAAATATCCTAACATGTCTTTAAAATTAATAAGTATATTTCAAAATAAATTTGAACTCAGTGTTCACAGTATTGTGTGATTTCAATCACGTGTAATTAATTTCTCACGGGTGTGATAAAGGCAACTTCGAACAAGAGGATCTGATTGAGTCATAAGTTGCGCTATGGCTATAAAACGGCGTAATAAATTACCAGTCTTACCCTTAGCCACGTAAAGCTTGTTCTTTTATATCATCCAATGACGATGCATTTATGCTATACCTACTATTCTCCTAATTAACAATTATACCTACTTTAAAGGTGAGGAACATTGTGATTTTCTTTGCCGATAATGCAACATTCAATTGAATACGCGGCATGTTTAGATAATAATTTATCATAGTTCAAGTTATTAATTTTTAAACCCACTATAGCTAAATTCTGCTGTAACTAAGTTCTATAACACTAAGGTGATAAGTATAAATAATCGAACTTTGTTAAGCTTGAAATTTTTATACGAAAGTTATAGCAGTTAGTAGAACAGAAAAAGAACAAATATTTTTGTTAAGATTTTTAATATGTATATATTTTATATTTTTAATACAATTCCAGAAAGAAACTTGCACATATTTAGTGCATTGTGAATATTTAGAATTGTTTCTGTATTGAAATACATAGATCTTGTTACCCAATTGTATTAAGGTATCGATATATTTATAAATACAAAATATTAAATTTAAATACAAATTATGTTACAGTAAATGTAAAGAATTAAGTAAATGTATAATTTGTAGTGATTATACACATTTACTGATCAAATTAGTAAAAGTATCAATTCGAACACGTTTTACTTAATCATGCGTAGTATGAAAATGTCTGAAAGTATCGGTTGCCGAAAATTAAAAAATAATTTCATTATTTTATTTAACTTTTTCTTTTATACATATTTATTAATTTTATTCTGAAGGTTTTTTTTTATTCAAACAAACGAAATTGTAATAATTTATTAGTTACATAAAGCAATCACTTGACAATTTCAAATATTATCAATATGAAATTTTATCACATTTCGTTTATGTCATGAAACAAAACCAACTAACATTTTAACTTTATTTAAATTTATTTAATTGGTAAATCAAAATTTAACACAAGACCCATACTCGCCCAAATGTTCTAATGTGTCTCCTCACCTCTATAAATAAAATACATAGACACACTGAGTTTTGAAAGTTTGAAACAAATATTCAATGTAAAATTTTAGAGGAGGTTTTTTAGGAAAATCACTGACATGTCAACCTTTTTCTTTAAAATATCATTTCAAATAATATTTTCAAATAATACAAAGATCAATAAATATAAAATACAAAATACAAACTATATATAATCCAAAACGTCAAGTCAATAAAACTTGCTAAAATATTATCAACCAAAATGCAAATTTCCAACGTATTCGCTATCTAAGCGTCGCCATACACCTTCCATCTTTATTACAGTTCTAACATCAAGCTGTTGTATATAAGATTTAGTTTTAGGGTATCTTCTCTGAAATTTACGCATTTGTGTAGTAGTCTTTTTACACTTTCTTTGTTTTCTATTCTGAAATCTGGATGGCTAATATTGATTACTCTTTTTATTAATCCCTATTTATTCTCTATTTATTAATATTAAAAAATATTTTAATAATATGAGTTATAATTTACTATTCTTCCTGATGCAATTGGCTTCATATACCAATTTGTCTTCAATGTCTTTAATTGTGAACACGATTTAGTCATGATATCTGTTAAATAAGTTAAAAATGGCTTCTTCGCTACCTTGCGGAACCGCCATTATTGAATCGTCCACATAGATTTTAAAGAACGGTACATGTGGTTCCTTACTTTCCCCAAACAGTTTTCAACTAGTTCTTTCATAACTAGAGCCGCTAACACTGGGCTTGCCGAGTCCCCCATCGCTAAACCATCTTCTTGCTTATAAAAATTTCCCCTATATTGGAAGTAACTCATGTCAAAGCACGCGCTTATGAGTGAAATCATTTCTTCTCTTGTTAATTCAGTATACGAACTCATGTCTAAAGAAAATAAGGAGTAACCTCTGGGTAACTTCATAGTTTCAAGCAATTGTACCATATCATAAAGCATTGTCAGTATGTGAAGGCTGTTCGGTAGGTTTAGATTTTGTGCAAAAAAAATTATAATACTTTAGATAATATTTGTTTATAAAAATAAATTCTAAAAAAATAGTAGTTTAGCCGCAATTTGTACTCAAAATATGAATTTATTTACGGAATGCCTGTACGATCCTGACAAGATATCATAATGGAACTTGTACTAAACGCAAGAATCTTTAATTTACTATAACATGACATAATTTTTATTTTGATTTTTACTTTGAATTACTTTGAAAATATGAATTTTTAAATACTTATTCAAAACGGAACGTTCATAAGAAAAGCATACATTTTTTGTTCTACAAATTTTTAGTTTTTCAAAGTAAAAAATCAAAATAAAAATTATGTCATGTCGTTTGACATTTACATTTACTTTGAAAATATGAATTTTTAAATACTTATTCAAAACGGAACGTTTATAAGAAAAGCATACATTTTTTGTTCCACAAATTTTTAGTTTTTCAAAGTAAAAAATCAAAATAAAAATTATGCCATGTCATAGTAAATTGAAGATTCTTGCGTTTAGTACAAGTTCCATTATGATATCTTGTCAGGATCGTACAGGCATTCCGTAAATAAATTCATATTTTGAGTACAAATTGCGGCTGAACTAATTTTTTCAGAAGATATTTTTATAAACAAATATTATCTAAAATATATACTAGTTCTACAAAAATATTATAATAAATACACTATATATTACAATTTATTTTGCACAAAATCTCAATTTCGCTATATGGTAAGTTGGCTACTTTATACTTATTTACTACCGGTCTAAATGATATTGTGAGCTTATGGGTTTTTCTTAGTCCATACAGTTTGTGGCTAATAGCATTGCTTCTCATTAGTGTTTTATATACTTTTAAATTGATATTGCCATTCTTCTTCATTTCTTTTTGCAGTTCTCCAATTTTTCTCTGGTACTGTATCGTTGGGTCTTTTTTCAGTTTTACATATCTCCGTTTCTATCAGTTCGGTCATTCCCTTCTCATACTCTTCCGCATACATGACCACTGTATTGTTCCTCTTATCCGATCTTGATACTAGTAAATTGTGAGCGTTCGCCAAAATTTTTGTTGTTTTATCGTAATATTTCTGCATTATTTCTTGCAAGCATTCCCAGTTAGTTCCATTTTTCAACTTGTGTTTGTAATTAGTAATATGTTTACACACCTCCCTCTAATGCTGTTTTTTTTGCTCTTTTTCCATCCCCAAAGTCTGCAGTCCCATTTCTACATCTTTTATAATACTTAATATTGATAACTTTTTAACTGGTCTACCAACTTTGCAGCTCAGCGACAGTGCAGATACCATATAATCAGGTAACCCTTCCTTGGTATAGTTAATTACGCACTTATTACCTTCCTCTCCTGTACTGTTGAACTTTTGTTTACAAGCTCTTTAAATTTTCTAATGTTTTCAGTCTTTATTCTTCTAAATATAAAGTCGCGTGTTCTACTTTACATTCATTTCACTCTCTTAAATAGCTCCACGTTCACCACTTCTTGAAGACGTTTCAACAATTTTTGTTTACTCTTTTTCTAGCTTAAAAGAAAAATGGGCACATTGAACTTTATGCCAAACCAAACGTTAAGTTTTTGTGAAAACTTTATGAATTTTCATTTTGCAGCGTCGGTTGAGAAGAGACCAATATCGACCGTTTTGCTTGTTAACGGTGTCATATGGAAACAAAAGGCAGCTTCGTCAAAAAATATGCTGCTCCTACTATAATTGATGGTTTCTTGCGGTCAGGATTATCTACGTTTAGTTCTTGAACCAAAATCACTTTATGCGGATGCCACTTCCTCAATTTAAAATATTTCCAAATGAAGATTTAAACTATACCCTTGTTTGCCGTCACTTTCCGTGTGAATAAATGATGATTTTCTTGAAGCTCGAGTAAAATATTGAGCTGAAAATCTTCTTGAACTGGTAGACGATCCGATCTAGAACGATCTCTGGTGCGATCCACTATTAGCAACCAATTTTGCCTTATTTTGCTAATTAGCCAATTTTAATAGAATGCGTAATTGGTTTTTCGTTAGGATATTTATTATTGAATAAATTGCAAACTTGTCATTGAGTGAGAATTCTGTCCCGGTTACCGATCACCAGAATTTTAAATTCTTTGCCTCTCAGAGAAGCGACCAATCATTTTAAAATAGTTAAAAGAATGAAAATAAACTCTAAATACAAGTTTTTGATAAATCTACCATAATAATTTATTTGCCAAATAAAAAAAATTACACTGAGACTTCACAATTTAAAACAAAACTCGATAAAATTTTCAATGGCAGAAAAAAGCGATATTTAAAAAAATAAGATTGATGTGACCGAAGATTTTCTGAGAAAACTTCTCTAAAACAATTGTATTGAAATTATTTCAAACTTGACGAGCTCGCTGTATATGAAGTTGCCCACGCCTGATTCATTTACTCGTTACCTTTTTAATTTTAAATAACTTAGCAAAATAAATTATATCGTTTCGTACTAAATTGAAAAGTTAAATAAAAAAACGGTTTTCAAACAACAGTTTATTACTGACCGCGTAAATTAAACCATATAGTAAATAACGAGCATGCATGTCTGTGAGCTATAAATCATCAAACAAAAAATAGTGGTGCATCTAATCCAGCGTGCAGTCGTCTTGGCGCCACTTTCGTGACCTTAAACAACATCCGTAGCTCTAGTTGCATTTTCTCTTCCCTTACAGAAATTACTATATTATATTTTTTTGTAATAATACCCTTACGTCCTACATAGATACATAATATAATAAATTTTTCAACTACTAATTAATTATTAGCAAGAAAAATTTTTATTGTAAATGTTAATAATCAACAGATAATAATCAATAGCGCACTAATCATTACATAATTACTCAGTAATTTGTTTTTTATTTTGAATGTCTACCAGATGAAAACTTTGATCAGAGTCAAAATTACTATCCAAGTTTTACCAAGTTAGTGCCAAGTAAATAGTAGATACACAAAAACAATTTAGGCAATAATAAATATTATTTCTAATAAAAAATATATGTATCTACATAGTGTTTTTATAATAAACAAAATTAAATAAAATATGTGTAGATACTAATAAAATTTAAATAATATTTTTGTTTAACTTTATGAAATTATCTGGTACTTGAAAAGTTCTGATTTCTTGAACTACTTTCTAATGCTTATTTACTTTTTGGATTATTTAAAGCTATAAGATTCAATTTTGTGATTTAAAGCTACTATATAAGCTATATATTTTACTCTTATTTAAACATAGTTTATATTTCCTGGTTAACAGTTGGTCTTCCAAAATTTACAGCCCCGTCAAATTTGTTCATATCGATCACCTCATCTTAAAGAGCATCTGTGACACTGTTCTCTAAAGCGGAAATTTTTTCTACCTGCCTGTGAGCTAGAAGAGCTTATCATAATATATATAATTGTTTAATAATGCCATTCATAAAAGAAAATTGTTTCAGGACATTTTTATCAATTTTTTGGTATATTTTATATATTCGAATTAGCCTACAAAAAAAAGCAATATACACTTTGTTCCACGACAACCTTTCCAAACATAAGAAAATTATATAAAATATTAATATTAATAATATTAAATAAAATATAGGTAAATTCTTGTTAATGACATATTATCCCTGTCAAAAATTTTCTCATAATTACCACTAAATTGGAAGGTATTGTGCCTATAGGTACCTCTCCAATCTCCATGAAATTTCCAGTGACCAGACATGTAACTTTAGGTTACTCGTTGTGCCAATGGGTATCTCTCTATTAGGTTCACATTTTAAGCAAGGATGTGACACGGTCGTATTTAGGGGGGGGGGGTTTAAAACCCTCCCTAATATTTTAGATAATATAAGAAAACTAAAACACGATTATCTACAACTTGTATAAAAAGCACAGTACTTTAGCATACTCGTACATTGGCCTAGTTTAGAGAGGGAGTTGAAGTTGTTACCTGACACAACCTTTCGCCTATGTTCTATCCGTTTTACACGTATTTACACCGAATGGTAATTGGAGGTATATCTAGCTCCTATAAGTGGAATATAGGTACAGTCTATTAGTATTTCCAATTTATTTCAGATATATCAGTTAAAATCTCTTTCGTGCATTTGGATGGGTCCCCAATCTTTGATTGGACCAAAAAAATCGTCGATCTCACCTGACCTGAAAATATGGACAAGTAGGCTGAATAGCAAAGGTTTTCATCATGTAACCTGAATTATTTAAATCGAAACTAGACCAATGAACAGGTATTTACGTCTGTAACAATTAATAATAAAAGGGAAAATGCTTATAGAATAAATAATATAGCCTATAGAAATCTAATGAATAAATTACCATTGTTCGAGTTTCTACAAAAATTGAACAAAATTCCTATAAATCATCTGTGATAACTTAAAAACGTGTTAGTTCTAAACAGTGTGTGCATTTTTGGGTTTTATAAAATATTAATAAAAAAATGGGAAATTTCATATAAAAGGGTGTATTATGTAAACTAATGTCAATAATTGTGATGTAAAGAAGCTCTGTTGTTTTAACCTTTCTACTGTTGTTCACTCAAAATCACATTTGTTACTTAGGGGTACTCGTGTACCCAGTGCATATTAAATGTACGTTTTCTTGTTAATATTGTAAAAAATATTTCTTGGGGGGTGGATTATAAGTTTAGGAAATATAAGCCTTTGTATATTATGTTGCTGTGTATTTTTTGTACTTTTAATTAAATTGAATAAATAAAACAACTTAACTTTTTCTTTTATTTAATTTTCCAAAACTCAAAATTTTATCATCACAACCTGCCTTAAAAATCTGTCGACCTTCATTTTATATCACTTCTCTGTTCATACCAACCTTGCTTTCCCGCGCAAATAACAAAATTTAAAATAAAAAGAAAAATACAAAATTGTACCTTTACAAACAAAAATAACGGTATTATACAAACTAAATAATCAAAATCACCAATAAAAAAAAATCACAACAATGTATGTTAGATCGACTATAGTATTTTATTTAAAAATATCGACTAAAATTTGTGGGCGCTTGTATTCTTCCAATACTGTTATCCAAAACTTGTGTTCTTCATTCAAAACTTGTCTTTAAATAGTAGTTTTCGTATTATTACCAACTTAGAATATTATTGGGTAACGTCTCTTTCTATTGGTCTGTTCATAGACCAATAGAGTCTGTTCTATTGCTAACATGTATGTATACAAAAACACCCAATCTGATTATAAATAACTATATATTTCATGTTATATTGCAACTTAAAAATATGAACACATAATTTTTTACTGTGAATATTCTTCAATGTAGTTGTTATAAAAAAATTTCCTATGTTTGGGGCAAATAAATTTATTGTACCCCTGACATCTTGTAATTCATTTTCCATATTTTTTCCATCCAGGGACGGATTACCCATTAAGTACCTACCCCTGGTACCGAGGGGCGCAGAAGAAAAGGGTGCAATTTTTTAATTTTATATATATATATATGGCAGGGGTGATTAAAAAGTCGATGTGGAGAGAAGCATTTCTTGGAAAAACAGCAAAAAAATCTAAAAAAAAAATTATCTCATTGATATACCAAAAAGGGATGACTTTATCAAGAGGGCCGCACTATGAATGTGTGCCCAGGGGCATATAGGTACATTAATCCGTCTCTGTTTCCATCCATAAACATTATATCGGCCACGTATTTATGTGTTTCAGGATAACATGGAAGCACGATGCAGTTAACTAAATATTTGAGAAGATACGCCATTTTAAAATAAAAGAATGAATACGTACGTACCCATAAACAGTAGAAAGGTTAAGTGTTTTATAAGATAGGTATAGAGCAAATAAAGTTTGACTATTATAATGGTGCTCATCAATAATGCTCTTCCTCCTTAAAGCTCTTGCTGTGTATTTGTTAGTTGTAATTTTAGATACATAATAAATTTTGTACATTTTTTAAACTTTTCCTTATTTTATTTTTACGAATTTATATTGGTAAGTTATATTTTCGTAAAACTTTACAATATCGTAGGCGTTGGTCAGGAGTATGTGGGGGCCAGTTAATATTGTAAAAATTATTAATTTTTAATTTAAATTACCTATTTCTTTCATAATATTATTCATCAATGACAGAGCTTCATTTTTGCCTTTATGGGTTTTTCTATTTATATCCCATGTAGCACAGTTATTGGCGAAATATTGGTTCAATATTGAATTTTTAATATTCCTCCAATATCGAATGTAAACAATTTCCAATATTGGATCAATATTGATTTCAATATTGTGCCAATAGTTATATGAGAATTTCAAAAAGAAAATTTAATTAATTTTACGTATTTTTTAAATATACACAGTAATAAATTTTGTCGTGTAAAATGTTTAGTGTAGTTGGTAAATAAATTAGTGTTAATTTTTAGTGTTAAACTATACACTAGTTTATTTTTAACACTAAAACTTCTCTATATAGATGGAATTTAACTAGGTAAAATTAGCACAATGAAGGCAATGAAGAGTAAATTTCTTTCTTAATAGTGTGTGTCGGTTTGGTGTCATGTATCAAATATTTATTCAAACATAGAATTCGCAGAAAGAATGACGTACATATTGTATAGGCTCCTGATAGTCGGGGTATAAATAAAAGTATTGCTTAGTATTGCTGGTAAGTGATATTGCTTGTTAGTTTTACCAGCAACTTAGTACAGTAACGTTGGTGCTCTTAAATTTTTTTAAACTAAAAGATATTTGAAGTTCCATTTCCAGAAAACGCTAAACTCCTGTTTATATGATGTATTTTTACAAGGTTAGATTATAATATTTAAAAAATACACATTTTATTAAATAATTTTTAGAAATGGGTACAACGTGAAGTGTGGACGGAAGATTTCTAAATAGTATAATTCGTAGATTGTAAGTGTTATTGTCTTTAATAAATTATGAATTGCAGTGAAGAATTAGGAGAATTATATCCCGGATTACAAATACATTTCGAAGAATTATTTGAACAAGTCGTATACAAAATATAAATTATATTATTACAAAGCCAATGGAAAATTAAAATGGTAGAAGCGAAATCAAGTATTAAGTGGTAGTACAGTAAACTCTCGAAACAGTGTTACTCGAAACAGTAGCATCCGTACCACGTGACCACCGTTATTGTAGCATGTAGAAATGTATCGCTCCAGACTTATTATATAAACATAGTATCTTTTTCACTCGTAATCATAGTTATTTATCTAAGCGTTTATATTTCACTCGACGCCGAATCTGCAAGTTGCACAATAATATTCTTGCATTTAATTATATATCAGTGCGGCTGCTTATTTGCAGGCATATCTGTTACCTCTCGAAATAGAAGAAAACCGCGAAACAGTGTAATGTTTACATTCCCGTGCGTTCTTCTATATCGAGAGTTTACTGTATTGAACTTAATATTTTTTCATACACATAGATTATTAATAATTTTTTTTAGATAAGGGGCAAGACAACTATTGCGGATTGCGAAATTGAACTGAAATATTATCGAGTATGTATCTTTAACGTATTGTTTTATCCAATTAATTCGTCGAAAATTAAAAAAATTTCGTTTAAAGGCGGAAATTCCGACATCCTTAAATTGTTTTGAATTTTGTCTTTAAATGTTATGTTTTTATTAATATACGTTGAGTTAATTGGGTGGAAACTATACTTAAATGTTTTCAAAACACACTAGCAATGTAAATTTTACTACTATAAATAAAGAAATTTTCACACTACATTAAGTTTTTTTTAACCTATTTAGTGTATTTTAACCAGGAAATTAATCTGAAGTATACCTAAAATAGTGTAAATTAATTTCTATTTTTAATTTTATTTAACACTAAATTTTGTTCAGTGTACTCTAAATAAGGTTAACATTTTAACAAACTTTAGTGAACTCATTACACTACACTTAATTAAAATTGTTAGTGTAAAAATTTACACTAAATTGAGTGGACCTATATGAACACAAGCTAGTGTATTTTAGTGTAAAAATTTTACTCTATATTTTTTACTGTGATATATAAAATATATTTTGACTTTATTTATTTCTTATCAATTTACATACAAATCATTTATATACAACAGGTGATATCCTTTACTATTATTATTTGTCGTAGGTTTCAAACTGCATACCTTTTGTATTATTAATAAAGTTACCTGTGTTTGGACATGTTGTAGCACCGAACATCACGTGTAAATCTGAAAATCAAACTTAGCATTTTTTTTCACTTTTTGCACTACCCGAGGTTCTAACCCATAATATTTCGTCCAACTATAACTACATATAATGTTTTATCTTCATTAATTTGTTACCGTGAATAAGAATTGCTATTGTCTAATTGTTTACTTGATTTATTCGTCTCCTATAATAGATTCGTATCCTAGGGATATCTTGAGGTGAAGAAATTTGACAAAGTTATGTCGTGTAGTATTAAGTAGGTAGTAATGTAAAGATAAAATCAATGCTAATAAACCCATAAGTCTTTCAAATCCATTGATTATATAAAAACTAAGTAGATCTTCCACGGTGATCGAAAATTGAAGCAGTTTTCAAATTATTTCAACAGTTAAAACTGACGTTTTGTAGAATGGAGGTAAATAGATAAAAAGCAACCATCACTTAAACTTCATTACAAGGAATCAAAATTTAAACTTTGCAACGGATTATTTTCATTTGTTCGACGAATGGCAAAATAGATATTTGAGGCTTTCAGAAATAATGAAGGTAAGACTAAATATTGATTATTTAATTTTATAACTTTTTCTTAGTTTGTAATCTAGTTACTTCCAGTGCTTTTATAATTATTATTTCTCACAAATTTTAATTTGTTAATTATAAAATTGCAAAGAATACTAAAATATATGCAGAAATTCCAAATTCTATAGGGAAAAGTACATTATTATGTACGTTTACCATTAGCCGGTAGAAGTGTATGTAAACATTTAGCTCAAACGGTGCGCTTTTAACGGTATAGGTACGTACTTTTTACATAAAATAATATAATATTATCAAAACCACGAAAGAAAAGCCCTGCGTCATTGCTTGCTGAACTTATAGAAAGAGCAAGATCTATAATTTTTTATTACAGAAATTTTCACAAAGCGTCAAACATTAGTTTATTTTCTAGTAATAATGAAATCTAGTAAACATGTTTACAGAATTTTAGCATCAAATATCAGGTTTACCAGATGTTTAATAATTTAAATAAAACTTGTTGTTTTCTCAACATCTTTATAATATTTCTGTAGATAATTTAGAAAAGAAATTGGGACTTTTAGTAATATATGGGACTTATACTTTAGTACGTACATCAGATGTCGTATCCAGTTACACTATAGAAGTATAGGATGTTGGAGGGTGTAAATTGCCATAATTAGTACGCGTAACTAGGGTGCTGCCAGTTGAATGCATTCGCGATCAACGGTTACACATAACGACTTTACCAATTTGGCTACATTGTTGAGTAAATAGATATCTATGATTTATTGCATTCAGTCTTTAGAGAAAATCTTTAGAAGAACATGGTTACTAGCGACAAATTTTGATTATTTATTATTATTTATAAATTTATAAATTATTATTTCAATAATTCATACCCATTGCTGTATCTGAACAGGCCGTACATTTTTTATTGTTTACAAAATTTGGATGCATCTATAAAATAATATTTAAAAAATAGTAACACACCAATTTAAATTTAAATTTATATGCAATGGTAATCATTGAAATAGAACCCTCATAAAAAGAATAGAAAATATTTTATAGTAAGTTAAATTATAGTATAGTAAGTATTTTAATCGCAAACAATTTCACCATACTATGCTATCATCAGGCGAAGTTCGTTTACCAAACTAAGTTATACTTATAATATAGGTATATACCTATTTTATTTGTGATGTGATAACTTATAGACATTTTAGTTCCAAAAAGTCTGTGTGCTTTTTCTTTTATAGGTTTTCTAAAACACTAATATGATTAATATTCAGCGTATTTTTTCACTTTCAAATTTAAATGATATTTCAAAAAATTATATCTATCGGAACTACCTATATTGTGTATTGGAATAACACAGCACCATTGATCCGATCAACTGAGCATCCTTATTGATAGACTGTAAAAAAATTCCGGGTAAAATTTCGTAATAAAATAAAGTTACTCTGTGAACTTTCAACAAAGTTTTTCAACAGTGTAAATTTACTTTCTGATTCTGTAAAATTCAACGTTGTTGTAAAATTAGTGGTTGGCGAAAATTAAATTAAACTAAATTTTAGTTGGAATAAAGTTTTGTTTTAATTCGTGTTATTGCTTTGTTTTATTCAAATACTTATTACTTGCTTGAAAGGTGAAAGAAAATAAAACATAGTTTCACACGAAAAACTTAATACAAAAATTGTGTACGAAATGATAACTAACAAATAATAAAAGCAACGAAAACAGATTAAATTATTAACCATGGTTAACCATTACGGTTATTAACCAAGGTTAATAATTTTGGTATGCATACCTTTCTCGAGAAAGGCTCATGATACAAAAAAATGCTTGGTTTGAAATTATCTGCAAGTTATATAATGAACTTAAATAACGTATTTCACATAGGAAACAAGATATTAGCAAAAATCCTGATTTTCGTGATCTTTGACCTTCAATATTTTGGGACGCGGACACGAGATTATATGAGACTTTTCTACCAGTATTTAGAATGCCAAAGAAAAGGTTTATACCAATTTACAGCTTATTCCCTCTCGTTCCGAGGTTTGCCTTTTATTTTGCTTTATTTGACTGGACTAGTATCAGATCTAACGCGTATACCTTTATGATTGTGCCTGACCTTTTCATTTACTTTTTTCGATTACGTGTGCAGAAAATTAAATTTTTAAATTGCTTCATTATGTTATCGCCATGCCTTTTGTTTCATTAACGTGCTTTCTCGCTTTCAGCTCAACAACTTTATTTTTGCTTTATGTGGCGCTCACATTATTCTTTTGCTTTGGTATAGCTTTAGTGGAAAAGTATTTTCCTCAAAACGCCCCATATCCAATTGCTCTCAGTTGGCTTCAGCCGTAGCGCCGCCGTAAGAAAAATTATATAATATGAGGTAAGTGAATAACATTAAATTAGCATTTTGTACGCTAAGGGCAAAAATGAGCGTTACAAGTGCGCTCACGTATGGGATACTATTGGATCACTATTTTTATCGCTATATTGTATATAATTATTTTTATTTGATCTGATCATATATTACTTTTTTACATCAATTACAAAAATAAACAAATCCAAAACCATTAGTGTACCTCTGCGAAATTGTTCAGTGAGTAACCAGTTAACGTGATTTAAATTTACTGCTGAGTAAAGAGGAAATCTATGCTATTTGTCAAAATGAATAATTTTATAAACGTCTAAATTGTGTGAGAAATCCCCTACTGTAAATCTAAACAATATTCTGGTCATTATTAATCCCCTTAAAAATTCAGGAAATATAGACTAAATGAAAAAGCCTTACAAAGCGTATAAAGAACCCCGGTACTTGTGAAGCATATTATTTTTGATCCACGATTTTTATTCGCGATCCTGCAATTGCACGTGTCGCTGCACGTGACGGACACACGGGATATGTAAACCCATTCATTAGTGCAACCACAGGGAAAATCCGTACCGTACGCCACCCTGAAAATACTTGTTAACAGACTAGGCACGCCAACGTTCCCAAACACTATTAAAAACGTTAACATAATATAATAGAAACTTGTCTTCTGATGCTAAGAACTAAGTAGTTTAAACTATGTTATAATTGTGCTCACTTACTTAATTATTGTCACAACGTACCTACATTTGCAATTTCGTAAATAAAAAATACAGTAAATTTAATTTTTTTTTAAATAATGTGAAAGATTGTTGATGTCAAATCAAAATTTTAATTTGTATAATTTAAAATTAATGATTTTTATAATTGCTCAAGACCGCTTTAGGCATACGAGTATATACCATATCTATGAAACTGGCGAACCCTCCCCAATTAGTAAACTTCATGATCCGGCAGAATAATGACGTCATGTGTCATATTGCACTTGCACGCTTGTTGATCTAAAGGGCATTACTTCCACTCATTGTTATAAACGTGTATGCGAATTTAAGCTTTTCAACAAGGGCTTTAGGGCTGGAGTCATATTGTTCGACTTTTTTGTATTTTACGGTAGTCAAGAGCGTTAAAAGTAGTATTAACCGTGATTGGAGTTACCCCATACGATTTTTAACGTGTGTGAATTTTATTAACAAATTAGATTTATTAAATTCTGTTGGTTATCTTCAATAAATATAATTATAATATTAAATCGCATTACTAATAAAAAAAATTTGTATTAGACATTTACGAAAAAACTTTTGTAATTTATATTTTAATATACTAACCATCTAAACTACTTTTACGTACTTCAAAATCAAAATTTGATGAAGTTCCATGAAAAGTTCGTTTACGGAGATATACTTTAATAATTAAAAGAGTTAGTAATTTTTAACGTGAATTAGAAATTGAGGTGAATAAGAGCAACTAAAAGTGGTTCTCTATTATTGGTTTGTTATTAAGACTATGACAAATAAGTAATAAAAATTATTATTTATAGAAAAATATTATAAAGAGTTATCAACCTGTGAGTTAAGGACATGATCGAATTTAACGAAATGTGAAATTTCTTCTGTTAAAATCGTGAATGTAGAAGGAAAATGAACAAATAAAACCTTGAAATCTAAATAAAAAAAGTTGAGTACAATGTGGTAGAAATAGAAATATCGGTCATAACATAACCATAGGGAAAGTTTAAATAAAAAATTATTTAGCCTACAGTCCCAATTTGTACTCCATAGAAAACCTCTGGGATATTATTACAAGACAAGTTTACTAAAATGGCAATAGATTTAATTGAACGAAGAAAACTTTATTCGGGAAATGTGAAGAGAATAATATTCTTTCCAGTGCTATCAGTGCACGATCGCATATTTGTTGGTATTGGGTTAAGCAAGATATTAAATAAATAATACAGTATTAAGTACTTCGCAATCAAACAAGATTTACTTTTGCTACCGGTTTCGGGAGACTCCCATCTTCAGGCAAAAAAAATAGTCACAATAAAATTATATTTCATTAGCGACAATTCGCATCAACATGATTCTCAAAATTTATATTTGATCGTTTTTTAAACTATTAAAATTAAAAAAAAAAATTTTAATTGTAAATTACATCCTTGTTTATTACGTCATAACTAATTATTTACTTATAATATGTTTTGTTTTGTTTTTCCACAAACATTATGAGAATGACTTTAAGATTCTAAAGTAGCGTAAGTTTCTCGTAGTGCCTTAAGTAATATTTCCACCTTTAGTTAATATCGGTCAAAAAGTATTATAGAATATTGTATAAAGAACAGACAGTCAGGCAAACATTCAGTTTTATATATTATTATATATTATATTACGAATCAATGTTTTTGTATTATTATTAATGAAATAAACTAATGTATAGATCAATTGAAATGATAATAAGTTTGAGTTTTCTTAGAAAACATAAATGAATTTTGATTTCTTCCAATGTACCTATTATTACATGATAAACTTTATATAGATGGTAAACAACCAAAATACCTCAGTTAGTATACCAATTTTAAATTTCAAAAACATTATTTTACAAAAGGGAATATTCAAAATACTTAGCCTAGGGTATTTGACTAAAATTTAAAACCTCATGAAATGATGCTTATGTGTATGTAACACATGTGGAATTTTTTTTTTCAAAAAATTTTAATCCAAAGTACCAAAAATTAATGTTTAAAATTTAAATTAAAAATGCTTAGTTTAATTTGATTTTGTTTACTCATATAGAGAATTTGCTGCAGACCCGCCATGTTGAATATGAACTATTACGACACGGCAAAAATAGCGCGTTTGTGGTCATGTGATATTTTGTTTATAAATTTGAATTTTAAATTAGCGTTTAATTAATTATTTAATTAATTAATGCTAAAAAAACACTTGTTTAGGCTTAATAGTAACCTAGTAACGAGAAGCTTTTTCCACTAAACTATTATATTTGATATTTTTTTGCTATTTTTAAATGTTAGTCAAATACCCTAATTTGATATGTCACATTTTGTATGAAGTTGACTAAAATTTATATTTATAAATTTAAATTCAAAGTAAGTGGATCTTCTAAGGCATGTCTTGCCGAAAATTCAAATAAAAAAGCTTTCATTATTATGGATTTTAAGTAATCACACAGTTTTGTCTCTTTCCTGAACATTTCTAAAAATGTGACATGTCCCCTTTCTGTAATTAGCAATTCAATTATATATCAATAAGTACTCGGCAAGATTAAAACGTTATAGATTCCACATTATGCAATATAATAGTCCAATAGAAAACATATATCGACATTTTTGATAAAGAATACTCTTACTCCTATATTATTTTTGAAATATATTTTCTATTCGGGGTAGGTAAAGTTTCAATTTGATTATACTTAGGTAACCATCGCAGACTATTTATAGCCCTATAGAATGTAGATACAAAATTTCATGTTTAAATGGTAATCCAAAATTGACATCGTTACAATGTTGTTACACTATGATATTGTCTTATTTTAAGACATTCTTAATTTTTAAGAATTGAAAAGGTCTAAACATCCAGCACGATATGCTTTATGTTTTATGACATTGCTTACTGTTATCAAAAAATGTAGTATTTTTTATTTTGTTAAATAATTGATAAGAAAAAAAAATTATGCTAATCACAAAACTTATCTCAATAACCTTTCATGATATTTAAAACAGTATTTATTCTTATCTTCTTTTTTACAAAGATATCGAAGTCTATTATAAATTCTTTTACAACAATAATAAATTTTAGACAGGCGTTTTATTTTACGAAGAATATATATATATATATAGGTATATAGTCCGCTCTCGATATTCCAATTTCACATAATAAATCTCGAAAATTACCATGGTTGTTGTATAAACCACGTGTTGTCATGTAATTATCATTTTGAGCCGATAAAACAGTTGGGGAGTTCCTTTGTGGGGCGAGACACCGGGTGATCTCAAAACAAGCCCCCTGCTAGGAAATCTGTGAGGGCGATTCACCTTATGAAATTATACTGTTTTATTTATATACGAAATTTTAAATTGATTAGTTAACTTTAAACGGCAACATTAATTTTATGGTTTAGATTTATACCGTCTAATACCAAAATTAAATTCATCAATCAGTTTTTGCATTGCTTTTTTTCTTTTTTTTTTTCTCTTCGGAGGACACCGCAAAGGATATTTTATTTTTAAATAAGCGTAATAGGTATTTAATAACGCACGTGTAGGTAGCTATCTTCATGCTTTTAATGTTTCATGTACTTATTTTATGCAATGATCATTCGTGTATCAAAACCGATTATTTTAATCTGCCCTTTTTGATCTCCTAACAGCAAGTAATGAAATAAGTTTGCATATAAGAGGGTTAAGCTTGTACGTTAAGTATTAAAGAGTAGCACCTGCACGTATTATAATCAAAATGTTGCCAAAAGAACTGTAAAATTAATATTTACTGCGCAGGTGAAGATTGGCATCTTAAATTAGTAATTATAATTTTTAGAAATCTGTTGGAGATGACGATCTTTGAAAACTTGCAATTACGTTTTTTAACAAGACGCCCGGTGTTAAAGTTGTACGTTTCTAAAGAAATGTGTTCTTTACCAATCGTGACTTGCAAAATGCGTTTGCTCACAATGTAGCTAGTTAAAGGAAAATACAATGTACAATACATTTTGTATTTATACTTCTTGGAGCTTCCTTAAACGTTTGTAGAAGGCTTATGCCTATTTATATAATAGTCACCAGTACGTACATATAACATGTTCTTATAGGATGTTCATAATTTAAAACATAGAAATTGCATCATATCTGAAACTGCTCTCGACTAAAACAACCATATTGCAGATAACTACTTCAACTATTTAATAATTTTTAAATTATTATTGCTTTTAAATTTCAAAAGCTGCATATCACTTTACTTAACTTGCGTAATTGACTACCCGGTATTGTTTTTGTACAAACATAGATCAAACAATAGTTTGACAGGTAAATGTATCTATAATTAAATAGTGGTCAGTCATGATCCAAATACTATAGTCGGAGATGTTATCTTTATCAAAGCTTGAGCTAAATATCATAATGCAATCACAAAATACTCCCAACAGTTATATTTAGATTTAAAATACAGATATTAGACGTTAATATATCCTTATTGTTTTTTTATTTTTCTGAAGTAGCTTTGCACTCTTTTAAAACGATTGGAAATTTCATACTGTGAATCGTTTTCATCTATCGTATGAAAGAAAAACGTCATGTCATTAAATTCTTGCTTAAATTTATTTTAATAACAAATTTCAATAATATAGATCTCGCAAAAATAAGTTAGAAAGTAAAACTTATTCCGAAAATAGATGGATAAATAACGCACTCGTTGTTTGCCTAAGTTATTAAAATTTTGAATGTTTAAAATTTAAAGTAAATTTTACGCTATTTCAATATTTACACTCGTGGAAGTTAAAATGAGCTAAAGAACAATAAATATGTACAATTGTAATATTGTATTAATAAAGTCCGATAAAATCAAATATCAGTTATGTGCAATCCTATACTTTCTTTATTGTACAATTTAAGATTCAATATCCTAAGAAATAAAATAAAAAAAAATAAAGTAAAAAAATAGAAAAGTATAAGCCATAAATCTAATATAGCGTGCTAAATAAATAATATAAAACAATAAAATTTAAATTACAAACGCCAAGAAACCGCGATAATCACGTATGATGTATTTTGTATAAATATTGATAAGTAGATCAAAATAAGTTAATTACACGCCAAACAATCCAGGAGTTTCAAAACGTGAACAAAATATACTGCCCCATCGGAAAATGTTTTTTTATCGTAAATAGCTATTTACAGCAAAGTAACCGAAATCAGATCGAGCCGTGGAGCGGCGAGTACTGATAGTGATGACTGATGACTTACGAGTTATGTAAGCGAAAATTATTGCGTAAGTTTTATAATACTTACAGAATTAATTTTATCGGAATTTTGTTTTATTGAAAAATTTAAAACACCTACAAATCTACATATAGCTGCAATCATCTAAATCGCTACATTTGACAAGATTCAAATGCATAAAATAATGTAACCTGTAAATAAATGTTTAGATTGCATTACAAAGAAAACTCTGTATCTATCTTCCTGTAACTACAAAAATCAACTTCTGACCAATAACTTCAACCAACCTTTTGTATTTCCTGAGATTAGCGCGTTCAACCAAACTCTCCAGCTTTATTAGTAGAATAGATTTTCAAAATCAAATTTTGGATTATGATTAAACCGGATTAAACTGTAATACATATCTTGTAAGTTTCATCTTTAACCTCTAGGCCCCCCTATAGTAGTTAACAAAAACGTCTGAAAATTCTCAAATTATTATTTATCAATAATATTACTGGAATATTATCATTCCACGTAAGGCATAAAGTAGTAACGATAATATCAGCAGTAAGTGGCAGTATCAAGAGTAAGGACCAATTTCATAATAAAATTTATAGGAAGCGTTAAATTTAAAATCGCATTTAAAACTAAATAAACCAATCAAAATGATAAATTTGGCTTTAAAAGCGGTTTTAAATTTAACGCTTCCTTTAAAATTCATTATGAAATTAGCCCTAAGTGGCAGTGTCAGCAGTAAGAGAAAAGTATCAGCAGTAAGAGGCAGTATCGACAGTACCAGGAAGTAACTGGCAGTATTATACAATAATTGCAGTAACAGAAGTATTGGAAGAAAGAAGCAGTACTTCATTAAATACTGCCAAATGGCAGTACGGTGTACATATTCTAACCCAGCGATTTGCTCCCCGGAGAAATCATTTAAAAAAAGATTTTATTTGCGTCTATCTCATTGTTTGTATAGACGAGGTTTGTTGTGGATTCAAGGAAAAGATTTAGTTTTTTAAACTTGTAATTATTATAATATACACAAAAAGTTTTACGTATGGCAGTATTATCAAATTTTTACTTTATTTGTAACTTTCCTGCCAGCCCCTGTTCATTTGTGATGGAAAACGATCATATTACAGTTTTACAGTGATTGCATAATTCAGTCACAATATTTAAGGGTGAACCCATCTACCAAGTTATAATTATAATAATATAAATAAAATTTTTCTCAATTTTCGATCGAAAAGCTTCTGTGGCGTCAGAAAAATTACCTTATAGCGATTGCCACCGGTTGTATCAAACAGATTGTCGTAAGGGTTGTAAATAGTTTTGCTACTATATTATGGTCAATTATGAACAGGAATAGCAGACTAACTAATTTATTACTTTGTTAAACTTAAAAATTAAATTTCAATTTACTTGAAACTACAATTTGAAAGTTGACGAACAATATTACTCAAAAATTTAAAAACTAGTTAAAAATAATGATTTCAGAAAGATTTGCTTTATGGTCTTCTTTTTCTAACAGTGCCTTATCCGCTTTGGACGTTGACGATCACCATGGTCCTAAAGCCAAGATAGCGTAGCAGGAAATTTAATTAATGGGGTGGTTTCCCGTTGCTTTACCCATAGCCCACAGATCTATATTGGGCTTTATTACCAATCGGTCGGTATAGGTTTTACGCCACACTGCCGATTATTATAGTCTACCTACAATTTCTTTTATAAAACTACTTATGGTTTGCATTTTACATGGATATTCCCCCTTAAGGTGCCTCAGTGAAGACGTTACGGCTCTCTATAGGGTGTACACTTTGTAAGTCACTCAGTGACTTTGTGGTCTAGAGCAAAAATGTATATATGGTTTTCATCGGGAGTCGGCTATTAGGGAAAATCACAAGATGTAAAAAGTAAAATACGTAACATAAAAAAAAAAATATTAAAATCTTAAGGGAAACTTGTAATGTAAAAACCATTTTATTTTTCATAAGAATAACTACATTTTATCGAATATATTAGCTTAAAATATATCGAAAAACAGGTCTGATTTTTTCCAAATTCTTTATAGTTATTGTTGGTAAATAGAAGAAAGTTTTAGCAAAATTTAATCACAGTTTACTACACCGCTCCTGAGAAATTAATTATAACTCCTTAAAATTTTTGATATTTTCGTTATAGTTTTAATGGATATCGACGTTAAAAGGGCCTTAAATATGTTTAAAATTTAGGGGAATTATATTTAAATATCATGTGATTCTTTAGGTTTTTATCCATCTTGCAATAAAAATTATGAATTTTTATTAAAAAAGTTTTATTTTGTGAGGTGAGATAGAAGGTACAATCACTCGCAAAATTTTTGTTGAAATTAATAAATTTTTTGTCGTTTCAGTAAAATAATGCGAATTAAAATATTATTATCATTTTCGACATTCAAAGAGTGTCTTAAAGAACACAGAAGGTAAACTTTCGTGATAATCCAATTTTTACATACTTTTGTCTCCGATTGTATCTCCTATACATCCTTAACACAAAAATTACTAATTTTATTATTAGTAATTAGTAGATATTAGTATCTTACGACTTGTACATATCCAATTTATTTAAATTCACAGCTCGACATTAACTCAATGATAGCGTGATGAATACTAAAGCGAGTTGACGGAGAATAGAACGGCAATTATTTGTCCGATTAACTAACGTAAATTTTTTTGACATATCGGTGTATTACGCCAACAATAAATTATATTTATGAAGTTTCATACGACAAGTAATTCTTAGAGAATTCGTAGATGATCAGCGTTATAAATTTAATTTGTTTATATTTTAAAATTTAAAGCGCAGTTGTGTGCTAGCGACTTCACTGCCTGATTGCATTGTCACTGTCTTGGGTTTGATCCCCAACCAAGTACAATTATGCAGCCGTTAAATCTAAAGATGTTTAATGTTTTGCGAATATCGGTGTTACATTTTTTTCAATTCCAGTTATAAAATTTATTTTGTCGTCGATATAGGAGTTGGCTTTTTTGTCTAAATTGAAGTCACTATACAATGATTAAAATCAGTAAAATTAAACACTTCAAAGTTACTTGTCGTAGACATTATTATAATACATAGGTATAGCAATCTAAGATTTCACACAGGGTTTTTAAATATAGCAGCGTTAACTTTGAAATAAAATACTAACCAAGCAGTTGTAAATTGACAAAATACATATGTACCTATCTTCATCAAGTATTTTGTATTTTCACGTGAACTTGACCGTGATTTTCATTGGTTTAATTGTATAGACCACATTCTTTAATAATAACGATAAAATTAATAGACACATTTTTCAAGTGTTTACCGGCATATATTTAAGGAACATTGAAGAGTTTAAAATTAGATATAAAAGTACTGATGACTTCCTATATAATCAAACTGTTGTATCTATCAAAAGATGTAGAAGACTGACATTTCAATACCTTGAAAACGTAACAACAGTTAATCATGAGTTTAAAAAATGCAGTAGCAAGTAAGATCATTCATCTTTAAAAAAAGTGAAGACACGATGATGACGCTGCCAAAATTTTTCAGGGACCCAACTCAAGTTTTTCTATATTTGACATTAATACAGCAGAAGTATTAATTTGGAGAACTGCAATGTAATCGTTGACACGATGGTATTTCGCCTTATGACACTGGAGGTAGCAGAAAACTGTAATTTATCAATGTAAAAAGGTTCACATCGCGAGTTCGGCATTCCCAGGTAGCGCGGGCGTGGGAATTTGTCAACACTTAAGTAGATATTATAATATATTTTATTACAAAATATAATAGTTGAAATACTAATATAGAACTATTTGACTATAATTTATAATCTTGGAAAATCATATTTCGCCCTATTTAACATAAATTCAAAAAAATTACTTTGATATTTGGTAAGTTTATACAAATTGGTGTTTTAAACAATGTTTTCTGAAAGGAAACATTTAATTTGAAATTTGAATATTCTAGATTTCTGATACGAAGGTATTTGCGAGATAGGACGGAAAATGTGGTAGATAAGGAAGACATGAGAGCGACCTCAACAAAAGTATTGCGGTTAGATTGCTTTGAAGAGTCTTAAACTGTTATTAAATTCGGAAGCTGTGAACCTCTTCTATTCGTCCTTTTATTTTGGGACTCGTGTAGTCATGGATTTTATGGGAGTCACAAAAACTGTCGTTTTTGGTAATACAGTTAAATGTATGAAGCAACCGGATAATCGTGTTGTACTCAGGGCCGGTGCTAGGCACTAGGCAGCTGCCTAAGGCGCACCCGATAAAGGGGCGCAAACCAGATCGAGGTGCAAAAATTAATTGCAGTGTGCAATGTAAAATTAAATATTAATACTAATAGTAAAACAGAATAAAAGCGATACATTTTTTATTCGAACACGAACGGTTTATAAATTTGTCCTTCGAGAAAAAATAACTCTCGGCATTGTAAATTTTATTATTTTTTTTAGTTTAATATTGTTGTTCGAAAGGTATTTTTTTTAAATAACAATTGTTATGTAAATGTAAGTATTTTTTAAATATCTTATATTCTCACCGCCCAGCTCAGTACTGCTATTTAAATGGGGGGATAGATGTTTACCTAGGGCGCCAAATATCCTAGCGCCAGTCCTAGTTGTACCTTAGATTTAATTTCCCATTTGGTGGCATTTCACCCACCAACCAATGATGGGTTACACCTTAAGGTACTTCCAGCGTGAAATCAGTTCTTAAGCAATTTTTTAAAAATTAAAGTTTTATTTTCAATTATGTTCTTTTTGTTGCATATTGTGAATACTGTTAGTTTATATCTATTTATAAAATTTCTCGGCAAATTTTATGAAACTACTATGTGTTTACACTTTTTTGGGTAAATATCTGCCAAACAAAATGCATTCTAAAGTAATCCCTTCATATTATTTATTACTTCCTCAAATAATCATATTTTTATACCCTAACTAACATTTTCTAGATCCTTTTTTAATTATGAGATCGTGGCTGTATATAGGAAACAATCCAATTAATTAAATACGATTTTTTTTCTCTTTAAATCAGTAAAATTTGCAATTATATGTTCTTAAACCTAAAATATGCGAGTTTGTACAAAAAGTAACGAAATATGCTAAATTATGTGACAAAAACTTTTATATTGGAAATGTAGGTAATATGTGAGACGCAAATAGTACCTACCGTTATATCGTCTAGCGCTCCTCTCCTATATGAAATTAAAAAATTTCATCCTAAAATGAATTGAAAATACGAAATTTGTACATGTAGAAATGAGATGAGCAGAGGAAATGCAACCGTTCCCAGTAGCCAGATGTGCCGCATCCCTACCATGCTTTAACAAGAAAATTTTTATCAAAAGTGCAGTTGACCTAAAATTCTTCCTGGAAAACGTTGCTAGCTCTCATACTAATAGGGACACCGAGGGCGAACTTATTATGTAAATAAGCATAAGTTCGTCTTATCTGTTGCACTAATGTTTAGAAGGCGAGGTCGCTACACTACTTCCCCCTTTTTGCAGAACCATGTACATTTAAGCGTATTTGCAAATTGTTCTTTATCATGCGGTGAGTCGATGAGCGACAAGCCAACTAATCAGAGCTGATGTGATGGTTCTTGGAGCAAGCGGAGTGAAGTGTGAATTGATAGCTGTGAAACAGAGCGATGGAATTTTGAAATGCTTTGAAATTGAACAGAAGCAAGATGGATACGTTTCTGTCGAGGGTCACCAGCGTGACGCAAAGAGTGGCGTCATCCATAATTTTGTTTTTGGACTTTTTATATGATTTAATATTTAATTAGATATAAAAAGTCGCCCGCTAGGAGATTTGAACCACGAAGTCCTGTGGTATGAAATGGAGCTTTTGAGTACTCAAACCATAGGGGCATCGAGGGCGAAATTAATAATATGTTAAGCATAAGTTCGTTTTATCTGTTGCATTAAATATTTGGAAAGTGAGGTCACTACACTACTTCCCCTTCCACCAGAACGAGTAGCGTCATCTATAACTTTGTTTATAGGCTTTTTATACGATTTAATATCTAATAAAATTTGATATAAAAAGTCGCCCTAGCTAGGAGATTCGAACCACGAATTCCTAGGGTATGCAAAGGAGCTTTTGAATACTTAAACCATAGGGGCACCGAGGACGAGCTTAATATGTAAGCATAAGTTCGTCTTATCTGTTGCACTAAATATTTGGAAGGTGAGGGCGCTACATATGAAACGGATTTTTGTTAAACCAGAATTTAATATGCACTTTCCAAACGAATATGCAATTGCCTAAAGTTTCGAGCCTTGATTATAACGTATGTTATATGTTATAATTAATTAATATTATTAACTCGTGAAAATATAAGTAGAGTTAAATTAAAATAAAATGAGTTAAACAAACGATAAAAGATTAAATTATTAGATCTTTAATATTTCGACACTGATTGTGTCTGAATCGCGGTGTGATTAGAAAAGAAAATATGCATCATCTCACATGATAACGTACTTTGGTTATAAGAGAAATTTTCTGAATTTTCGGATATGAGAGGTTCGGATAGTAGAGGTTCTAACTTCTACTGTACTAGATTTTTAAAAATATCAAGATCTTTATGAAGATTTATAGATATAATTGAGTTTTAAACAAAATTTCACCTTTCTAACCCAAGTTCTTGCGAAAAGCATTGCGGCCGTCTCCCTGAAATTACAGTATTGTACCAGAAACCCTACGTTGTACACAAGCAAACCGACGACCTAACTTACTAAAACTACCTTTTTGGTTAGTATTTTTGTTATTAAATGGTCAGTATTTTTTTAAATATTAAATCGAATTTTGGTCAGTATAATTTATTAAATATGTCAGTATTATTTAATACGTATTTTGGTCAGTATCTATACTCGTAAAAATTAAAGTTGCAGTAATATTTTTCTTATGGTTAGTAGATATACTCGTATGTTATTGCTTGGTTAATTTTTGTTGTCGGTAACCATTTTTAATATAAAATAAGAAATCAAAATCATTTTTATAAAAGTTTTATTTAAGGGGGGAAAACACATTAGACGTACGTTTTTTTACTGATTTTCATGATTTTTTTTGACAAGTAAGGACTCAATTAAATTTATTCAAAATTTAGGATTACTTTATTCATACTTTCAAACAAATATATAAATTTTTTTGGAGCATTTTCTTGGAAAATATGGAACATACAAGCTGCTGCCCATCGTAAGTCGCTACCACACTTTGCTGGTTGTGTAACGTCTGGAGACCATAGTTTTTTTCTGAAATCAATGCGGTTTAAAGATTACTTCAATAACATGTTTCTCTTCTAGGTTTTCTGTATAAATTTTATAATTACTCGTATAACTATAGAAATTATACATAAAATATTTAGAATATCACAATTTAGAAAAATATTTTAATATTTCAGTACCTATAGTTAACTAAGACATCTGTAGCAAAAAAAGCAAAGAGTTAAGTTGTACGTGAGTTAATGAAAGAAATAAAGCGCGGTCACTGTGACCGCACAGTAGTTACAGTGTGACAATTATTTGACGTTAGTGATTAAGGGTTAAAGGAAATGTTTTTTGACTGTAGAATCTTACTAAACTCCGTAATGTCTATTATATCTTAGAATTTCTAAGATTTTCTTCTGAACTTGCGATTATTATCGGTTTTTTATAATCCAAGTTTATGTAGTCGACATCATCTGAAGTTGGTAAAATTCATTGTTTAGAAATATCGACATTTTACACCAAGGGGTAAATATCCAAAAAAAATGTGTATATTGTAATGACATTTCCGGCTTTAAATTTATTCTTCAGATTTTCAAAAAATTCAATTTTAAAATTATTTTCGTTCAAATACATTTTCTAATAGGAACGTTAATATTTAATGATAAAAGCACCCATCTGCTCCGGTAATCCAATATTGGTTCGTCGTGTGCCAATTAATTGCGGTATAATTTTTGCAAAAATTTTTATATTTCTCTGGTACAATTATTTTACTGACATCCAAATTTTAATTATTCAAATCTCAATAAAACTAATTCTTCAAAAACTACCACTTTTTATTTTATACAATTATCCGAATTATACCAGATGTACAAATTCACGTCTGGTCACTTCGATCAATTTGGCAAAAAGCCCCCATTATCTCCTTGCTTTCGCGCAAGTCCCCCACACCAAATTACCAACACAAATTTACAAATTTTTTACAAACACAGGGCATTTACAAATTCCATGCACACATTAAATAAACCAAAACAATACCAAACATGAAAAATCCATGACAATATGTTGGAATTCTATTGAAAATATTTGGAATTCATGGAAATCTTTTGAATTCTTGGAAATCTTGCAATTCCTTGAAGGTAACTCTTAAATTTCTTGGTATTCTACAGAATTCATAGAAAATTATTGTAATTCCTTGAAAATCTCTGAAATTAGATTTCTTTTGAAATCACTGGAATTCCTTGGAAATTGCTGAAATTCCTGAGAAATTGTTGCAAGTCTTTAAAATTCCGAGTATCGTCTACACAAATTTACCTGGATATTAAACCCCTGTATTACACTTATAGTAAGTTAGCAGAAGATTTTAACTATAAACAGCTCTATACACTGAAAAGAAAATTGATGAAAAGTTTCAGCCTATGAAAAAAATTCATCATATTGATGAAAAATTCATAGTATTGATGAAAAAATCTTTATTGTGATGAATTTTGTGCATCGGCGGAAAAATTATGAATTTTTCATGAATATGATGAATCCTTTTTTTCAGTGTAGTTAGTATCTAGATCATTAGAGATCTAGATCTCTAAAGACATTAGATCTATAAAGATCATTATTTCGTAATTGTTGATATCGGAAGATAAACTTTAGTTTGTGGCATTGGTTTTATCATTTTCTTCAAGTGCCATACACTACGCAGCGAAAGGCGATCTACTTAACAGAAGTTTAGTTTTTTCACTAGGGCATATTATGATCAATTGGGCTCGATTTTCGTTGTCTTCCAACGATCCTGATGCAACCACGATTTGACCACGATTTCAGTCAATGCATGATCAATCAATCGGTGTATGATTAACAGTTTGCAATGCACTATTGCACAGTAATAAATTTTGTCGTGTAAAATGTTTAGTGTAGTTGGTAAATAAATTAGTGTTAATTTTTAGTGTTAAACTATACACTAGTTTATTTTTAACACTAAAACTTCTCTATATAGATGGAGTTTAACTCGAAGGTAAAATTAGCACAATGAAGAGTAAATTTCTTTCTTAATAGTGTGTGTCGGTTAGGTATCATGTATCAAATATTTATTCAAACATAGAATTCTCAGAAAGAATGACGTACATATTGTATAGGCTCCTGATAGTCGGGGTATAAATAAAAGTATTGCTTAGTATTGCTGGTAAGTGATATTGCTTGTTAGTTTAACCAGCAACTTAGTACAGTAACGTTGGTGCTTTTAAATTTTTTTAAACAAAAAGATATTTGAAGTTCCGTTTCCAGAAAACGCTAAACTCCTGTTTATATGATGTATTTTTACAAGGTGATTATAATATTTAAAAAATACACATTTTATTAAATAATTTTTAGAAATGGGTACAACGTGAAGTGTGGACGAAAGATTTCTAAACAGTAATTCGTAGATTGTAAGTGTTATTGTCTTTAATAAATTATGAATTGCAGTGAAGAATTAGGAGAATTATATCCCGGATTACAAATACATTTCGAAGAATTATTTGAACAAGTCGTAAACAAAATATAAATTATATTATTACATAGCCAATGGAAAATTCAAATGGTAGAAGCGAAATCAAGTATTAAGTGGTAGTATTGAACTTAAATATTTTTTCATATACATAGATTATTAATAATTTTTTTTAGATAAGGGGCAAGACAACTATTGCGGATTGCGAAATTGCACTGAAATATTATCGAGTATGTATCTTTAACGTATTGTTTTATCCAATTAATTCGTCGAAAATTAATAAAAAAATTACGTTTAAAGGCGGAAATTCCGACATCTTTAAATTGTTTTGAATTTTTGCCTTTAAATGTTATGTTTTTATTAATATACGTTGAGTTAATTGGGTGAAAACTATACTTAAATGTTTTCAAAACACACTAGCAATGTAAATTTTACTACTATAAATAAAGAAATTTTCACACTACATTAAGTTTTTTTTAACCTATTTAGTGTATTTTAACCAGGAAATTAATCTGAAGTATACCTAAAATAGTGTAAATTAATTTCTATTTTTAATTTTATTTAACACTAAATTTTGTTCAGTGTACTCTAAATAAGGTTAACATTTTAACAAACTTTAGTGAACTCATTACACTACACTTAATTAAAATTGTTAGTGTAAAAATTTACACTAAATTGAGTGGACCTATATGAACACAAGCTAGTGTATTTTAGTGTAAAATTTTTACTCTATATTTTCTACTGTGTGATTGGTTGGGTAGTTTTATAAGTTTTGCCTGTATTTGTCATTTAAGGTTGTTAAGAAGAGGGGTGGGGATAAGCGGTGGTGGGGACTCTGCCCTATGCTAAATACATAGGATAATGTATTCACTGCCAACTTCAAATAAACAAAATTTTAATAATTAAAATAATGAAAATGTGTTTTTTTTATTAAAAATACTTAGTTTTTAATAATTTAGTTTTTAATTTTATTAATTTATAGAATTTTGGTCAGTTAAACGTTTTTTTTACTCATTTTAAAAAACTTTTCTTGATAGCTATCGAATCTAGATAGCTTTTCTACTATTTTTTTGAATAAAAACTTAATTTTTTCAGAAAGTAAAAACAGGACTTTTTTGAAATTTGGTAGACTTATTTGTAAGGCTTTCATAAATATTTTGGCAAATTTTTGTAGTGATGACATTTGTGATGTCGAAGTAATGACAAACCCGTCCCGTGCATTTGCCGCAATGTAAAAACGTAACGTTGACATTTTTTATTTCGATAACTAAGAACAGGATTAAGTTCAAACTTTGCCAGAAGTTTCTTTATTATGCAATAAATATACTGTAAAAATTTCAAGAACTTTTCATTTACTTCGATTTTCTTCTTAACAACCTTAAAATATTTGAATCTTTTTTTTAAAATACCTTTGTTAAAATATACGTTGTAAGCAGAAAAGTATGTAAATGTATGTAGCCAAAAAAATTAACATTGTAGTGAGGTTGAATATTCGTAAACGTCAAAATATTTTAGATTTTACTATTTTTTTAATTAGGCAATAAAATAATTAAGATACATTGTTATGAGGTCATAACACCTCATTATGCCTCATAGGCATAAACAAAAACCACTTTAGTTCCTTAAATTTTTATCCTATTGAAATAAATAAAAAATTCCCTTTAACGAGGAGGACTAAAATTATAAATCTACATTCAAAACGATGGTTTTTTCGATTACCTAATGTAGACATTCACTACAACCTAAACTCGAATAAAAAATGGTACGATATAGTCCACCTTTGACTATATTTGAATTTTATTATTACAGGTAGGTATAATTGAGTCATAATTCATATAATATTTTCTTTTGTTATAGTATCGTAAAAATACTTTATTTTGAAGAAAAAACTAAGAAATCTTAAATTTAAGTTTAGGTAAGCAAATTTGATGTCATTCGGTTGCATGAGTGTTTCTACTAACACAAATAATATACGAACTAATTGCATGTAATTGACAAGATAGATGCACGTTCTTTTTGTTCTTTCCAATTATAGTGTTGTTTGTGGTGAACTGGGAGGCTTGCAAAACACTAAATCACAACGTGTAAATGGGGGTCTAGAAGAGCATGCACATGTGAAATGTTAGCATCTTGAGTTCTGCACCGACGAAAGTCATAGTGGCGCCAATACGATGACGTCATCCATCACCGCCTTCCTCATGTTATACCTTCACACTTCTTTTGTATTTGGAAAGAAACCGCTCAACTTATCAATTTTTTTTTGGTTTCCGGTTCGTGTTTGAGATTATTATTAATATTACCATGACATTTAATTTTTTTCTACTTAGGTTTCTTCTATTCGACCGTCTATACACTAACTCAATGGTGAAATTATTTTACTTCTGTTTGGTCATAATCTCATCATACTATTTAAAATTAATAATGTAGTCCCTTATTGAATGTTTAATAATCAAGCAGCCTGACATCTTTGTCACCAAGTTTAAATAATTATTGCGTTTTTTCGATGTTCTGTTTTATATGTATTTTTTGCTCTTCTTCTGGTCTCGAAGAGGAGGATATAAAGTCTCAGAAACGTCGACAATGTGAGAATTGTTGTTTGATTTGAGTCTACTAAGCCCAACATCTCCTTTTTCATCATATTATAGTTTGGAAGAGTTTTTTTTTTAATAGTTTTAAAAATATTCAAATAATTTCTTTTTAGTAGAATGCAAGAATTCTTAACCGATTACCCTTCGTGTTTGAAATCACCTAAAAATTGTTTAATGTTTATTGTTTAAAATACAACTACAGGACGAGTCCCAAATGTTGATTACAATGAATACACCTATTTATAAAACAAAACAAAAACCTATAAAAAAAATCTGATCCAAGTCTGATCATTAATTTACCCCAAATGTTATGTTTGCAAATTTTTATTTTTAATGAACTCCAAGTATACAGAAATTTGCCTGATAGGCATTAAGCGTCTCAACAGACAATGTAATAATAACATGAAAGACAATTTATTCCATTGAACAATATCTATTTATAACACTTTTAGTTTTTATGTTTCACTTGCCCTTCATTTATATCGGTTTGTTAGGTCTATACATAGGCGTCGCTTCCAAAAATTCCAGGGGGGGGGGCGATTCTTTTAAATGCTATTATAAAAAACGATTAAGTATAAAATAAAAAATCTGATGTGACATCACATGACTTTCCCATTTTCAAATTACTTTGGAGTTCAATGAAACGAAAAATGTCAAGTATTGGTTATCATTACACGCACAAAGATCTTCTTTGTTTCAATTGAGACTAATTTTATTCTTATCTATAATAATGGGAAGAAGAATCGGGCCTTAACAATTTTCATTCTTTGAAAAAATAGATTCAAGATGGGATACCTACCAGTAGGTACATAAAATTTCAATGAAATCGGTTCACGAGTTTCGAAAAAATCATGGACGAAAAATCGCACACAACACATACACGCACATCCGGACATCATTTCAAAATTAATCTCAAATGATTTATATGGATTCATAGACTATGGAAAAAATGTTAATATAATATTGAAATTGTTAAATTATTATAATTTTTGACAAAAGCCAGCGGGGGGCAAGAGCCCCCCCCCCCTTGCCCCCCCTTGGTGACGCCCATGGGTCCATAGGTTGATATCTTTTTAATCTGTGAACTTCACTTGTGCTCACCAGCAGTTTGTTTGCGTATAGGTTAGGACGATGTAGCAGTATGTCACTATATTTAGCACTGAATGTTGTAATTGTTTCCTTAACTGAAGATAATGGTATATCGCGCTGTATCACTTCATTTGTTACGTATCTAGGTTCGTTGACCATCACTCTTATGACCTTGTTCTGAAATCTCTGCAAAATCTCGATGTTAGAATTGGCTGCTGAACCCCACAGTTGTACGCCGTAGGTCCATATCGGCTCGAGGATTGCTTTGTAGAGTATTAATTAAATGAAGAGTACACACATCCTTACCAACATAAGTATTTTAAAAACGCTTTTACGCTGGACTGTTAAAACTTTTTTTAATTTTTTTCTACTAAATGATAGCTTTGGTTTCAAGCTAAAAGATGGCTGCAACAGTTTTTTTTTTAGAAAAATGGACTCTGATCGTTATTCCCGTGTACTCTTCATTTGTTTTCTAGAGTAAGCTGCGATTTTCTGCCAATCAGCCAGTACATTTGCCTTAACTTGATGCCGAGCTGTTTCCGTTTAGTGATTGTGCTTTTTCCACGTCAGACGCCTATCCAGGTGGATGCCAAGAAATTTGGCATCCTCGGCCTGGGGGAGTTGTTGGTTGTTTAGCTTAACTGATGGACATGTTGGTCTGTTTAGGGTGAAGGTAATATGGACTGATTTGGTTTCATTTACCTTAATGCGCCATTTTCGCAACCATGTTTGTATTTTGTCCAGGTTGGATTGGAGATTTCTGGACGCCTTGTTTGGATCCGAGTGTGATGCCAATATCGCTGTATCGTCTGCGAATGTGGCTAGCGTTGTTAGACGAGTAGTTGGTAGATCGCATATGTAGATTAGATAAAGTACTGGCCTCAATATGCTGCCATGGGTTCCTCCTGATGTGATGGGATATAGATCTGTGTAGTCGTTCTGCTGTTTTACCAGGAAGTACCTATTATTCAAGTAAGATTTTAATATTTGAAAGTGATGATATGGCAAACGCTTTTTAATTTTGTAATATAAGCCCTCATGCTAGACCTTATCAAAGGCCTGGCTCACATCCAGGAATGCAGCTGAACCGAATCTTTTTTTCTCAAGATCGTTGTAAATTATTAAACAATTAGGTTTTTTTGGGGTTGTTGGACCAGGGATTATAATAAAACTACTTGTTTAACAGGTCAACGTTTCGCCCAACTTTATTGTAAGCCTCTTCAGGACTAAAATATGCCGTATTAATTGGTATAAAAGTCAGTCACCCAATCAAACAGAATGAAAATATGTTAACAGCATATCTCCTAAATGTGTAAACATGGGTGGCTAATAGCAACCGCAAATAAGTAAAATAATAAAATACAAAACCACAACTTGACAGTATAAGTAAAAAAACAATATTATGATAAAAAAATTAAATATAATAATAACATTCTTAGTAAAAAAACAATCAGAATTTTAAATTCCAAAAAAAATTAAAGTAAAGATCAAACCGTAGTCTATTGTTTTTGATACATAATTTGGTTAAAACAAAACACTACCATATACCATTATTGCAGTTTGAAAAAGTTAATAAGCAATAATAATAATGACAATAATAGCAGTCTATGTATTATAGCATATCGCTATTTTAGTATATCGTACAATAATACATAATAATAATAATAAGTATATTAAGTAATTCTTAACTATATATTTGCGAAAAATACTTCCTTCTTCTTCCTTTGTAGAAATTTTTTCCAACCATACTTTTTTAAACTTTTTAATTTTTTTAATAACTATAAAAATTTTTCTTTTGCCTTTTCAGAATCCAAAATTTCAATTTTTTTTTATGAATTGTAGTAAATTTGATCAGGTAATATTATATTTTTTAAATATTAAGGCAATAGCGGATTACTGGTTTTCCTTTTGGGTTAGAATAATAAAAAAATTATAAAAAATTTTCAACTGAAAAAGTAGTAGGTACACTTTCTGTTTTAAATATTTTTAATAATTTTTAATCGATCCTTATTAATTATTAGAGAAAAATTGTATTAAGTCTCGTAATTTAAGATTGACTTGATTGATTTCCACCCTAGAAATGTTCAAGTGGAAACCTCCTCTGTTAGCCAAAATACTAATACTAACTTTATAACAAAGTTTTATTATGTATCTATCTTCTATTAAATAACGATCAGTTAGAAAAACTAAATAAGTTTTGAATAAAACCGTAAAATAAAAAAGTCGTTCGTGACGTAAATTAATTGCTACACCTTTTATCTAAAGAGCTTTTTAAGTGCACTGCTACCGATATATTATATTAATTTATTGCATTTTGCATAACATATTTTAGGTAATTATGTTACGTCATGGGCTGGCACGTCAGAGTTTTATTACTATTATTACTATTATACGTTTAGTTCATTGATGTAGATTTAATTATACTTATATTATTTGTAGAACTAACTGAACTTGAACTCTTCGTGGTTTAGGTTCTACATATTATTTATATAGTAGGCGGACCCAACTCACATAAAACAATATTTTCTATTTAAGTTATAATATTATGCTCTCATACGTTGTAGAGTTAATTCTGAAATTACAAATGGAATTTCAGCCTTATATCACCCACTAGAAAAAACCAAATTTATTTTTTAAATGAAAAGATGAGCATCACGGTTGGTTTTAAGCTGTAATATAAACGATTAATAAATTACAAACTAAACAAATATTATGGATGAATTATAATTTTAATGCATACATAATCACGTTTTACCGTATCATAAATTATATTCGTTTGTTTAACTATAGAACGAAATTCATTGATATTTTTATTTTTATTTTTAAATTGGTCTAAGTTTAAGAATCTAAAACCACTGTTAATTTTCCATTAGAAAATTCATTTAAAAATCATTTAAAACTTTTAATGCAAATAAGTATCTACCTATTTAAAAAAAAAAGTAACCTACTAATCGAAACGATATTTACTAAAAATAATATTAAACTTAGTTGGTATACACATTATGTACATGGTGCTACATAAATACGAAATGCAATATTGCAAATAATACACTTCAAGTTACTAATGCAAAAAATTAGACATTTTTATTCTATGTGCTTATTTGCAATTTTTTTTTATATAGACAAGAATATTTTGACTCAATTTGAATTATTTGCACACCCATAAGTTATTTAATATTTATAGCGTATTATGAGTAAAAGCTATTAGTTATTCATTGCATATTGGTTACCTGTTATACTTGGGTTAGTCGTAAGACATATAATAGCTATAAATTTATTTAAAGCGATATACTATTTAAACGCCCAAATAGCCTCAAGAAAGCTATAAATTGTTTTGTGTAAACAAGATTTGAGATTCAATTTAAGAACTAATTTTACCAATGTTTAAATTGCTTACTAATGAAAAATAGAAACTGATATATTTAATTTTTAAATACAAAAGTATTTTTGACCCCCAGAAAAATAATGAAGAAAAAATTACATGTAAAACTCAAATAATAAGTATTAAATTATTAAATCTTCTTTAAAGCTAATCACAGAAGTAATGTTCTTAAGAGAATTCATGAAATTTTGTTTAATTTCATTTATTTATTTTCATATATTTAGCGATAATATTATTTCATGACCTATAGCTTCAAAATTTTGTAATAGTATATTCTGTAGCAAGTGTGGAATAGCCGTTCCAAACGTATTCCAGACTATAAAGTACTAAACTGTATTGGTTTTGACAGTAATTCCAAAAACGGACTACATTAAATTTCTGCGAAATTTCTAATTAGTACCAAAATTTCAGAAATTCATTCGAAAAGATTCATGTGCTAAGTGAGGTCATTTAAAAAATAAAAGATGCACCATCACTATTACTTTGGTTAGCACCATCATCTTTGGACATGGAGACCATGGCGAAAATCATATTTACAAAAATAATTTTTTGTAATTATTTTATATAATTTTATAAAAATAATTTTTTGTAATTAACAAATTCAGCTTATACACAAAAACAAACACAAAATTGTTGTCACTGCTAATTTTAACTAAAAAGAACTTTTAATTTTTTTACCTAAAAGGCATTAACGAATTTCTTACACTAAAAAATTAATAAACGAAATCCAATAAGTAAAATAATTTGGTAATAATAGATCTCTAGTAGTCATTCTGTAACAAGTGTTATAGAATAAAAATAATTCTACAAGTGTCAGAAAGTTGATATTTATCATTATCATCATAATCATTCCTTCATGGATTAGGTATTTGACCTGTTTCGGCCCATCTCTTCCTCTCCAAATCTATAACCTGGATAATAGAATAGTCGGAAATCGTACAAAGTAGGAAGAACACCTGGAAAGGATGGAAGAACACAGAATACTCTTTCTATACGACTAACATAGAATATGAGCATTCTGATTCTATTTTTAAAAACAGAATATCTACTCTCGCACAGCGTGCGAGAATAATATTCTCGCACAGTTTCATCTGACCAATCGACACAGTGCTGGTGAGTGGTGACATCTACTACTAAATTTTTGAACTGATTTTATTTACTGATCTGTCAAATTATATACATGTTACATTATATTATTTGTCATATATACATCTTTCGATTTCGTTGGTAATAAATTACCAGTGCTGTTATTTGCCAATTTCCTAAGTTCCGGTAGAGTACAATTAAAAAATTCACCATCACTATCACTACCACTATCATCTTTGGACATCTTGGTTCGGTTTTATCAATTTTCAATTAAAAATTAATTTGTTTACAATAAAACAATTGAGCATAATATAACTCACTAATAACTATTATGAGTAAATTTTTTTGCGCGCGATCGATCTGAATTTTTGCACTTACATTCCTACCGATAATTCACTGGGAGTGTAATTGAGGCGAGGGGGGGAGAATTTTTTGCTCAGTTTTTTGATATCTAGCGCCGTTCTTGAGCTATTACTGCGTTCCGCCACACAAACTTGAATTAGGAATAACTCAAGAACGGCGCTAGATATCGAAAAACTGAGCAAAAAATTCTTCCCCCCTCGCCTCGGTCACACCCCTAGCGTATTATCGGTAGGAATGTATGTGCAAAAATTCAGATCGATCGCGCGCAAAAAAATTATTTTTAAAAAATTATTTACTCATCTGTCAAATTAATTCAAAACTTATACAGCTTATTATTTTAATAGTCGTATAGAAAGTATAGTCTGAAACACGTTTGGAATGGCTATTCCGCACTCGTGAACCGTCACCCTCGCCTATCGGCTCGGGTGACAAACTTTTCCCTCGTGCGGAATATGCCTAATTCCAAACTTGTTGCAGAATATACTATTCAGGCATACAGCAAATTGATATTCTGCAACTAAAAATATTTAAAAAATCGTTTTTCGAAAATCAGGTTAACAATCAATACTATTGATCGATATTGGAACAATTTCCTCTATATTGCATTCTTTATCTTTACATCTTCATAGAAAACTTACAAAAAGAAGTTTTTTACAACCCATTTCAATTTTTTAATCATTATAGATTATAGTATTTAGTCTTGGTATATAGACTTTGCTTTATTAGGTATCTACTACTCTAAAAAAATTAGAGCAAATGACTTACTTTTTGTAATACCATTTTGACAATATTAGGAATGTTATTTAATAACACAGTTAAATTTTGTTGACGTTAGAAGAATAATAAATTTAACAATTTTTAAATTCTGTTCAAAGTGTTTTAAGCAACTGCGAAGGGCAAATTCTGCCTAGTAGTAGAAGTTTTCAGAAGTCTAGTAAATTAAGATAACTTATTTCAAAGTACCAATTTAAGTTTTATAAATTTATAATTTAAAAATTTTTAATTCAAAAAATTCATGCAGTGAAGTACTTGTTATGTCAGTTTTAAATGGAATCTTACCTAGATGTTACTAACAGCAAAGGGAATGAGGTGTTCATCATTGATTTACATAAATTTTCGAATATGTTGTAGGACATCGAAAAATAAAAGACCCTTATTTACTTAACTGTAAATAAACGATTTTAAGGTGTGTAATCGCCCTCCAAAAATAGAGTGAAAATAAAATTTTCAAATTTGTATGTAGAAGTATTTTAATTTGAACGAAAACAACGCCAAAACACTTCATTTTATAACGAAATAATAATGGGTATATAATATTTATATGAACTCCTTCAATATTAAAATTCGAAAATTCTATTTTTACCGATTATTCAGGTAGAACTTACTTCGCCATTGAATCACGTGGCGTTTGCTTTGATTTGATATGTGGATTTTCGTAGCAATTTAATCGTTACGTTTTAATACTTTTTTTTACCGAATTTAACTTTTTGTAAAAAAAATTTTTAATATTTTTGCAAATAATCGTGCAATACATATCTGTTTTTGTAAATTTTATATTTATTGAATATTACAATTTTTTATAATATATACTAATATTCGTTTTTCATATTTTTCAAGTATTTTTAGACCTAATACTTGTCAAAAATAGTAAATCATGTCTTTTTAGCGTTCTTAAAATATTGTCTTTATTATTTACTTACGATATGTCTGTATTGATCACTTTTATAGTTAAAATTATATTATTTTTACATTCGGCTTAGTTATGTTAAATATTATATTTTGCAATACATAGATACTAAATACCCCACAATTTTTTAAAAATTATTATTATTTCAAGTTCAGTTCTACGTGTTATAAGGTACCTATTGAAGTATTGGCACCTGCTTTAGTTATATTCATATCACTCCTATATACTATGTACAATACATAACAATCGCCAAAGATGAGATGGAAATTAATTTTTAGCGCTTTATATATAGGTAATCTTTATATATAATATATCAATTTATTTTCTAATTCATATATGAATTAGAATTAGAATAAACGTACATATAATACATACGTAGTACACCTACTTAATATGTGTTATAATAATTAATTATTATCATAAAGCAAATTAAGTACAGGGCACTAAAAATACATGTTTGTTTAATATGGAAATTAAAAATATAATATATTCCAACAGGATCCTTGAGTCAGGTGTGGGGATTTATGGTATAAGCTGGTCCTCCTACTTCCACATTGATATATTATCGGAACTATGCGGTTAGTGCTTTGGAATTTTAATAATATAATCCTACACTAAATTGGCATAGAGTAAAACATTAACGTTCTCGAAAAAGTCCTTGAAAAGGTAATAATTTTACCTATTATTATTTGTGAAATTATATACCTACATGTAAATTAATAAAAATAAAAAAAAATACTTGGTTAAAACTACCATACTAAGTATTTTGTTTAGTTTTGAAAAATTGTAGAAGTTTACATTTATTTATATAGATAATAATTAATCTAGAAGTTTAGATTAATTATTATATGTTTATAATTTAGACGCTTTATTCGTGTATAATAAAAGTATACAATATATAATGTACATCAATACAAAACTTTGAGTTTGATGGAGCGGTGTGCTTGGTACTAATCAATTTGATATTAATTATTTTAGGTTTAACAACGCCTTAACCATTGCAACCGATAGTTTACTTATGTATTTAAACGATATCGATACGATATTTTATCAGTTTGAGATGAAAAGCCTGACACGAATTTCCTGGCGCTAAACCGTTTCTCGTCATATCGGATCGTCAGAATTGTTCCCGCAAAATATCCTTTCCTTAAAAATATATTTTCAATGGGCCTAAACTTTGGCTAAGGAACGTTTTTGTTGTTTATAGATTAATTAAATTCGAATTATAAATTTTAATTGTGATATTAAAAGATAATATAAATTTTATAATAATGTGGCACTTATTTAAAAATACTTAGTCTAAAACAAACATTATTTAATTATTTAAATTAAATAGAAACCGTTATCAGATTGACTTTTTAACGATGTTTAAAGTCTATTTTTATTTTAAAAGTAAACATCTGATATTCACGGGTTTTTTAATAGTTATTTGATGCTACCTACAAAACATTTATGCGTGTTTTAATTTATTTTTACTTTGAAGTTTGTGTTAATTCCGATTATATAACAGCTTGATACTTTTTAATTGATTTTTATGATGTTCGTCATTATTTACTTGTTTTGATAGACCAATTATTGAGATATAACTTAAACGATTCGAATAAAATGTCGTAGCCTAACCTTTCTTTTAAATTTTAATGTTGTATTTTATATTGGTAATTGTTAATTACATAAAATATTTACATTATTATAACGTCTTGAAAACTTAAAACATCTTACAATTTATTGATTAAAAATTTATATAGTACAGCACTCAAATAAAATTAAATAAAATTATGGTTTAGTTATACTACAGACATAAGTTAGTTCAGTTAATAGTACTTTTATTAAAAAAATAAACATACCCATAAGATAGCCTAGCAGAATGCCACTACGTGTATCCCTTGTCATCTGATAAGGAACCAGGGGGCAAAGGTTCTTATGCTACCAGGTTTTATTTACGTACACTTTTTTATGAAAATTATGTTAAGTTATAACACAAATGCAAAAATACATATATAATTCTTAATGCATTTTATATGTCAGTATTCCTCTAGACAAATGTGCTTTGTTTTAAATGTGACATTATGGAAAATAATCTAATTTATACAAAGAGTTGGTTAAAAATGACTGATTTAGATTGTTTCTAAAAAATTTTAAACCAACATAATGGTTTTACTGGGCATATTTAATACACAGAGTAGCTAATGAATCCATAGATTTTTCACCAACGCTGTACATCTCTAAAATTATAATATTATAAGAAATGATATTTAGGACGATTTTTGCCAAAACCTGATATAAGCGATAGTAATAGGTATAATTAACCCACCCCATGCCTCATCAAAATCTTTAAAAAAAACGGATAATTGCACTAAATTCTGACAAATTGATAAGTATCCCTCTGACAATTTTTATTGCTAGATGTTTAATTTCCTTAATCTTATATACTTTGGCTGTATTTGCTATTGATCCTTGCATATTAATATTTTGATAATATGCTTTAGCTGTCATTATACTGGATATAACGGACTCACTGGCTAAAAACTGCATACGTCGCGTCGCGTCGGTCAGAAATAAGAAACGCGCTTTGTGGCCACAATATAATATTAATATTTCTATTGTATATTACTTTAATTTTGCAAAATTAAATTTTTTATCGGCCTATTTTGTATTCTACGAATTTTCTGCTTTCACACGTTCATATTGTAATGTTCGGGGTGTTAAATTTTAATTTTATAAAGATAAATCTTCCGGAAACATTCAATTTTTACAAATATGAGACTCTTTTTGATTAAATTTTAAGTTCACTTTCTTTTTATTCATTATAACAGAACACTTTAAGAAAAAACGGTAGCGAGCAACGTAGAAATGGTTAAATAAACATACACAAACATAAATAAAAAATTTATGTAGTTCTCCTGAAAAATTGTGAAAATGGAAGTTAATACACCCTGATGGTAGAGTACAAAAGCGATATAAAAAACTGCATGGCAAGAAACACCAGATCAGAAAAAACAGATATAAAAGAAACATAAGAAAGAAAATATATAAAAGCAAAACTTAGAAAACAGTGACAAATAAACAGAAATGCAAATCACAAAAAAAATTTAACAAGGCATCTAGAGAATTAAAAGAATTGTTACCTTATTATTTAAAAAATCAAGCAATTCAAGAATACTTAAACAATTTATCACTCATATAAGCAAGCGATTACCTACTTTCTTTGAAAGACAAAAAAATCAGTCAAGTAACCAAAACGACTAAATCCATCAATTAGGGATGCCAAGGAAAATGGGTTAGAAATAATAAAGAAAAAGCCGCAACATTTGCAAACCATGTAGCAAATGTATTCCAGTAATTCCTCCAGATGAATTCGATAACGAGGATGAAAACATACACAGCTACCAGAGCACCGTTTCAAATGGTATTTTGCTAAAGAAATAAATCCAAAGAAACCACAGGATTCGATCTAATCACTGGCAAAGTTTTGCAAGAATCAACTACCTATGTAATTCTGTAGAATGATTAAGGATATTTTGGGATGACTTTTGTTCGTTAGGCTTGGAACCCAAAAGTCACCCCTGTTGTACTAGAGTAATGAGTCGCATGCATAAGTTGGTCATTGTATTTAAAATTTTGTATAATAATATATGCATGCGATTTTATAAAGTTTGCTAAATTTGATTATTTTACATTAAGTTCACATAGTTATTTTTTACAATTTTGTTTATTATTAAATTAATATTATTATTATAAAGAAAAAATTGCAAATATATTAAATTAAATTTATAACTTACGAAAATATTAAATGTAACTATTAATAATTGATAGTTTATAACACCTTTTGGTGGAACAAGTGTGTTTCGAATTTTTGATTCTCGTCGGATAAACTTTGAATAATAAAAGAGCAGGAAAAGTTATATCACCAATGGCCGTCATTAATAGTTAAAAATATTAATATTTATATTTCATATTTCCACAAGATATGAATTAAATTAATATATTGTTGTGGAACAAGCAATTTTGTGGCTGATTTTAGTTCACTAAAAAAAAAGGGCTGTTTATGTGATGCACCCTGGTCTTAATTATTAAGGAATGAGACCGCCAGGAAAATGTAAACACGTAACACTACTGAAACAACTAAAATCGTTTGCGAACTTCAAAATTTCATCTAAAATGAAAAACAGAATAAATTTGTTAAGTGCCTGTATAGTATATAAAATTTACCAAAAAGTTTTAATTTTTAAAAGTTGGAAAGATGATAGCGGAGCGCAAATTTGTGTGCGCTAAAAGGTTTTGATCAAATTAGTAATTTGTGCTTTAATTTCACTTTAAAAAAAAAGATGAATCACGAAATTTTGTTGTTCTGGATGAACGACATTCTTAAGTTTTGAGTAATTTGGAAACTGGAAAATTTATAACAATTAAAATTGCAACACCTGGAGGAACGGCCATTTTGGATATTAAATGGTAAAATTAATAAAACTTTTAAACTTACCTATTTTTGACAAAACCAACCGATTGGAATAACCGGATTGATGAGAATTGCACGTACTCACTATAACGAAAATTTTAACAGCAATCAAATTAACCAGTGCCGTACAAATAAAAGGAGGTTTGTGAGTAAAAATTTAAATAATTTGTTGTTTGAAAATTTTATTGAACATTTTTATTTGCACTACATGTGTATCATAATCTGTTATTAAATTTTGGCTCATCACAAAACACCAGAATTTAATTAAACCAACGGTTAACAAGTGGACGAATTTGGTCTTTGCAAATATAAATATATATACATATTTTCTATAAGACAGTATATTATTCAATAATATTATCTCATATGCAGAACCATGGCCGTGTGGTGCTATGGGGCAAAGAGGCGGCTGCCTCAGGCGGCCCAGAGAAATGGCGGCATTTTTGACTTTTTAGAAAACGAAGTTCGCCGAAATTTTTACACTGGGTGGTAGTGGTGGTAGGTAATGGTCTATTATAGTAAATATAAATAATAAAATTTTACGAAATATCCAGTAGTTTTTCGAAAATAACAGTATTCGAAAATTGTAAATTTAAAGTTGATGGATCCAAGATTTGCTGTTTTGCTGACTTGTCAGAATTACGCCATTCACACTTTCGCTTTGATCGAGAGTTCCGGGCCGTTTTGACAAGCTCTAAACTCATTAAAAAGATTCCCCGGGGCGCGACAGAACTCGAAAATGACGAAATTCGAATGCTGGGATCCAATATTTGCCAGTGTCATTGGTAGTGAAAATCTACCCCTGTGTAAATTCTCGATAATGTAGAAACTCGAACGATGTTTCCCCTGAAATCGCATGCAAAAGAATGAACACGCTCTCTCCCCACCTAAACTTGTAAAATGTACATCAAAAAGTCAATTTTAAAAATTAAATTGTGAAGTAACTGTTGGGCCGATTTTATTTATCTTCATCTCATAAGAAAGCTTATACTTTGCTCTTTCAGAATATTTAATTGTTTTCTATAGTATTTTCGAAGGAAAGGAGCGTAGAAGATCGGCTGTAACCGTCGGTTGCAGATATAAGATAAACCAAAACAATAAGACTGTATTGTTGCAAATCTCATATTATGTTGACTACATCTTACTACATTTAAATACTGCACACGGCAGTATTTGATATTACGTGCATATAGGGCATTCCACGCCAAATCGACCACTTTTTTAGGTGAACCCTTTAGATTTTTCTCAATATTTCACATGTTTTTGAGACCGATGAAAAATGCGTTCTTGATTTGTTTCAAATTTTTTGACCATCCCTTTTTAAAATATGATTTTTTTTTCAAATGCTCGTAACTTTATGAAAGATGCACCAATCCGATCATTAATACATTAATTTAAATGTAATTTTAATTATGCCGAATTAATACACGAGTTTGCCAAAAAAATACCTAGAAGAGTAGATCGGTAAATTTGTTTTTATAATAAAAGTTTAATATTGTTATTACTTGTTATTTTGGTTAATAAATTTCACTTATAAAAAGCGGCACTTTTAAGCATTGTCACACTCTTAAAAATTTTACCACACGGCACTGTGCAGAACCGCACTAAGAATTATCATCAAAAGAAAAACTATAGATAGGAACTATAGGAAATTGCAAATGTCAAACTGGCTTATTGAATGACAAATGGTTTCTATTTTCTTTACAGATTTTAACGTCGAATAGAGCTTATTAGATCTAAGAATAGAAATAAAAAATTAAATTCACAATTTTTCTACCGATATACGAAAACATAAAATTAGCAATTGTATTAGACATAAATTAAAGTCAAATTGAAATCTGGCGAAAAAATTAAATATATACTATGTGAAAAAATAAATAATGTTTTGTGACAAATTAAATTATATGTTCTTTATTAAAAACGCGAAATTATCGAATTTGTATGGATCATCAGATAACTTGCATACTATATTATGTTCTGCAATATTCCACAACGTGGATAATTTTTACTATAGGATTTGCAGGTGAGGGTTGGTAGTATATCACAGGAACATTTCCTAAAATCATTTCGAAAAATGTTTTGCATAACCGATGCCGGTGCCTCTATGATACCGATATAGGCAGTCTGTAACAACACCACAAAAAAGAAGTTCCGCATCTTTAAGGATATATCATATTTCTTGTTACGCCTTCATTTTTAAATGATGTATGTGCTTTCAAAATAAATAAAACCGAAATATTGCTAATATTTTGTTATAATGTTGAAACTACTCGTTCATTATAACAAGAAGTACAATTTTTATACATATGTACATAAGTTAATCTACTGTGTTCTAAAATATGTATAGCAAATTAACGTAATATAACACATTATTTGATATTATGCTACTATTATAACTTTAATTTTTCACAAGTGGAGTGTATTGAACGACGTTTTAGTTTTTTGTCTCAATTTTTTAGCTTCCGTGTGTTAAAATAAACATTTCATGAAGAGATACAGGCTACCAAAAGTTATACATCTTATTTTGATGTGATTCTTTTTCTTTTCGTTTTTCTGATTTACTATATGTATAATATTATGTACAGTACATACGACTTATGAGATTAATTTAAACTACTGTGTAAATGTATAATATTTGACAACAAGCTAAACAAAACGGTAAAATAATAAATTTTAATTATAAAGTGAAGAACTACATGCGTAAAAAATTATTATTTAAAAAACAATGAATTAACATCAATTAGTTAGATTTTACGGGTTAGGACTAAGAGTATTTGAAAGAGAAGATAAACTATTATTATACGTTTAGAAAATGGAAAAACTCCAAAAATATTATGTAATTTATTTCCTTCTTATGCCCGTTTCTTTTTACTAATTTTTTTATTTATTAAAATGTAAGTTATTAGATTAATAAGATGAACTGACATAAAATAACCATTATACGTGTCACACATGCGCAATTCAATGTTTCCAAATATATTTTTAAGATATCGCTAGTATTTTTGTCGGCTACTTTTACTATAATTATTATATTATTATATATATTATATTATATATTATAAAATATTAAAAATATACTAGTTAAATAAACGTAATAAAACAATAAGTTTTAATATTTCGCCGACATTTCGTCTGCTTCGTCAGAAAATATAAATTTATATTTTGTTTTATTACGTTCATTTAACTAGTATATTTTAAATATTTTATAATTTTCTCACTAGTTAATAATTTTGAAGTTTTATATACTTGTTGGCAGTTTATCTATGAGTGAAGAAACCGGGCATTAGAAGATGAATTCTTATAGTTACACCATGTAAAACGTGATATTTTATTACCTCTTCATTATTTTTCACGTAGATACCTGTGTATTTCTATACTTTATGGTAAAAATTTATTATTTTAACGTTTTATTTAGTTTTGACAAATATTACCTATATTTTAAAATACGTACTGAATACCACACACTTTATTTGAAATTTTTATTTTGCTGAGTTCATTTCTATTAAGTATTTCAACATGTAATATACTATGTATAGAAAATAGTTTTTAATGCTTAAGGTGATAGTACACCCGTTGATCAACGGTTAAATATTTGGCTTATTAACAGATAAACCAAATAGTGTACCTGTACCTACTGACCAAATAAATTAATACATCAAATAATACATCATGTAAATATTTGGTTATTGTTTGCCACAACAATATTATTTACCTGTTTGACAAACAGTGGACTATGGTGTGTGCCAAACATACCAAATAAATTTAACCATATTTGTCAAATTTTTTGTTTGGCATAAGCAAACAGTGTCAAATATTCATTCAAATATTCAGTCAAATATAAATGTCTAAATGGTAAATCAGAAAATTTTCCGAATATTTAGAGTTGACTTCATCTTCAAATTCTTCGTTAAAAACTAAAAGAAAAAGAAATAGTGTCAGTTGAATGGAAGAATGAATCAACAATAAAATTAATTTCTGTGTTGAAGTGCGGGACTTAATGATTAACGCTAGTCTCTCACCAGCTCAAATCCACTATCTCATGTGCGTGTCCTTCTTCGCGATAGTGAACTAAATTCAACAAGAAATGGAAATCATCACTCCTCATATGAACAAAATTTCGAAATAATTTTGGCTCATTGCTTTGCAATTCATCGAGCAGCTTTTCAGTAATATTTCGCTTTTTGTTTTGGTTTTGGTCGTCTTCTAAGCAATATATATGAAGCTTCCAAAACAGTACAGATTTTCAAAATACCTATTCTATATTACTTCTACAGAGTGGTTTAAAAATTTCAAGGGAATTTTACCAAATGAACTATTTGGATGGATTGGTTGCAATATCTGTTTTCTTCACACCGAAGTAGGCTGTTTTTCTACTAACGTGGAGTGGTAAGATGCATTGTCCATTATTAATAAACAGGGTTCTTCTAAATTGCATATAAGCTCTTCGTTCACCCATTTCTTCAATAAATCACCATTCATTTCTCCATGATAATTATCTCTTTGCGATTTTGATGCAAAAACTAATTGATGCTTTATCTAAAAATCCAATCTCCGTACCGGCATGACGAACAATAAACCGTTTCCCATCATAAACTTCCGGATTTCGAACACTTCCAATTGAATTATCTTACCATAATTTTCCAGGATTGCCTTTTGAAAAAATCCATGTTTCATCCAAAAATACAACTTGACGTTTAAATTCTGAATGATCATTATTTCGGAAATTTCTCATAAAATATATTCGATTTACTCTCGAATATTACGATTACGAATATTACGAAATATTACGATTATACTCTCTTTGTGAAATTTAAAAAGTTCAGTTTTTAATGTATCAGCAGTTACATTCTTTTCTGTAAAAGAAAATCTATAACATTCCATAATTGTAATTATTTGCTATAATAAAACTTACTTTCTTAGTATTTATTCTGGTAAATCTTTTGATTTTTTACTTGGCTTGTTTCTTGTTTTACCAGGGCTTACTAAAATTAAAGTTTTAGTGGTCCGTTTCTTAATGCTTCTAACTGATCTAATAGAAACACCCAAGGCATTCGAAACACGCTACAAATTCAATTATTTGTATTACATTAAATTTATATTACCAATAAAATATTATCTTATTTCTTGAATGCTTTCGAACGGAATTCAAGAGCCCCCGTTAACTTTCTCACGGTCAAAGTATAATCTAATAAGTTCAAAATCAACTGTTGTGATTGAGATTTTATAGTATGACCACTTATTGGTATAAACATTTTAAATGTAACCGAAAGTTGTATGTAATATAGAATTAAAAATTTTAAAAATTTTACATTTGAATACTTCATGATAAAAAAATATAACACCACGTAATTCAAAATTTTTAGAATTTTATACTAAGACATACTACTAATTTTTCAATTTTTTGTTTTCATATAATGTACAATATTTTTAGTAACGTATGACTTTTATTCATTTCGGTCAGAAAGACATGCAAATATGTTTGTACTCTTTTAAATAAAATTCAACGACTTCCTAAATTAGTGTGATATCAGTGAAATTGAGAAAATTGGTACCTACGAAGATTATTTTCTTTATTTAGAGATTATTTATAACTACTCGGAGTGCATGATTCTTACGTAATAATTAGAGAAGAGCTAAACATAATGTCTGAAATATTTTGAAATTTTTCTTTTATATTATATTAAATCATATAATCTTTGTTAACCGTGGGTTAGCATCTTTATATCAGAGAATAAATGTATATCTATAATAATTTGCTAAACTCACCTGACGTTTAATTAATTTTGTAATGATAAGACGGGTGTAAAAAAGCAATATAATTCATAAAGAAAATTCATATCTTTATTAACATGACAAGTTCAGTGTGCATAAATAATGGAGCAGCATTTGAGTTGTCATATTCCAATTCCTTTCTGATATATTAGCTGTTTAAAACCTCCCACTTCCCATTCAGATATATTTCCGATATACTAAGTTATTATCTATTATATGTGATAGTGCTACAATATTAAAATCGCCTCTCTATCTCGTATTAAATACTTGAGTATTTAGGTGCCATTCCATTGCTAATTTTATGATCAAAAATCAAAATTCTGAATCTTACAATCTGTGAGACAGAATGAGACAGTCATTATATTTAAAACGTTCAACATAACTCTTATTTTGACGTTAAATTTGATATTATATGAAGATTATGAAGACGCGGTCTTTACCGGCGATGACTTTCGCGATGCTTTTAGTTAAAAAGTTGTTTGCAAAGTAGGTTATTTTTCACCATTATATAATTTTATATTTGTTAAAAAACTATTTCAATTTGTAAAACTTGTGTAAAACTAAATATAAAATAATATAGCAAACACTAACCTTCCAGTTGCATGATCATTAAATACAGAATAAACGCTTGCTCCCCGCGAATTGTACCCGAGAAGGTATATTATAGCAATTGAAGAAAAGTTAAAGATTTTTAAAAGCTGCATGATTATAAATTCTAGACAAGAACTACAAAAGCACATAAAATGTATAATAGTGCTTTGTTGAAAAGTTAAATTTTTTAAATTGCTAGAGAACTACAGTTTTTTACTTGACGACAAAACTACAATAATCAACTAATACTTTAAAAGTTCGATCTATATAAAAAAACTGTACGAAACATTTTAGACAATTTATTTAAAAAATATTTAAAATGTTTATTACAATAACAGTTTTTTAATGAGTAGGTAGTCAGGTAGCTATCTAAAATCAAGTTGATTCCAAAATAGTAGAAAATTGCCTTAATTTGGTGCATATGCTTCTACGTAAATGAGCGGCTGAACAAAGAAAGTGGTTCAAGTTTCAGTAGGGTTTGTACTCCTTAGGGGCAGAAATGTCTTTGTGCATCTATGCAAGCCTTATTCGTGTACAGCACGAGCCAAGCATATAAATACATCATTTATAAATTTAAAATGTGTTTTTAGACATTAGAAACTAAAATGCACTTAAGATTGTTTGCCTAAAATCATGTGATTAAATGATTTTAACTAAGTGTAGCATGTTTTATTGTAATCTTATATTATACATATTAATTAATTAGTCATTTTCAAGTGTACATATAGAACGTTTAATAATATTTTTTTGCATAGGGTTAATATTTTAGAAAGGTTTGCCTGTTGCAATAAATAACTAATTAAGAAGTGTTACAATTTAAATTTACAGTTTTTAAATGTAAAATCAAATTTATTTATATGAGAAATATAAGCAAAATAAAAAATTAGTTATGAATAAAGATGTGTAAGTTCTATTTTGGTTTATTAAAGGGTATGTTTGAATACCGCAATTTCAATATAAAGATGTTCTAAAGTTTTCTCCGTTATACTTTATTTTTGCAATAATGTCAAATAGTTGATTTTGATGCTATGAGGTGACCCAATGGAAAGTGCGTTAGACCTGTATTACAAGCAGCAAGTTTTTACACTAAAATTGTCAGCAAGTTTAGTACATGCAGATCTTGACAAGTTTACAAATTATCGACAATATTTTAGAGCATGTTCTAAATGAAAATGTAAATAGCATTTTTATTAATTAACTATTTAATATTAAATTAAATATTTTAATTTTTCTCTTTACCTCCTACCATTTGAAAATGGTAGTACCTACTTCTTATTATAGCCTGTTCGTTTATTATTAAACCAATCAGAAGTGAATGATAACTTAAACATTGCAATGAATGTAATAGAATCATACAACTTCCAGAGAATGGTTCACGACGAATTGTACCTTCCTTAATTTTAATATCAAATCATATTTATAACATGATCGTATCATATGAAACAGGGGTTTATAGAGACAGTGTTTATATAATATGTAGTAAAACCGGGCAACTTCGTCACCTAGGGCAACTTCGTCAGGGTAGGTGTTCATTATCGCAATTGTAAATATTACGCAATATATAATTAGTTTTTGTTTAGTCATACATGTGTTGTGTTCGTTTATTAATTACTTTTGGAAATAATGCCAAAACAAAATAGAAAAGCGTTAGGAGGTAGGAGTTATCGGCGTTATGACATTGAGGTAATTGAAGAAGCTCTGACAAATATTGGAAACGGCCTCACGGTGGCAGCTGCTAGTAAAAAATATGGGATTCCCCGGACAACCCTTCAAGATAAGTGGCACGGTAGGCATATTAAATCAGTTGGCCATCCAAAAGCTCTGACGACCTTAGAAGAAGCAGAGATTACTGATGCTTTAAATCAACTTTCAGTTTGGTCTTACCCTTTGTCAAAGTTTGATATAAGGCTCATTATCAGTGCATTGACTGTAAAAAGTGGATTTGTGGTTCATGCAATAACGAGAGTAAGGAAGAGTATACTACCGCTGTAAGTATGTTGGGATGAGTAAATATGCGTTTTTAGATTTTATTATTGTAATTCATTGTTTCAATAAAAAATTATTTCAGTTCATTAGTGGAACGCAGATATTTTCATTTCTGTAGCCGCATTTTGTGTCTTAATTTAATTTTAAAATACTGAAGTGATATAATTTTTTGTGTTTTTCATTTATAATAAGAAGAAGTTGACCCCATAATCGTGCAACTACGTTTTTAGGCAAATTTCAATTAGGTGACGAAGTTGTCCCAAAAGTGATATAACTTCGTCAAGCCTTTTTTAGCAATTTTTTCAGGTGTTTAAACGCAATTTGAAAAACGAAAAAATGGTTAATTGTATAACATTAATTTATTGTTCTATATGAAGTAATTTTGTTATCCTCGAAATTTGCTACAAAGACACAGAGCGGAAAATGTATAAAAAACCTGACGAAGTTGCCCCGTTTTACGGTATAGTTTAAATCAGAATAAAATCTTACATAATACTGCATTTTATTGATTATAAAATCGAAAAACCTTCTAATTTTAAAAATATGCCATACCAAAGTATGGATTTTTTTTGGTTGTTAGTTGGTTTTGCAACATCCTGAGCCGATTTGGTTGATACAGGAGAACAGCGTTAAGATTTTGAAGAAACGCTGCGCTATCTTACATTGGAATGAATAATAATTAAAACTTGTTAAATAGAAGATTTGAAATGAAAATATCCATAAAAAGAGTAGTTTAATTATAAGTGGAAGATGGTTGGATGATAAAATACTTATATAAGAAAAAAGTAATTAAAAATAAAATTATCGGAAGAAGGCAATGAAATAAATAATAAAAAGCAGAAAATGACCGATAAGAAGTAAGGAAATAACGTTTTAGAAGATATAATCAGTTGAAGACGAGTCTAAAATAAATAATTAGTTTAGAAAATTGTCTTTGCCAATAGTATAGTTTTTAAATTCCAAAACATTATTAGAATTAAAAAAATAAGAGTAAAAATGGTAAACGAAACACTAAAAAATTATTTTAATTCGTAGACAAAAATTCAACTAAAAAAAAAACAAAAATGCGAATAAAATAAAATGCATAATGACAATAATTAATTCGTTAATCCTAATACAATAGTAAGAGGTAGTTGTTTAGTACCTACTTCCCTAAATATCTTAAACGGTTGAATGGATTTCATTCAAATTTGGAAACTATATTTATGATAAATTAATAAAAGTGAACGTATAATTTTTATTATAATTTAGTAATTTATTATAGACAATTAATAATATATTGTCATATTCTTTTTATATACATTTATGTAGGGGGTTGTTGTTTCAACTAAGTTTGTAAAATTTCTAAATGTTTTAAATGTTTAATTTTGTGAAGTGTTTTAAATTATGAAAGTTGGTAATTTTTGGAAGACTAAAATTTGCATTTGAATGCAGTATGCCAACGCGTGAGGACGCGTTGATAAACGCACCGTATTTAGAATTCATCTTTAAGCATAATTTGATTATAAGTTTAAAATAAAAAGTGAAATTGTGATTTTGAAGATTGAGTTTTATTAATTGGATTGTATTTGGATAAAAACAATTAATTAAAACCAAACATTACAATAAATTATAAAATTATATCGTCAAGGTGGCGATAGCAGCGCGAATTATTATTTTCAAAATGTGAACCAACATACCACATTTTAGAAATTTTTGGAAAATAATTAAAATTTTCTTTAATAAAAATTGAACCGTAACAAGCCCGATGTCGTTTATAAATAATAAAAACAAGATCGGTCCGCAATGGGAACCCTAGGGAACCCCTGAGTTGACCATTATATCAGCAGACGTAAAGTTTTGAATTTTTACGTTTTGTATTCGATTTCTCAGGTAACTACCCAACCATTTCACAACATTCGATCCGAAGCCCAGTGATACAATTTTGGATAGCAGAGCCGCATAAGATACACGATTGAATGCCTTTGAGAAATCGGTATACACAGCATCAACGTGTTTATGATTATTGAAACAATCAATAATGTAGGTAACGAATGTTAATAAGTATCTAAGTAGGTGTGAGTGACCTGGATAAAAACCATATAGATGTTCTACGATTTTACTTCTGGTAGCTTGCGATAGCTAATTTTTTGTCGAGCATCTTGGGCAAAGTTGACTGGATCGAAATACCTCTGTAATTACCGATATCAGCACGATTACCCTATCTGAAAATGGGGTTACAAAACTTCTCCTCCAAATGCTGGAAAAACAACCACTAGCCAGCGATAATTCATAAATTTTGTAATATGGTGTTGCCAAAGAGTATAGACACCTTTTTATGAAATACGCTGACAATCCATCAATGTCACAATTTTTACTGTCAGCAAGTCATTGATTGCTTCAAAAACGACTTCAATGGTGGCTTTAAATGAGTTACAGTTGATGATATCAATTGCGTTGTAGCTAGAACTCTTGGAATCACTAGACGAGTATACACCAGAGAATTGTCTAGCAAATAAATCAACACATTCCTGTCCCGAATTGCAAACCTCTTATCTAGAATACTTGCAAGCAGGATAGCCACTGACAAAACGCTTGAGGATTAGTAATTATTAGCATCTTCAGTTTTCTTACAGTATACTGCATGTAGAGATGCGCTAAGACATTTAGCTTGATCACGAAGTTGGCAAAATTTATCGTAATCGAGTAGCAAACGAGTTTTTTTGAATGTTTTGTGACTTGCTACATGAGAATTGATGATCGACAATACTATACGATAAAATGCAAGAGTAATCTCCTCAATGTCGCCAGATTGAAATAATACAGACCAGTCTATATCCGATAGGCATTTGTTGATTATGTTGAATTCGGCTGAGCTATAATCATAGATATAATTAACAAGTTGGAGATTTTGCTGAAAAGAATTAACACCTTGTACATCGATTGTATAAGCGGCATGGTGAATAGATGTGCTTGACAACAAGTCAATCGCCGATGTTATGGAAATATCGTCAACGTTTGCAAATACAAGATCGAGCAATACCCCACGACTATTGGGTATTTCGTTTTGTTGCACAAGGTCATGCAGAGATATACAATCACTAATCTTTTGTATCTTGAGACACGAGTTACCAGTGGACAAAAAACAAGTGCCATCATTATGCCACTTAGCCTTCGGAAGGTTGAAATATTCACAGACCACAAATTTCGATTGAGGGAAGCACTCAAAAATTAAAAAATTAAATAATAAAGCAAAATTAAATAAAAAATTGTTAAAATAAATTAATTGTTAAAAATAAGAATGGATGTTTCCGAGTGGAAAGCGTTTTTCTACATATTTAATTAAAAATACACCCCGGACATTACAATATATTGTCATGGATTTTTCTCGTTTAGAATTGTTTTTATTTATTTTTATTGTTCGTTAATTTGTAAATACTCTGTTTGTTAAAAATTTGTAAATTTGTGTAAAAATGTTTATGTTGGTATTTGTTGGATATGAAAATGGGCTTTTTGATGCCGTAAGCCAACTCCAACGTATATGGACGCGTTAATAAGACGTCTAAGCTTAAAGCCATATTATATAGTTTAAGTTTAATAATATTTAAAAAATAAAAAATGAAGTTATAATTTCTCAAGTTAATTAAACAATTCGAGAATGAAATATTTATTTGAGCTTTCGATAGTGTATTTATATATTTTTGAAAATGATAGCATACGCTAGTATATGTTCTAGTTTTAATTCAAATATTAAATAGTTTCACAAGTTACAAATTTATTAATTATATAATTTTTCAAGATTTGGTTTGATTGATTATGTTGAAAAATTATGGAATAAATGGACGATAAATAAATTTGGATGTTGAAGATGAATTATTTGGTAACAAAATCAGGGATAAAAAAAATTGATAATTATACCACATTTATTGTAACCGAAACAAGGGATATGGTGTAAAAAAATACACCGCATTTAATTGGCTACCCAAAGTGTGGGGCAGCACTGGAACCTACCTTTAACCCTGCGATCAAAGAAAAATAAATTCTGAGTTTATAAAAAATAAATTGATTGAAAACGATGGAAAAAACAAACAATATATGGGAAGGAGTAGATGAAAAATTACTAATAGCAGAGATCGCAACCATGGGATATTTCAATCTTGGATAGGATGTTACGAATTTTAAAAGGAGAAGATAGAGAAGAAATATCAAAAGAAAGTGACGTGGAGAGGATCTCGAAAGTCGATGCGGAGCAAGATATCACAGTGGATACAGTAGTGGAGGATCCAGTTAATCCAGTAATCGAAGAAAAAGTACAGGAAATAATAAACGAGCTGCAGATGAAGAATATTGTTATACAAGAAGCCACAAATGATCCGGTTCTGGAAAAGGCAAAAGATAGACAGGATGTGATTGTGGAACCGATCGACGAGGAGGTAGATGAGGTCCGAAAAGTTGTGGAAGATCAGGTCCAAGTCGTGAATGTGATAAACGAACAGGTGAAAATGGATGTCAAGGAGTCGGAGGTATATGGACGATGCGCTTACGGTGGTCGGAAGCAATGTCGACGATCAAGGAAGCCTTGGAGATGTCAGAATTGGAGGATCACTGGATCAAATGGGACGATTCAAAGATGAAGATGGAAGATGGCTGCATCTCAAAGCGATCGGCAGACCAGCGAGATGGAGGTGGAAGTGTGAGTTAATTTGTTGGTTTGATAAAAATTTAATTTGAACTATAATTTAAATTTGTTGACGATTTTGAAATGCTATATGAACTTCTATTTTGATAAATTAATGTGTGTAAATAATAATAAAAACTGAATTTGTTTATTTGAAAATTTAGGAAGGGGTGATTTATTTGACTATTATGAAGATGGAGTGAAAATTGTTTACAAGAATAAATAATTAAGAAAATTGCAGGGGTTGAAAATTGATTTTGATGATAATTTAAAAAACTGGGTGAAAAATGTTTACCGATAATTCAACTAACTAGAAATGAAATTAAACAGAAGCAATAAATAAAATAAAATTTGTCAATTGAAAATGAAAGCAAGAAGAAAATGAAATTTTGTGCAAGATTATAAATAAATAAAATTTTTACAAAAAATTTTTACCAAAAAGTTTTGGGCAGAAAAATTTTATTGAAAAATTTGAGATTATTGGTAGTACTGGATATTATTATAAAGAAAAATTTCAATTTTTGAATATTGAAGTAGTTGGAATTAAGATATGTATGGATATTATGATTAGGGGTTATAAAGTTGATTTAGTATACAGTAAAATAAGGATTTGCGAGGAAAAGGAAATTTTGGGAAAGTTGAGCGAAAATATGAGTTGCTAGGAAAAATAATAAGACGCTTGTTTGTAATTGGAGATATAAGTTTTGAATTTATTGCAAATCATTCTAAAGGAAAATTTTAAAATTTTGATAAATACTGGAAAGACAGGTTTGCCTGAAATTTTGTAAAGAGTAAAAATGATTGTAAACACTTGCAATTTGTTATTTAAAAAATAATTTGAAATTGATCTGAAATAAAATGAAATGTTGTGTGTAAAATTATGAAATAAAAATTAAGCGTTTTAAAAGTGTACAAAAAATTTGAAATTGATAAATTTGTGTATTATTTGAAGATATATGTTTGAATTGATTTTGTTTCAAGTTTTGAAAATTTAATTAATTAATTTTGAATTGTTAATAAGTGATTCGTATAAAATGTTGAAAAATTTATTTAATTGAAAATTTTGATTTTAAGGCTGTTCGGATTTTGTGCAAAAAAAATTGTAATACAGTGTATTTATTATAATATTCTTGTAGAACTACATATGTATTTTAGATAATATTTGTTTATAAAAATAAATTCTAGAAAAATTAGTTTAGCCGCAATTTGTACTCAAAATATGAATTTCTTTACGGAATGCCTGTACGATCCCGACAAGATATCAGAATCGAACTTGTACTAAACGCAAGAGTCTTTAATTTACTATGACAAGAAATAATTCTGTTTTGATTTTTTCTTTTCGAAGGTCACGAAAATCGATTTTTTGCAATTATTTCGTTTCCTTGGTGAAACACGATATTTAAGTCCATTATATTCATACCAAACATTTTTTTGTACCATCAGCCTTTCTCGAGATACAGCGCGGAGAGTAGCAAGCGCTCATCCGTTAGAATTAAAATATGCCGAGAAGAACCCGTGCTGCTAAGGTGCATTTTTAACTTTTTTAGTAATACAGGCTGATAGCTCCGCCCCTTCAAAATAAGTTCACATAATTTTAGTTTTTTTAAATCTTCAAACTTATTAATAACAAATGTCAACAAAAGTGGTAACATATTCCTTAAGAAATACATGAGCAAAATCGCAAATGACCAATAAGTTAACTTTCATAGAAATTAAATTTGAGCAGCCAGAGAAAGAAGACGACGACGAACTAGAGGAATCTTAAGTATACTATTTTGTAACTTGAGATTCATGATTAAAATTTGCCATTTATCATAAAAGAATGAAAAAAATTATACTATTGTGACATTATATTCAACGTTTTCACATAATATTCTTCACTTATAATAAATACATAATATATTTTATATATTTTTATATTTAAAAAATGCAAATATTGCAAAAAAGCGAAACATAAACAAATAGAAACCGTTTAATACTTATCATTATTATTTTTATTATTATCATTGCGGTACGGGTAGTGGTCAAGGTCCACTTGCACTGAAGCTCTAGGTTTATTGTACCCCGTTTTCCCATCGTGTTATTAAGGGAAGTTATACACAGTAATAAATTTTGTCGTTTAAAATGTTTAGTGTAGTTGGTAAATAAATTAGTGTTAATTTTTAGTATACACTAGTTTATTTTTAACACTAAAACTTCTCTATAGATGGAATTTAACTCGAAGGTAAAATTAGCACAACGAAGAGTAAATTTCTTTCTCAATAGTGTTTGTCAGTTAGGTGTCATGTATCAAATATTTATTCAACAATAAAATTCGCAGAAAGAATGACGTATATAGGCTCCTGATAATCGGGATATAAATAAAAGCATCGCATATATATTGCTTGTTAGTTTAACCAGCAACTTAGTACAGTAACGTTGGTGATTTTAAATTTTTTTAAACAAAAAGATATTTGTGGTTTCGTTTCCAGAAAACGCTAAACTCCTGTTTATATGATTTATTTTTACAAGGCTAGATTATAATATTTCAAAAATACACATTTTATGATATAATTTTTATAAATGGGTACAATGTGAAGTGTGGACGAAAGATTTCTAAATAGTAATTCGTAGATTGTAAGTGTTATTGTCTCTAATAAATTATGAATTGCAGTGAATAATTACGGGAATTATATCCCGGATTACAAATAAATTTCGAGGAATTATTTGAACAAGTCGTAAACAAAATAAATTATATTAAAAAGCCAATGGTAAATTAAAATGGTAGAAACGAAATCAAGTATTAAGTGGTAAGCTTATTAATAATTTTAATAATCAAGACAACTATTGCGGATTGCGAAATTGCACTGAAATTATCATGTATGTATCTTTAACGTATTGTTTTATCCAATTAACTTGTCGTAAATTAATAAAAAAAAAAAAGTTTAAAGGTGGAAATTCCGACATCCTTAAATTCTGGTCACATTTTTTTATTCTACTTATATTTCTGTCTGTTTTGAATTTTTGATAGCCGGAATTTTTGTCTTTAAATGTTATGTTTTTATTAATATACGTTGAGTTAATTGGGTTAAAAAATATACTTAAATGTTTTCAAAACACACTAGCAATGTAAATTTTACTACTAAATAAAGAAATTTCACACTACATTAAGTTTTTTTTAACCTATTTAGTGTATTTTATCCAGGAGATTAACCTGAAGTATACCTAAAATAGTGTAAATTAATTTCTATTTTTAATTTTATTTTAACACTAATGCCCGATTGCACCACCTACCCTTAAATGTGACGCTTACGTAAGCGTCCCTTAATTTTAAGCGGCCCTTATACTTTAGATTTCATTGCACCACTCTTTTTAACCTTCGGTTTAGTTAAGCGTTCATTAAATGTAGCAACGTCGCATTTTTATAGTAACTTTGGTTATATTTGTGTTTAGTGTGGTTAAATCTGCAAATGTCAACGAGTTTTGTAACCTAAATTGTTATGTTATCTTTATTGAATTTAAATAATTTTAAATTTAAACTTCTAATTTTAAAGGAGAAATTATCAAAATTGATTTAGAATTGAAGAAGATTGCGCTAAGCAAAGCCCTGAAAAATTAAATAAAAAGCTTTTTGTTTTTAAATTTATTTTAAATTAGTTTTTATAAATATATAAAAATTATAAAATTTTAAAATCAATTTATTATTTTATTACTGTTAATATATTTTCCAATTTTAAACGACACCCATATGCCATAATGGGAAATCTTCGTTTCCATACCTCAAATAGTCTTTCGACTGTATTGCAGGTACGAATGTGGGATTCATTGTATCTTTGTTGTGATTTTGTTTCTGGATGCAGAAGAGGAGTTAACAAAATTTTACAAAGTATTATTTGTAGACATTGATAGACGCCAACACCTACAAAATTATACAATATGTTCAAAATTATAATTTATGCTAAATCATTTTTTTTGTAGTATATAAATCTATGTTCAACAATTTCAAGAATTTCTAAATCGTCTTCAAACAAATCAATATCCATTTAGATATATATTGTATTTCACTAAATTCAAACTAAACTCGCTCACGGTGTCACTCTTTTCTGATATTTTAGGTTAAGGGACAGTTTAAGCCGTAGATTTCTGAAGTTTAAATTTAGGTGGTCTGTTTTAAGTTAAGGGGCGCTTAATTCAGTGGTGCAATGAAATAGGGTGGACCTTAGCGATTTAAGGGAAGCTTAACCTTTAAGGGTAGGTGGTGCAATCGGGCATAAGTATTGTTTAGTGTACTCTAAATAAGGTTAACATTTTAAAAAACTTTAGTGAACTCATTACACCACACTTAATTAAAATTGTTAGTGTAAAAATTTACACTAAATTGAGTGGACCTATATGAACCCAAGCTAGTATATTTTAGTGTAAAAATTTTACTCCATATTTTTTACTACGTAAGTATTTCGATCCACAGCTTGATGTTCACCAGAGGGCTCAGCTAAGAAATTTTGCCGAGTCCGGGGTTTGAACCCAGAATCTCCGCTCATGACTTTAACTATAGCGATCACATCAAGCCACCGCTGTGGCCCGTTATAATACTTAAGAAAACTTATAATTTTCTGAATCATCTTCTTCTTACTTTTTTATTTTTCTGTTTCTTTTTATTTTGTGCTTTTACCAGCAAACATTTCTCAAAAAAGTCTGTCATACGGCTATTTTATAAACGGTATTAATTTTAACAAATATTATTTGAAATAAGCCTTCTGGAAATGGAAGTTACAAAAATATGTTGAACAGTGGTTGGAAGATCATTTGTTCTTGAATGTTTAATAAATTTGTTTTTTTTAATAGCTTTTCGAATTTCGTAAGCTTCCCATAGAAGCTTCATTCAAAACTACTCACTTCCTCGTACTTGTCACCGTCCACCTCTAAATAGCCTCCCATTTCTGTTCTTCTTCTGAAATACTTCATATAAATATTTCGTATTTTTCTGATTTATTATCAGTCCCATCTTTTCCGCCATATTCTTGATTATTCTGATACTTTCTACTAATTTACTTCTTGTTCTCGTTATTATTACGACATCATCTGCATAGGCTATCACCTGCATCTCTCTATTAATTATTGTGCCTTTAACTTCTATGCTTCTCATTATCTTTTCCAACACCAGATTAAACAACGTCGCAGACATCCCATCTCCTTGCCTTACTCCACTATTCACCTCAAAATCATTTGTCTCTCCTTCCGGTGTTCTCACGCACGCTGTAGTTCGTTCAAGTGTTATATTTGTCAACTTTATTAATTTATTTGGGATCTTCATTTCTTCCATCGTTCGTAGTAGTTCCTCTCTATTCACTTTGTCAAATGCCTGCTTGTAGGGTAAAGTAGGGAAAATTGTACCGTCGGCTAAATCGTACCACTGCATTATTTCTAAATTGTCGAAATCTACGAGCCATCTAGCAGTTAAATATTAAATATAAATGAAAATAACGAACGTGTGTATAAAAATCGGGCGCTTAAAAGTGAAAATAAAGTTATCCGGAGTGAAATAAAATTTGAAGCCGAGGCACTGCAGTTTTTCAACTTTGCTTCTAAGCGAATTGACGTACTATAAGTAAATATAATATTAAATTGTTAATAACTACAGAAATGTACAACTGTTTGTAACCTTTGAGCTACTAACATTTTATCATAACCTGAAATCTGTGTTCGCCAAAGCTAAAAATTTAAAACATTGTGCAGTCGGGTAAATTGTACCAGCAATATAAGCTCAGCTTTTGATCAGAGAGTTAAGAAACGTTTAGTGTCAGCAGATAGGTTACTGACTATGGTACAATTAATCCGACACTATTTTAATACATAGGTACGATTTACCCACCCGGTGGTACGATTTACCAAGCTAGTTGGATAAATCGTACCGATGACGGAAAAACTTAAAATTGCATTTATAACACTGTATCTATAAGTTTGATAGATTTAATTGCACATAACGGAAGCAGCAGCATATGCTTATTAACTACCCACGTACTTATTTTGAAAATAGTTTTATTTTTTAGTTTTTACAAGGGTTTTTGTAAACCCGGTACAATATACCCAACTTTACCCTAATCTATGAACAACATATACATGTCTATATTGTACTCCGGAGCCTTTTTCCATTATTTGTTTTAGTATAAAAATAGCATCTACTGTCAACTTGCCTTCGGTGAATCCACACTGATATTCACCTATCTCTCTTTTTGTATGGCTTTTCAATCTTATATTTATTAGCGTGGATAGTATTTTGTACGTTGTATTCAACAGTGTGATTCCTCTATAATTTCCGCATATTTCTGGATCTCCTTTCTTTTTTATCGCGACAATGATTCTTTCCTTCCATTTCTTTGGCATCTTCTCCTCTCTCCATACCTGTCTCAACAGTTCATATATTCTTTTATGCAACTCTTCTCCTCCATATTTTATCAATTCTGCGTTTACTCTGTCTTTACCTGGCGTCTTTCTGTTTCTTAGTTTACTTATTATTTCCACCACTTCTTCATAACAGGGTTCATCCACTTCTTGTTCTCCCTCTCTCGACTTCATTTCATTTTTCTTTTCACTTGTTTTATGTACATTTAGCAGCTTACTAAAGTGTTGTTCCCATATCTTATTTATTTTTTGTGTATCGTTCTCTAACTTTCCTTCTTCATTCTTTATTCCTCTTACTTTCATCTTGTGTCCTTTCTTTTGTCGCTTAATCTGTTCATAAAATTGTCTTGCATTATTAAATCGGTTGCTTTCTTCTATTTCCTCCATCATGCTCTTAATCCATAAATTCTACTTCCTTTTATATATTTTCTTTTCGTGTTCATTACTCTACTTGTAACTTCTCAGGTCATCTTCCGTTTTCGTACTCAGCCACTTCAGTCTTGCTGCTTTTTTTACCGCATTTGCTATTAGACATTCATCATCAAACCATTCTGATCGCGTTCTCTTCTCTTCATATCCCAATAATTTTTCAGCGCTCCTTTTCTTACTATTCACAATTATGTCGAATTCTTGGTCTATTATTTCCTTCCTTCCTTCTCTCTGCATCTCCCTCTTCACCGTGTTTTCATACCTTCTTCTTATTTGACTTTCTCTTAGTTTTTCTGTTGCTATTCTTTTATTTCCTCCTTTGTTTCTTCTGTTTGTTTCCACCCTCTGTCTAATGTCTGCTACGACGAAGTAGTGATCCGTATCCGCATTGGGTCCTTTATATGATCCTACATCTCTTATCGACATTTTCTTCTTTCTTGAGATCAATACGTGGTCAATCTGATTACCTTCATCACCGCTTCCTCCCGGCCATACCCAGGTTATTTTATGTATCTTCTTATTATCAAAACCACGAAAGAAAAGCCCTGCGTTATTAATAATGAGAGTATGAATTAATACGTGAATACCTAGTCAAATCAACGTCTTTCTAATATATTTAACCCCCACCACATAATTTTCTGCCTTCTATCTATCAAAGACAAATAATATAAGTTTTAGGTTATAACAACAAAATATAAACGTAAAGTTTTACCTTTCACTGACATTTTCAAGTTCTTTAAAAGAACTAATTTTAATTGTCTAGTTAAAAATTGTTTATTTACAAAAAAATTCAAAATTGCAACTTGTCAAATGTCAAAACATTAACCAAATTTTAATAACCAAAAAAATACCTAAATACTACGTTAGTCAAATTCATAGCTTTTGTCTATAAGACAACTCATTATTTTGCATCCTTGTCTCTCTTACGTTAAACGATATCAGAAAATTATATATCTTGTTATTTCTAAGTTCAGAAAACAATGACGCAGGTTTTTTCTTTCCTAGTTTTGATAATATGTGCAAAATTCGTACTACTGATTTCCATATCTGTCACTGCCGCTAAGTTACATAACTTGTCCCCGTTATCGTTTGTTATGTCGTGTATTGTCTGCTTTCCAACTACTTCTTTTATGTATGCGCATTAAAATCACCCAGTATTATTAAGGTGTCGCTTCTAGAAATTTCTTCACATAAATCTTCCAGTTCACCCTAGAAGTTTTCTTTTTATGTTTCATTACTTTGCTCTGTAGGCGCATATGCGCTAATAACTGATATAGTATTTGACGTTTTTGCCTTTACTCTCATGTATGCCAACCTTCCCACTCCCACTCCATTCCTTCCTTGTTTTTCCTCACCGGAGTAGAGCAGTGAAAAACTCTCTCCAATTATTTCTCCCTGCTCTCTCCATCTAATTTCCTGCAATGCCGTTATATCTACCTTGTATCTCATAAGCTCCTCTGCCACCTCTCTCATCTTACCGGGTCTCAGTAGGGTTCTTATATTCTATTTTATTTTAAAATTATTATAATTGAAAATTATACTATACAAGAAGCTGAAGAAACTACTAGGAGCTGTGGATGCAAATCCTTCCATTTCAAGCCGTAAAATTGAAGCTGAATCGGGAATTTCCAATAAATTTCACCTTGTGAAATAAAAGGTAAATAATAGAGGAGGTGCTAAAAAACCTGTTAAAAACAATTGGAGACAATTGTTTTAGATGTCAAAAATGATTTTGTGTTTTGTTTTCACAAAGCCACCGTTTAATTTTCCTATCTTTTAATTTTATTTAACAGTTTTTAATATAACGGGATGAAACTGAAATAATAGACCCCACATGTTGTATATAATTAAAAAGAACATAAAAAACTCGAATTAAATATGTCATATAGCCAACTATGGTTTCCATTTAAAAAAACACAACTATATATCATAACTCGGAAACAAATGAAGATATTTAAAATCCTTCTGGCCCAATTTATTCTCCTCAAAAAAATGTCTAAAAAAGGTCACAGGTGTCAAAGTGTCACAAAAAACCGAGATATCGGCATTTAACGAAAAGTCGAAAAAGCGAACTTTTGGCCATAACTCGAAAACGAAAAAAAATATCGGATTCCGGTTTTCACCATTAAGCTTTTCTCAAAAAAAGAGATCGAGGATGCGCCATCCATTTTTCCATAACTCTTATAGTTACCAAATTCCCCATAAGAACATTCGAATTTGAACCACCCTGTACAGAGTTGAAATGACCAAGTAGCATAAAATCGAATTTTTATCAGCACTTGATTAATTGGCGATATAAATTTGCTCCAATTAAATTTAAAATAGCTTCCACAGATAAGGTATGTAGGATTTAATGCAATACTATAGTGTGTTGTTATATTTATTAAAATTATTTCCGACCAATTTTGGGATTTAAAAATCTCATTATCAAGGCAAACTACAAGAAACTCATTAATATAATAAACATAACACATAAAAACTTAGAGCCAGTTTCATAATGAATTTTAAAGAAAGCGTTAAATTTTAAGCCGCTTTTGATGCCAAAGTGATCATTTCAATTGGTTTATTTGAAAAATGATTGATTCAGAGGAAAGTTTTCCTTCTGATCAGTGGCGAGATATGAAAAAGCGAATGTAAGCAATGTTTAGGGGCCCGGGACCATAAGGGGCCCTACTGTCCATAGGTAGGTACTAGGTACCGTTAGAAAGGAAATGGATAAGTATATTTTCTTACGGGCCAGGAGGCTCGGGTTCGATTCCCGGTATGGGAACCATCCATTCACTAAGCGTAGAAAGACGGACCAAAAAGCTCCACAGCTCCAGGGTCTATCAATACCTTTTTCTGGGGACGTAAAATATTTAGGGGTAACCCTGGATGCCAAACTTACCTGGAAACTACATATGGATAAAACTCTTTCCAAAGCAACGGGAGCCCTATGGGCCTGCCGTAAACTCTTTGGAAGGACTTGGGGACTAATGCCAAAAATGATCTACCGGTCATATACAGCAATAATAAGACTCATTGTCACATACGCATCGCTCGTATGGTGGACAAAAACGAACGAAATCACGACACAAAGCAAATTGCAAAAACTGCAAAGATTGGCGTGTCTGAGCATAACAGGGGCTATGTGCACAACCTCAACTGCGGCTATGGAGGTACTTTTAGACCTGCCACCGCTTCACCTAAGGGTGAAAAGGGAGGCCCTAAAAGCCACAATAGAACAGGTCACCTAAAGATACTGGACCTTATACAGCCAGATCTACTTGAAAAACCTCTGGATATCATCCCAAGAACTTTTGACTTCGAAACACCATTTGAGGTTGTTATTCAGGACCGCAACATGGCTAGAAGTCAAACAATACTATCGGACACAAAATCATCCAACTGGTATACAGATGGATCTAAAACTGAACAGGGAACAGGTATAGGCGTATATGGCCCAAGATATGAGAAATCCATAGCCTTAGGTACCTATCCCACAATTATGCAAGCTGAAATACTTTCAATTACATTTTGTGTCCATGAATGCCTGCAAAGAAAGGTAAAGGGCAAACAGATTAATATCATGTCTGACAGCCAAGCTGCGATAAAAGCACTCAAGGCTAATAGCTTTGAGTCTTTTTGCACATGGGAATGTAGACAATCTCTCAAAAAACTGGCAAAGGGCAACAAAATTGCCCTTCATTGAGTGCCAGGTCATGAGGGAATTGAGGGTAATGAAATAGCTGATAAACTAGCTAGATCTGGCTCGAATACAAAACCTGCTGGACCAGAACCATTCTGTGGGCTGTCTAAGACACACAGGGAGCTGGAAATACAGCAATGGGAAGCGGAAAGCAAAAAAACTCTCTGGAAAAACGTAACAGGACAAAGACAGGCGAAGAAATTTATAAAGTACTCGACTGCAGAAGCTAAAAAGCTTCTTCTTTTATCAAAGAAAGAAATCAGGCTCATTACGGGGTTGCTCACCGGACACTGCCAGGTGAAATATCACCTCAAAAAAGTGGGACTGGAAGAAGACGATCGTCACAGACTATGTGAATCGGAAACGGAGATAGCGGAGCACATTCTCTGCAACTGCCCTGTCCTAAATCGAGACAGGCATAAATACTTAGGACAAATACAAATGACACCAAACGAGATGAAAAGTAAATCTCTCAGGAGCATTTTGGGCATTGCAAGCAAAATCGAACTTCTGAACTCATAATTAGTAGGGTCACAAACAAAAGATCAAAACTGGTCGATGTGTTTGAAAGGCTTCTGTAGCCAGGTGACCCCTAAGTACAAATACAAATACAATACAATACGGGCCGTAGATACTCTTGAACCGCCACTACTTCTGATCTAGAATTGGCTACTCAAGCAGCTATAGATTTATTAATTCCTGCCAAATCTAAGAAGCGCTACGAGATAGTGTACAAATATTTTGAAGAATGGATGGAAGCGAAGAAAATTCGTGAAGTCTCTAAAAAGATGGTCCTTGCCTATTTTTCGGAACAACCAGGTAAGCTACAACCATGTTCGTTGTGGCACCGGTAGTATTCTTGCTGTGAACGTTGGTCTCGATTAAAAAAAATTTAATATTAGTTAATAATTGGCCGATGCAGGAGCATATATGAAAACTCTCAAACGTCATGGAACCTGGAAGTCTGACAGTGTTGCAGAAGGATATGTTGAAATATCAATAGAAAATAAGAAAATAATTGCGACAAAAATAATGGGATCTTAAATTACTGTGGGTTCAACAAGTAAAGTCACAGTGGAGCAACCCAGCTTCAACTTGGGAACAGCGTCTGGAGTTCATTTTGCAAATCTTTCAAACTGTGTAATTCATATTAATAAATAGTTGTAATAATATCCGCATTTTCTTATGAACAAAAATTCTACACAGATACCCACTATGAAATTTTTTGAGTTAGCAATAACTCGAGAACGGCGTTCGATATCGAAGAACTAAGCAAAAATTCTCTCCTCTGGCCTCATACTCATCGTGATTTAACGTGATTTAACAGTAGGAAGGGATATGCAAAAATTCAGATCGATTACGTACAAAAAAATTCGATCTTCCTACAGATAGCCACCATGAATATTTTTGCACTAGCAATTACTCGAGAACGGCGCTAGATATCTCAATACTCATTAATATACTCTCATATACTGGACATCTGTCCCACATAATATCAATCTTTCCATACTTTATAACATGTTTGAAAGATTTACCTTCACCACCAAGCATTAAATTAGAGAACTCAATTCCTTAAAATCTACGTCATTGTGAGCTTTAATTGCTACCACAATTTCTTCTTTAGACATCTCTTCGTTCATACCAGCTAATAAAATTTTTGGCTTTCTCAAATTAGACACTTTAACTTCATAATAATTTCCTAATTTGCTCACCATTTCATTTTTGATTTTATCGGCAGACTGCTTATTACTGCAGCTTATCGAAATCGCCCCCTCGTTCTTCATCTGCTGACTTGACTATATTATTTTATGTTATTTAATGATATTAATCATTATATTATTCATATTATTATTTTGGTTTAACGATTACAGGCAATTTAAGCCTAACCGGGTATGATTTTAACGCTCCCTTATCTTCCACATTCGCATGAACACTTTTCAAGTCCGAATTAATTTCACTTCTAAATTTTTGCATTGCATCCTCTCCACTTTTTGAACAAACTTTTTGTCACTAGATTCTTTTTCAATAAATTCCTTCATTTCCACTTCGACGTGGAACCTGAGACGACCTTCTGCAAAAGCCCTCACACACCAATATACATTGTCCCTCCGCAAGCCATCACTATACTTTCCACAATCTAATATCTAAATCCATTTTCCATTCTACTTCGTCCCAGAAAAAATCCGTAACCTTTCAGTAAATAGCTACTGAAAGAACAAATTCTTAAATTATAAATTCTTAAATTGTAAATTCTTGAATTGTCAATTTGAAGAAATGTATTTCATTATGTAAAATGATCGGTTAATTTTATATTTTAAAATTAAATTACATCAACAAAATGTACTCTAATCAAGTAATCTTACTTCTTCAGAATTGGGAAGTAATTGTACAACCTTATAAAAAATTACACCACCATTTTTCCCTAAAATTGGAGGCCACTGAATTTCCTTCAATTTTAAGACATTTCTCATAGCGTTCCATTTTACATCCATTTTTGGACATACGCCTCTGCAAATTATCTCCACTTTTCTCTATTGCTTGCCTCTTGAATCCAATTTAAGCCAGCCACAAATTTGATGTCGTATACCCATCTCATCGGAGGCCTTCCACTTGGTCTTGTAAACGCAATCCATACCTCTCCTCGCTACATGTCCTGCATATGACCACTTAAGTTTTACTACTCTTTCTATGATGTCGGTCATCTTCGTTTTTTGCCTTATCCAGATGTTCGTCTTATATGCCATATGCCAAGCATTGTCCGCTCCATCGCTCGTTGCGTTACTCTAAGACTATTTATATTTTTCTGGGTCATGGTCCAGTTTTCTGCTCCATAACTCCTACAGGCAACACGCACATAGCAAAGACTCGCTTTTTAAAATTCAATTGAATATTTCTATTCTTTAATATAAAGCTCAGTTTCGCAAAGGCTGCCCATGTTTGAGAAGTTCTTCTTTTTATTTCTTTACTTTGATTTTCTTTTCCCAATATGATCTTCTGCCCCAGGTAAGTGTATTCCGTAACTTTTTCTATTTGTTTACTATCTATTTGTATGTTACCGTCTTCTTTAACATTACCTTAGTTTTACTCAGGTTTATCTGTAATAATCCTATTTTCCTTGAAGTTGTGTTTAGATCCGTTATCATCTTTTGCATGTCTTGTTGGCTTTCTGCTATTACCACTACATCATCAGAGTACCGCAAATGATCGATACATCTTCAATTTACCTTGATACCCTTTTCTGACCAATCTATATTCTTGAAGACATCTTCTAATGTGAGGGTGTATAGTTTAGGTGATAAGCTGTCTCCCTCTCTTACACCCCTTTTCAAAGGTACAGGATTGGTTCATTCATGAAGTTGATATATATATTGCTGTCGCTTTATATGCTATCTGTTGTAATAGTTGACTATATCTAAGACTGTCGTGTCAATTCTACAGTTGTTTAATGCTCGTTGTATAGCCCAAGTTTCGACTGTGTCATCGGCTTTTCATAATCAATGAATCCAATATATTGCGGTGTCCATTCAGGAGCTTTCCTAGTCAAAAAGCATAAGGGGGTTATGCGATGACATTTTTAATAATAACATAATAAAGAAATTTCAATAAAAAAAAAAGATTCAATTAAAATGAATGTAAAAAAATTTATAAGTTCAACTATAAAACTAAAACAAGTTAATAAAACAGCAATATAAATTATTGTTAGCTTTCGAACAATAATTTATATTGCTGTTTGACTTATTACTATTATTAATTAACTTATTATTAATTTTCACAAGTTACGATACTTAATTAATAGTAAAAAAATTTATATACCGGGAAAACAAAATGAAAAAAAGAAAATCACCGGGGAAACAAAATTTAATAGGAAAGTTAGTTGTGCTGGATCCTTAAAGGAGAATAGACGTGTGTTCCACGTATAGCACAAATTTGATTTTTCGTTTCGTTAAAAGACGATAGACGTGTGTTCCACATTTGGAAAAGTTTATTGTTTTTTTTTATTTATAAAAGAGAAGATACGTGTGGTCCACGTTTGTCTGGGGAATGGATATTTTTGGTTGGAACAGCACGAACATACTGTCCAAAGCAGGAGCCCAAGTGTTTTATCTAAAAAAAGCAGGTTCAAGTCGATGGTAGATGAGTTTGATATGGGAAAGGCAGATTCAAATAAATAAAATAAGTAGATAATTTTTGGGCGTGGAAGGCGATAAAAAGGATTCTCAAGGTGGACTGGAATCAAAGTACAGAAAGTGAATTTCATCGAGAGAGGTGATATAAATTTTATTTAACTCTTTGTGCGCGTGGGGAATTTAACTTTAACATTGTGTTGACTGTTTGTTTTTTTGTTTTTAAATCATTAAATTATATTAAAACTTGTAAAGTCTTTTTTTTTTATTGAATATTTCATATTTAGAATTTTTGTTGTTTTCTTTATAATTCAAATTTTTAAGCTGTCACCGATTAACACCTCAATATATAGGTATATTGTACTCATTGCATTTTTTTATTAGAAGTTTTATAGTTAATGTGTCTCCTTTCTAAATCCTGCCTGTTCAGTGTGTTGGTAGTCATCTAGTTTTATGGTTAAGCGGTTGGTGATTATTTAGTCGACTTATTGGTCGATATAGTTTTGAAGTTTTCGGCTGTCTCCTTTTTTGAATATTAGTAATACTCTAGCGTTATTCCATGTGTCAGGTATTCTGCCTTGAAGTAGGCATTCGTTTAAGAGTTGAAATATCACCACAGTTAATTTTTTCCCTCCTTCAATTATCATATCCGTAAGTCACTTCATCCACTCCAGCTACTTTGTTTCTCTTCATATCCTTCAAAGCCTTTTCCATTTCTGCTCTGTTGATTTCTGGTATTTCCTCCGTTCCAACATTTTGTATCACCTCTTCCCACCAAATACATTTAGGACAATTAAAAACAAAATATATTGAGCTAATTTCAACCGAAAACCTAAAAACAGTAAACAGAAACTGTTGGTAGAATATATTCAAATTTTATGTTTTGAATGCAGGTTCATTTGATCATACAGAAGAAAAGTTGCATTAGATCGTGATCGTGCTAATTACAGCAGGAGTATTAAACCTCAGGTAAAACTAATAAGTAATCCCTTTTGAAATGATTTTTATAAATCCCATTTTTTTTTTGGCATAGGTAATAGTTTATTAACAACGGAACATTGGTTAGAAATATGATATATTTCGTATAAACTAAACAACCACTTATGTTCTGGAGTAAATTATAATATTATCGTAATTTGGTAAGCTTAATAATTTAATCCATATTCGTTGTTTTTCTTCTTATTATTGTTTCATAAACAAGTTCTGTATTAAATTTATTGTGTGCAACTTTGTTATATTTTATTTCACTTTCAATCAAACAATGACCTGAGTGTTTTTAGAACCATTTATAACCGAACGCCAGAGCAATTAATAAATATTTGAATAACATAAAGCATTATTATGAATTAAAACACAATTTTATCAAATCTAAAATTTCTTTTCATAATAATTAAATTTCCCTAAACGAAATGTGATTTTATCCAGAAATTTACAACATTGAATTTTACAGAATAACTGTTGTTGAAAGAAAGTTTTTCAAAATTACACCACTGGATTATTTTACCCAGTCACCACTGGGTTGCCATCAATTTCATGGGGATAATTACCCACGAATTTTTTACAGTGTTGCCAAACTTTTGTAAATGTATTCGTTATGAGCTTCTAAATGATTTTTAAAACATCTACATAGTACTAAAATTTGTCGTGTAAAATGTTTCGTGTAAGTGGTAAACAAATTAGTGTATATTTTTAGAATTAAATTATATCCTACATAGTACATATCGTGGGTTTTTGCGAAAATGCATTAAGTCAAAATTTGGCTGTTTTTACTTAAACATACTGTGAGATTGCTCGATGAACGCTCTACAAACTGCAAAACTTTCGACTCCATATCTATACAAATAGCCAAGAAAATTCGAAATACACATGGAAAATTCCCTCACAATCTTTTTCTCAAAAACGTGATAAATCAACAAATATTTTTAAATAGCAATAGACAGAATATTGTTGTTAATAACACAAAATAACACAAAAAATCTTATTTCAGCAGAATACCCACGATATACTAGACACTACAATCTGATCAAAATGGGAAAGTCGGATTTTGAACATGGGGAGGTCGGACTTGGAACCACAATTTTCGTAGTTTGATTGTAGCTCAAAAGAAGTAAAATATATCAAAAGTTTGTTATTTGAAATATAAAAGAATTGACTGAACTTTGTAACGAGAGGTACTATAAATAAAGCCATTATAGGTCTCTTTTTGAAAGTTTTATATGCACAAAAACGAAAATGAGGTCGCTTATACCCGGGTCAAGCTAGCACCCCCACCTCTTCAAAATAAAAAAAATTTTATACTATAATTATGGACTAATTATGGACTAATTTTGGACAGCATTCGCGAATTTTGGACAACAACGGTTTCGCGATAACTGATAAATCTTTGGTGGGGGTGCTGAGTTGACGTCAAGCTAGCACCCCCACCTCGAAAAATTGACTTTTTTTAAAAGTTAATTATGCCATAATTATGAACTAATTATGGACTAATTTTGGACAGCATTCGCGAATTTTGGACAACAACGGTTTCGCGATAAATGATAAATCTTTGGTGGGGGTGCTGAGTTGACGTCAAGCTAGCACCCCCACCTCGAAAAAATGACTTTTTTTAAAAATTAATTATGCCATATTTATGGACTAATTATGGACTAATTTTGGACAGCATTTGCCAATTTTGGACAACAACGGTTTCGCGATAAGAGATAAATCTTTGGTGGGGGTGCTGAGTTGACGTCATCTCGAAAAAATTACTTTCTTTAAGAATTAAGTATACCATAATTATGAACTAATTATGTAGAACTTATTTTGGGCAGATTTTGCAAAATTTGGACAACAACGGTTTCGCAATAAAAGAGAAATCTTTGGCGATGGTGCTGAATTGACGTCAAGCTAGCATCCTCACCTCGAAAAAATGACTTTTTTTAAAATTAAGTATGCTATGATTATGGACTAATTCTTTTTATTATTACTTTTACTTTTACTAATCAGACTAATTCTGATTTACAAAATCGGACTTATACCCTTTTGTCAATTTGCCACAGAATTATGGATAAATGATAAAACTTCGTAGGGCGAAATTATTTTAATTATTTAACATTTCAAATACTCATTTACAAATCACTCTTATAGCCCGACTATGGAAAAAAAGGAAAAAAATTTCTAGTAGAAATGAAAGACAGGGGATCAATTGATAACACAACGTATAAAAGCCTTACTAGACATAACTCTATTACTCCTAAACTTTACGGATTCCGGAAGAAAACACATAAAAAACAATCTACACTAAGACCAGTAGTGAGTTGCACAAAATCACCGTCATGGGAACAATGTTGCAAGATTCCTAAGTTTTTTTTTGACGAAAGTGCTGTCGACTTCCATATACATTATAAAGAGAATTTGTAGATAAAACAAAATCATTAAGCCTCCCAGAAAACTATATTTTGATATCCCTCGATGTTGTGCCCCTGTTCCCGAGCATTCCAAAAGACATGGTTATAAAAGTTGTACGAGAGAACTGGAACTATATCAGTTGCTACACTGAATTACAGTGGACGAAAATCAGACTTATTCCCTTTTGTCAATTTGCCACAGAATTAGTCGTCAATCATAGCATATTTAATTTTAAAAAAAGCCATTTTTACGAGGTGAGGGTCAATTCAGCACCCTCACCAAAGATTTATCTTTTATCGCGGAACCGTTGTTATACAAAATTCGCGAATACTGTCCAAAATTATTGTATACTTTATTTAAAAATAAAGTCATTTTTTCGAGGTGGGGGTGCTAGCTTAACGTCAACTCAGCATCCCCACCAAAGATTTATCTTTTATCGCGAAACCTTTGTTGTCCAAAATTCGCGAATGCTGTCCAAAATTTGTCCATAATTAGTTCATAATTATGGTATACTTAATTTTTAAAAAATGTGTTTTTTTCGAGGTGGGGGTGCTAGCTTGACGTCAACTCAGCACCCCCACCAAAGATTTATCTTTTATCGCGAAACCGTTGTTGTCCGAAATTCGCGAAAGCTGTCCATAATTAGTCCATAATTAGTCCATAATTATGGCATAATTAATTTTTATAAAAAGTCAATTTTTCGAAGTGGGGGTGCTAGCTTGACGTCAACTCAGCACCCCCACCAAAGATTTGTCATTTATCGCGAAACCGTTGTTGTCCAAAATTCGCGAATGCTGTCCAAAATTAGTCCATAATTAGTCCATAATTATAGAATAAAAATTTTTTTATTTTGAAGAGGTGGGGGTGCTAGCTTGACCAGGGTGTCGCTTATTTAGATCAAACTTTAAATAACTATTGACAGTATAAATACGGTTTATGGATTACTGAAGACTCATTCGAGTTCAATTCAATTCATTCAATTCAGAACGTTTGCCAAAATGGTTTTTGGAAAAATGGTTTATCACATTGATAAAAAAAACTATAATTCTTGAGCCGATGAACTAAATTCGTTATATTTATGAATACATTCATAAATTCAATGATATTTTTCATACCTATAATGAATTTTGTTCATCGAGGCAAATATGATTTTTTCATCAATATCATGAACAATTTTTTCAGTGGTTTTACGGCTTCTAAAATAAATACTTACTGATTAACTACCCAAGCAAGGATCCAAAGGTGGGAGGGTAATAGGGGGGGGGGGGGTAACTAATCCATTAGAACCCTCATTGAATTGCATTCTAAAGTTTTTAACGTTGTATTTTTTGTTGCAAAACTTAATAATCTTAAAAAAAAATAGCAAGAAAAGTTTTTTAATAAATCAGTTACGCCCCCTAGAAACAATATGTGGCCCGATATTAACACAATTAATTTAGAATGCCAACTATATTAGTGTTTTACAATAGTTACGTAGGGATGTACTTACAAATCGTTTTGTAATAATACACCTATTTATTGATTTTGATTATTCTTAATTGGACACTGCAAGATTTAAATTTAAATTTGAAAATTTGACTACACCTAATTATAATATTATATATACTTAGGTAATAGTTTTCTTTTCAGTTTTATAATAATATACCAAGCTGTAATTTTTTATGATAAATGTACTATCAACATCTACTTGACAGTTGACAAATATAACTATTTGGGAGTCACTGATGTTGATCAATTATTTTCAGACTTTGTTGCATTGAAACAATAACAAATGCAGCAAAATTATCCTGAAATCATTTATAGCCGCCTGTAATATTGTCCATAATATTATTTTATAATATTATATTATACCTTATAAATTACGGTATCCAACTGGTCTCCTTATAAGCGCAAAATATGTATTTAAAATGTAAAATATTTCAAATGTTGAAAATGTCAACATAGTAAGTATACATCGAAACAGGTAAAGTAAGTAATATTAGAAAAATTGCAATAGCTATATACACTATATACCTAATAAAAATGGTAGTACTTAATTGGAAATGTCTGTCAAAGACAGAATTGAATTGGAATCCTTGAGACTGCAGGATTTCCGTTTTACAAGGATACGCCAGCGTCCAATGAGCTAGCAATCTGCCATCATCCATAGTCTTGGTGTATTGGGCGTGCTCGCGTCTCTATCGCGAGGCGTGACTTGAATTCTGCGTACACCTTCTGGGCGGGAAGCTCTCAGCATCCTTGATCCTTGAAAAACATTCGTTAGACGTGTTGTGCCGTCGGAAAGTCCGACTTTAGCTCTATCGACAAGTGTCAAAACTAACTGTGTTGTGTAATTAGTCAGTGCCCATTACGAGCCTATATATTTGACAGCTTATAGATCGTGTTTATTACGGTAATTACTCTTAGTAATTAAACATAATCATAAAACTTGATTAAAAATTAATTTAATTTCATGAAACCTAATAAGTATTAAAAATTAAATTACATTAACGGTGCGAATTTCTAGTTTTTGCTTGCACAAAATTAAGAGCTATTTTAAGTAAGTACCTAGGTATAAAGCTATACTTATTGTAGTTAACTACATTCTAATTTAGATGTAGTTATTTGTAATGCACATAATGAATCTCATCAACTTGCAAAAAAAGAGATTATTGTTTTTAGTACTTCACGGATTTTGTACACGATTACATTTACAACATTTTTAATTGTTTCTTTAGTGCATTGAAGAAATTAAGATATTCGGTAAATAATTTTATTATTTTAAATTAAAATTTTGTCTTAAAAATTAGTTTTATCTGCGTCATGATATAATATTTGGTTCAATATTGAATTCATACTCGGGATGAACTTGTAGGTACTTAAGTACTATAAGTACTTCTTATACTTAGATGCACAATATTTTTATTTTCGTTTTTAAATCTACAAAGGAAAATATTAGACTACGAGTTTTTGAAAAACTGATCATTAATTAAACAAATAATAATATTCAATAAATTAGGTATATTAATTCAATCTTGATAAAGTAGTGCTTGGATTGAAGAAAAGGTGTTCAAAATTATGTTTATTATACCTGATGATGATCAGGTTCCCCTCCTTAAAAAATTTTACTTTTTAATGTAAAACTATGCTCTAGGTTGTCTAAATTATAATATAAATTACGATAAGATATAAATAAAGTGAAGTGTTTTTAATTGTCAACGATAATAAACTTGAAATAATAAAGTGATCCGCCAAAGAAGTCGCCGACAAAAATTTTTTTAACTGTAAAATAACCGTATACGATTTAAAGGATCAGAAGAAAAGAAAAACTTTTATTTCATCGAATTGTTATTAACAGAAACGTATTTTGTTAATAATACGTTTATAAAACATACATCATGACTATTTAAATACTTATGGCTGTAAAACTATGGTATTACAAAAAATATTTCAGCACACCTTCCAAAGCATAATTTATGTATAGATCTTGTTGAACCGAGAGAGACAAATCTTAAAGCAAAGATTTTTAATATATACTCGTTATAGCGCGAAACAACTGAAATATCGATATTTTTATCTGTTATAATTTATGATTTTATCTTAAACGATATGTATCTAAACTACTAAATTTGGTTATACCTACATTTTACATAGGTATCTAGTTATCGTAATCATCAAAGTTTTTGAATTAATTTTATAGTTTTAGAAAATATAACTTATTAAATTTGATGAATTTTTATATTGTAAAATTATACATAAATTGACATTCTCTAATTTATTAATTTACGTTTGTCAGTAGATAAAATATCGTAAAACCTGTAGCAGTGGAACATTTTAACAAATAGGAAATAAAAATGTACTCTTTGAATTAGATAATATGTACTATATAATTATATAAAAATACATACGAGTATATTATATCTGCGAAGCAAGGTGTAGTCTTCTAGCAATGGTAACGCCAGGGTAAGGGAAGGGTATTGAACTCACCCTCTAGAATAATAACTGTTCCGTAAAAACGCCGTTTTAGATTAAACAAACCGATCTTTTATCTCTGCTTTTTTGAAAAATATGTCTGCGGCACCATGTACTTAATGCCCTTCTTGAGAATTGTTTCTATATAATTTTATTGCATCAATACCTATCTAAAAACTTGATAATCACTCAAAACTTGAAAAAAATCAATAATTACAAACAAAAGAATCTTCTCTTTTTCAATAACAGTAGGTACAATTTAATATAAAAGGTCCATCTTAATAATTGACGAAATTCGTTAGTAAAGCTCTTGATGCGGTGCTTATTGTAAATAAAGAAGAAAAAAACAAAATATGATATTCCAAGACTCCTCTTGTCTCAGAATATCGAATATTGTTTACCTAACTAAAAAGAAAACTAATTTAGATATAAGCATTGATACTTCTGTTTCATTTCTTTAAAGCACTGAAGCCGTTGATCAGCATTGTTTTCCATGAATTCTCACATTTAAATTTTATATGAGGGGGATATTAAAACATAATAATATGTACATGAATATTAATATTTTAATATTTAAATTTTCTATTTCAAGAAATATTTAGAATCTTAGAATTCAACTGCAAGATTACAAATAATGTATTATTGAAGGAATTGATAGCATTTATCAGAGGAATCACTAATTTTGTACTTTGTGTACAGTGGTAAGCAATATAATAAGACGAGTGATTTAATTATTACAACTAAATCTGATAATAATGAATTTTCATAATGCATGCACAGACAAAGACAGATCATATAACTATAAATGAAACTTTACTCATCAGTGGTAGATGATTCGGGCTTAATGACAATCTTTTTTTATTTTATTTATTTTCTATACATACAATTTCTTTTTCTTCTTTCTAATCGCATTTAATTATTTTAATGATTAAAAATAAAAACTGCATTAAGTGCGTTTTCCAGGTTTCTACCTATATATACCTATAACAAGCAAGAACAAGCCGTCTGTTTTAAAATGTAATAACAAGATTTGCATTGTACTAATTCTAGGTTTTTAAATAAAAACTTGAGCTTTTTATTAAATGAACATTGTCACTATATTATAAGAAAGATGGGAATTATTATGCGGTCGGACGGACATGAACCCAATTCATAAATTCATTATGCCTTAATTACTAGGAGGCATTTTGCTACTATATATATTGCATAAAAAAGGAGTAATTTGCTTATTACTTAATACAAAAATTAAAAACGTGTTCAAACGATTAACAAAAAAATATAACCAGAATATAATAGAATATGTATTATATAATAGCCCAAGTAACATTTCAATCCTGGTAATTACCTGCAAAATCAAAATGTACCTGGCAGCCCTGTGGCAGGCCTGGCTGACACCAAATAAATAATAATTGGCAGGTTATTTAGCTATACCTGGGAATACCCTGCGCTTGGCCTGACACAAGGCAAATGCAGGTTATTTTACCGTACCTGAGAATTACCTGCGTTTATTGCTGCGTTTAGCTTGCGCTTGGCCTGGCTCAAGTCAAAATGCAGGTTATTCTGCCGTACCTGAGAATTACCTGCACTTATTGCTGCGTTTAGCCTGCGCTTGCCCTGGCTCGTAAGTTGCAGCTTATCAAAAATTGTCAAAACACTTGACCAAATTGGGCACGTGTACATGCAGTAGGTAAATTTTATAACTGCGCTAAATTTGCAAAATTGCGCACTAAAATAGTATTTACAATTTACGAATATTTTATAAATATTAGCAAATATTTAATTTTGGATAAGTGAACGGGATAAAATTCAATTTAGAATTGTTTATTTAATTTTTTTGACGAAAATGATTCAATTGAACCGCATTTTTAATTTAAAATTGACTGTTTTTAAAATTTTACAATGAATAATTAAGAAAAAAATTTTAGTAATTTGGAAATAATATATTTTCAAGTTATTTTTTGTCAGAGATGATCGAGAAATAATTATTATAGTATTAGAATTAAATCTTAATAACAAGGAAATTTCAATAACAGGTATAAATATTAATATTACTTTGTAACAGGGTAGAACCAGAAATATTTGAAAAATACGTTAGAAATCAAAGAACAGCGGCGGGGGGGGGGGTGCAAAATTTGTTTTTAAGAAAAACTTGCAGAAATATTAATAGTAAGTTAATAGAGAATTTATCACGGCGAAGATTAAAATAGCGTTATATCGCATTATAACGAAAGATTCTCTAATAATTTTACTATATTTTTACAAATTTTTATTAAAAACTTCACGTTTTTGTACCCCCCCCCCTTTTTCTTAAATTTCATTAATCTGTTAATATTTATTATAATTATAATATTTAAAGTATTTATTTGAATTTAATATATTTTATGTTCCCTCACCATGTATAGTGGTGACAAAGGTGGTGATACCAATCTAGAAATATAAATAAGTTATATTGTGGTTATGGAGGTAACACTTCTGTAGGTACCACTTTTCTTTCAGGGCCCAGGGCGGTGCCCCCCCTTTAGTTCGCCACTGATCCCTATGAATATTCAGGAACGCTAGACCGTTTCACCTTCTTTCACTTGTAGAATTTCTCTAATAAGTTTTTATTCGATGTAATTTAGAAAAACTTCTCTCGGCAGTTGCTGTAGTCACTGGTAATATTAATCTTAACAGCAGAACAGCTATTTTGTTTACAGTTCATGGTTTTTGTATTAAATTAATTCCATGTCTTTCATGTAAAAAAGGATAAATAGGGTTGACCTATAAGCCGACTTAAATAAAGTACGGCAAATATATTTGGAATAAAAACTATTCCCAATTTTAAAATAGAATATCTATTTCATTTTCAAAATTCAAAATTTTCACTTTTAAGAATTTTTTTTTCTGAACATTTTTCCTGAACTTGCCCCCAAGACTCCCCCCCCCTCCCCTAGCTAGAGGCCTCCTGATGTCTATTATATTTCCATCCAACCATTTCAATTTTTTAATACTACTATGTATTTTACTATATACTATTTTTAAAAATTAATAAAAATAAAATTTAATAACTATAAATAAAAAATATCCAAATATGAAATATTAATATAGTGGAAACGGATAAAGTGTTCTCAATTGGTAAATTAATTCAAAAGTAAGAAAAAATATAATTTTATAACACTAATATTATGATAATAAAATAAATTAAAAATCTTTTTTTTTATCACTCAATTTTTTAAATATGTTATTGAGTTTTCCTGTAAAATTCATAAACGTGTGATACGCAGTGTCACTGCTTCAATGACTTCGACGATATCAATCACCAATAATTAAAGTATTACAACCAAACGTGATGGCTCAGTGGTCAATGTACAAGTTATTCCTAATCTACGAAAAATAGGTTCGGGTTCGATCCCCAGTGAAGGTAAGATTTAAAAAAAAATTATATTTTCAGATTCCATAATAGTAAGAAAATCGTAAAATATTGTGAGAATTGTAACATAACAAAGAATTTAATAATAATTAAATTAATAAAATATAATTCTAAAAATGAAACAGAAAAATAAATTTAAAAATGAAAAAAGGTTAAAAATTAGAGAAATTAAATTTTTTCATTCAATGAAATTTATTTAAAATAAATTTAAAAATTATTTAAATTAATTAATCAATAATTACTTTTTTATACAATATAATTTTTTGACACGTGGTTATCAAAACCGTTGCAGGCTTTTTTAACTGCCCCAAGGTTGCCTCAAGCAATTACCTGGCTTGCAAAGGGTTTAGGACAGGTTTGCGCCAGCACCAGCTTGCTTTCAACCAAGCTTGTCACAGGCCTTCCACAGGTAAAATCATGCGCCATTTTCCTCAGACAGCACCTGTGGCAGACTTGCCTCAGCCCTGACACAGGAGCAGGTCCTGGCTGAGTCTTCACTGACAGGCAATTGTCAGGCATTTCCCAGGTCGAAATGTTGCTTGGGAGCAGTATACTATTATACAAGTATAGTAATATTTACAGTATGTACTGTAGTATGTATTGAAATGAATTTTCCCCGATCTTCAATTTTTTTAAATGGTCGCGGTTTTGGGAGAAAATTCAATTCTTCAAAATTGCCCGGCTTTTTTTTTTCTTTTTTGTTATGATCAAACAATGATATTTATTCTCAAATCACAATCAAACTCATGGTAAACAAAAAACTATTCATTTCGCGTAATTTCCTTTTATTAATTTTTAATCTCCTGCAATATTTCGGACATCCGTCCGTTCGCTTCGTTGCCAACTGCCCCTTATCTCTCCCTCCAATATTTGCACTTAAAATTTCAAAATTTGAAAACCAACAAAAAAACACATTTGTAAAAATTACACAACATTACCCCCGTTAGATTTTATTATCTAACCAAGGTTTACAATTAAATCTACACCCGTTGTGTAATTATCTTATATCTTGAAACTTAACTAAATTAATTTGAATAAATTTTAAAAACAAACGAAACTATTAGTTTCATAAATTTTTAATCTTCAAACTAAATTAAATTTTATAAACTGTTCAAATCTTATTCTCAAAGGCAACTTATTCAATCTAGAGTCTTCTTTTTCCATTTCCATCTGACCCGTTTCCATGAATTTATTTTCTCCTTTTTGGACTAGACATTTCCACCATCATTCCAATCCTTCCCAATTTTACCACCACAATCAAAATCTTCCTGTTATTTTTTCTTTTGTGACCAAACTTCTTTTTCTTGGTTTTATCAAAATTTCTTTGGTGTCCAAATTGTAGTACATTTTCATTAGCAAATTTTAACTTTATTGTAAACGTAATTTTCTTATTTTCACCACATACTCGTTTTTTATTCGTCTCGTGCACCCGTCCATGTGCTCTCTTACCGATTAGACTCTGCATTCCCTGTGCGACAATTTCTTCTTCATTAATCATTGAAGGGTAGTCTTTAAATGTTACATTTAAACTTTGATTGTTAATTTCTTTTATGTCTTCAAAGTAAATTACTTTTAATTCCATAATTTCAGTTTCGTTGTTTTTTATTTCATTATTTGCCTTATTGATGTCAAATGTTAAATCATCTTTTGCTTTATCGATAGTTTTCTTTAGTTTTATCTCTTGTTGTTCTATTTTATTGGATAATTCCGTCCTTATTTGATCGATTTTGTTACTGTTTGTCAATATTAAGTTTTTAAGTTCTTTAATACTTTCTTTGTTTTCGGTTCCATTTTCATACGCTTCTTTTTTGTCTTCGGCTCTATTTGCTCTCATTTCTTTTAATATTTTTTCTAGAAATTTGTTAATCGGGATTTCCTCCTTTTCCACTTCTTTTTGGTTTTCTTTGTTGTCATCCCCATTCTTCTCGCTTTCTTCTTCCTCAGGGTTCATGGTCGGTTCTTTATTTTTTTGGTAGTAAAAACATTTACTTGGGCTCCACGTTGTGTCGACAATTGAAATGAATTTTCCCAATTTTAGCTTTCTAAAACGATGGTTTTATTTTTGTGTAGAAAAATTGCAAATCGAGGTATAATTTTTAAATTTTTAACTGCCCGATAAGTTCTGTTTCATGCGGTGCCTTCTAGATGGTTCACGTACGTTGTAATTTGTGCTCCTCCAACAAGTTTTAAGACCTAACTTTATAAATCTCTCTATTTTATTTTCAAAATCCAATTTTTTAAACCAATTATTTTTTTATATCGTAACTCCAATCTCGTCCTTTCCTATCTTCAATCACTTAGCTACTTTTTCAAAACAATTTCCAAAAAAAACCAAACCTTATGATCAAACGATATTCGGAACGATAAATCACTATCGTGCGTTGTCTCGCATGTGAACGCCCAAAGACATATCAAATGTGGCCCTTTGATTGTTATATCTAAGTAAATCAAAAGTCAAACCACTGATTATTAAAACACCTCTTTTTTTTATTTTCAATTTGTTCACAACTCTCACACACAATCATACAAAAAAAACTTTATTTAAAAATTCTCCAAAAATCGGACGCAATCTCCGGACGTCTCTCCGTTCGCTTCGTTGCCAACTTGTAGCACCAATTGCGCTTGCACGGCCCTATTGGTGTTCGTGGGTGTACTTTACGTAACGGCTAAATCAAATCGTCGGTGGCAATGAAACGTTAACTCAGGGAGTGAGATTTTGATTGGCTTCTGCTTGCGGTTGAGGTTGATTGACGATTCACCTAAAAGAATTGCGGCGCCAAAACTCAAAATAAAACAAATAGAATAGCAGAAGAGATTTGTTTTTGCGAATGATTAAAATTAAATGAAAGAAAGAATTATTAGATGGATAACTGGTACTGGTATTGTCGGTGATGTAAAAATGGCTCTTGGTATAAATTTTTGGAGCGACACTCGGGTCGCACTTCTGGTAACAGGTGGATGGTAGGAGTATCGCCAATATCAGTAATAAAATGAATACGTCGATCATCAGTTGCAAAGGGGGAGAATTAACAAAAAAGTCAAAATGGAGACCAGTGAAGTAGGAACTCACAGTACTAACCTGTGTAATTGTACTTATGCAAATGGGCACAGAAAATTAATGCAATGCAGTTACAAATTGATAATTTAAACGCTAAAACAAAATCTCACAAGCCACTTACCCTGTTTACCTTAAAGATGACGAAAGGTTTTCTCGATACAGATCTGCCTCGATTCCTTTGTATGAAAAATAGTAATGATGATGGTTATCTACAAAATAAACAGCTGTGAGAAAAATTATTAAAGCAATTTAAATCATCCACTGCGTGAGTCTGTTAGCTATCGATACACAAGATTAGCACCAGAGTCAACCTCCACTAATACTATCTCCGACTTCACGGAAGCAACTGAATGATCTAGTAGCTACTGATTTAATCAAAAATAAACGATACCTATACTACCACCGGGGTGATGTTGATTCCAACCTCTGATAGCGATCCCAGAGATGATAATGAGCTCCAAAATGAACCACGATTTTTCCAAAAACCAAAATGGGCAAGTTGGCGACTACAGCTGGACGTTATCTCCACGCTGATTTCACAATTCGTCCAAAACGATATTTCCAAAATAACTAAATAGGGTTGCTTGTTCACATTTGCTATAAACTTGTAAGTTTCTATTTGAATCCCCACAAGAATCCACAGGAAGGATTTCTTAATTCCAATTTTGGTTGTTCAATCTCGTTCTAAACTCAACGTATATCCAACTGTCGGTCGTGTTATCAATTCATGTTGATTAGCGTTTGTTAGGCGGGGTTAAAACTCGACTTTAAAAATAAAGCCGTGCAAATACCTTAAGCAAAATGTAGAAAAACCTGTGACATGCAAAATGCATGTTACAATCTGCCCCTTATCTCTCCCTCCAATATTTCCACTTAAAATTTCAAAATTTGAAAACCAACAAAAAAACACATTTGTAAAAATTACACAACAGTATATTGCATAATATATAAATGGGGTGGTGTGAGGTTAACTGGACCACTTCTTTTAGATCAATATTATAAAACCCTAATTTTAAAACCAAATCTGTTTTTTTCAATTATAGTAATTATTGTATAACGATTGTATACATCAATAAATATAATTAAAATAAATAAATAAATAACATAATTACATAATAATTATATACATAATTATTATAGTTTTAATCATTAAATAAAATAATAATAATAATTTTTAATAAATATTTTTTTTATTAGTGATCTATCGTTGTGGAAAACGTATATTATAGCAGTTTCATTTAAGAAAGTAAAAAATTTATTATAAGTTCACATAACCCTACAAGGCACAAATTTATTTAAACATTATACCAACAATAATGGTAATAAATAATTTGACTATCGGTAAATGTAATATAATTGCAATATATGGTGTAATTAGAAATTTAATAATATGCTTAGTTTAATCAAAAAGATGTTCAATAGACGACAGTCACAGTAACTTACTTAAAAAGGAGACCATAAATACAATCCGAATGGCATAATCGTTTGATAGTACTGGTAGAGACATCTATTAAAAAGAACCGAAAACTAATTTCAATATTTTCTATTGATACCATAACCTTTATTTCAAAAGAACCAGTAAACTAGATGGTCCACTTCACCTTGTTCTCCTCTATAATATAACAAGATTATAAAGTTCACCTTAATTCACTACAGTTCAGTTTCACCAAACAAAACTAATGGAGTTTAAGTTAAAATAATGGCAGATTTTATAATCTCCGATTATAAAGTCGGTTAAACCTGGTTTAACCAGTGGCGTAACAACTGTGATTGTATTCCATGTTTATACTCGATGCGGGGACCCTAAGTTAAAATATTATTATTTTGCTAACTAAAATTAAAATTTAACTTTCAAACCAAACATTTGGTAAGACAATTTAACGTTTTAGTTTGATAAATACTTCCAATATTGTTAATTTGGTAGAAAAGCAATAAATTTATAGTAATCTAAAATCAGTGGCGTAACTATACAACTTGACACACATATGAAAAATGTTTTTTTAAATCGAAAGAAAACCAGTAATAATAATACAAGTCTCTAAGATACTGCTTTGTTCTTTTTACAATTAATGTATATTAGTATAATCATTTATGTGCAGATTATGTATTAACTTTTTATATCCGAGATATGTTGAAATTTACAGTATGGTTTCAGTACATAACATTTAGGTGCCCGGATGATATTGACTATTTATTCCCACAGAAATTCTTAATTTTGCCACTACAAACCGGCCAAAATAGGAATTTTCAAAATCGGCGTTTTAAGGGTTTCAACTATACCTGGGTGAATGAATATATATGACGTCATTTGCAAAGAATTTTGGTCCCAAAATCCGACAGGGTAGTGTTTAACAGAAGTTCAAATTTAGTCATTACTGCGGTTATAAGCGTATTTTACAAATTTTTTTAAAAAGATTTCAGTGGATTTCAAGCTTTAGATAATATTTTATTTATATGAGTGACAATCCTGAAGGTACGTTGTATACAACTAAATTATATAGGTTTGGTAAATATTTTTTAGTGTTTTGAGAAAAATATTATGGACTTTATATGATCATTCAATTACTAATTAGATACTATCACTTTTTTATAAGTAAGTATTTTCAAAGCTTTTAGTTGTGTTTCCAAGTGCGTCCAAGCTATTATTTTTGTATGACCTGAAAAAGCACGCTATAAAGATATTTCTTAAAAAATCTGATGTGTCCAGCACATAACCTCCCGCCTATGACATATCGAACAATGTCAAACTTATTTTATTTAATAACAAACATAATATGAAAACGATCATGGATTACCAGATATTAGTGTTTTTTTACAAATTAACACTAGGCAACTAAAAACTTCAATTTCTTGTAGCGCCTCAACAAGAAAGAATAGCGCCTAATATGACATTTTTTTACTGGATAAGACCCCCCTATCAAAAAATTAATAATAAAAATATGTGCGGGAGGTGAAATAATATATAAATTACTAAGATTTTGATGAAAAACTATTTCACTCTTCAAGTAAACTACAACTACCGGTTGGTGAATTCGTACCAAAATCAAATGGGCTCTTTCAAAATGAGTATACAGATGTTAAATAAACCATCCATACGTACGTACACCTATACATACAGCCAGACATACATACAATACATACACCCATTCATACAGACATCATCGTGAAAATATGAAAAATGAGTTGTAATGACCCTAATTCGTGATTATTCATCAAAAACTCACTACCCGATTTTTAGCACGATCTCTATACCTCCCTTACAGGTGTGTGCGGGCCCTTACTCTGAAAAGTTTTTCAAAATTTTAGAATTAATTGGAATTTTATTTTGATATCAACCCTTCGAAATTAAACCCAATTCATCAATAATAATTTTCTTTCATGAATTTGTAGGTCAAATTCTCGGCATATAGAAAGTTTCATAACTATTTGATTATTTTGATGTGCACCTCCAGAGGGGTGTAAATTTATCAATATAATATTATTTTCTTTATTTTTCCTGAAATCAAGAGCATAGTTTGAACTTTTTTTATGCCACTTTATAGTGTTAAATTCCCCACTGATGTATACAGTAGCGCTCAAAAGTAAGTTGGCAAATAGTTTTTTCTACAAGAACTTTTTTATATTTCAACATTTTTCTTTCATTTTTGCAATATTATTTTTTAAAGGTTTTTAAATTAAAAGATATAACTATAACTTTCTATATAATGAAAGAAAAATGTTCAAATTTTAAAAAGTTTTTTAAAAAAAACTGTTTGCCAACTTATTTTTGAGCGCTACTGTATATCTTATAAATCACACTTCATAAACCGAAATAAACGATTTACATTATTATACTAAATTAATATAGACAGCCATTAATATACTACTAAAATTTTAAAATTTACAGATTAATTAAACAATAATAAATTATAATAAAATATGCAACTTTAAAATTAAAATTGAATTATTAAATTAACATTACAAAATTTTGATTTAAAATATAATACCTAATATTATGCAATGTAAGAAATAAATTAATGTTATAATTTATTTTTAAATTTTAATGATATATGATATTGCACTGTATATTAAAAATATATAAAGTTTGGTTGCCACCTCGTACAAAAATGCTATAGATGCTCATTTTGGCATTACAAAATTCACTACTAAATTTCCGACGGCTAAATCGGTCGACGGTGAAATGTTCTATTTCCCTTGTTGTTTCCCATTATTTTCTTAAGTCGCATTTCTCTTTGAATTTATGTTTGATGTTTGCTGAACCCATATTGATTTCATTATTTTCTTTTGATTCTGGATGGAGATGTCTGTAGGAGGACTGATGACTATAGCTTGTCTATATTAAATTTACTTTTTAATAGAATGAAAAAAGGAACAGAATCAATGCAATTATTGCCATTTAAATTAAAATTATTTTATAAGTATTCAGCATTGGGTTATTAAATTTGAAGTAATATTAAGTGTAGGTAGTAGTACTATTTATAGTGTGAGGTAGTACATCACACTAAATATTACATTAAAAAATAGCAGTAAAAATAATTTTTCGAAATTAAGGAAATTAAAAAATAATTAAAACCAAAATAGTTGAGATTGGTATATTTTTAATCTACAAGTAGATGAATTTCTAACTAAATAACATTGTATTAAAAACCAACAGTCAGGGCCGTCTCAAGAATCAAGTGTTAGAGTTTGTTAATAGAAACAAGAAAATCGAAAATATGCTCTACTTTAATAGATCGTCGTTAATTTATTCTACAGGTTTCATTAAGAAATATTTACTAATATGTATTTAAATAAATTTTTAATTAAAATACATTTTAAAAATTTATTGACAAAATAAGTTTTTGTCAATATTGGGTATTATTTTGAATTTTATTATTAGCAACTTTAAAGTTCTTTTTAGGTTATTATTTTTAACGAAAGTTTAACATACAGTAATATGGTCAATACCGTGAAGAAATTGGATCGAATAATACGGTTGGGTTTATGTATGTGACCTTGAATAAACATATTTCTTCGGGGAAAATTAACCGGAAAATGCAAAATATATTTTTAGGTGATACATGCGGTACATGATGATGCCATTTTTATCAAATCTGCACATCGGAAAACATATTTACATAGTAATTTACAGGACAAAGTTTAAAATTAAATGGTAACCCAACTTTTTCTTTGAAAATTTACCTACATTTTTGCAGTAGCAAATTTCTAAGATATATTATTTAAAAGACCAGTGTTACAATGATATTGTTGAGATGTTGATATTATTGTATACAAAAACATAACTTTTAATAGATACTCCTACAAATGAAATTGAACCGAGAGTTCAAACTTTAGTTAATCTTAGGTTTACACTGGCACTGAAATATTTGACCAAAATTTAATTAATGTAATTAACTTTGCACTTCTAAATTTTGTTTTGGTGATTTTCTTAACTACCAACTAATGCATGAACAGATAAAATGATGTTGCGAAAATTTTTACTTTTATTAAACCCAATATACAATTGTGTTTTTAGGTGCCGTATGAGTCTGTACGTTGTCAATCTTGCCTTCATAAATCTCGTCTCATTCTCCTTGGAAATGTTGAATGATGTTAAATAAGTTGCATATCTTTCATAAATCTTAACAAGTTTAAAAAAATAAATTAATTAAATAACATTTTTGCATGATATAACCTAAATATTGATATTTAGTAATATATCACTACAAATATTAAATATTTGTTATTTAAATTTAACTTATTTATTACAACTTATTATAATTTAAAATTGGAAAACAAGCTTGTTTAGAATTAATTTCAATTTGGATTTGTAGTGATTATTTTGTCTGCAAGCCAATGCAACCATTTTTTTTCAATTCTATAAACAGGTTTCCTTCCAATAGTTCTATACAATTTACGATTGTGGAGAACAGTGCCGTACCCATTGCCATTTATTTATTCTCCACGCAGCGCCGCGCCTATACGACGCTCGCACTCTAAGGGAAACGTACCCTTATGTTGGAGCTGTGATAACTGCTAAAGCCTCGATACTAGCGAACCAGAGAAAAACAAAACGTTTAAGTATTATGTGACTATTTATGTTGAAGCAGTTCGCAAACCAATGTTAATTCATAGAATAGCATAGAAATGTGATAAACGATAAGAGTGAAGAAATATCTTAGCTTTAATCGCTGTTCTATGAATTACATTGGTTTGCGCGCTGCTCCAACAGAAGCAGTCACATAATACTCCAACGGTTTGCGTTTGTCTGCTTCTCTAGTATATCGTGGAATTTAGCGGTTATAACAGCTCCAACATAAACGTACTCGAAGGCGCATTTAGAGCATAAAAGAGTCACATCAGCGTCGAAAATTTAATAGAATAGAGAAAATATTTTGTTCTCTTTTTTGACACTTTGACACTCAACACTCATACACTAAGGCACAAATTTTTCTTTAAAACAAATAATCAGGAAAACGCAAAAGAAAATCTTTAAAACTAAAACAAACACATTAAACTTTAATATTAACCCCCCCCCCCCAAATGTAGTCTAAATACGGCCTTCATCGAGTTTATCTGTCACAAATTTTATTGAGAACTTTTCTGGACGAAATTTTCTTGACGCGATAGATAATAAAAAAACACTCAAGACATATAGGCCAAGCAATAGGTATATTTGCCTGGAAAAAAATCCCGGAGTTTTGAAACTTTGTGGGCTGGTACAAGTTTATGACCTAAATAAAATGTTAAATTTGCGACCTCAGAAAGCCGCCGCTCGCGCCGCCATCTTGTAAAAATGGCGCCCAAAATCAGTTTTTCAGCTATATCTCCTTTTTAGTACTCCCTAGGTAAAAAATAGTTATGATAAAAATTGAAGAGAGAAAAATTGCCTACAATTTTGATACATAACATTTTTCTGTGTGATTAATGGATTAAGAGTAACATTTATATAAGTCAAAAAAAGTTCCTTCAAATAGATAAAATACACTTTCTTGAGGCCCGCCAATGCACGTATATCGCCTATTTAGTACTATTTACTTATTCGATATTAAACTGTATAGTAGCAGTATGCGGTACTATTAATTATTACCTTTTTATTTTTCATCCCCCCCTTTCGGTTTGTCCACTAGGCGAAAGCAGCGCGAGATTGATCCAGATCAATTCAGTCAATTGTGCGTGTCTTTACCACGAGGGTATTGTTTCGTTGTACATTTTTGTTTTGAAAATTTCATGTGATTAAGATTTTCTGTTGCTTATTGTAGGAGTTATGACAAGGTTCAAGATATTGGCTCTGTTGTAATTGCAACTATAATTGGCAACGATTTTGACTTATTGTTAGTTAAATTCAAACGTAAGGACAGAATCATTCCCACGGACTTAGCTATTACTTTTACATGGTGGGGGTTCGAGACTGTACTTTACAAAGATAAACTAATTTTTTCCAGACTATTCCTCAATGCCATAAAAAGTCAGAGCTGTAAACCCCAATAAAATCAATCAAATGGAAATTAAAAATAACCATAGCCATGTTAAAATCCGTATAATAAAAAGCGGTTATTTGGCTAATGTTTGCGTTGTTGACCCCCCCCCTTATATACGCCCGTGGTCTTTACCCTTGGTGAACAGCAACATTAAAATATTGTTGAAGTAGCTGTTCCTATTGATCAACTACTAAAGAATCAGACGAAGAGTTACAACAATACCTTTAATATGAACTTGCTCCTTTTCTCTTGTCGCTTTTTCCGAGGAAGGAATGAGATAAGGCATAAAATCGTCTTTATATAAGGTCTTTACACCACTTCCGAGTGATATGCAATTTGGAAGCAGGCGTTACATGGGTATATTATATAATGTGTTGAATTTCTGCTTCATAGAGTTGTATGACAGTGCAACGAATCTCTTACTGCTATTTGCATACATTATAATGCAGCAAATAAAGACACAAAAAATGTAGAACGTCTTCTCCGATCTAAAAAGCAAACGTCTACAGATATAATTTTTGATGAATGGATGATCACAACATATTCTCAATCCAGATTCCTGGCCAACGAACACAACAAAAGTCGTCTTATCACATTGATTAAAGAGCAGTTTATATCGACCTTCTTGTACGTTTAGTTGCACTAGCAAATAATCATCCAAATGTATATTTCGTACAATCAGGCAAGGGAAAAACTTCAGAACAAATTTACTCTGTATAAAGTCTATAAGAACCAAGAGTAGTGGACAATATATTGTTTTTACACGCGTTTAGCGGCTGCAACATGACATCTGCCATTTTTAATCACGGTATGAACAAATTTCTTAAGATGATTTCAAAATTCCCTGAATTAAATGAAACTGTTCCAGTATTTAAGGAAGAAAGTGCAGACATCAACGCCATTGCAGCAGTAGGAGAAAACTTTTTATGTAGACTTTACGAAGAATCGCAAAAATGTATCTCTGCATTTTATCCGATATCAACAGTTTAAAAGATTGGCTACGAAAAGTACGGTTAACCTTGCTTCACTTCCCCCATAGCAGAAGCTGCAAAACAACTTTCCTCCGAACCTATCATTAGATTCAAACCTGGTACAGTATTGAAGAAAGTCCGGAAGAATGGGGATAAAAAAGTAAGTCTGGATCTATACCTGTTAAAACAACAAAAAATCCTTCTCCAGAAAAGTAAATGCAGAAAAGATTCTTGCGATAACGTTGCTCAAATTGTAACCGATTCTGAAGACAAAGATCTAGACGATTGTGATCCATCTGTGGACATCTGATGTAAGGGAAGACGATTCCGGGGAAGAGGGAATAAACATATTCACAGCCACTGTGTAGACGTAACCAAATCTGGTCCATCCACAGAATCATAACAAAGAACGCAACAACTGTTTATTAAACATACAAAATAAATGTGAATTAGGCCTTGGGGAAACCACTATTAGAAAAATGCGGTGGTTACTCTACCTCATATGAAATGAGTATAATGGATAGAAATGAGGCCGGAAATAAGTATAAGTAATATTTACTGAATAGGTAAACAAATAACGGGCCTTATCACGCTGTCAGGGAGGAATTTGTAAAATTTGACTATAATCCTCTTCATTTATATCCATATAACTCCTAAACTATTGATCGCACCAAAAAAAGAATTTCACGGAACTTGTAGAGAATCTTCTGGTCTATAATTCTTCTAATAACAATTTTTTGTCTAGGAGGTACTGAAAGATAAATATGATCAAAAAACTAATTTTTGGCGCCATTTTATCAATATGGCGGCTCTAGCGGCGGCTTGCCAAGGTCGCAAATCATGTATGTAGTTGAGGTCATACATATCGTCGCCATACAACGAAAACCCGTTAACTACATGAACCATAGTTTTGAGTAAATTGCATTTGAATATTCCGGCATTGTTTTTCACTTGATTACTTGAAAAATAAAGTATCAACAATTTTTTTTATTAATAAACGTTTATATCTGTATTGGTTTTTAATAATAACAATCGAAAAATATTTAGCGGTAAGTTAAAAATAATTTAAAACTAAACCAATTAGTAAAAAAAATGCACTTATTAACTGATTTTCCCTGAATAAAAAGTGAAGTGCATAAAGAAAATAAAAATTAACAATCTTAAAAATCATAAAATTTATTTATTAAGAATACCAATATTATCTGCAATTAACAATGGCATTTGATTGGAAAAGTTTTATTAGAAAATTCAAATAAAATCAAACTAAAATGTCACTTAACAGTTTGTCCCTGTATAAGATCTTACTATAATTTTCAAAAATTACCGTTATGGTCAGTTAATGGTTTCTTCCAGTAAGGAAACAGAAAATTATTTGGATATTTTTTCAGGTATATACCATTAACATTACTTAACTGTTTTTTCCTGAAATGAAATTATACTTTTTCAACTTAGTAAAATTTACTTTTCGAAAATTCATATTGAAAGAATTTTACTAAAAATTCCTGGATTATATCAGAAGATAGATCATGAGAAACTGCATTTAATGGTATTCATAACTCAATTTTACCAAAAATGTTAGTTAATGGGTTTTCGTTGTATGGCGACGATATGTACTTAACCGCTAAGTTTCAAAACTCCGGAATTTTTTTCCAGCTAGAACACTTTTGACTCCCCTATTGCCTGGCCTAATATAAATATGTAGATATTAGATACACTAATATATTATCATCTATGTCGTCGAGAATTTCTGGATGAGCAGATTCAATTTTTCCTGAAAACTTAAACGATGGTAAAGCTTTTGACAGGCATAATAATATGAATCTCCCGGTTCATAACTGATTCTTTGAAGTAAGGTAAAACCATTGGGAAAAACAGTGAGAGTCTCAGCACCGTCTATATAGAAGAATTGAAAACTTAGAGAGACATGTTTACTATTTGTCAGGCACCAAAACGTATGAAACTTATTTAAAAGTTGAAGGAGGACATTAAACCAGAATGTTCTCATATTGGACTTCTATAAGTAGTACGAGCCGCTACTACAATTTATGTTATCAAGTACAATTTTGATTTAATACATAAAGTATATAATACATAAATATATTCCTTATAATTACTATGCGCCAGTCATAAAAATGCTTCTCTTTTTTTAAATATATTTAAATTTTTTTTCTTCGATATTCATCTACAGAAACCATCAACCAATGACATTATATCTGGTTAAAATAATCATAAATTATATAATAAACTCGAACAGAATGCCTACAAATGAAAAATCATTTACATTACCTTATCATAGCTTAATTGGTGTAGCAAGTCGCACATTAAGTTTCTCTTGGCTAATTATATCAATTAACTCCGAGCAAAATGAACTAATTTATTAAGCAGTTCACTAACATGCAATTGGTAGTTTCTTTTCTTTCCTTTGTAGAACTTCTTTATCGTCTATTTGTTTCTACACGGGAGTGTTGTTATTTATGCAGATCAAGGTGGTACTATTTAAAATAGAATTTATAAGTTCTTGCTTTTGCTTGGTACCTATTTAAATTTGATTCAATGTCACTTATTTATTAGTTTAGATCAGGGCCGTCGCGTTCGGAGGGTGCAAGGAGTACACAGCACCCAGGCGTCACCGCACTAAAGGCGGCAAAAATGAAAATAATTTATCTTAATGATTTTTATTTCTTGAACAAATTAACAGTTATCAAAAAATTGAAATCAGAATTTTACTATTAACCCTATTATGTCTGATGGCGGTGATTTTTTTACTAATTAGGTCACCATCTAACCCAATTAAAATATTGCACATACAAGAGAACTGTGAGACTAAATGGATAAAATATTTCTACTTTGCGATATTAACATGGCTAAAATCCCACCAGCTATAAAAAAATAGTACATAGGTTTCTTGCTTACGAACTTCTACGCTTCTTTTCTTCAAAAGTACGATAGAAAACCTTTAAATATTCCGAAAGAGCAAATTTTAAGCTTTCTTATAAGGTGAGGACAAATAAAATCGGTCCAACGGTTACTTCACAATTTAATTTTGAAAATCGCCTTTTTATGGAAATTTTACAAGTTTACCTTCATGTTAGCATTAAAAAGCCATTCTAGTGCCGGTACGTGTGCTTACTAGGGTCATAGCAATCCCAATTTAGGTGGGGAGAAAGCATGTTCATTCAAGTGCATGCCGCGGCAATGATAATATCGATCTAGTTCCTGCATTTTGGAGTGCATTTGCCATTCGGCGTTTGTAACAATTCACAAAGGGCGTGCTGAGGGTAGGTTTTCACTGCCGCTGACATTGGCTCATTTCGGATCCCAACCTTCGAATTTAATCATTTTTCGAGGTTCGTGCCCTCCGGGGGATGTTTTTAACAAACAACGAATTTTGTTATTTTCGAAAAACTGCTGGATATTCCGCAAATTTTATTATTTATATTTACTACATGGGCTATTACCTACCACCCAGTGCAAAAATTTTGGCGAAATTCGTAAGCGTAGAACTTGTACCGTCCCCAACTTTGTAATATTTTTATACAATTGTCTATATTTGTAACAATTTTACGTAAAATATTTACAGTCGATTTTACAGTGAATTTTAGAGTTGGCTTTAAAAGGAAACAAAGCAATAATAATCATCAGTTTTATTTTAAAACCGTATTAAATTGACAGCTTGCTTGAAAATTTAAAGGACACTTGGGTTTTCTGCAAACATAAAAAATACTTGACTTGAAATTATTAGTCTAAGGGCCGATTTATTCACCTCTCGTTAATCTTTTAAGTAACTAAAGTTATCTATAAACCTACAATGGACGTCTGCTATTTGACGAATCAATGTCACGTGGTAGGTTTATAGGTAACTTTAGTTACTGATAAGATTAACGAGAGGTGAATATTTCGGCCCTTAAAATTATTATTGTGAAACTTTCAAGGGGGGAGTTTCACTGACGATAATATTGGACAAGTCATTGGTAAAATGCAGAAAATATAAGCAATAGATAGTACCTAATATTACACGAAAATAAGCAGTAATATGTGGTAATAAGTAGCAATGTAGAACAATACAATAAAAAGTCGGTAATGAAAGTGAAATAAATGGCATTAATTATTTTATTTGCTTTTAAGCAAATTTCTTTTTAAAGAAATTAAAACTAAAAGATTTCTTTTAAAAGTAATAAAGTTGTAAAATTGATTTCATGTTAGAAGAAATAGCAAAATATAGAATTGAATTCATAACTTACTTACGATACACAATCAATTCTACATTTATATTCTATATTCTAATTAAAACTTTATTACATATATTTTTACATCATAATAACTCAACCAATCAGATTTCTTTTAAATATTATTTTATTTTTAACTTTTTTGTCTAAAGCTGAGATTTGTTGAAAGAACTGCAACACAGCAGTTGCAGCCTGTGGCAGCGACAACTGTTATACCTGGTTTGCTTGATGCGTTTTCAATAGATGCGATAAATTAACATTTACTATCCGTCTAGTCGCTGTTAAGTTTAAATGAGTTTATAATTTTGTTTGTAATAAGAATGTGAGAATAGATCCCAAAAGCCTCCACAATTTTTTTTTTAATGAAATTCTGCTAGTTTATGATGTAAATTACGAATATAACCAATAAAATTTATGGACCATACACAATTTCGAGTAAAAAGGCCTAAAACTGTTATGCGATTATTCGATTAGCTGTTTCCATACGGTTAGTCCCGCCCATGCATATTTTTATCTTATCTGTGAGCATGAATTGTACTTAAAAAAGGCAAATTTAGAGTAGCTCAAAAAAATTAAAACATCCCTGAAGCGGCTTCAATTCGAAATATACTAATGTAGAAAAACGCTTTTCATTTCAAAGTTAAATTTGGCCATAATCAATGAAATTTAATTTAAAATAAATTTTTTACTGCGGCCATTTACGTCAAGCACACGTACCGTTAACAAAATGAGCTTTCAACCAAATTTAAAGTATAAAATCGGTTATTCTCAAAATTAATTGATATTTGAAGTTTGCAAATCATGCAACAATCAAACATATTAACATAGGTATAGAAGTTTTAATTTTATTTATATAGGACCCAAAAACCCCACTATAATATCCATCTTCAATTTATTATTAAACTATAGGGTCGAAAATAATAAATTTGTTATAATTTTATTTATGGTATATTTATAATATCTTTTGTGTGCATTGTGGCATCTTGTCCCCACTATTTGGATTAAATAGGACTGCGTCTAAAAATCGATTAATTGAGTATTCTCTGATTTCTTACAAAAATTATATAGATAGATCGGTCCTTTCACTTCAAATCGATATATTAATGTTATATCAAAATCAATGGAGAAGGTGAATAAATCAATGCCGAGTATATCTAAAATGAATTTTATTGTTATTTCTCTGGGCAAATTTTAATTATAATAAGTTTGAGTATTCCTTGATTTTATGATATTTAGTATGTTCTTGAACAAAAGTGGTCATGTTTTGATTCGAGCTTAATTTTTAAATGCCATCAGAATTAAAACTTCAAACAAAGATACTTATACTGTATTTTTTCAAAGTGATTTTCACTCAAGAGTATACTGATTAAATTACATGGTATAGCGATAATCTCACAACGTGGATGTGACGGTAAAACTTTTTTAGTGTGTTTGATAATATGGTCAATAATTTATTAAATCTGATCATTGGTATTTGATAACACGAAAAAACTTTTCTGTTCTATTCTGTTGTTTGTGTTCCATAAACTTTAAATGAAATTGTTCCGTTGACAATCTACTTTTGATACCTATGTATATAGGATGCACCCATCAATGATGCTTTCTTTCCTGTTCTTTTTTTTACTGTTATAATATGTAAAATTATAATTATGTATAATTATTATATTATAAAATTATATTAAAACCATAACCTGTCTGCAAGTACATTTCTTGTACATTGCAAGCGTTTATAATGCTCTCACGTAGTAGACGCCAACCTATCCGATAACCAGCTTTTTACACTCATGAATAGAAAACGCTGATTTATTTCAGCGTTGGGACCGACGCTCATTAATGGCCGGTTTCACAATGTCTGGTTAAGCTATGATTAGCGCTAAACTGCAAGCTAACTAGACATTGCGCAACTGACCATAAATCGCTTAGAAATTGAAGATACCCGACGTTTTTAATGTCCGGGTATGAATGTTCACTTGAAAGTTCCAGCGCAGTATAAGCTGCGTCTATAACGTTTGTCTACGTTTTGATACCGCATAATTTAGGCTACCACAAACACAGGGATTGCTGCACTATAATAGATATTTTCAATACAAGTTAAGAAAACTAACATTTCTTTATTCTAGGGGAGGTTTTACGATCGAGGCCTTCGGCCGGGATCGGATTACAATATTACAAAGTAAGACTTTTAAAAATATAATTAGAAAATAAACAGTTTATTTTAACATTTCTTCTACTTACAATGCCAAAGATGATGAAGGGGGGAAATAGTGTAGAGGCTTCAAAATATAAAAAAAAAAATTTTTATAAATCGATTTTAGAACTATTCAATAACATGCCCTGAAAATTTCAAATCAAAATTGCAAGCCGCAGCCGTTTAAAAGTTATAAGCATTTGAGCGAGCGTCTTTCGGAGCGCTCGAGATATATTGGAGAGAAAGAATAACGTTAGCAGAAGTTCTCTTGTTCTTTTAACAATTGAGACCTCGGATAGAAATTTCTAGAAGTATTTGTAACCCTATGATGACGTTCACATTATATAATCAGTTTTAATTAATTAGTAAGTTGTTTAAGCTGATTCATTACTGCCTTAAATTAACCTTCACTGCCACTCTTGTTTTCAAACGCGTTTTTCTCGAAACTACATTTTTCGAATTTGTGTACACTCTATCTCGCACAGTTTTTGATAAATCCATATCAAATTTAGCATACATTTTCTTTATATACGCTCTATTTGAACTTCAATCATAGACAATATCTTTATTTTTCTATTGCAAAAAAGGACCAGAAAAACGGTCAAATCTTGTACTTAATTTTCACATTCTAAAAACCAAACAGAAATTTTCGATTTTTTTGTAATAATTTTAATTCAAATAGAAGAGACACTTACAAAAAAGTAAATTTTTTTGAAAAATTTATATCAGATAAAAATTCTGACCTCCAGGATGTACACAAACTGTCCATCCGGGTGGCGACTTACAATGTGCAGCAGCTAGTATCTACGGGATTTTTTTAATAAATTGTTTGAAAATTTCAGTAAATGTTCTTCAATATATGTATAAAATAACCCCAAATTCAAATGTAAAAAAAAATCATGAAAATTACCCTAAATACGCCGTCCTACACCTATTTCCCCCCTGAAGTGCGAAGGTGATAAACTTTGCTGAAGCCAAAGGGTTATTGGCTAACTCTACAGTATTCGGATCGATCTTGGACTTGAAAACAATAAAACATTTAAGGCTGTTCGGTAGGTTTAGATTTTGTGCAAAAAATATTGTAATACAGTGTATTTACTATAATATTCTTGTAGAACTACACATTTTAGATAATATTTGTTTATAAAAATAAATTCTAGAAAAATTAGTTTAGCCGCAATTTGTACTCAAAATATGAATTTATTTACGGAATGCCTGGACGATCCTGATAAGATATCATAATGGAACTTGTACTAAACGCAAGAGTCTTTAATTTACTATGACAAGAAATAATTTTTATTTTGATTTTTTACATTGAAAAACTAAAATTTTGTGGAACAAAAAATGTATGCTTTCTTATAAACGTTCAGTTTTGAATAAGTATTTAAAAATTCATATTTTCAAATAATTCAAAGTAAAAATCAAAATAAAAATTATTTCTTGTCATAGTTAATTAAAGACTCTTGCGTTTAGTACAAGTTCCATTATATTATGATATCTTATCGGGATCGCACAGGCATTCCGTAAATAAATTCATATTTTGAGTATACAAATTGCGGCTAAACTAATTTTTTTATAATTTATTTTAATAAACAAATATTATCTAAAATATGTAGTTCTACAAGAATATTATAATAAATACACTGTATTACAATTTTTTCTGCACAAAATCTAAACCTACCGAACAGCCTTAACCTACGAATTTTTAAAAGAACTTATAATTAATATACAAAGTTGTTATCAGCATTTTGAGGGAAACACGGAAGGAAAACTTATGGTATCCTTGACCCTTATGGTTAAGTATACCTCAGCCTAGTAGCTAATAATGGTAAAATAATTATAGAAACGCACTGGTACTTTGTATCTCAGCAACTCATGAGCATGACATAATTTTACTAACAATAAATTGGTGTAGGTAATTCAATAAAAATATAGTTTTGCACCAGTTGAAAAGTTTTGAAACTGTCAGACTCACGCGCTGCGCTGGCAGTGCTGACGGTTTTGAAACGTTTCAGGTGCTGTAGAAACAACTGTGTAGCAGAAAAAATTAAAAAGTAATTCATTACAAATTTCCGCACACAATGCACCGAGCCGGTGTAGTTATGGTCTTCCATAGTTATGCTCTTCCATACCCCATGCTAGCGCTGAAAAAGTTAAGTAGGTACTTAACATCAGTGTGGATTATAAATAGGAATAGGTATACGTAAGGTGAATAGATACAAGATTGATATAACATTGAAAAATCGAATTAAAAATTTAATTGTTCCCGATTTTAAATTATGAAGATATACATAGGTGTAACCTTAATTATTATTGGCAAATAAAGAATAGTTAAATATGTAAGCCCTTTAGAACAATTTTCAATAAGTAAACTGTGTAATTAATACTTTTAGTTTTTGAACTACATAAATATGTTCCGTTAACTTAAGCAGAGGCGACATGTCCAAGCATTACTTACTAGCTTCCGCTAAACTTGGGCGCCGCGTCGGCCGATTAAGATTCAATTTAGCCAATAATAATAAATTATTACTGTTATAATATGCAATGTTAATTTGTTTTTAATTTTTTTACTTACTAAGTACTTTATAGATTTAATTTTTAGGTATCTCTCGAATATATATAACCAACTGCATTCGTCTTGGCGTTCATTATTGATGAGGTTCACCAGTACAAGAAATGTAACCTGCAGCGTGCATTTTATGTTTTTGGATCAACTTAAACAAGTGCGATAAAAATAAACTTTTTAATATCATGTTTACCGTTAATTATTAATTATGTTAAAAGATTGCGAAAGTATCGAGCGTAGTGGAACTTCTCCGTGTTCAAGTATCGGTGGTTCTGTGGAAGCGGTTTCGTGTGCGGGTTGTGGAAGTCGAATATATGATAGATATTATCTACTTGCAGTTGACAGACAATGGCATGCACATTGTTTAAAATGCGTTGAATGTAAATTACCTTTAGACTCTGAACTTACTTGTTTTGCAAGAAAAGGAAGTATTTACTGCAAAGAAGATTATTATAGGCAAGTATATAAAATATTTGACAACAATTTTAATGATAATATATAGGTAACTATTCTATTCTGTTTTCTAGAAATTTAACAAAAACCTTAACTTAATGTCGGTATAAATTATACCTGACTCCAAAATTTACTAGCTAAGAAATTAATTCTTTGTTCTCTAGGTTCTTAAGTTTTTTGCTATTAGGTTGATGATGTTTCTTAATCACATCTAATACTATTTATGGCAAATACAGTCAAACTTATTTAATTCGAAATTCAACATAAAGAGACCACTAAATACTTTAATCCAAATGAACAAATTCTAATATAGAATCGTTGAAATCAACTTCTATCATTAACTTGTTCAAGTAAAATATTATATAATGTTAGGGTAATGTTGTCTAAGATTGCGCACTTAAAACATTGTAACATATATATAATTGATTAATTTCGCAAAATATGGATGTAAAAAAATTAACAGACATGTGTAAATATATATAGTGATAAAAAAATATCACAAACATATAAAATTCATAAAAATAAAGAAAAAATATCATACCCTTAAAATGCTCTTTACTAACTACTAGTTAGTAGCAGTCTAGTAGCTACTAAAATATTGGTATGCATAGTTCTTTTAAAATGAACGTTAGTATCATTTTTGTTGGTATGATTTTATTGTATAATTTTCTAAATATTTATTTGGAAACTCTGTAAAATATCACCTGACAACCTAAAATTGACCATAATATAATGGCTAATACAATGTAACAGCTTTACCTGTTCCTAATCCTACTTATTGCGGTATTAAAGTAGCATCTAAATTTATTTTTCATATACCTGTGTATCTTATAAACTCGAAACTTGAATTTCGGGAGTTCCAGGTCGGCAATGATTGTTGAAATTAATTTAATTGATCACAAATCGATTACAACCCGAGTTGTTCTTTTTTTTATTCTATATAATATTCGCAAAACTTTTAATTGCTATCATGAATCAAAGGAATTTATATGATCTACATAATCATATAAAAATGTTTATAAAATTTTGCATTACTTTTAATTTTTAAATTGATTTATTTTCAATGCAAACCGAGCGTGACGAGTATTTAAAAAATTTTAATTTAATTTTCAACTTTAAGTTAAGTTATTAATTACTTATTTTCTAATTATCTATGTTATAGAATTTACTATATTTAAAACAATAAATTAAATACGAAATTAAATTAAATTTTGACAAAATATAATAGAAAAAAGTGTATAATTTAGTTAAAAGTAAGCTTTAAAATGGTCTTAAACATGCCCAAGACCCTCACTAAATTCTTAAAAGCCTACTAAGGATTTTAGTGATCCCACTATGGATAGTATCCTTTTAACTCGACTATGCATACGGTTTTCTTGGTTACCTACTAAGACACTAGTAGCGCTTTAGTAGCTACTTAGATGACTATGCATACGGCTGATAATATTTAATGATTAAAAGCAAATGCGCAATCTTGGAATACAGATTTGAAAAGATTGCGCATATTTAATTATAAGGTTGCCCTCTTAATAATTTTTACATTTAAACTGCCCTGCTTCTAAATAAATAGAACAATTTTCATGCCACCAATTCTTACAAACAAATCATTGGATCCACTCTTCTGTAGGGGGTTCTTGGTACAGTTCATCACAATCCGGGCAGAAAAATTCTGCTTATAGTGTTATTGTCGGAATTTTTTTAATTTTCTATTTTTAATAATTGATCCCTTAACACTTTTCATTTTTAATTTGGTTTCAGGAATATAATATTATAAAAAACTTTAACCGCGCCAACTTAGAAACGGTGCGCAAACATGGAAGCATGATAGTGCGCAATCTTGTAAATGAATGACTCATGTTATTCAACTGAAGAAATGCATCACGCATACTTTATTAGGTGCAATATTTTGTTTTTAAATAATCAGTTCCTTTATAATCAACTTTATAAACTAGTCTTGAATCATGAATATAATAAAATAAAGGATCAGTGGCTTATCTTCTATACTGGGAAAATTACAAGGATTGAAGCACTTACCAATTAATTCAAATTTTTAATAAAAAATGCTTATCTAAAAACATGTGCCTTATTGTACCTAATATATAATAACTGTTAGTGGTTTCAGGATTGCATATTTCTTATTTCAAGAACGTAATTACAGCATTATAATATTAATTGGCTCTACGCAATCTTGCACACTGCGCAATTTTATCAAAACTTACCCTATTTCGTTCAAAACTTATTCGAATAAGTAGGATTGTATAGGTACTATTAATGTATTAATATAGTTTAAAGTTTAAGGTGGTAATAAAAGTACCTACAACTTTCTGTACTGCTTTCAATTTCGTTTCCGTGCCACATGACATAAGCATCATATCCACACTCGATACTATTGTAGGCCGTAACTCAAAAATTATTAAGTACTACATTAACATTGACATAACCTTCCTACTTAAATAGAACCAACTTAAAATTTTATATTTATCCAAATTCACTGGATCGAATTAAAATTTTATAATTTTTACTTAAAATTCAATTTTTTATGCTTGTTTTGCACCTTTGAAATTTCCTAAATGTATATTATGTAATACTCCAGTAATGTGTGTATGTTAGAGCAGTGTACGGAATTGACAACTAATATTATTATATTTGGTTTCATTTTAACCCTTTCGAGCTTAGTGGTTCATTGAACACATCTCAAATTTTTTTTTAGGTTGCTTACAGTTATATTGTACCTACCTGTAATATACAAATACACGTGAAACGAGGATTTATAAATACTGCCCGCAAAGGGTTAATACCTCTTTAGTATCTTTGTCAAGACCACAAAGAGATGCTTCATGCTTCTGGAATAACTGATCAGTTGTAATTTAAAAAAAATTATAATATTAAGTGATTGTGTTACATGCTAACTATCAGTAAAAAATATTTATATCGTACATTATCTACTTCAATTTAAAGTCCTACAATTTTATCACATCAATATTTTAGAAAACCTAAAATATGCATAACACTCTTTTCAGAACCAAAATATTTATAAGTTATCACAAATAAAATACACATTATAAAGTATATTAATTGCAAACGTTTTCACCATACTATGGCATCATCAGGTAATAAACTTGATTATTCTACATTTACTTATTAACTTTTTGTACCGAATTTAGATGCAGATAATAACACAAGTTGTGATCAGGTACACAGTACAGTGCGCACAGTGTATGTTTTATCCAGGCTGCTTTAATAAATGTGACTTGCAGGATGCATATAGTTAACATTTTATATTCTCATTTTTAGTTTTAAATGTGGGTCAAACATGAATTAAACAAGTTCAAGTTGTAAAATCATCAAGTTTAATATAGAAAACGGCATTTTGATGTTTATTTTATTTTTTTTTTAAAAGATTCACAAAATCCTATTTTTGGTACTTAACATATCCAATGTTATTTAAAAAGCAATTAGGTACGTAATCGAATTAAAATTTTTAATTTATTTTCTGCAGTATTGGTGATTCGTAGAAAAACTTTTTATTTGTACTGAAACGCAAATTGTCTTGGCGGGCAAGTTTATCTACCCGTTCGGCTTTGCTTCGCATTATGTAAAATTTACTTGCCACGAAATGTTTGATTTCCTTGATATTTTATATAGTAAAATATAATATGTCTACCTACTATATTTTAAATTAATTTAATAAAAAAATCAAGATGAAAAAAAATTATAATGACGAATTTAAATAAATACGTTTGAATTTATTAATCAATTTCTTTAGTAACTTCGATAAACAATAGTTTTTTAATAAATTAAAGTACTATTTTTACATAATATATTTACTTTAAAATGTAAAAAAGTCGCTTGTGTCCTTTTTTAAGTTGCTTTTCACACTTATCCTTTTAATTAAACAAATAATTAGAAAATGAACAACTGAATAAGTTTCCAAAACGTTGCATCACTAGCTATACAGCAAGAAAATTATAGATGCTTAAATCTACATAAATCTGGATGAAGTAAAATGTTTTTAAATTTTTACAGCAATATTCTATATCAACGTTGCAGAATTTATCTAATATAATTTCCAAACTGAACATTTCTATAATATATTGTAAACCATTAGATAAAAATATTATTCAATAGTTTACAATAAATAAAAAGTAACGGAATTGATTAGTTGTGTGCATTATTTTTATATGTATATTTAAACAGTTTTTACCTTCAAGACTAAGGAGAGTTTATCAGATCGACAAACCTCCTATACGTGAAAACTCAAAACATGCATATGTCGAGCGGCACTACCTCCTAACGGGGCAATTACATCCGAAAATGATACTTTCTGGTATCGTGTTAAAAAACATGTAACCTGAATAAATACGAACAGAAAAAATTATTTTCACTTTCATCAGGTATTAGAAATATTTCACATAGCTATCAATAAATCAATGAAATTAATAATTGAGGTAAAATTCAATCAACTGACTGAAAAATGCAATACTAGCTGCACTAAATTACACTGCAATATATCAATTTTTTTATTTAATTTGTTTCGTTACAATATTTATTTATACCTAAATTAAATTATTACTGTTAACTTTAACGATGTTTAACTAATCAAATAAAACACGATACAAACCAATTCAAAAATATTATATTTATTAATAAATCATTAACTAACAAGCTACAATAATTATTATTAATTGATGTTTTGTTGTCAATATACAAAGCGTTTTTCTATTTTTATAAATCAAGTAAAAAAGCAGTCATTTATATTTGCATTAAAATGCACTTATACTATTAGTTTTCTCACTGTGTTGTGGTTGATTAAATTTGTCTTAAACCAAGATAACTACTGTAAAATATAAATTAGTAGAGTGGTTTGCCGTTGCGTTCCCCATAGAACATATACAGCCCCACCAAGCTTAGAAAGGACACGGAAAATATTTCAACTAGTTTGAAACAAATTTGAATTAAACAATTAGGTAACAACTTTATTTTTCGGTGTAAACTGGGCCAATAATTTATATGAAACAATATAAGTGAACATTTAGGATAATACAATCGAAGGATGACATTTAAAGTGTTGGCTTTCTGTATCGTAGTCATGGGTTTGATCTCCAACCACGTACACCGAATTTTTCTGACTGTAACCAAGGCGGTGGCAATATCTTTGAAGCATTAAAAGCCAGCATACCCTATCTGTATAACACACTCAATACGATCACAGAAGGAAAAAACGAAACAAAAGTACAAACCGTTCAAAACTTCCAGCATCATCGAGTGCTAATATACAATCTGACATTTGAGTAAAAGAAAATCTACATTTTTTGTTCTACAGGAGTTTTAAAAATATTCTTTGTAATATCTAATGTTAATGTATGTAAAATGACGGTAGGAAGTATAAGGTATAAAGTCATATTAAATTTAAAAAGTTAACAATGACCCGTTTGTAAAACATTTTAATAAGGTGTTAAATAATATCACTTAACCAAATCTACAAGGTACAAATGATGTGGCAGACATAACTACATAAGTAAGTTTTATAATAAACGACATAATAGTTTTGCGTTATAATTCAAATAAATAAGGGTCGAAATTGTATGATAAATTTTTGTTTATTTGATTATATACCAGTTACTACACCGGTCGTGGACATTGGGCGGACAGGTAAAGTTGTGATATAGATGTATAACTGATAATGTTTGTACAACCATAGAAATATCTTATCTACACATGTCATAACAATGCATTTTAAATTAAATCAATGAATATGCAATTTTGATTATAATTTTACTCTTTATAAAGTTTACCTTATTTTTTAAGGTTTTACTTACTTACTCATTGATGGTATTGCAAATTAAAATAAAATTACGTAAATTCAAAATGTACATTTATTATTACTTCACTAGTTAGACTGCTAGACAATTTAAAAGTTTCATCGAAAAGATTTTTATATTTTAGTTTAATATTAAGAGTTTTATTGCATAAAAATATACAAAAAAGTTGTGCTGCGCTAATTCATAACCTCGCTTTTGGTTTAGATATTGACTTTCGGTAAATTAGCTCTAGTTTTATGTAAATCATGGAAATAATTTAAGCAAACACAGATATTTCTTTTCTTTTAGTATCTCAGTGTGCAATACCAATTGACCAAGTGCCAGTGCCTAAGTTCAAATTCAAAACCTTAATTATAATAAACCATATAATATCAGATTAATTCTTTCTTGCAAAAAAAATGTTAAATTAAAATAAAAAAGTAATGAAAGCACACGTTTATATTTTGGTTACAACGGTTTATTGAAATATCCAATGTGTTGCCATATATATTGTTGTGTAATTTTTACAAATATGTTTTTTTGTTGGTTTTCAAATTTTGAAAATTTAAGTTCAAATATTGGAGGGAAGGAGAAGGAGTGCGGTTGGCAACGAAGCGACCGGACGAACGTCCGGGGAGTGAGTTGAAAAGGATAGTTGAAAATTTATTTAAGGAAAAGTGTAAAATTTTAAATTAAAGTTTTTTTTTTGAAAAGTAGTTTAATTTTGATATGGTTGGATAAAGTTTCATCGTAAAGAAATCTTTGAAAAATTTAGTCTGCAGAGTAACAGAAGTGTATTTGAAATAAGGAAAGGTGGATTGGATCTGGATTGATTTGGATAACGGAAGTAAAACGAAAGAAAAAAACAAAAAAAACAATACGGTTAGAAAATTAAAATTGTTTTGTTAAAAATCGTAGAGGGAAAGCATTTGCTAGGATAAGCGTTCACATGCGAGACAACGGACGATAGGATTTTATCGTTCCCATTTTTGAATTGAAACCAAGTAAGAAAAATTGAAAAATTTTAATTTTACAAAAGCCGGGCAAAATTTTAAGATTTGTAATTTTCTCCCAAAACCGCGACCATTTTATAAAAATTGAAGCAGCGGGGAAAATTCATTTCAATATAGATACAAAATATTAATATCCATTGACTTTCGGATTCGCGCTTCTGTTAATTCCCATGTGAACCTCATGAGTGTTTTTGACGCCTGCTAGTACTAACAGCATCAACAATGTTTTGAAATTGCGATTGTTATCATAATATCAAAATTTTGTTATGATAATATCAGAAAGTTTTAGGATAACAAAGCATAAACTTTTCAGCAGGTGTGTCAGTTAACTTTTATGCACTTGAATAAATAATTTTATTTAATACACAAATATTAACGTGTTGGTAAACGTATTTATTATTTATTTATATTCTATAATAATTCAAATTTTAGAAGCTTTTGTAATATAATATAATTACAATTTTATTATTATCCTATCCACATACCTATCCATAGTATCTACCTATTGCTCGTAATGATATAAATATTTTTATCAGATTTTTAACAAATAAATAGTAGTTTTATTCGGAATTTTAAATCGAAACTTCAATTGACTTTTCAAATTTTAAATTTAAGCAGATAGAATACAGAATAGTTTAAAAAGGTATAATTTAAAATTGTTAAAATTGCAATCATTGTTAATGTCCAATTTATAAATCTCGATAAATATGTTCTTACCTAGATATTATTGATTTTTGGTTTGGCGCCTTTGAAAAAAAAGTTTTGCTCCGATCATAAATTCTATGGAAAACTTGAAAACAAGTTTAATGAATTAAAGAAAATCATGCAAGTTTCAAAGGCTGAAAATAGAAATTCTAGGTATAAATACCAAACAATTCATTAAAAATTAATTTTACATAATAGTTTTGGAGGAGCCTTTTCATTTAAAAAAATAAATAGAATAGGTAATTGTATTTAAAAAAATAATAACTTAAAAAAGATTATTTTGTAAATACTTTTACTTAAAATTCAATCATATCTTGTAGGCGTCTTTGCAGCGCCTGTGTGTAGTGCACACTTCGAACATGTTACGAGCCAGGCCTGGCCATCACCAATTAAAAATGAAATTGATGAATTTCTCTTCTGCTATATTATACTCATGCTTTAGATATCTGTATTATACTTATAATGTATTATACATTGTGTTGTAATATAATTACGTAAGGACATATATCGGCAAATGTGCATATTTTCTGGTAAATGTACACTCCTATCCATTCATACCAGTATTACCTAATATTATAATATAACAAACAGTTAGAAATTTTAAATTCTATTAATGAAAGTTTCTGAACAATTTCTAAATTGATTGTAATATGGCTCAGTTTGTTAATTTTTAAATTTGAATTTTATATATAATTTAATGTTTGATTAAATTGTAACACTTTATTTAAAAGACAATTTATTATTGTATACAATAAAATAGTAGTTTACGCAATGAGTATGAAAAGGAACTGATTATTATTGACAGAATAAACTTTAAGCAACTTTAAGTAACATATTACGTAATGCTATTATCTATAATTTTATATAGTAGATGTGTATGTAAAATAATTATTTTAAAAATGAAATTATTATTTTCAGATTATTTGCAGTTACAAGATGTGGCAGATGTCAAGCTGGAATATCAGCAAATGAATTGGTGATGAGAGCACGAGATTTAGTTTACCATCTTCATTGCTTTTCGTGTACATCTTGTGGTATTCCACTTGCAAAAGGTGATCATTTTGGTATGAAAGAAGGACTTATATACTGCAGGTAAAAATTTAAATTTTTAATGTTATAATCAATGTCAGTATAATATACAAAAACTATTATACTACTGTATTAACCTAACGAATATTAATTCCAATTTTACAAACACCATTAGGAAAAACATAAAATTAACAATCTCAATTTTATTTAACTTACCTGCAAGTGAATGGTTACGTACCTATTTTAGTAATGTTTAGGAGTTTGAAACTAAATACGTTTGAAACTAAAATGATAATAGATTTTATTCAGAACAAAATATACTAGTTGTTGCTGATCATAATAATTATGTCGATTTATTCAAAATCACTTGGTGATTTAGTACTATAGTTTTTAGTTTTACTTTTCACCTGTTTTCATTTTTACGATAAAAAATCTGGAGGTAGGTACTCTCGACTTTCGACTTTGAACTTAAATTCTTGATATATCATTTTGAGTGAGCAATTATTAGGATCATTCTTCTTTTACTGGTGCCTATCCGTTTCGGATGTTAACGATCATCATGGCAATTCGTATTTCATATATGTGCTGCTGCTTTAAATCTCTATCCACCGTTGTTGTATTATACCAACTCTTTAAATTCTTCAGCCATGATATTCTTATTCGTCCGTGACTTCTACTTCCTTCCGCTTTTCCTTGTAGAGTTAGTTCTAATAATTTATATTTTCGATTATATGCTCCAAGTACCTGAGAACCTGATTGGTGACTGATTGATCACCTGATTGAATCTACCTATGGAATCCTTAGAAAGCGTTGATATAGCTACATTTCGAACGCTTAGAGCTTCTATCAAGACAGGTCCGTCAAAGTCTAAGACTCAACTTCTTATAGCAGCATCGGGAATATTAAGCATTGTAGTAGTCTAGTCTTCTTTGTCAAGGATAAATCTTGACGTCTAATCAGTCCCGACATCCTCAGAAATGCGGCTCTGAATTTTCCGATTCAGCATTTTAATTTAACGGACTTGTTCCACCCTTCATTAGTTGTTCTATAGTTTGCGTACCTTTGCACTTCTTCTATTGGCTGTCCGTTGACTAACAGTTGACCTCGATGGTCATTGGTTGTGAATATACATAATCATATATTTTGCTTTGCTTATATTTAATCAGAGCTTATATCTTTCTCTGAGTTACACCAATCTTGTCAGTAGTTCTTGGAGGTTTTCCATATCATCCATATTAGCATCGTATTGTGAGCGTATTTAAAATTATTCACACAGTCGTCGTTAATCTTAATGCTGATACTACTTACAATGACTTTTTAAATATTTTCTCCCAGTATACATTAAACAGCTGTGCTGGGATAATACACGTCCTTGTCGAGAATGTTCCTGAAACCGCTTGACAGATGTTTGATTCTAATATAGTGTGTTGCTGATAAGTTTTATATCTTGCTCTTCTATCCCCATTTCTCTCAAGATCTTTACGAATTTTTCGTGTTTCACGTTATCAAATGCTTTTTGATAACAATTTGAAGCAGATGAAAATGCCGCAATTTACGTCTCTGCATATTTAAATAAGAGGCTGGATCCCTAAACAGGGAATTTCTTGTACACAGCATATTACGAACTCCAAAGTTTGAGGCTAAAATGATCTTTGCATGTACCATAAATTCTTTTGTGATTTACTTTCCACATTGCATTTACAACTTCTTCAGTTGCTGTTAGTAGACTATCTGAACGATGAAACTGCGATGATTGTATCATCGTCAAAAAGTTCGGATACATAGATTGTTTAATATAAAATTAAACATAGAATTAGTATATTTTTAATTATTAATTAGTAGCCAAAACAATAAGCAACAATGTGAAATCAAGTTGCAAATATAAACAACAATGAACTAAATAAAGAAGTGCAAGGTCACAAAAATCTACTTTAAATGTAGGTAATGAAAATACTACACTTATGGTGGGTTTCATAAAGGTATCTTAAAATTTAAACCACGATTAAAATTATAACCATAGTTACAACAATTAAAATGCATTGTTGTTATATTGTTTGAATATTATAATCCTAGATTGAATTTTAAACCTCTTTTGTGAAACCGGGCATTAAAGCGCCAATTACACGAGGATAGTGACTTGTACAAGTTACTAAAATCCAGTACTAAATTTTAGTACTGTCTTCGTGTAAACAAGTATTTTAGTACTAAATTCCAGTGCTGGTTTTAGTAACAATTCCAGTTTAGTGAATAAAAAGCAATCCTATTTACTGGAGCCAGTAGTACCCCCACTCTCACTTTCCTAAAAACTAAACCCGTGTAATCATATCGTTTTAGCAGGCTTTTTAGCGTTTCATGACAGAATAGTGATTTGACACTTCGAATTCATTGTTTAAAACACTACTAACTTGAGCAAGCTGCTATTACCATGTAAACACAACATTCTTTTAAATCACTTGTTTTTAAACGGGATTTACACGTGTACAGTAGCTTAAGCAAACTACTAAAGCAAGTAGCAAAATTTAGTGACAGTGCTGGTCTACACACGTTTAGTAGATTTGTTAGCTACTTTGTTAAGTATACGTAAATTAAAATAGCACGTCGTCCTGAAATAATTAGTTTTCTGGTAAAAAAAACAACTTTCCATCTATGAAAAGAATTAATATATTAAATATTACAATATATAAAATTAGTAAAAACGGTACGTCGACAAAGTTACTTTGTAGTTTTATTTGGAGTCCGTAAACCCAATATCCTTTTTTATTAATCATTCCATCGGACGAGAATTTCATTTCTATAATATAAATTAAATAATATAACAGCTGAAAGAACTTTATGAGATAACATAAAGGTTTTCGGAAAATTGGCATTACGTATCGTTTTAACAAACCGTTATTTTAACATGATCTTTATAATAGAGGTTTCCTAGTGCAAAATATAACAAGTGCGTTACAAAATAACATTGATTTGCTATGGTTATTTTAAAGGTTGATACATAATACCAATTCTGTAGTAAACGCTAAGAAATCTGTTATTTTGAAACTTTATTATAACATAAAGGTTGACCGTTATTTTTAAAGGTTGTGATACATAATAGACCTGAATGTTAATTTTTTTTAAACTTATTAAATCAGCAATTCACTAAACGCTTGCCTAAACGCGTAGCTAAAATCGTTGTCTACACCAGCCAAATATCGTTTTGGTTTGAATAATTCGGTGGTGGGAGTAGTTACTTGCGCAAGTAATTAGACAGTTGTTCTATTCACTTAACTAAAATATTTGCTAATTTGTCTACTTGCGCGAGTACTAAAAGTGTAGTCTAGACCATGCAAGTAACTAAATTTAGGCATAATGCCTGATTTACACGTGTACAGTAGCTTAAGCAAGCTTCTAAAATAAGTTACTAAATTTAGTTGCTTGCATGGTCTAGACTATACTTTTAGTACTAAAAGTGTAGTCTACACCATGTAAGTAACTAAATTTAGTTATATATTTTAGAAGCTTGCTTAAGCTACTGTACACGTGTAAATCAGGCATAAGTACTGGATTTTAGTAACTTGTACAAGTCACTATCCTCGTGTAATTGAGGCTTAAATGTGGATAGGACCTGCAAGTTAGCAAATTCTTCACATTACGATAACGTACTCTTTATACTAGGTCAAGAATACTATAAATGTAATTTTTATTGTTATATCAGCAGTTGTTAATTTATTGAATAAAGTGACTAGCATTCAAACTCGTTTTGAGTGACTACGTCCAAACAGCTGGACTTCTGTGTTCCAAGCCAAAAAAAATCGTTAGTGAGGCTGCTAACGGCCCAGAGGTCCATTGCATCATCAAATAAGAAGATACAGTCTACGAAGGTACGCAACAGGTACCACGATTTTAAAAATTTTCTAAAGACATTATGATAGATTATAGGACGAAAATTACAAATACAAACATTAAATTTTATGGATCATTCAAAAATAATAATAAAAACTGGCTAATACTGAAACAACTGTTCAATATTGGTTTACTCTCATGCGTCTTACAATTGCGATGGAAGTACATCGATCATCCTTATTAGGACCCAAAGTACATATATTATAAAATTAGGTTTTTTTTATTATTGTATCATAGTTGCGTTACTCTACCCACCCTTGCCTCACTCGGGAGCTCCAAATCTATTTGGCAAACGCTATACTCATTAAGAACTCCACTGGGGTGCGATACAACTCGAAAATTACAAATTATTAAACGAAGTTACCAGTCGCTCGTTTCGAACTCTAGTGAAGTGGGCTCCGCCCACTAAAACATGCTGTCACCACTACTTACGTGTAACACACGTACCGCCAATAGAATGCCATTGTAACGAACTTTCCATGCAAAAATTTATATTTAAAATTCTATTATTTCGAAATTCCTAGGAAAAATGTATGTAGATCCACAGTTTATCGTTTCATTTTAACGTCCTCTTTCATATCCTGCATATTCGGTTTTCCTGCATATTCAGTTCATATCGGGTTTTCCACGTATCCATTTTTTTCATGTATCATTAGCATTTTGTAGTTATCTTATTACGTTGGACTTATAATGCTCGTATGTTTTTCGAGATTTTCCTCGAAATATCCTCACATTGCATTTTAAGCTTAGTTTACTGTTCTTATTTGACGCCTTACCCATCTCTGAATTCGTTATTTCCTTCATGGAAGTAATTTCAATGTGTGATTTAACCTATCTTTCAGATAATTAGTTCTAACCAAGAAATTTGGCAAAATTTTAGTTTGTTATATCCACGTAAAACTTACATTTGAATAATGATGTTCTTATGACGATTTCAAAATTTTGAAATTGGTCGAAATAAAGTGGTTTGGTTGTGAGTCAGGTAGGGGCAATTCCATCTATTGTCCCCCTCTGTATCCGCACCTCGTTTTAGTATCTTGGTTTTCATTCAGACTTTTCTTCCCGCATCTGTTATAACCAAGTACTCGCATCCAATTTCTCTCAAAAAAAACTTTGGCAGTTTTTCCAGATCTAGCATACATTAGCCATCAATTCTATCACAGCTTTCTTCGATTTTTGTTAGAATCATTAATTAAAAATTAATTCAATTTGTAATAATTTGACTAACTAGATTACTATATTAATCTAATTATATTAAACGTTTACTTGTGATTTAAAGTGGCAGTTTTACACTTTGGAATTTTTTCACCCAAGATTAGATTTCGATTATAATATGTATTAATTAGCAGCTTTTAGTTTATTCTACGATTTTCGTAAAAACATTTAACTATATCATATTGTTTAACTATAAATATCAAACTATTCTTTGTAATTGTTTCTTTTTTCTAGACCGCACTATGAGTTATTAGACTATTACGATCCAATGGATATGTTATTTCGAGGAAGAGAATCTCCAGGATTTTTTCACAATACTCAAAATCACCATAAAGGACGACCGAGAAAACGAAAAATAGGATCTGAGAATGCATCACCTTGTAGCGACCTACCAGTAGCAATGGGAATGACGGCTGCTACGTTAGGTATAAAAAAAATTTATTTTATATATTTATAGATTTTATTTTAAAAATTGAAACAGGGAACATTAATTGAAAATATTACAATAATTAATGTATTTGTAAAATTTATTCATGTTATACTTCATACTACAAGATTTAAAATCAATCTGGTCTTGGAATACTAAGGTACTGCATAGCAAAATAAACGATTAGGCACCGTTGCAATTAATCTTGACCGCAAATTCTTTTTAAATGTGCTATTTATAATGTGATAAACCTAAACCTTCCTCGGCATAAAAATGCTCTCGAGTTTTAATAAATAATTACGTACATTATGAAGAAAAAAATTAATAATTATACTAGTATTCGACAAGAAAAAAATGCCGTATTTTGAAAAAATTAAGTTAGCAAAACAGAAAGGATCTATAATTTTTATTTTTCAGTTGTATGTTATTTCCTCTATATAATATATAATATAAAATGTATATTTTTATATTTAGATTTAATTAGAATTGCATTTTAAATCAAGTAATTATATAATAAAAATATTCCAATAATAGATTTATAATAATATTTTGTATACTATTATATAATATATTTTTTCCTGTAATAAACTATATCATACAAGATTGTACCGGTGTGTGTTCATATTGACATTATTGAAAGTTACCAATGCAATTCCGATATGTGTGATTTAAATTTCTTACTTAAACAAAGCCAAAGTAGGTGTCAGGGACGCGAGCGATAACCAGAATTTTATGGTTTGGTGTTTTTGAGGTTAGGAATGTCAACATTTAAGCAGCCATAGCGTCGGGCCAATTGGCTACCGGATTCGAGTTATCCAATAGTCGATCTGAAGATACTTTTCATCTGTCAGCATAGTTTATTCGGCCACCCACCGTCAAAGCAACCTTATAAATAAGAGACTGCGATAGCTGACTGCATTCGATTTGGGTAACTCGTTTTGAAAATCAAATAAAACTGATTTGGTTTTTTGATTTGGCCGCTTTGCAGGTAGCAAGTTTTCGTAGTGTTGCCGAGAATTGCTGCTTTGACCCTTCCGTTCACATTTTTTATACTTACTGTTAATTGGATATATTTGAAAGATTCTCCTTTAAATTTTATGATGTTTAAATTTTTTACATTTCTTTTCCGCTGTTTTTAAATGTTAACTGTTTTCAATATTATGTCTCACATACCTGTGACAAATGATTAAGCTATAAATTTAGTAAATTAATTAGATAACCATTAAAGATAAAAAATTTCAAAAAAGGCAAGTATTATTCTGAATTCTTTAAACTATACTAATTCTTTCAAAGGTAACCTTTACACCTAAACAATAACAAAGGAAGCTTGACTCGTTAACTTGATATTAATTACCCGAAAATTAATTATTATATATTATTAATTAACCACTAGAGCAAAATGTGTTATTTAATAAGAATAATAGTTATTATCGTCTAGTTGCTAACATTATGTACTTCATGTAATGATGTTGGATTATGTGATGAAATTTTTTGTAAGTCCTAATAAAATTATTTCCGCAAGTACCGGTTTCGGCAGGTATAGAAGACGAACTACTTTTTATCATTTGATTTCTTGTCAATAAACATATTTTAAATTGTAACTTGTTTATTCAGAGTGTATTTTTTAACAAGACAATAATAATTAGCTCCATTCATAAACTATTTTAATCGTCTTAAAAAATCTCAGGAAATGAGATGTCACTTCTTGCTCCCTTAAAATACCTATTATAAATTATGGATGTGAATTAACTGTTTTCAATTATTTCAGTATGAAATTCTTATCAGATATTTATATTTAAATTCTCTAACGTGATGATTTCTTCTGATAGTAGAAATTAAATCAACTCGTTTAAATAAACACACACCACACGAAGTATAACTTCAGTTGAAGATTACACCAAAGAACCTCTCTGAAAAGATCATGTTCTAAATTTATTACAAATATTTTCAGTTATAATAACCATACATTCGTTTTTGTCTCATTTAGTATTATTTTGTTTTTGTTAAACCATTGGATTATCTTCGCAAATAGCTCGTTTCCTGTTCTGATAACGTCGTGCCATGTTTCTTCACGCAGAAGTGCATTTGTATCGTCAAAGTACGTAGTTGTAATGGATTTTCTATTGATTTTAATCCTCGTTAAATTGTTTATATACTATATTATAATAAGCAAGGGACCCGACCTGCTTCCTTGGGGCATTTCAATTTCTATTTCACTGCTAGTGGACCTTAGTTTTTTGCCATTCTTTACGGTCGAGACTTATGTGACTTTTCTTAGGTAAATGGGATTTTATCCAATTTGGGGAATTTCTTCTAATTTCCAATTGTTGTAATTTGCAAAACAGTATTTTTTGATTCAGATAACTATACGACTTTGACAGATCCAAAAACATTCCCAAACGTAGTTTTTCATTTTTAAGTGATACAACTACTGTTTGTATCGAATTTTCTTGAAAAAGTCTATGTTTCCTTGCTGTTATTTATTATGTATATTATTGCTCACCAAACCTTCCATAACTGGCTTACACAGCGCCAGTTAAAATATTTCTGGCAGTGGTGGCAATAAACTAATAGGTATAATATAATTTTCATACATTTCCTGGTTTTGGCCGTATATATTGACTTGACCGAAAAGACTTCAAATTTTATTGATTTATTTCCAATTTAGCATAGTGGTTTTATTAGTTTATTTATAATCTATTTAATTATATTCGCAGGAGTGCTATCAACACCACTACTATATATTTGGTTTTAAGCCCTTTGGTATTGCCAACAAATCTCTTCCTACTTTTTTAACCACGTCGAAATGTTTAGCTCAATTTCACTCCCCAATCTATTATTCATCCATGATCATCGTTACTGAGCAGTGTCGTGTTTGCAAAATATTTTCTCAGCTACCCGGACTACGTGTCCCCTTATTGAAATGTTCCTGGTTTTATTATGACTGTTCTTAATATGGCTTTTGTTACTGACCAAAAGCCTTATTTTATTGTCTGAGTTTAATATTATTTTTCAAAGTTTCTATTTCTTTTTAAAGCAAACTTCCTGCGCATAGTGGTCAGATATGTGTCATTTTATTACTTCAGCCTTCCTGTAGCCTTTTAAATTTCTGAAGAGATTATCAATAAATGTTGCAATTATAACTGTTATTCACGGATTATTAATTTTTTGGATATTAGAAGAACTGAAGAACGAGAGCACTTGCGATAACAATTTTATTAAATTATTATTTAACAGATATTTTAGAACCTCATGCATTACTTCAATAAAAATATTGATATCACCATTTTCATAAATTAACATGAATTTAAGATTCCCTATATTATGGTACCGATGCACACTCGATCATATTTTTTTCCAAAATTATCGAAAACTTTAATTGACCTTTATCGAAAATTTTCTAAACAAATATCACGAAATCTTTGTTATTATTATTAGAAATAATATAATGTAGAGGTACTGGAAATAAGCCATTCATTTACTTTTAGTAATAATTTTTGAAAAAGAATGCGTTAACTTTTATAATTTGAAAACCCTTGGTAGATACTAGCCTTGATATGCTATAGACCACAATCCATAATTTAATATATTACCTATATAAATAAATACGAACCCGAAAGTATTTTAAATATTTAAGTATTATTCTAAGGTTGTAATGATATATTTATTTTTTATATGTACCTACGCATGTTCAAGAACTCTTCTAATAGAGCGGGTGGAAATTCTCTCAAGGGGATTTGCCCGGCTTGTTCGTTACTGAAAAGCACTAGAAACGTGCTTAAGAGCCGTGTTTGTATGCACTGCTTTTACATCAATTCAATCTCGTCTATTGATTTTGACAATTTCAAAGAACTGTGTATATTTGCACTCTTATAATAATTACTGTACGAGTTTTATTTCATTCATACTTTTTTGTGCAAATAAATATACATACAGTTATAGTTAAGTAGCTATCATTTTTCACTACGATGCCATGATAAAAACCTTAAGGGAATAAATAATACATATAATATGTAATACTACATAGTAATAACAGCTTCTCATTGTTTTAAATTTAGAAATCTAAAACACTACAAAAACTCGAACAATAATAATTATAGTTAAAATTATTTTCTTCTTGTGAATTTGTAGAAAACCAATGGTTACGGAATGAATTATTATAAAATCCCTCTAATGTGTTATTAAACAGCGTAAGCTTGAAATATTGTTGTTTTTAAATTTTTTACCCTCTTAATAACACAGAATATAATTTTAATAGAAATGCTGCAAGGAGAAATGAGTCAATCAATGGATAGCCTTACATATGACTCATCCGTAGCTTCTCCAGCCTCAAGTACAGGTCATCAAAATCAAAGAACTAAACGAATGAGGACATCCTTTAAACATCACCAACTGAGAACGATGAAATCTTATTTTGCTATTAATCAAAATCCCGATGCTAAGGATTTAAAGCAACTCGCCCAGAAAACTGGCCTATCGAAAAGAGTTTTACAGGTATTTATTTACTTTGGTTACTCGAATGTTAATTATTTATAGTAATTACTTGCACTTATCAAGTACTCATCAAATGTTGTGATGCTTTGCTCGTTCAATTCATTGTGATAAATTATATAAACATTTCACTTTTGTTTACCTTTTGAATTAATTAATATCTAGTGAAATACTTAGGTATGGTTTCAAAATGCAAGGGCAAAATGGAGAAGAAATATAATGCGGCAAGAAGGAAATTCAACCAATTCAAATAATAATCAAGTTCCCAGTGGTCCTTCGTCAATTGGTCCAGTATCGGCTATTTTAGGCGATTCGAATAGTTTACCAGGTCAACCGGGAATTGATGATATGCATCAACACAATATGCATGCTCAAAATGCACAAACTTTAAATTTTGGTGATATGTATTGATAAATGTTTAAAAAATGTTGAAGACTCTAGTTTTGTGACACAAACATGTTCCTGTAGTTAGTAATAAAATGTACATTATCTGATATACACAAAAATAATGCCACATCATAAAATGTCAACAAACTTGAGAAAGTACTTTTCTGTAATAAAAATTATTGTATATATTATTTTCACTTAATTTCTTTATATTGTGCTTTATATTAAAAGCAAACATGTTTAGAATAGCGTAATATATAAATACATATAAATTTATAATGTGGTTATTATATTCTTCTTGTATTATTTATATACTATTATTATTTACTTAATTTTTAATAAAAATAAGAGTACCTGCATTACCTGTACTAATATGTCAATTAGATTTCAAACTTGACATAAGCAGTGCCAAAAAAATTATTAAATATACCGGTAGGTACTTGCTACTGGTAGCTTATATTATAGTTATGACGGAAAAGTTAGAACAATTTTTAATAACCATAACAGTAATAGAAGGACGGCATTTCATTTGGCCAAATATGGATACAGCAGTTCATATCATGGTTGATGGTCAAAAAAAGTGCACTAATATTTCCTATAATACGGACTCGCCTTTTTTTAATGAAGTAGCTAATCTACAATATTTTCTTGAAACAATATTAAAATTCCTTAATTTTTAGTATTTCACATTCGAGTTTATTACAAATCTCGAAAAATTATTGGACACAAACATTACATTAACAGTAAGAACATAATTAATATGATAATTATAATAAAATAACATTTCTGAATGGTATACATTTTAGGTAATTCAACCAAAAAAATTGCTGAAATCTTTACAAACTTTGGGTAGCGTTACCCTTGATACTGCTACGGTATGGGAACAACCTTGTAATTAACGCAAAATTCATTTAAAATATTCAAATAAGTGCTAATTTAATTTTAGATCATCAGTTTTTTATGAAATGGGCAGTAATTGAAGCACCCATTAGTGAAGTTACAAGGAGTCCTCGGGGGTATCTAAAATTGAGTATAAGTGTTTTAAAAAAAGGCGAATCTCCTCAAATTCCTGATGTTGATATTGAAAGTACTGAAGACATCGAAAGGCATTTAAATATTTTATTTAATAGTAGAAAAAAAAATTATTTACCGTAATTTACAGTAACCTACTGCTACCCGAAGGCTCTGTTTCTGAGAGACAAAGAGCAACTTATGTTTTTAAAATATATAGAGGTGAAAATTTATCTAAAGCAAAATATTTAGATTTGACTAATTCGCTATCACCACAAAATGATTTTCCAAGCAGTTACGTTGAAGTATCGTTTGCTGGTTTAAAAGTATCTTCTACATTATGTTTTTTATTGATCTTATATTGCATAAGCCGTTTGTTATAGGCTAACACTTCGACCGTGAAGAATAACCCTAATCCTGTATGGAACCAAAGTTTAATACTCACAGAACTTTTTCCACCTCTATATCAAAGAATTAAAATTCGTTTATACTTTGTCGAAACATTTCAGACGATATATTCAGAACATTATATTAATTTACGAACAATATCGAATGATGGTGAACGTGGATTTCTACCCACATTCGGTCCGGCGTTTGTAAATTTTTATTCTCAGAGCAGTACAAACGAAGGTTACGTGGGAAAAATTTTAATTGAATTTAACACGAAACTTCAGAGCGATGTAAAGGTTGGAAAATGTACAAATGTTGCACCTATTTCAGCTTTAAAAGAGGTAATTACTTTATATTTTTTTAATAATCTAAAATTGATGGTACCGTTTATAGGCTAATTTATGGACATATGAGCCCATAGTATTATTTGGAAGTATTTTTAACGTAAATTTAATTCATAAAAAATTCTCTGACAAGCCAATTTGTTTCGAAATCCATTTTGGAAACGCAGAAAATCTTTCAAATAATTATAAAACTGATAGCGGCGATATACCTAATAGAACAATTACTCAAACACCCACAACTAAAAACAAAATATACTGGTCTATAAATTATATGAAGAAAAAACCGTGTGTTTACATAAGTTCTTTGTGGCCAAACTTTTTTAGACGGATTTATAATTCAAATATAATTTTAAATACAGCAGCTGAATTGGTATGTCTCTAACTAAAACTAAAAATAAATTTCAAGTACTACATAGTGTGGAACTTATATTGCAAAATATACTGACAGAAATTGCTATAAATTCACTATTAAATTAAATTTTTTTTAAATTTATTTATTTGCATACTATTTCATAACAACAAATGGCATAAAAAGGGCAACATATTACCTAGCTTTCGAGAAAAGAAATTTTCATTCATAAATTTTTTTATCTGAAATTAGCTGAAATGGTGCAAACATTAAGCGAAATTACGAGTACAATAAGTTCAGTCAATATTTTTATTTCATATTTAAAAAAAAAAGTAGAAAAACTAATTAATTGTAATAATGGGTGTTATACCTCCTTTATTCTCGATGCATTCAAAATTCTATTTTTTATACTTAAAATTAAAGCTTTGAATTTTGATACACTTCATGTGCAAATATTCCCCAAAGATTCTCGATTGGATTGAGATCCATAAGTGTTTTTCTACCTAAACCATTGTTTAGTTATTTTTGATACGTGAACGGACGCGTTATCTTGCTGAAATAATATAATTTTCATTTTACCTTGACCTTCTAAAAATGGAACCGATAAGGGAAGGAGATATAGCGGTATTTTAAAAGTTCTACCTTCCACATCTCTCATTGGTCAAATTATTTTTATCTATTGATATCAAATGTACAAAATTTTCAATATTTTCCAGGTTAACTAAAATTTTTGTAATTTAACGGATTTTTGAAAGTTTCGTTATTATGTTAAAGGATATCGGGATTGTGGATCGCCAATAAAAACTAATTATCTGTTTGTCGACGTTTCGGTTAATTAATGGACCATATTCATGACTAAAAATACAAAGGTGAAGCATAGTCTCAAACAATCCTTTAACATATTATTAGCCTTTGGACGAGATTTTTCCACTTGTTTCATTATTATATTAAATGTTATTATAATTTCTTCATAAATGTTTCCAGAGAAATCGCCTAAATGCAATTGAATTACAATTCGAGAAAGAAGAACTAAAATATATTGAAGACAAAATAGCAAAAGATATAACGAATACACTGGATTTCTTATCAACCGCTTGTAGAAAATATTTAGATATTACTAAAACCGTGTCTACAGATTATGAAAACGATCTTGATAAACATTGGAAACAATTATGTTTTAGGAGAATTGTATATAACATTAAACAATTGATTATCTTTTAAACTAAATGGTAACTAACATTATTTTAGGGAGCCATTGAAAATGTATGTAAAAGTATATCTTCACTTGAACCAAAAACAAAATGCTTAAGTACTTTACAGAAACAGCTTAATCAATTAGAACTTTTAGCTGAAGATGTAATAATAAAATACATACTGAATTATTATATATAATTTAAAAGAAAACATTGAATCTTGTAGGCACAATCTTGTTTTCCTAGAGTTTATGTTAGTATGAGTTGTGGAAATAAAAGAGAAGCATTTTCAAATATTTTTTCTCCGGATATTGTATACTCAGTAGTTAAAGAAGAGAAAGGCAAACATTGTGGAACGATTCAAAATTTATTTTTGCAAGTAATATAAAACTTTAATATTTTCTGTTTTTTCTATTAGCAAGAAACTACCACTAGTTTTGAAACAATCTTTAATTTTTATTCAAAAACTTTTCAGCCATGTAAGAAATCAAATTCACTTAACCTAAATTCAACCATCGCGTGCCGAATAGATATTTCCTTATGGTTAGGATTTGACAGACATAAAAATTTATTATTAAAATCAATTCCAGATGGGTTTAGTTTACCAACAAATATATCTTCAGACAGTTTGCCCAAAATGTTAATAGCGTTGGAACAACATGTTTGTATACCGTAAAATATCTTTCAATAAATTGTTTTCAAGATTTTTCAGTGTCGCACTCACATTTATCAAGGAAAAATTTCTCCTGGATTTGATACATCAGGACTTTGTGATGCGTTTGTTCGGGTTATTATAGAAGACAAATGCAACGAAACTTTGGTAACATAAAAGATTTTTTTTAAACGTCTTGAATCTTTTATAATTTAATTTTTTAGGTGAAGCAAAATTCTTTAAATCCCGTTTGGGATCAAATGTTTACTTTCACTAACTTAGTCTTGTCCGGAACAAAATCTCACATTATTGCTAACCTTCCAGTAATTGTACTAGAAGTGTATGATTATGATAAATTCGTAAAGCAAAAGCAAACTCTTAAGTGAAAATGTACTAATTTATTTTTTAATAGTCAAAATCAGAATTAATTGGACGTTGCATTTTAAATCCTTTAATAAAGTTTATAAAAGACCCCTATCGACATCCTAATTTTCCACCTAAATTGTCATGGTACTCTATAAATAATGAAGAGAACACATTTGGTCATATTTTGGTTGCTGCTGAATATCTGGAGGTACTATAATCAAATATTTTTTATATAAAATGTATACGTCCATTTCTTTAAGATTTCCAAGTTGGAAGAAACGCATGATAATGCTACACCCGCTATTGTTTCAATTCCTGATGATATTAAACCAAAATTGGCAACCTATCGACTAGAAATAATATTTTGGGGTGTAAGAAATTTACAAAAAATAGATTTATTTGCTATATCTAAACCAAAGGTAGTGTTGGAGTGTGCACAAAAATCTGTATATTCTGATACGTTATTGAATATTCAAGACAATTTAAACTTTACCGAAATAAATAAGTTTATGGATATAGTATTAATTTTCATAAATATATTTATTGTTATTTCTTTTGAAATCTAAATTTTAGAGTTTACCCGAAGAGGAGAGCTATGCACCGCAAATTTGCATAAAAATATTGGATTGCAGAAGTTTTGGAAGAAATGTATTAATAGGAACACATTTAATTTCTATAAATAATGTTTCTTATCGAGCATTAACTGTTGATCAAAGAAAAAAAACTCTTTTTGAAAGCACAGCATCAGGTAAAGCAGAACTCATAAATAATATACCTAACTATAAAGGTGCTTACAGACTTCTATACTTAAGTGGCGCGTGGTGTTCACATGTAAACCAGAAAAGTGTACACATCGCGCCATAAATGAGTTGTCAAAGTCAACCAAATATTGAACATTTTTTTCAACATTATATTATTAAAAAATTCAACAGTAGTTTAAATTATTATCAACAACTGTTATAAGTAAATCCACATCTTGACAATCGATCTTATAACGAAGTTTAGCCATCTTATTAAGACCAACATTCTGGTCCATTTTTATATTGCGCAAGTATATAATATTATGTGGATTTGACACGCAACTTGAAAAGTGGAGTATATATTTCAAAATTGTGCTACTTTCAACTTGCAATGCTACTGTTCATAATTTGGAATATCAGACTTTTCAGTACGAACAGTGTAGAAGTGTGCAAGCACCTTAAAATATTATTTAATTTGTTGCTTGTTCGCCGAACAATTCAACTACGAGCTCACTCCAAATAGTTTCTTATATTGTTTTATGATGCTTTTACTCTAAATACTTTTTATTTTTTGTATAATAAAACGAAAATCTATTTAACTAGTTAAATTTTAGATTCCATTCCAGAACAGAAAAATATAAATGTAAAATCTATACAACGGCATAAAAATAATTATAACAAATTGAAATTATCTCCAATAACTAAAACTGCTAACGAAAACGTGCAAACTGAGAAAACCTATTCTCATGCTTGGATAAATAAGTGTTATAATTATTGCTGTAATGTTAAAAAAAGTAAAGATAAAGATGTTAAAAATAAAGATGTTAAAGATAAAAATGTTAAAGATAAAGATGTTAAAGATAAAGATAAAGTTAAGAAAGATATCAAAAAGAGTAATAAATTATGCAAGTTATCTGAAAAGAAAGCTTTGAGAAAGCAAACTAAGAGTAATAATAAAAATATTTCTGAAGAATCGTCAAATACAAAACACTATAATTGTATTTGGAAATTTTTATTATGTACCATTATACAAAGGAAACAGGAGAAATCTAAAAGAAGAAAAAAAGTAATCGAAAGCGTTGAAGAAGTTGAAGATTATGATTGGTGGACTAAATATTACTGCTCAATGCAAAAGGTACCTCTGGATTACAATACTTGCTTAAATTATACTACTTATACTTAATGCAATAAGAAAATAATTTTTAGTTTGACAAAAATAACGAAAATAGTATAAGTACATCACCTAAAAAATTTACTTTAAAGGTAAGATTGTGAAGTTACAATACTACTTATACTACCTATCAATAAGCCCGATTATAAGTTTTATACCGTTTTCTTTTAAAATAATGATAAGTATTTTGGTCATTTAGGGGGTCAAATCCACGAATCTTGGTACGAGAAATTAGCTCGATACGCTCCAGCTATACCCCTTATACGTTACAGTTAGATCATTTTTGTTATTTTTTTTCACCATTCATGTGACAGTGTCTCAGACTCAATCTGAATCGGCAAAAAAATGGAAAAATTTTTTTGACACTAATGCTGGGTTTCACAAAAGAGGTTTAAAATTCAATCTAGGATTATAATATTCAAACAATATAACAACAATGCATTTTAATTGTTGTAACTATGGTTATAAAATTTTAATCGTAGTTTAAATTTTAAGATACCTTTAATAAAACTCACCATCTGTAAATCAAACCCCCCTAATTCAAATTTTGTTTAAGGGGTTATACGCAGTCAGGGTAATCTGAAAACTATTCTCGAAGGTACACGCACTTTTGCAATTGAAGGATACAGGGGAAGAAGGCGAAAAGTCAGTAAAATGAAAAAATTAGATTTTTGCGCTATCTTGTAGCTTAAAGTGAATACTATCAAGCAATATAATTTATTATTTGTCATAAGAAAAAATAATTTTAGTATGGAATTATAAAGGTTTGAAAAGTGTTCGTACAAAGCAAAAAGGAGTTATGTCCACGCGGTATTAATACTATTAAGAAAAAAAATGGAAAAGTTGCCAGAACCTAATACCAAAAAACCAAAGAGAACATAAAATGAATTAAACAAAATATTTTCATGTGTTTTTAGTTTGTATTTTTTACAAATAAAACTTAAGTTCAGTTATAAAAATTTGTAAAACATTAATTTGCTATGCTGTATGGGTATAAATTTGGTTGACATTCCCCCTTTTTGCACATTTTACTTGGTGGTCAAGTTGAAAATATGTAATTTTCTTAATAAGTAGAAGTCATGAACCATTGTAATATTACATATTATAGTGATGTAAAAAGCTATAATGATATACAGTATGAAATATCAAAGAGCTCAGAACATAATGAAGCAAATGGCACAGGCTTACATTCTTTAAAACGCTCTCCTGAAAATTTACAAAAAGTGACTAATCGCCTTCTTCCCCTGTGCCCTTCAATTGTAAATGCATTACGTGTGAGGTGTTTTTAAATCTCTGAAACCGTTTTACTCAAAAGTACATTTTAAAGTCGGTGAACAAGATTTCTCGGAAACAGCTGAACCTATCAGTCTCATATTTGTACACAAGCCCAGTAAATATATTTTTTGCAATTGCGGGGCTAAAGTACTCACTTTAGACCCCGATTTGCGGGTGTAAAGTGGTACTTTTCTGCCCTAGGGCAAAAAAAGTTACTGCCGGGTAAAAAGGAAGTTACTGCCGGGCAAAAAAGAAGTCACCAGATTTTATTATCAATTTAATTCTCATTTTTTTGTAACATTTATATTTATAATGAAAATTGTTACGTTTAGCGAAGATTATTATAATCAAAATAAAAATGTACTTCTTCGCAAATGGTTATTATTTTTTTTTTTTTTTTTTTTTTTTTATATAATAACCATTTGCGAAGAAGTACATTTTTATTTTGATTTATATTTATGTTAACATTGACCGTAATTTATGATTCCAATATTAGTGCAACCTACAGTGAAATAAATTGGTAAATAAATAAAAATCACTTACTTTAGCTACCAAAAAATTCTCACGAGGCGCCTCTTTTAAATATTTGACCACGTGGTCAGAGGTTACGACGCGCGATTTTTTCGGAACATGTCCTTTGTTTTTCCGTTTTATAAAAGCGGATAACTTGTGGAAATTGCCTATGTCAATCTTATTTTCTAATTTGGTGACCGCCTTGATCATAGAATACTGCGACCACGTGGTCAACGACTTCAACGTTTTAGCCTTTTGACACATCTTATTCCTTCAAAGGACGGCGACGTCCTTTTGTCCTAGAAAGGACGCGGCCAAATAGACGCAGACCCAAAAAGACGGCAATAATAATATAACCAACTATGCTTCATTTACTTTGGTGCTATCAACCACGTGCTTTATTGAATAAATTTTAATTAAAATTTCGTAATTATTGTCGAAGTAAGTACTATACCTCCCGCAATTGCAAAAAACAGTATATGCACCTCGGGAATAAAGTATAAGTATAAAGTAAAGGATCACTTTATTCCCTTGGTGCATAATGTACTATTTTTGAGGTTGATCGAAGGATATTGCTCGCCGATAAATAATTTTCATTTTATTAACAATTTAAGGCCAAAATTTTTATCTAAAATCAATTTTTTTTTTAAACGCCGCGCCGCCATTCTGTTAAATATTAATGTATCGCTTATTCCTTCGATTAACCTCTAGATAAAACCTTATATTAACGAAAACTTTTTTGATTTCTCATTTTGTATAATCCAATCCAGAGATATCTTGTTCACCGCAAGATGCCTTTTTTTAGGAGAGATCTCGGAGATCGGCTATAGTAGCTTTAATAATCATTATTTTTACGTAAAAAAATATCACAATAAAGTTAAAAGTTACCACAATAAAGCTAAAAGTTACCACAATATGTGTATAAAATATAAAATAATATTATCTCGAATATTAACAAAGCTTTCAAAAAATAATGAAGAAAATATGTAATTGTGACGTCATTGGCGCGGCGCTTGGAATGACGCGTGGTAATCTTTAGACACACAGTTTTGAACTTCGGCTAAAACTGCGGTCAGAACTGTGGGTAAACCTCTCTGTGTAAAGGCACCTATTGTTGGTTGGTTTATATTTTCGATATACTCGTAAGTGAATATACTTGTTTTCATAGTATACGTATCTTTTATACATAGTTTAAGCACATGTTTAGTATTTTTTTTAATCCACAGCAGTGGATTGGTGTCTTCACTGGTTGCGTTAATCTCAGGTGTTGGATAGATTTTAAATAATATTATATTTCACTTTCCTCTGCAGGCTTTGCATATTTATTTTAACTTAATAATTATGTTTTAGATTTATTTACAAGAATTAGAATTTCAAAAGGAATACAACGAATTTTCAGACGTATTAAAAAGTTTTGAAGTTTATAAAGGTAAACGAACGGGAGATGACATAATAGATGATGCAAATATCACTGGACTTCTTAAAGGAGCCATACGAATTTATAAATGGCCTCTTTCAAATTTAGAAAGTTTAGTTACCGAAAATGGTTTACCTTTTAGTAATGGGGCATTTCAGAGTTTTCCATCAAATTTGCCCGTTAAATTTTTGGTTAGAATTTATTGCATTTGCGGAATTAACTTAAGACCCAAAGATATTAATGGTAAATCAGATCCTTATCTCATGATTACAATGAATAATAAAGTAATAAATGACAGAAAGAACTATATATCGAAACAAGTAAATCCAATCTTTGGAAGGTAATAATAACTGTAGTTTATTTGTTATTTTTTGAAAATCCGTTTTGCTTCTTAATGTTTTGATGATCCACCATTTTCAACCAAAATTATACAATATCTTTTGAAGTAAATCTGATCTTTTCACAATTAAAAAACAAAAGTTAACCTATACAATTAAACTTACAAATGGGAGTAAAATCAATTACCTTGATCTTACCATTATTTCCAACGAAAATAATGTATAGAATATATTTAATATTATATAGTTATATAATATAACGAAATAATAAAAATAATGAAAACCACAGTGTGGTATAAGGCTCAAATCGACATGTTATGGAGCGGGAAACCGCGGTTCGAAGCTCATCAGTCGCTCTGACTACACTGTTCTGATAAAGCTTAAGTTCCACCTATGGGTTATGCATCTAGTCAGGTTAGCATCCTACTAGAGTGTATGCAAGTGCTGAGATAACCAACGGGGTGCCAAGTGTAAATTTGGTACACCACTTGATAATAACAGAACGTATGTAGCCCTATATTGAGAGGAAGAAGAAGATTAAAATTAATTACCTTAATCTTACAATTTCCAACGAAAATAATGGTTATTCTTTGATTTTTCATAAAGCATTTTTCATTTCTCTGGATCAGTTCCTCGCAACAGTTCAAAGTTGTTGTCTATTTAACAACAGTTGTTGGAATATATGAGCCACTACATCTAGTAATTAAAATGATGGTATATTTTAGTAAGAGTAACTGAATTTACGTTGATTTATAAGAATCATTAATCACTTTTATAATTTCTGCTAATTGGCTTTAATGTGCAGCTGAACGGTTGATTAGGTCAGTTTTTAATTAGTTTGATACTGTATTTGAGTATTTGCTGATATGGAGGTTAATATAAAAAAAAAATTAAATTTAAAATTTCTTATACAGTTGGAGAAATAGTACTTTTATGATATTTATTACTCTTACTACCTATTTAGTTATTACGTTAGAGTACACAATGGTCAGTGCTCGCCTAATATTTCTAAAAACAAATTATGTATTGAGTTAATTTGAACAAAAGCCTTAAAATAAACTAAATCTTTTGATGGAATATATTATGCAAACCTTATCTTATGTTTGCAGTTTCTTTTAACCGTACAAAAGAATGTATGCTTAAATTTACAGTTTAGATCATGATCGTGTTAATTACAGACAGAATATTAAATCTCAGGTGAAACCAGGTGAAACTGATAAGCGTTCTTTTTTAAATTGTTTTTATAAATCACAACTGACAAATAAGTTATAATTTTTTTGTTTCAAAATTATTAGTAACCCTTTATTTACACATGAACATTAATTGCAAAAATGATATAATTATTTCGGTGATTAAATCATAATAATTTAAGATGTATATTCGTTATTTTTATTGAAATTTATATTAAATTTATTATTAATATGCAACTTTGTTTTATTTTCTATCCCCTTTCAATCACACAACGATCGAAGTGTTTCTCTTTTAGAGCTAACTTTAACCAAATGCCATAAAAATTTAAAAATATTTGAATGAAAGAAAGCACGCGACTAAAATTTGTGGTAACCCGGAGATGCCCCCATACTAAATTCCCGAGAATTGATTTACAATGTACTAGATGCAGTGGCCTGTATACCTCAACTCTAACTCATCAACTCATTGTGTATAGAAATATTATATATAAACACACAATTACATCACACTAATCATTCCAGTGTAGCTACATAGGAGTAAATCGCGAGAAGATCAATGCAGACACTTCTCAAACAATCCACATATAATAAATTATACAGTTGAAAGAAAATTGAGTGAATACTGTTTAGTCACTGACATTTAGTTAGAAAAAGCGTTACAAGTTTTCGTTTCTTTTTGCGAAGTACAGTCCAATCTCACCAGACAAAAACAAATCGAGTTTAAGCTAAACTTGCTTAATTACCTTGGTAAGAAATATTATGTTAATTCGCCATATTAATCCAAGTTCGGCTTAAACTGTAAATACTAAGTTTTTATAATATATAATTGAAAATGAACGAAATTGAATTGTTATTCGATTTCATTCGCCCATTCAATTGTTGTATCTATAACATTATAAACAATAACGCCTAGCTTGTTAGTGATTTGCAAGATTATTTAATTTTAATAATTAAAGTTTTATCGAGGTTTCAACTCAAAAGATTTGTTTAGCTTTTTCATTACCTAATTAATTTATTATATTATATTATATTGCAGATGTTTTGAATTAAATGGCGTTTTTTCTCAAAATCATTCTATTACTATTTCTGTATGGGATTGGGATTTAACATCTTCAGATGACTTAATTGGAGAAACTAAAATTGATATAGAAAACCGTTTTTATAGTCGCCATAGAGCTACTTGTGGCTTAGCAACTGAATATATCGAGTAAATAAATTAAATTTAATAAGAAAATATTGTTGGAAATAAAAAATTAAAATAGTGTTTTTAAATAAGTGATCCCAGTACCTAAACTATAATAATTTAATATATTTTTGATGCTCCCATTACATTTTTTGTTCTGCAGAATGGGATACTGCTCATGGAGAGATAATGAAAAACCTTCAAAAATATTAGAAAACTTGTGCAGGCAAAATAATATAGGTGTCCCTTGTTATAATGAAAGAAGCATTAAAATTGCTAACAGAGAATTTTTTTGGCCCATCGAAGAAAATATGAATGAAACAACAGGCATTAAAACGCTTCTTTTTTAAACCAATGAGATAAACTAACATAATTTAAAACTTTATTTTACAATATTAATTAACAATTAACTTCGTCATTACAGATACATTTACTAATCCTAGTAAGCAACAATTAGCCCTTTATGTTTTGCAAAACTGGCAAAAGATGCCATTGGTTGGTTGTGAATTAGTGCCTGAACATGTTGAAACAAGATCCCTTTATCATCCCGCTAAATTAGGTGTAGAACAGGTTCGTATATTTACTAAGTAATTTAGAAATGTACTACTAGACAGCCTTACTGTGCATAGATACAAATTTTTCCCCTCTGCTTTAAATACGCTTACATTAGCAAAATAAAAGAAGCCTTAAATTAATAATAATAATCGCAACTAATAATTTTTTTAAATATATTAGTTTAAATTAATAATTTTCCACTAAGCAATTACTATTATAATATAGTAAGGAGTTTTAATGTTTTACATGTTAGAATATTAAATTTAATTTCATAAACACAACTTATAATTAAATTTCTTTTGATCTTTATAAAAATCATCTGAGGTGAATAGGCGAGCGGTTTACACCTATTTTCAGTTCACTTACCGACCAATCAGCGTTCTTGTGGCTGGAAATGATTTTATTCGATTTCTTATATTATACCGAGAAAAAACTTCTATACACTTTATTTTTTTATGAGTCGTTTAATAGTTATAAACAATCTTTTGTTTTAAAAATTTTAATTTCGGGAAAAAAATCTGAAAAAATTATAGAGGCTTAATTGGACCAAAACACACATTTTTTGTATCTTTGACTTTCCTCGTAAAATCAATAGTTTTTAAGATAAAACTCGATAAATGGCGAAAAATGCCTACCTTTATAATTTTTTTTCTCAGTAACCAATTGTCCAATCAGAATAATTAAAAATAAAAATATTCAGCCAACCTTAAACTATCACGACTTTTTTTTCATTTTGATTGTTGGTGATACTAACAGTAAAAACCGTATTGGAGTAGATCTCTAACACCGCTTCCTCTGTGCGTGCGTATGTCCGTCCGGCGAGCTAGGATGGAAGCTTTAATTCAAATTCAAATTGTTTATTAACCATTAAAATACAATATATTACATACACGTGGATTGTCATAATTTAAATTACCTATAAATACTAGAAGATGTCACAAAAACAAATCTATTATAAATACTCCTTGTTCCTTGACCGCATAAAACGTATTATTGTCTACATTTTTTATACTTTTACTTACATAAGTGGTTGGCAAGGATAACTTAACTCCAAAACGACTAAACAAAAGATTTAATAATAAATATAGAACACAAATTTGCGTGTTTACTCTAATACAGTTTCCACTGTTACTAACAGTAAAAATCAAAAATGAAAAACAATTGCATTATAGTTTAAGGTAGGCTGAAAATTTTTGTTTTTTATTTATTCTGATTGGATAATTGGTTTCTGAGAAACAAATCATAAAATTAGGCATTTTTCGCCATTTATTGAGTTTTATCTAAAAAACCATCGATTTTACAAAAAAAATCAATGATACAGAAAATGTGTGTTTTGGTCCAATTAAGCCTCTATAATTTTTTCAGATTTTTTTCTCGAAATTTAGATTTTTAAAACAAAAGATTGTTTGTAACTATTAAACGACTCATTAAAAAATATAATGTATATAGAAGTTTTTCTTCAGTGTAATATAAGAAATCGAACAAAATCATTTCCAGCCACTAGAACGTTGATTGGTCGGTTAATGTAGTTTATAAGCGAGTTTGAGACGATAAACCGCTCGCCTAGAATGAATACTGAACGTAATAACCTAAAACATATAAAACAAAATTCTGCATAAAATTTAAATAATTTTAATGTTTTAAAAAAAACGAATTCCCTCCATATCGAATAAATGTTTATTTGAATAAATGTTGAGTCGAACAAATGCTAGGCGAATAAAATTCCAAGTCGAACAATTGCTCATTCGAATAAATGTTAATAGGTATTATTTTTGACTTCTTAAATGTTTGCTATTCTTTTTTGTTTTGTTTTTTGTGGACTTTTTTAGTTTTGGTTTTATTTTTTGCGTCGAGGGTTTTTTAAATTTTTAATTTAATTTTTATTTTTAAATTTTTAAACTTACTTATTTACAAAAGAAGTCATGAGAAGTATCTACAGTTATAATATCTAAAAACTTTTGTTTATTTATTAAGCGGTAATTTAACTCTCTTGCTTATCGCCGTATGCACTCATAGAAATGCTGTACTATTTTTTTTTACCTTTAAAAAAAATAATTTGATTTTTGCTAAGCATTGAATACTAGAGCGTAGCGGAGGCATCGATGGTAACATTATGGCGAAGTCAATAAAATTTAAAATTGTAACAAAATTGTAAAACATTTAAATAACAATTAACAACGTGTAAAAATAAAATTCTTGTTTCAATGCCTGAGATTACACTAATACGCTCATATCACAAGATAAACGATTCGCCAATAGAAAATTAATGCCAAGCAACTCCATCTAGATGTACGCTTTACAGCGGTAGAAAGTCAAAAAATATAATAGATAATGAACGGGGTGCAATCTTACGTCGACAGAGCATCTCAGTTTTACAAACATAAACTGTAGTCAGAAATCGTTTCCATTAGGCTTCCTGGAAAACGACGGAGATTGCGCCAAAAGATGTTAACCAATCCATGACCATCAGCTACTTCCGCATCAATGTTGGAAAAAGAAACCCACATTATTGTAATGGTACACAATTCTTGTCCAATGCATAGTAAATATATGAAAAAAGGTTATCGGGTTGGTTGGATCAGTAATCAAACAAAAACGACTTGTTATGGTCGACGTTTCGAAAATTTTATATTTTCATCATCGGGACTATAATGCAAAAGTAACCAATAATACACTTCATTTATACAATTGAAAACGAGATTGCACTTACCGAACAAATCAAGATGGAAAATAATTTGATTTTGCATTGATGCGGAAGTAGCTGATGGTCATGGATTGGTTAACATCTTTTGGCGCAATCTCCGTCGTTTTCCAGGAAGCCTAATGGAAACGATTTCTGACTACAGTTTATGTTTGTAAAACTGAGATGCTCTGTCGACGTAAGATTGCACCCCGTTCATTATCTATTATATTTTTTGACTTTCTACCGCTGTAAAGCGTACATCTAGATGGAGTTGCTTGGCATTAATTTTCTATTGGCGAATCGTTTATCTTGTGATATGAGCGTATTAGTGTAATCTCAGGCATTGAAACAAGAATTTTATTTTTACACGTTGTTAATTGTTATTTAAATGTTTTACAATTTTGTTACAATTTTAAATTTTATTGACTTCGCCATAATGTTACCATCGATGCCTCCGCTACGCTCTAGTATTCAATGCTTAGCAAAAATCAAATTATTTTCCATCTTGATTTGTTCGGTAAGTGCAATCTCGTTTTCATCTGTATAAATGAAGTGTATTATTGGTTACTTTTGCATTATAGTCCCGATGATGAAAATATAAAATTTTCGAAACGTCGACCATAACAAGTCGTTTTTGTTTGATTACTGATCCAACCAACCCGATAACCTTTTTTCATATATTTACTATGCATTGGACAAGAATTGTGTACCATTACAATAATGTTACCAACTATTATGATTGACGATGCTATTTCTGTTTGGCACGAACTCTAATGTGGTGGTTATCCTGGAAGCCTGCAGCTTCAAATCAAGATATCAAATCAAATCTTTCATAATTATATAACATACATGGGTGTTTCAAATTTTATGGCACACATATGTTTTTGAACGTAAAGTAAATACCCATTATGAGTCTAAAATCCCACACACACACACACACACCCTTAGCGGTTAAACTTATAACACCCCTCTTTTTGCGTCGAGGGTTAAAAAGTAGAATTCTATTCTATATAAATTAAATTTCGCCTTATATAAAAAATAACAAAATGTACATACTTAAATCTAATTCTTACCCTAAATAAGCAATGGGGGTTGAGGGGATTTTCCATCTTCATGGAACTCGGTGCATAGTTGACTTATTTATCTCACTCACGAGACTAATTAATAATTTTTATAATTGTTATTACCAATTCTTTCATACCCCTTCCTTATTCTTAATCAAATAATATTGTCTCGTGGACCGTTGACCATTTGTTATATATTGTCATGTTTCAAATCAGCTCCAATATTTTTGAGTTTGTTTTTTTTAAAAGAATTAGTTTTGTTTTAAATTTTTTTGTTTTTTGTTATAAATTTTGTATACCCGCAAGAAGGGAAATTTAATTGAATGTGATTTGTAATTTAATAATTTAACATAATTTAAAAATGTAATGGGAGAAGGGATGATAAGAAGTTCGCTTCGTAAGTTAATGCCGGACGGCGGTGATTTTGTAAAAATGGTTTGAATTTTTGATTTTGAAATTATAAATAAAGTTAAAAAAAGTATGGTTGTGAAAATTTGGTTTCATTTAAATTATGAGAATTATTAAAATAAAATTTGAAGAATAACCTTAATTGTTTTATAAAATCAATAATTTATAATTTTAAAAGTTTAATGATAAGTGGTGCAAAGCGATACTGATATCAAACGAAGAGGACATTTTGAAATATAAAAATTTTGGATAGAGAGAAAATTTATTATAATAAAAATTAATTTTATATTTTATTGAATAAATTTTGGAATTTATAATAATTCACAGCAATATACATACAATTCAATTGATTGTGGAAATCGACCTTTAGAAATGCTAAAAATATAAACTGATATTTTCTTCAAAATAATTAATTATTCAATTTTATAATTTCCACCTTTGTCGAAATTATTATAACCAGTTCCTAAAGATATATGTACATATGTATTTGCCGTAACTATACATTCACATGTACATAACGTACATTATAATAGTACTACAGTAGGAATGGTAACGTGTAAATTAAAACAATACAATTTTTTTTGCACAGGGTAAGATTCAACTGTGGATAGATATATTTGCTTCTACCGATTTCCCACCTCCTCCTAGAGTAGATATCACTCCACGTAAACCTATAGATTATGAACTACGAATTATTATTTGGAATACCGAAGAAGTTATTCTCGAAGAAGATGATTTTTTTGTTGGCGAAAAGATGTCGGATATATATGTTTCTGGGTAAGATATAGTTGTTTTTTTTCAAAATCATTTAATATTGTTTAATTCTTAACTTCATAACTTATGTCCGTTTTCACCAATATTTCTTTAGGAATTCCTTAGTAAAGAATTCTTTACGCTAGGTATTTCATATAATAATACTTAGGAACCGTATTTCACCAATATAAAAGTTCGGATAACTAATGTTAGAAATTTCTTAACGCTCTTAAGGAGCCAAAGTCAAACTCTTGGCTTTGATGGAATTAGGAATTCCTAACGTTAGGGAGCTGTTGGTGAAATCAGGCATTATAGTACATGTTAGATCTAAACTATTGGAATGAGTAATTATAGATTGTAACATTTTTAACATTTTTAAAACCACCTACACTTATAATTTAAGCTTTCCTTAAATATTATTCTAGCCAATAGAAAAGCGGAATAAGTAATACTACCAATTTAAGAAAATAACTTAAATTTTAAATGTAATGCACGTTTGAAAGCAAACGTTACGCATGCAGCGTAAGAAATTAGCCGCTTAGCTTTACCTCAAATTACGGAAATTGGAAATTGTGAATAATATTAATAAAAATTAAATTCATAGGTTAGAATTATACAGGGTGTCCCCGGATACACTTTACATAACTTAGGTGGAAATAGAGGATACTTTTCTAAGAAATCATTTTAACAAAATTTTTTTTTTAATCTAAGCCCTCGAGAGTTAGGCCTCTTTAAAGTATTTTTTAAATTTCCACCTTCACGTGGCCATAACACAGAAAATATTTTTTCTTGGTAAAAATGGATTAGTACTTTTTCAAAAAACGTGAAATAGTCTACAAACTAGATTTAAACTTTTTATTGTCTAAAATCAACGGTTTTCGAGTTATAAATTAAAGTAAGTAAAAAAATTTTGAAATATTCGATATTTTTTTTATTTTTGTTTTTTTCAAAACCCTGTATCTTTTAAACGAAACAATTGACAAAAAATCTAACTCCCCATTCCAAATAGGAAATTTAATGAACTACAACTTTTGTCTAGTAAAAATTTTTGGAAACTAATCCATTCGACAATAAAATCAGAAAATAATAAATACGGCAGCTAAATTTTTATTTTTATTGAAAATTTCTTTTATTAATTAACCTTTGAAGGACGGAACTAGTCGAAATATCGACCACTCATAGAACGCAAAATATTTGATGTTTTTCTACATAATTTGATACACTGCGAACAGCCTCAGATCTAAGGGGAGCAAGCCGGGGCATGTGCCCAGGGCGGCAATACAAAGAGATACCAAATTCATATGTTAGAAGTCACCGTTTGCTTAAAAGCTAAATAAAAAGGTCATCTCGATAAGAGATGCAGAAATCATGAAGGTGAATTTAAAGCAGAAAATTGAAATTATCTTCAGTTTCTACCAGCATGTTAGCAAACATTCAACTTTTCGTCACTAGTAATATAAGTAGCTATTTTTCTATACTCGACGCATCCAAAAACGTTGGTATACCAATTTTGAGGACGAAAAAGCAACGACAATAAATTTCAAAATATAAATATAATAATTATTTTTAAATAAAATTCTTTTCACCTTTCTATTGTTGTTCACTCAAAATCACATATATGTTGCTTATGCGGGTACTCGTGTACCCAGTGCATATTAAATGTACATTTTCTTGTTAATATTGTAAAAAATATTTCTTGGGGGTGGATTATAAGTTTAGGTATTATAAGTCTTGGTATATGTATGTACGCAAAAACACCCAATTGTGTTTTCTTTATAGATGGATGATAAATTCAGAAGAAAGTCAATGTACAGATGTTCATTATCGTTCTATGACGGGAGAAGGAAATTTTAACTGGAGGTTTATCTTCAGATTTAAGTATTTGTCGACAGAAAACAAAGTAGTCATAACAAAGAAAGAATCCTTGTTTTCAGTAGATGAAACTGAATATAAATATCCCTGTCGATTGACTCTACAAGTATGGGATAATGATATGTTATCTGCAGATGATTTTCTGGGTAATTTACATACCTAGATTCCACTTGGCGTTATAGTTATATGTAGTTATTTTAAAATACAAACAGATTGAAACAGCTTAAATAGATATATTGCAAATCAAAACTGCGCCAAGTGGGAAATTGGTTAAAATTCTTTATACGTATTCTTATTATATACTACTTTAATCGTATTTTAGGTACCTTAGTTTTAGATTTATCTCGATTACCTCGTGGTTCAAGAACTGTAGAAACATGCAGTTTAAAAAATGTATCCACTAAAGCACCCACTTTAAATCTGTTCAAAACAAAGAGAACTAGAGGATGGTGGCCTTTTCGTGGAATTGATCCGGCAACAAACACAAGTATTCTTGCAGTAAGATTAAAGTTGTTCTTCGTAATTGAAGATATATTTTTGTGTTCATAATAACTTACCATACAAATATTTTTAATTAATTTCAAATTTGAAATTTTAGATTAAAAAATTATTATAAACTTGAAAATTATTAACTAGTGAGAAAATTATAAAATATTTAAAATAATACTAGTTAAATAAACTTAATAAAACAATAATGTTTTTAATATTTTTATTTTTAATCTGACGAAGCAGATGAAAAATCTGCGAAATATTAAAAACATTATTGTTTTATTAAGTTTATTTAACTAGTATTATTTTAAATATTTTATAAAAAATTATTAGTATAGATAATAATTATATTCCACAACTTATGTATGTATTATTAGGAAAAACAATTGAATGATTTACGTAGTGTATGATGTACATATGTATATAGTATGTATAATTATTATTATATCTTTCAATTAAATAGATTTTGTTCTAATAATATGTAACTTATGAAATTAAACTAATAATTTTTTAATCTAACATATAAAATTTATTAAAATTTATTAAAGTTAATAATAATAATTATATTAACTTCAGATATAACAATTTGAAAATCAAAACATATTCTACTTTCAGAAAATTATTAAATTATAATAATAATTCCTTTCCCAGTGGCAACGTCATGCAGGTTCGAACCCAGCAACAAGATTGGGTGAACTTATCGAGCAATATTAGTAGTTACCTTTGACGCAATATTGTGCGGAAGGTACAACAACTATAAGTACAATATTGATTACCTATATGGGCGCAATATTAGAAGTTATTAAACATTAAATTTGAAGACCCTTCTTTCCGACAAGCTACTCTACAAGTACGTTTGAGTGGTTTGGGTGTGAGACAAACCGCAGACGTGGCTCTCCCAGCATTTATTTCCTCTATATATAGTACTGAGACTTTAATTTCTTCTATACTTAGTCTTTCCTTACCGGTTTTTGAGGTCTCACATTTAAAAGAAGCAGTTTTGACCTGGCAGATGATATGTCCCTCTGAAATTTTACCTTCTTTAAGTTTTTCTCAATCCAAATGGGATCTTCCAATTTCAAAACAAATTTTTTCAAATTTATTAAATAATGCGACAGACATTGACCGGGCACGCATTTTAGCTGTTTCGAAAAGGAATCCGGTGCTTGGCTAGAAGCATATCCATCATCGCATTTAGGTACACTTCTAGACAAAGATTCCCTTAGAATTTGTGTAAGCCTTAGAGTTGGAGCTAAGATGTGTCAAGACCACACTTGTGTATGTGGTAAATTAGTCGATAGTTTTGGCTACCACGGTCTCTCGTGTTCGCAAAGCGCTGGCAGGCTATCAAGACACGCCACTCTAAACGATATAATTAGACGTTCTCTTGCCACCTCGAATTTTCCCAGTATTTTAGAACCTCTTGGGATTTCACGTGACGACGGAAAAAGACCTGACGGAATGACACTCGTACCGTGGCAACAAGGGCGAGCTTTGGTATGGGACGCTACATGCATAGACACCATGGCTCCAAGTCATGTGTATATTTCAAGTCAGATGGCAGGTTCGGCAGCGGCAAAAGCTGAAAATCTGAAACGTGCAAAATATGGCACGATTCAAGAAAATTACCATTTTTCAGCATTTGCTGTTGAGACTTTTGGACCATGGAGTAGTGATGCAAAGGATTTGGTCACTAAAATCGGTCGACTTTTAATTGATGCATCGGGTGACAGCCGTGCAAAAAGTTTCTTGGGGCAAAGAATTAGTTTATGCATCCAACAAGGTAATGCTGCCTCGGTGCTCGGTACAATGCCTAACAATAATTTTTTAAATGATATTGAATATTTTACAATGTAAATATTACTTACATTGGATCAAAATCAGCAATCAATATCATATATTATATTAATATTGACGCAATACTACATCTAGCTTAACCAATATCGAGAAATTATTGAACCAATATAGAATGAATATTGTATGAAAACCGGCAGGGAATATTGGTCATCTATTATAATATTAGTACACTATTGCAACGAGCTACAGCCAATATTAGCTAAATCTTGTAATATTGCACAAACATTCTGTACTACATTCGAACACCGTCTCTGTTCATAAAAATTACATGACAATAGTACCACTTAAAATTTGATAAAATTCTATTATTATTATTATCTATTAGACTATCGCCATGAATGTAGATAATAATATAAGAGTATAATAATATTAAACATTGTTTACTTCAGGGAAAAGTTGAAATGGAATTTGAATTACTAACCGTTGAGGAAGCTGAAAAACGCCCAGCTGGCCTACAGCGATCAGAACCTCAACCACTACCTTTACCTAAGTATAATATTTTAATAACGTTTTTTATATCATATTATCGATACAGTTACGTTCAAAAGTTTACATATTTTGCAAATTTTTCTTGCTTGACCAGTCATAAATACGCTATGAGATGTTGCAACTGTGCAAATAATTATCTAGAAATCTCAAACAACCTATTATAACAACATCGGATACTAAGATTTGGTTTGAATTTTAAAGGAAGCGTTAAATTTAAATCCACTTTAACAGCCAAACTGATCATTTTGATTGGTTTATTTTATCTTCAAATCGGTTCTAAATTCAAAGTTTCCTTTAAATTTCATTATGAAATTGGCTCATTGAAAAATGAGTATTATATACTACGTACATAAATAGAAGGGACACGCAATGCTACATAGGTATACTATAGAAAGATATAATGTAAAATATTGAATATTTTTTCAAGTTAGGAATGTGGTATGTATTTGAAAATTGCGATGCTAACTAAATTCAATATTGAAGTTACGTTTAGCGAAGTTTAGCAAAGTATTCTGAAATTGTTTTGGAAATTTTGAAATTTTGGAAATTCACAATAATCTGCTTAGATTTTCTACCAAAGGAAACCACAATCATAGCTAAATGTAATTCTAACTTTGTTCCTGATCTATTTATTATGACAAACGCTGTATGGCAATAGATATAAAAGGGTTTCCAAAGATATCGTAGAAATTATCTTGAAAAATCACAATCATAGAGAAAACATATGAGTCTGGTGTCACAACTCTCTCTAAAACTAAAGTACGAAAAGAACGATAACTCTTCTTAGAACTTATATAATATTATACTTTATAATAAATTATTATATCAGTGCTAATTTTTAAACAACATTCAACTAACTTAAGCTAAATTCAGATAAAGTTGTATTGGATGAATCCAAAATTTTAGGCAGTTAACCAATTGTTGCATTCATTAAACCACAACTCATTTTCAGTTTAACCCTTGATCCGGAGCTCTAAGGCGTCTGCTTCTACTGTTGCTTCTGGTAGGTTCTTCAATTTAAAATGCATCATTTTGTTTGTCAAATTTTCCGGCTCCATGTCAAACTTCGGACATAGACATACCACCAACACGGTTTTTTTTACATTTGGTTGTTGCTTACATAAATTTTTTTTCCAAGTTTTCACGAGCTTCACAAGTCAAAAAGAACTTTCACCTCTCCACGGCGGTGATTTAATTTTTGAGAAGAGATTTGTGTAGTTTTCAGAATGAACAGCCTTGATATGAGGAGATGTATCGAATGCTGCTCCCATCAGAGCGGCACGAGAGTACAGGGTGGGCCAATTTAGATAGTTCTTATGGGAAACTCGGTAACTATAAGAGATATGAAAAAATGGATGGCGCATCCTCGATCTCTTTTTGCGAGAAAAGCTCAATGGCGAAAACCAGAATTCGCTATCTTTTTTTGTTTTGGAGTTATTTTCAAATTATCAAAAAAATGTCAACACTTTCTTCGGACACTTTTGTAAGATCAATAAAATGGGCTAAAGACTTTTTAAATATCTATCTCAGTTTCAGAGTTATAACATAAACTTGTGTTTTTTTAAATGGAAACCATAGTTGAAAATAATATTTTTAAATAGCGTTTTTTATCCTCTTTAAGTGATGAAGTAAACTCAGTAAATGTTTAAAAATTAACTGAATTAAAATAAAACATAATAGTCGCTGTATATTAGATTTAAATATTTTGGTACGGACTCCTAATAGACATACAAATACAGATCTAAAGAGTTTTCACCTGTTCGGAGGGAGCTTCACCCCCATTTGCTTCAAAAACCACCCTTAAACATGACCTGGCGCTAGTTTACGATCTAATTATTAGATTGTCTCAGGTCATTTGCCTCTTTTCTTATTGAAACGATTCTTATCACCAGAAGACATGTCACAGACGTCTAGGAATGTCGGTGGAAATATCTAATAATGATATTTTCTTTCAGATACAAATTTTACTAAACTGTTCGTGTGAACTTTTAATTACTCAATAAAACTTGATCATATCCTGATCATAATCATCCATGAATCAAAAAATTCTCATTTGTCCTTCATATTAAAAAGCGATTCCCCATTTGTTCGAAAATGAGATGGTTTTGTACGATTTTACTCAGACTGCCATGAGTTTCGCAATGAAATCCAATATAAAATTTACTCGGAATTTTACACTTCGTTATGCTAGATGGCGCTAAAAAAACGGTATCCGACAAACTGTATGTAAAACTCGTGAAATTGTAGTTATTATTAATTTATTATCAAAAGCACGAAAGAATTAAAGCCCTGCGTCATTTTTTTCTGAACTTAGAAATAACAAAGGTATATAATTTTCTTATATCGTTTAACGTAAGAAGGACAAGGATGCAAAATAATGAGTTGTCTTACAGACAAAAGCTATGAATTTGACTAACGTAAGATTTAGGTATTTTTTTGGTTATTAATGTTTGGTTAATGTTTTAACATTTAACAAGTTGCAAGTATGAATTATTTTGTAAATATAACAATTTTTAACTTTATAATTAAAATTAGTTCTTTTAAGAACTTCAAAATGTCAGTGAAAGATAAAACTTTACGTTCTCAGGTACAATAGTGTGTTTTTACTTGAATAAATATTTTGTGGTTATAACCTAAAAATTATATTATTTGACTTTGACAGATAGAATGCAGAAAATTATGTAGTGGGGGTTAAATATATGAAAAAGACATTGATTTGATTAGCTATTCTCGTATAAATCCATACTCTCATTATTAATGACGCAGGGCTTTTCTTTCGTGGTTTTGATAATATATTATTTGATTTCAGCATTGAAATCTAAAATTAATCGAATGGTTTTTAACCTATCGGCTAATTAATTTCAGAGCCATCCAGCGTGTCAGAAATACACTAACTAATCGTCCAAATGCGCCTTAAGGAGTGGGAGTATGTATATTAAAGTGATTGATGCTCTCTAGCTTAAAATACAATACAACTCTATCTAAATGTAACTTCAAAAATTACTAGCCAAATTATATTTAGAATTCAACTTAGTACCTGCTAAAGAATAACTGTCATAAATATCTAAAATATGGCTTATATTGGACTAATTCCTCAATATAATTTTTAACAATAAATTATTATTTAAGATATAAAATTTTATTAAATAGATTGTGAGACACATTCAATAGTGTTCGTTATTGTAATCCTTTCAATATTAACTAATTTAATTAATTAGTATTCATTTACGTTAAGTATTAAACCCATACAAAGTTATTACAAACTTGACGTTTCATTTCAAATAATTCGCAAAAGTCAGTTATAAAGTAAACACAAGAATTTCAGAATTAATTTATTGAAGCCTACTAACCGATAGAAGAAGCCTATTTTATTTGAAAATTACTTCAAAAAGATTTTTTTCTTAATTATTGTAGTTTAGCAGTTTTGCAAAAGTAATTTTACAAACCGTTAGTTGAACTGTGAAAATAATAAAATATATATTATAGGGTAAACTAAATCGTATTCCTTCTAAGGAGGAACTGTCATAAATGTCGAAAAAATTAATGAAAAAAAATTTGGATTACAGCACCATAAACTTTATTAACACAGCTAAAATTTGAACATAAATAAACATAAAAAAATGCATTTTAACATAACAAAAAGGAACAATTAAAATCCATTAAAAAAGGTCGATTTAAGATGATAGCTCCAAAATCGTACTAGACTATTCCGAAATCGTACCCTAGCTAGTTTCATTTTCATTTTCTAATTATATCGTCCTTCATTCGTTTTATGTTCTACCTCAACTTTATACGGATACTCATGTCAGTAAGTACTTTGCATCCGGTTGGTTTTTTTACATTTTTTGTCGGAATTTTTCAAACTGGAGATAACGTTTCTCTATTAGCTTTTATCAAGGGGGTAATCACTAAATGAAGTCTGTGGAACGGAGAAAATGAGTCTTTGTGAAGTCTGTGAAGTCTTCTGAAGTCTCTGAAGTCTTTGTGCAGTCTCGTGAAGTCTTTTGAAGTCTCATGAAGTCTTGTGCAATCTTTATGAAATCTCTGAAGTCTTTATGAAATCTATGAAGTCTCTATGAAATCTCTGAAGTCTTTATGAAATCTCCGAAGTCTTTATGAAATCTCTGAAGTCTTGATGAAATCTCTGAAGTCTTTATGAAATCTCTGAAGTCTTGATGAAATCTCTGAAGTCTTTATGAAATCTTTGAAGTCTTGATGAAATCTTTGAAGTCTTTATGAAATCTCCGAAGTCTTTATGAAATCTCTGAAGTCTTGATGAAATCTCTGAAGTCTTTGTGCAGTCTCGTAAAGTTTTATTAAATCTTATGTAGTCTGTAATTGTGTGTAATTAAAAATGAAATTTTTGTAAAATATCATGAAATCTTTGTGAAGCTAATCTTGAGAAAGTTTTGTTGAAACGTTATACATTGGCGTTAATATCACGTTAATAACGAAATTTTTATATCTAAATTATTTATGTAATGTATTTAAGATCTTGACTAATGTATTAAGATCAACAAAAAGTTAACGCGATTCGAAAACCAAAAACAACAACAATAAGCTCAAAATAAGCCGCACCTAAGGAGAGGGTCAAGTATCTGAAATTTTATATGGGTTATATACGGAATTTAATAATATATAATATTTATTTAAATGTTCAGCTGTAAATAAATATCAGCACGCTGTGCCTGAAGTGAAGTAGATTACCTTGTCTTATTTCATATGGTAAGATGTTATACAGTGGCGGCTCGTGACATTTTAGAGTGGAAGGGCATAAAATTAAAAAAATAGTTTTAAAAATATTTATTTATAATGAAAATCTATCCTATTCGTTTTTCACGGTACTCACGTACACATTGTCACGGTTATGTGTTAAATGGTCGTGAATATCACGTCCACCATACGTTCTGGTGTTATAATCGTTTTAAACGATAGATACTACTCACTTCTTGCGGCCATTTTGAATATTTCTAAACTTGACTTTCCTCGAAATCGCGAATAGTGCAATATTGTTACATTTTATATTGGTTATACATCAATGGGCACTTTAAATTTAAAAATTAATTCAACCTTACTTGTTAAGATTTAGTAAGTAGTCTTCAAGTTTTAGTAATCAATTTTATTGTTATTCGCTTAGGTGATCGAAAATTTTAAGCTTTCAGGTAGGGAGATGCGTGTCCTTGACCTTCATTAACAAATTTACAGCTATTTTGAAAAAATTACTTTTTAGTATTAGCGCCGCAAAATGTTGACTTTTGAAGCTGTTTCGGGTCCGCAAACTTCTACTTTAGCGGCCTAGTACTTAAAGTCGTCATGATAACACTTTAGTGAATTTAAATTTGTTTAATTTGATTATTAATTCAAAAAAATTCTCATTGGGGAACTAAAGAAATGAAAATTAAAATGTTCGACTGTACCTTAGAAGATTTTCTTTTATATTATTTGACGTAATATTAGAAAAGTCACTATGACATTTAAAAATTGTATATTATTTAAATTAGGAATAACTCGAGAACGGTGCTAGATATCCAAAAACTAAGCAAAAATTCTCCCCTCTCGCTTGCACACCTCCTGTAAATTATCGATAGGAAGGCATATGCAAAAATTCAGATCGATCACGCGCAAAAAAAATTGAAATTTATAATACTAATACTAAAAAAAAAGGTTGTATGCAACACGTACGCAAATGGTTTTAGCAGACTCATCTTCATGTTACGGACTCGGCTAGAAAACCATGTTTTGCGTACTTATTACATAATATACTATTAAACTTGACTATTTTATTACAGTTACATTATTGCCCCAAATGAATAAAATAATTATTAATTATTTCAAGTTGCCTAAAGGATGTTTTTTGGATTCATTTCTTGTAAATGTTATGTGCTGCGCACTAACGCAATGCTCGCAAACGCCCTTACAGACTTTTCATTCCAGATTCTCTAAGATCGATATAGTACTGATTTTATAATTTCAAATTGCCAAAAATACTTATAGTTCAGTCAAATTTACGGCAAAACTTCGGAATAATTCAAAGTGAGCTGAATTTTAATGTGTACCTCTATATCGACGGTGGAAAGGCAAAAAGTCTTTTTTTAAATTTTTTAATTTGGGTTAAAGCGGTATCATTCGATAGAGAAAAAATTGATGATTCCAATGATATAAATAACTCATTTTTGCCAAAAATGGCGCTTAAGACTTTTTACCTTTCCACCGTCGATATAGTGTTTTCAAACAGCATCCTAAAAGTACCCTTTGATTTGACCTTGAGATTCACGAGTTAGAGGGCGCAGAAGTGTACAAAATTTGGTTTTTCGCTTATATCTTCTTTTTTATGGACTTTCAGTGTAGGACATCCTACAGAGAAATTAAAGGGCATAAAAGTCTGTACAAAAAAGTATTCCAGTAGTTTTTTTGTAGGACCAACCGTTTTAGTTTAGTATAGGCGTTAAAAGTGTGAGTCCAAATACAAAGTAGGTATACCCACTTTTAACGCCTGTACTACTGTAACTCCTGAAGCTCAAGGTCAAATCGAGGGTACTTTTAGGATGTTGTTCGAGAATACTAAATAAAGGTGTACACAAAAATTCAGTTCACTTTGAATTACTCCAATGAAAAATCCTAATTTGACTAGACTGTTACTCCAAATTCATCATCAGCTCTCCGACAACTTGTTAATTTACAATTTAGCAAGCAATTTTGTCATAATATAAATTATATTCTCTGCTTTAGATGTAGAAACTACAAGATATACCTTGCAGTTATAGATGTTTCCAAGTTATCATTTTATTAACAACTAAAAATAAAAAAAGATTAACAAAAGTCTCACTCGAGCCCTTGCAAACTTATTACAGCACATCAATAGAATGACATAATCATACTCTAATTCGCATAATTACCGCTTTTTTCTCACAACTACTGTTAATTATTGCCCGCGAAATTTTCGCTTTTCCCAGATAGATACGCCCATGGATAAACCATACCCGGCTGCTCGAGGGTAAAAAAAATCTAAACAAGGCATAATTTACTATTTATTAGTATTATGTTTGCATTTGAAACCAAAAAATGAAAGCATCGCACTTAGATTGCGAGTAAATATCGTTTAATCGATTCGACAATATATTTGTTTGTTTAATTCAAATTAAAAAGTTCTCACAGAAAACGGAAATATCACATGTTACGAAAACATTATGCTTGGCTTGATAGTGTGAAATGGCACTATTTTGAAGTTTGATAAAAGTTTAAATTAGCTTTATTTATGAATTTCATTATCTGTGACTTAATATAGTTTACTTCTGAGGTGCTGAAATAAATTTTCTTGTTGCAATTGTTGTTTCACGTCCGGCGCGTCTTAGTTTTAAATTTACTGCTGCGTTTGGTGATTCCTATTCTTAATACAAAAGTAATTCGAAGTTTTATGCATGAGAATGGGATCTGATGATTATAAGACGACCGCACCACTTAGATCTCGCATCGAACTTGCAAGTTTCGACTGTGCACACGTGGGAGTGTTTTATGAAATGTAGTGAATTCTATGAAATCTCATGAAGTCTTATGAAATCTTATGAAATTTTATGAAGTCCATGAAGTCTTATGAAATCTCATGAAATCTTATGAAATCTAGTGCAATCTTTATGAAATCTCATGAAGTCTTATGAAATCTCATGAAATCTTATGAAATCTCATGAAGTCTGTGAAATCTAGTGCAATCTTTATGAAATCTCATGAAGTCTATGAAATTTTATGAAGTCCATGAAATCTCATGAAGTCTTATGAAATCTCATGAAGTCTTATGAAATCTTCATGAAGTCTTGTGAAATTTTTTAAAAATCTTTATGAAGTCTGTGAAATCTAGTGCAATCTTTATGAAATCTCATGAAGTCTATGAAATTTCATGAAGTCCATGAAATCTCATGAAGTCTTATGAAATCTCATGAAGTCTTATGAAATCTTCATGAAGTCTTGTGAAATCTTTTAACGTCATGAAGTCTGTGGAACGCAAAATTTAAAGTGATTACCCCCTTGGCTTTTATAGATGATTTTCTGGGTTTTATTACATTGACACACTGGCTGGAAAAGAAGCAGGCTCTGATAATGACGTGCAGGTAAATTGGTTATAGAAGAACTACGCTCAGGTTTCAATACCGGTACGAATTGGGAAAGCGTCCATAGTAGGAAATAGGCATAAGCTCAATTGTGGATTCACATGGCTATTTGATGATTATGAAATTTGATAGCGGGTTGAATCCATAATAAATAAGATCGCAAAGGGATATAGTTTCTCAGCATACCATGCATTTTCATTTATGTTTTATTAGAATTCGCCTGAAATCCTTAAGAAATATGCAAGGATTTTACTTAAAAAGATAAAAAAAATTATTTTCTATAATAAAAACACGTTACCAGCAGCAACCAAGATCTAACTAATATGTAAACGTCCGTATTACTAGTAAGAAATCTACCCAAAAGTAGATAGCCCTATATGCATTATGGATCACGAAAAAATGGGGTAGTACGAATTATGCGCAAGTACGATTTAGGCAAGTTTACCTTATATAATTTATAACAAGTTGGAAAATATTACAACAATAATGTCAAATCTAATGCTTGATTCCAGTGGCAGCTCGTAACATTATCGAGTGGGAGGGCACAAAATAAAAAAAATAGTTTTTAAATTATTTATTTATAATGAAAATCGATCCTTCTATTGTTTCTGGTTTTGGGATGGAAGGGCACGTGCCCCTGTGCCCTTTATGACAAGCCGCCACTGCTTGATTCAATGAAAATTAATTTTTTTTTTCTTTTTTTTTTTAATTATTTAATTAAATTACCAAACTTATGAATTTGCTGTAAACCATTCTATTTTTCTCTTAATAATGCAAAACAGAGGTAGTATTTAAATCATAAAAAATAAATTCGTTTGTCAAACATCAAACGGTCATGAAAAATTCATTAGATTGGTATTAAACGCAAATGTTAGTTCTATTAATACTTATATAGGTGTAATAATTAAGATAAAGCAATAATTGATGATTTTTGGCTATATTTCACAAATTCTTTGGTAATAAAAAAAATTCTTTAAAATGTGGAGATAAAATCTAAAAAATCTAATATTAGCTTTACATTACACCCTAGAGTAGGGAAGAAGGAGTATTACACCAAATGCGAGTCAAGTTGGTAGGCTATGGCGACCAGTTGATATAATAAATTGCCAGGGGCGTAGCATAGAGACACTAAAATGTTTTGAACACAAGCGTGACGATCGAGTTGGAGACCAATATTGCGACATTTTCATATTTTTCAACCAAATAGCCTTTGTCATCTCGATTTTTGGAAATCTAAATTATAAAAATGGTGTTTAATGTAAATAATTATATAGGATTACTTCCTAATATTAATGATTTAAGCAGATTATGGTCAATAACATCACAATTATATATTTTTGTTATAAAATTATTTAAATAACTCTAAGTACTTCCCCGTGCCAAGTTACACCATATTTAACATTTTTCTTGGTCCAAGGAGTCCCACAAACACTGCAACTAACCATTATATCAATTTGAAATTTAAAAATATGAATCACCGATAACAAAGTTGGTAGGCTAGGCGGAGCTTCTACCTACAAATTTTGACTCGTTTTTTATTATGCATATGGTATGAAGCATTCGCTCCTTCCTTCCTGTTCTAGATTCTAAGATTACACCACAGATTCAATCTAATGCAAGTAAATAAAATTTTAGTTGCCTTTAATTTATAAACATTTTTCTATAGTTTTCTGGCAAATTCACCTTTTTTGCCTTTATACTTACATCTTACCAATACCTACTGCTTATGAATTTTAAAATTGTTTAATTGATTATTGCAGACATGTGTCACATGACCTACGCGGTAGTCAAGGACATTTAGCAATCCAATCTATTAATTTCGACACTGCTGACCAATGCATTGAATTATAATTTATTTTTCAAGTTGTTCTGATAATAAATTGTAGAGTTATCTTTAATAGTTACTATAAAAGTTCCTTAATAATCATGTAGTTTACTTTCATATTACTTTAATAATAATAAAAATTAATTATTTTCAATTCAATTTAATCAATGATAAACCATTTATCTACTATTAGTATTGTGCATCTTAATTACTTTAAATCATAAATCTTAGCAAATTTATTAGGTGTATTAAATGGTAATTTCCAAATTCCACTACGTTGTTGCTTTAATCAAACTACGTTGTCGATTAGTAAAGGTTTTCGTGACAATAGCAATTTAAAAAACCTCGTCCACTCTGACATATTTACCTATTAGACAACAATGTATTCATAGCAACGCAGTTAAATTCTTACCAATAATCCAAAGACAAACCTATTATAGTGACTACATTTTCTCGGTTAATTTTAAGTTACTTAATTAAAATAGTAAATATAGACGTGGACAAGAATCTGCTCTGTTAATTATGATGATTTGGGAAAGTTGAAGAAAAATAATCCAGTGAGACAAATTCACCCGTTACGGTTCTTGTAAGTGGATTTTCGGTCTTGATAATCATCGGGGATAGATACTCCTCTAAAGCTACATTATCTAAAGGGTAACGCGGGGCTACAGCAGAAACAGCACCACCAGGCAAAAACATATAAAGCAGTGAAAAAACGATCAAGTTTCCATTTTTTTTTCGAAATCGACATTTTAGCGACATCTCTTATCTTGGAGGTCTAATAAATTTTTTAAAGAGAAAATTACTCAGAAAAAACTCTAAATGTCATTAAAATTATTGGTTCAAAAAACTATTTTACATAATATATTATTTCATATAAGTTTGAAACTTTAAATTTTGATTTAACAAATAACTTTAATTGACATAATTGACAAATGACAATAATTTTAAATTAATTTTGACTTTATTTTAAAGTAAAAATTCTGGTGTATTTTGACTATTATTGTTGATAGTCTTAATTCGTCGCCACAGTAGTGCGAGAATTTTAAGAACTACACTGATCTGCATTTGGAAGATTTAATAGCAGCTCTCAACCAAGGGTTCGCAGAATATATTTGATCCATGAGAAAATTTTGATATTATGCGGAGTTTTACAAAAGTTAAAATCTTAAAAAAAGTTTTATTTCAATTAAAAATGAGAACTTTAGTAAAACTTCTACGCATATTATGAAAATTTTCCCATGGATCACATATATTCTGCGTACCACTGGTTGGGAGCTGCTGCTAAACCTTCCAAATGCCGATCAGTGTAGTTCTTAAAATTCTCGCGCGACTGTGGCGACGAATTAAGACTTTCAACGATAGTTAAAATACATCTGAATTTTTACTTTAAAATAAAGGTAAAATTATTAACTCATATTTTAAAGTAAAGTAAAAATTTATTTTAAAAGTATTGTAAAAATTCATCTATAATGGTATTAAATAGACAGAATAATTTTATCCATAATTTAAATTGTCACAAAGATTTGCACCAAACGTTTAAATTGTTTGTTATTTAAACGATATAAATTTAAAATGTAATAAAATAATAGTAGATACATATATAAAATCTCTTATTCTGCTTATTATTTTTTTTTTATTATATGTAAATATTTGAACGTAATATTTCACCATAAAAATGGTCTATTTGTAAGAAATATTTTCTATATAGATATTGTTAAATACAAAGTAATAATTTTTCAGCCGGCCAGATACATCCTTTTCTTGGTTTAAAAATCCTTTAAAAGCTTTAAAGTTTTTAATATGCAAGCATTATCGATGGAAAATAATTAAATGCATTTTATTTACACTTATGATTTTATTTTTACTAGCCGCAGTGTATTCCTTACCAGGACAGTCGGTAAAAAAACTATTTCACTTGTAATTTTTGGAAAATGTAATAGATAAATTTTAATTCCTTGTAGTTTTATAAATTATTATTTATAATTAATTAAAGAGTTCAATATACATAATTGTGGTATAAATTAATTATTTAATTACAAATGCTATTTCAATTGATTAAAAAAGGTCTTATTCCTCAAGGTATTAACTTATTAATACCAATAACACGTGACGACATGGCCCGACCCTTATCATGTGTAATAATAAAAATCTCCTCAATGCACGCAAAATCAAGCAAATGAAAATGAACAATTGAATTGAACATAATCAGCAATGGTTTGAAGCGACTTGTATCTAAAAAAACGATAATCACGTATTTGAGGATGTTATCGTAATACGTCGATTAGGCATCACTTTTACAGACGCTGTAGCTGACGCCAGCCGTATAGTTGTTCAAGCTTTAAATATTGGAATAATCGAATAGTGTGTGTTTTACAATATTATGAAGGTTATCAAATAGAAAAAGGTATGTATCTAACGTATACTTACTGTTATATTTTATTTAAATCTTTAGTTTTCAATTTTTGGAAAAGCTTAGCATATCGTTGGTAGTTTTCCAATCAGTAACATAATACAATGCAGAAATAATATGAACTTGAAATAATAATTTATTGTTTAATATCTCAATTAAAAGTTTGCATAATGAAACATAATACTATTCGATACAGTTTTGTTTGGCCATTTAATTAGCAGCCTTTACATAAAATTAATAATTGACGTAGTTATAAATCTAAGCCGTAAAACATTAGAATTTAATTTTTTCTTCAAGAATTTTTTAACAATTTAAATGTTTCAAAGCAATATTACAAGAGTTTAATAGCGCAGAAATGTTCCAAAAATTTAAAAACTTTTAAATGATGGTATGCACAATACAAGTAGGTATGTATTATTAAATAAATTATTTAATTAACACATTTCCGTTCGAATGCCTAAAAATAGACTTTTTTTTGCAAATTTAAAGTTAAATACCGACAGCCTATTAATGACTTTTTCATATATCTTTTATAAAAATTTAAATTAGTATGAAATAACAGATTTTTTAACGTTTACTACAGAATTTAAAATAACCATAGCAAATCAATGTTATATTGTAACGTACTTGTTATATTTTGCACTAGGAAACCTCTATTATAAAGATCATGTTAAAATAACGGTTTGTTAAAACGATACGTAATACCAATTTTCCGAAAACCTTTAGGTTATCTCATAAAGGTTACCTTTATAATAACGTTGGTGATACATAATAGACCTGATTGTTTAGTTAAGTGCTGTATACGATATCGTACACAATTTGTTGGACCACCTAAAATTTGATGATACATTCAATGTAAATAAACGATATAATATTATGTAGATTTTAAATTTCATTCACACTCGATCATTTTGATTCAAGATGGCGAAAAAATTTTTGCACTTAAACCTACTGTGAAGTAATCCAAATTATTTGGTAAAAACCGGATCAAAGTTAGTACCTTGGTTTTGAAGTTATGAGTGTACAAACAAACATTAAACGGCATCACTCCTTAATTACGTTAACACTAAGTACTTAACACATTGAACACTCCATTCTGTTGTGAGTAAAAAGCATTTCAGATGGAATAATTTTAAACAGAGATAAATTTTATAAATATTTAATATAATACTAACTCGCAGTTAAAATATTTTTTCCTTTAGATGTTACGACCGTTTCTTGAAACATAACACAATATGTGTTATTTATATCAATTTTTCTCAGTTGGACAAGTAAGTTTTATATTATCTGGTAGAATGGTAATGTGTTAAGTAAATCATGATAATATAATAGTAGCTTCGAACTCTCTTTCTGTTTATAATCTAAATTTAAATAAATAGAAGCAATGTCCTGTATCTTCGTTGCGTTGTACCAACTCTATATTATTCCCACTCTTCTCTGTCTTCTTTTTCTTTGTTTTTGTATTTTCATTTCCAACTTTCTCCAGTCGCGGCTTGTGAAAAATTTAGATGGTGAAGCATGGATGTGAAATTGATGGGTTCGGAGTTTTTAAAATATTAAATTATGTTTTTATGAAACTTGGTTTGGTGCAGCACTGCCTACCCAACAAGCCATCACCGATTTTCTTTTGTCAAATCAGCTAATAATTTATTTTTTATTTATCAAAATTATAATTTTCTACTTACGTATTTTTCACTTTATCGTTAAAATTCTACTACTTCAACGTTCTGTTTAGTTTTTGTTTAATATTTTATTTATTTACTTATATTTTACAGTGTTTTCAATAATTGACGAACTGGTTAATTTAAATAATTTAATTACTTTAGGTTTCAAAGATAATTTTTAATTTTTAACTATATCCCAAACAACACAAGGCCGTTAAAAATGTACATACCTACTCATATACGTTACAAATATTTCCATAAAGGTAAGGCATTGATATGCCTTATTTTTCAAATAAAATCTGAATATTAAACTAGTAAGGTTTTTTTGGAAATTTATTTTAGGATAGTAAAACTGCTGTATAACTACCGACGGTTCGCTCAGCTTTTTCGTGAACGTCTTCAGGGCTAGAAAATGTTTAATTAAAATTTTCCATTTTTTTTTTCTGGGTGCTCTATTAAAAATAACTTTTCTAAATAGATGAAATATATGTCTACATGTTGGTGCATTGATTCTTATTTCTTTTTCACCAATCTGTCTAATAATTGAAAATATAATGTGGTCTTGAATAGTACGCCCTTACCTAAATCCGCTTTGCGATTCTTCTAAAACTGTTTCTAGTGTTTTAGAACTTACACATTGTTTGAAGTGGTATGCGTAGAAGTGTAATTTGAGTAGTAATACATATGCCTCTGTAATTTCTGTCCTCTTTTATATATCGGCATAATCACTGCAACATCCTAGTTTTTTAATATTCTTTTTTATTTCCATGCTAAGTTAAATATTACATGTTGCGTCATTAACCCTTTTTCTCCCCTGTATATTTCAATAGTTCTGGTTTCACGTCATCATCCACTTCCATTATCTGTCTATTTTTTTTACTTGATTCCAAACGTTTTTCAAAGTATCTTTCCATCTTTTTAATATTTCCTTATCATCTTTTAATATTTCTATCTTGCTATCCTTAATTTGTTTCAGGTTACATTTGTTTGAAAATTGAACTCCCGAATATTTTGCTACTAGAATATTTTACTACCATTTTCGGTTCGTTACTAAAAATAATTAATAGCCGATAGTTAACTATGTAATGATATAAATGTAATTTGTATCTTGCGCCAAACTGATCATCTTATTTTGCCGTCCAATATGTATGATTTAAGTCCGGTGTAGAAATTATGGGAGAAGAGACACCGCTGCAGATGGGAAGAAAGCGGAGGCGCGCGCAGGGGTAACGGTCGGTCCGCCATGAGAGGAGGCTCTCTTACCACCCCGAGGATGAAGCCATACATGCGTTTTAGAAGCCAGTTAGATTTTTCTTGTATAAATGTATAAAATGTTAGTATTATCTGTTTTATCGTGGGTCAACGCATCGATGCTTAGGTAAATTATGTTTATAATTATTTTTATAATCGAAGGTACGAATTCTCGTGTTACTCGAATGAAATTATTATGATTGTTTAGAATGTGAGTTTTACAATTGCTGAGACCTCAAAGTAGGGCGCCCACAGGTGAGTCATATAGACGCATTTTCTACGGAAACGCCAATATGTGGAACCGCAAAAACTATGTATCTTACGACATCTATGACGTAATTGTAAAACTTGAAGTAAAACATCGTGCGAGCAATTGATGCTACACACTAGATTCGATCCTTTGAATGTGAGTGGAAGAGAGATTACTTGTTATGTGTAAAGATTCGATAGAATGCGGATACCATTCGACTCGACCTTGTTTTATATTTTTATGTCATGACAAAACTGTATACAAATAACATGTTATAAAGGTACTGTGTGAACAAAACAAATTAGGTATAATATTGAATCTGGTATAAACTTTACCCACATATGTGAGTTGACACATGATAAACAAATAACCACAATTTATTTACATGCTTACTGTCTGATGCAAACCACATCAAAATAGCAAAATGTTAAGTGTATTAAATTAATTATTATAATGTCGAACAGACGAAATCACAAAGTGTATGTTTACTACCTCATGGAATGCCCATGTAAGAAACATAAATAACAAATTATAATAATGTCGAACCGACAAATGTAACAAACAAATATAATTATCAAACGATAAACCTTCTGAACCAGATTTATGTGTTTAATTGTGTCTTAGTTCAATCTTACTATTTCAGGACTTGCCAGCTATGTTCAGGTTAACTTTTGTGTACGAAAAGCATTACGAGATGGGGTTGTAGTATTTTCGGTCGGCTCGCTGTGTGCACACGAGGGGTCCTATTACTAGACGATACGGTATTTTCGGGTTGATGGCCATCACACGTTGCGCTTAGGAGGTTAGGTTTAGATACACGGTGTAGGAAAATGGGGGGAGATTTGAATCGACGTTTTAATACTACAAATTTGGTGCCGTGACCAGGATGATTGCAGTAATGTGTTTACATATTCTTTGTCCATGCCTAGCATGAACGGAGGATGTGTTTACATGTTGTTGTAGTCAAATGCTTTTTCGTGCATAGGGGTGAACATGGGACGTAGCTGGTTGAGTAAAAGGAAGGTGGAGTCCAACGCAGTAGATAGAGGTGTTGGTAACGGGTTATAAATGCTGAGGTATTTATGACCTGGGGATTGTAAGATGAGAGTGGGAGTGGTAAGAGGTATTAATTTGATGGGTGCGTAACTTATGATGATGACAACAGGCGAAGGTTAGAGAAGGTGGCTGTGGAGTTATAAGTTATTCACACCTATCGTAGTAAGAACTTATACTAATTAACCATTGTGCTTCAAATACAGGAGATGCAAACACGATAACCAAATCTAGAGGATTCACAGCAGAACAAAGAGGAATCAACATGAACGAGGGAAACCAGGTTTACTCTTCGTGAAGAAGATTTGTACCCAAGCTGAGCAGCGAATAGATGTTGTCATGAAGGAGAACAAGAAATGGAATCGAGAGCTAAAGATGGGGGATTGTTTTGATGTTGACCTCGTGACAAGCAATAGTGTCTTTGGTTTGATATCCTGCGAAGACATTACACCCGAAGGAAGGAATCGGAAAGGTGAAAAGGAATTTGAGTCAAATTGGTGATACTGGTAGAAGAGGGTTTGAAAACTATCAAGACCATTTTGACATCGACAGCTTCGTCTTCCTACGAGAACAGCATATTTCTGATATACCCTGAAGTATTATAGTAGAATTGTATCCTTTATAGTCTGGTTTGTATGGAGTATCATTTATTTCGATGGTTAGACAGACATTTCATTCTTGCTCAATGAGAAGAGGGGGTTTCATAACTTATTGTTTGGGGGCGTGGAATATTTGACAACGGCTTTACGGGTAATGTTATTACTTCTGGAAATGATCAGGCTGATCACCTGAAGGGGGGGGTTTTAATATTTTGGAGGGAGGAACTTTTCGAGGCGTTAGTAGAATTTGCTTTACAATATTTGGGTACAGGGTGTGTGCAAGATGAGTAAGGCACAATTTTATTTGTTTGTTCTTGTTTCATGTGCTTGCGAGTGGGACAAATCAATGAGGGGCAAATTGCTAGCCAGGTAGAGGATTCAGCTGAGCGCATTGAAAAATCGACTTGGGAACGTTTGATTGAATGGATCAACTAGGAGGTGGGGCATGATTCAGAAAGGGGTTGACGTACGAGAGTGGTGGTGGTGTTCGATCTAAATGGAGTTGTTCGTTGGACATGTTTGGAAGACAGCTCACATGGAATGGTTCAAGTAATCAAGATCGTTACTGTTCAATGAGATATATGGCCATCAAGCACTGTGATGATGGAATGGTTGCCTAAAGTTAATTGTGACCATTAATGAAAATTGTTGATTGTATTGATTCTGGTTCAGAAGGCAGATGCGATAACTTTGACATCTGAGAGAAGATAGCTACGATGACTTCACGTTATGAAGCAAACATCACAAGAAGTTCTGTTTGGATTTTCTTCAAGCCTCAAAATGCTTCGGTGGTAGTAGAAGAAAGAAACAAATTTGTATCATCCATGTCGTGAAAGGTTTCCCAGCTCTCGTGTTACTCGTTAGACAAACCTTTGGGGGCGTTCTGTAATGATATAAATGTAATTTGTATCTTGCGCCAAACTGATCATCTTATTTTGCCGTCCAATATGTATGATTTAAGTCCGGTGTAGAAATTATGGGAGAAGAGACACCGCTGCAGATGGGAAGAAAGCGGAGGCGCGCGCAGGGGTAACGGTCGGTCCGCCATGAGAGGAGGCTCTCTTACCACCCCGAGGATGAAGCCATACATGCGTTTTAGAAGCCAGTTAGATTTTTCTTGTATAAATGTATAAAATGTTAGTATTATCTGTTTTATCGTGGGTCAACGCATCGATGCTTAGGTAAATTATGTTTATAATTATTTTTATAATCGAAGGTACGAATTCTCGTGTTACTCGAATGAAATTATTATGATTGTTTAGAATGTGAGTTTTACAATTGCTGAGACCTCAAAGTAGGGCGCCCACAGGTGAGTCATATAGACGCATTTTCTACGGAAACGCCAATATGTGGAACCGCAAAAACTATGTATCTTACGACATCTATGACGTAATTGTAAAACTTGAAGTAAAACATCGTGCGAGCAATTGATGCTACACACTAGATTCGATCCTTTGAATGTGAGTGGAAGAGAGATTACTTGTTATGTGTAAAGATTCGATAGAATGCGGATACCATTCGACTCGACCTTGTTTTATATTTTTATGTCATGACAAAACTGTATACAAATAACATGTTATAAAGGTACTGTGTGAACAAAACAAATTAGGTATAATATTGAATCTGGTATAAACTTTACCCACATATGTGAGTTGACACATGATAAACAAATAACCACAATTTATTTACATGCTTACTGTCTGATGCAAACCACATCAAAATAGCAAAATGTTAAGTGTATTAAATTAATTATTATAATGTCGAACAGACGAAATCACAAAGTGTATGTTTACTACCTCATGGAATGCCCATGTAAGAAACATAAATAACAAATTATAATAATGTCGAACCGACAAATGTAACAAACAAATATAATTATCAAACGATAAACCTTCTGAACCAGATTTATGTGTTTAATTGTGTCTTAGTTCAATCTTACTATTTCAGGACTTGCCAGCTATGTTCAGGTTAACTTTTGTGTACGAAAAGCATTACGAGATGGGGTTGTAGTATTTTCGGTCGGCTCGCTGTGTGCACACGAGGGGTCCTATTACTAGACGATACGGTATTTTCGGGTTGATGGCCATCACACGTTGCGCTTAGGAGGTTAGGTTTAGATACACGGTGTAGGAAAATGGGGGGAGATTTGAATCGACGTTTTAATACTACAACTACAACTGGAAAATTAATTAAGAATTACTAACAGCAGAAAAAGAATTGCTAAAATTATATAAATAATTTAAACCTAAGATATACTACCTACTTACTTTTAGCATCAATTTAATAGTAGTAGTGAAATGTATGGGAGCAAATTATCCGGGAAAGAAATAAACCTTATAATATGCCTATATCTATTTATAAGTTATAATTGGCGCTTGTATGGGAAAAGTGGTATAAGTCATAAAATACCGATTTTGAGATTATAGTGGAGACGTTTATAAAGTGATCATCCGCACTTAGTAAAAAGTGATATAAGTCTAAAAACCCTTTATTTCCGGTTTTTACAGGGTGTATAATGGTATATGTCCATCTTATTGTTGTGAAAATATGTACATGTCGACTTGAACCATTAAAAATAAACGTTTTATGTTATATGTCTACATGTACAGCATAAATTATGTTCCTTTCCTTCCTAATATCTTTTGTGATAACCGATAAAAAATAGAATATTTTCAGTAAATATTGTGAAAACTGCACTGAAAAAAATAATTGATGAAACGTTCATCATTTTTCAACCTATGTAAAAAATTCATCATATTGATGAAAAATTCATAGTATTGATGACAAAAATCTTTATTGTGATGAATTTTGTTCATCAATTTAAAGAATTTTCTACATCGGCTGAAAGATGATGAATTTTTCATCAATGTGATGAATCTTTTTTTCAGTGTGGGACTTCCCCCTCCCCAATTCTTGAACTAATTAATATTTACATATGACTCATTAAAACATCCCCTAATTATTTAGCTATAAAAAAAAAAGTGTTAAAATATTTACCCAACTATAAATTTTCGAGGCAAATTAAAAAATTTGTATTTAACCCTGATTTTCTCGAAACTCGGTTTTTAGACTTATACCACTTTTCACATACACGCGCCAATTATATTATATAAAATCTTCATCATGTGGTAAAGAAGATATTATAAATTAATATGGAGCGTTCTTTATTTACTCTTTATAATATTTAAAACTTTTAATTAAAACATTAAATTAGGCAATTAATTTTTAATAATTAAATAATAATAAAACATAAAAGTAGTTCTATGTGCTATAAAGAAAGCAACGAGAAACCACCCCATTAATTATAAGGGTACAGGGGAAGAAGGCGATAAGTCAGTAAAATGAAAAATTTAGATTTTTGCGCTATCTTGTAGCTTAAAGTGAATACTATCAAGCAACATATTTGTCATAGGAAAAAAGAATTTTAGTCTGATATTATCAAGGTTTGAAAATTATTCGTACAAAGCAAAAAGGAGTTATGTCCACGCGGTATTAATACTATGACGAGTTGCCTTACGGAAAAAAAATGGAAAAGTTGCCAGAACCTAATACCAAATCAGCAAAGAGAACTTAAAATGAATTAAACAAAATATTTTCATGTATTTTTAGTTTGTATTTTTTATAAATAAAACTTAAGTTCAGTTATAAAAATGTGTAAAAAATTTATTTCCTATGCTGTATGGGTATAAATTTAGTTGACATTCCCAGTTTTTGCACATTTAACTTTGTGGTCAAGTTGAAAATATGTAATTTTCTTAATAAGTAGAAGTCATGAACCATTCTAATATTACATAGTGATGTAAAAAGCTATAATGATATACAGTATGAAATATCAAAGAGTCCAGAACATAATGAAGCAAATGGCACAGGCTTAAATTCTTTAAAACGCTCTCCTGAAAATTTACAAAAAGTGACTAATCGCCTTCTTCCCCTGTGCCCTTTATATCCTACTAAATCATCTGGACCTCAGTCAAATTGAACTTCTATAATATGTACTACATATTATAGTGTAGAGCACTCGAAATAATAAATATTATATAAACTACACAAATTAGAATCCGTTCGTTCATAACAAACTGATTAGTTTTTCTGTTTAGATAATATCTGCATCATGCCAAATTTAATATATTTTCTTCAAATGATAAGATCATGGAGAATAGATACAGAAGATGCTGTGGAAAGCAGAGCCCCATCAACACCAGTGATCAATGTTTTGCCTTCTATAGAAGACCCAGAAAAAAAGCCAGTGATGGAAAATTCATCTTCACCACCCGCATCTGCCTTGGCTCCGGTCAGCAGTAGATTTGTAAGTAATGCGAGTTATCAGCCCAATGTATGCATATGTAATTATTAATTTAATCTATGATTAAAATTACAATTTTTATAACAATTAATTAAGTTGTAATCTCTATTATATTATATAAATATCAGAGTCCTGATTGACTGACTAACTTATCAACGTCTATTAAAATAGATAGGATTAATTCGTAACATGTGAAATTATATAATGAAATATCTTAATGATGTACATGTTAATTAAACTGCAAAAATTGAATTAAATTGAAAAAAATTTGATTTTTAACTTACGTAATAATACAATGAATTATAGTTTATGACACTTTTGATCAAACGTGTTTCGTTCTTCGGAACTCGTCAGATAAACCTTGTTAAATAAAAGAGCTAGTAAAGTTAAATATCAATTGAATGAAATGAAAAATTAAAAATTAAAAGTCAAATCGCTTTGACGTTTATTAAAATAAAATTATACCTACTTTGATGCCAAATTAATAAAAACAAAAATATTATTAAATTTTATGAAAATTCTAAACCGATCAAATAAAAAAATATAATGAGAGCGATTTAAAAAATAGAAATCCCTATTTCAAGAACTCATGTTTATGAGCATTCACAAGAAATATAAATGAGATTGAACTACTAATTAAATAGTTAAATAAAAACTATAACTGATATAACTGATAATAAATTGATAGGATAATTCGTAACATGTGAAATTATATAATGAAATATCTTAATGATGTACATGTTAATTAAACTGCAAAAATTGAATTCATTGTATTATTACGTAAGTTAAAAATCAAATTTTTTTCAATTTAATTCAATTTTTGCAGTTTAATTAACATGTACATCATTAAGATATTTCATTATGTCTATTAAAATATATTAACTTTGGGTAAAAATGTCAATATGGGCTGGGCGTGGGAACAGGAATAATAATACGCTAATTTCATCGAATGGACGCCATCCGATTTTTATTAAGTAAAAGAACGGGAAAAAATTAATAAACGTGCTCAACCAATTACACATAGATAATAATTCTTAATATCACCAAAACATAAACAATATTATAATTTCCCGAAAATCCGAGTTGGCAACAATTTAACTTACGCTAGCGCTCCTATTGGTCAGCACGTTTCTTGATTTCCAGATTTTCTTGACTGTACCGGCAATGTCAAAAGGTTCCATATAATAAATTGAAACGCCATCTATACGGACACGCATCATTCATATCCTGTTTTCACGCACTCATTCTAATGAAAAGCCTAAAAGAATCAAATAAGCAACGATTCTGCACCAGTGTTACAATACGGGAAATACTGGTGCAAACTCATCTCGTCAGGAAGTTGATTAACCCTATCGAGATGGAATGTATTGAGGAATTTTATTTTAGTTAAATCATTACTTGCCGAATTAGAAGTAATAGGAGTTATCTCTAGAGAAATCCCCAAAGAACCATCAAGAGAACGGAAAAGAAAATATTTAATTGCAAAAATCACAATAGTGGAATTTATAAGTGGTTTATTTCTAGGTTTTGCAAAAGAAGAAAATTCAGCAAAAGATATTTTAACTTTAGACGCTATTATATGAAAAACGAAGTTTTATACTGCTCAATTTACATTACCTACGAAAAAATTTATTAAGTTCAAAATTGGAAGGTGAAGTAACCTTAATTCAACATTTTACTCATGTTGATGAAATTATTAAGGAAATAATATCTCCCGGTGCAAAATTAGATGAAATTACAAAGGAGTTATAACTGCACTAGACAATTCACGTTTGTAAAAACTAAATCGTTGGATGTTGGATCATAAAATTAAATTAAAATCAGAAGGAAGCACAAAATTGAAAATATTACACACAAACAGTTTTCAATCACCAGCAAGGAGAAGCATTAAAAAGTATAAAAATATGTCAACAAGTCACAAACCTAAAGGTGAATTCAATAGATCTCAACAAATGAAATCTGGAAGAAATCAAAGTTATAAACTGAATAAAAGAATCTCCAACAAATATTGTGAACTTTCTGAAAGATAAAATCATTCAAAAAATGATTGTTTAATACAGCCTTACTAATAAAAATTCCTTATTCAGTAGTTATACAACGGTTTAGTTATACACTGTATAAGGCATATATAAGAGACGCATAAATTTCTTACTAATAAACGTCATAATAGCCGCTGTATAACTATGCACTTTATTATACATCCGAATTGTCATCAACATGCTTGATTAGTACAACTGAGAATAACTATGCAAGGCTTATACAGAGCACAATTAATACACGGTTTATTAGTAAAGTTTTCTTATACAACCCTGTATACGCCTGTTATAAGATTTATACAACGTTTATTAGTAAGGCTGTAAGCGAATAGTTAGTAAAAATTCTACTTGTACTATTTAAACAATTCAAACAAATAGTAATAAAGATGATGGTTTTGCGTTCATGATAATGAGAAATCAAAATATATATTTGTTAAGATAATAAAATTAATTTTTAATTTTTATTCTTTATTTTTGATTATGTTCTACCACTTTTTAAAATGTGAAAAAATTATATATTATAGATTAATACCGAGAGATTTTATAACAAAAAAATTAGAGGGGTGTTATTTTTAAAACGCAAAAAAAAATTTTGAAAATTTTAAAAATTATTAAAATTTCAAAATTTGTTTTTTGTATTTTCTTAATAGGATACTTCTAATTTTTTTTCTTTAACTCGGCTACAGCTATAAAAAAAACTTCCATTGATTGGACGATATCGGTCCAGTAGTTCCCGAGAAAAAAATTATTTTCGATTTTTTGTGTTTTTATGATATCTGGCGAAAAAATTAATATTTTGAGCTAAAAATTTGTGAGTAACGTTTTGAAGTACACTTAGATAACATACTTAAAGGATATAATTTTCGGAGCCGGGGCACTTCTCAAGTGCTTATCCGGCTATGCCCTTTTAATTATAAAATTAATTATGATCCAAAATTTATTCGTTTTAAATTATATTCTTCAAAATAATTTATTCTACTCTTCGCTCGCTTAAAATTGAAATTTTCAAACTAACTAGATATTTATTCACATACCCATGTGCACCGGTGTCGATTGCTATCGTGCCCTCAAATTTCTTTTGCAAATATTTTTAAAATCTCACCGCTATCCTAAATTTATTTTCAAATAATGAAACTCTTCGTAAGAATATCATAATTTATTTTAAATCAATTATAATTCTTATTCAAAAACTCATACGTACATCCAAAATTTAAAATTTTCATTTATAATATTAATTCTAATAAGTTAAATGTTCATTTTTCCTAAAATAAAATCATTTTCGTTTGTCTAAATCAAATCAGTCAATTAAACATAATAAAACTATCGTCTTAATTTTAATTCAGATAATTTTAAACATTTAAAATAATGTTGTTAAAATTACATCTCTCATATATGCTCCTTTTTTAAATGTAATTAACATACAATCAATTTTTAAATTCAATTCTGTAAAATTATAATTTCGCACCGATCCAATTAAATTTATTTTTTGCTATTGCGGGGCTCAAGTACTCACTTTAGACCCCGATTTGCGGGTGGAAAATGGTACTTTTTTGCCCTGGGGCAAAAAAAAGTTACTGCCGGGTAAAAAAGAAGTTACTGCCGGGCAAAAAAGAAGTCACCAGATTTTATTATCAATTTAATTCTCATTTTTTTGTAACATTTATATTTATGTTTACTTGACCGTAATTTGTGATTCCAATATTAGTGCAACCTATTGTGAAAAAAATTGGTAAATAAATAAAAAGCACTTACTTTAGCTACCAAAAAATTCTCACGAGGCGCCTCTTTTAAAAATTTGACCACGTGGTCAGAGGTTACGACGCGCGATTTTTTCGGAACATTACCTTCGTTTTTCCGCTTCAAAAAAGCGGATAGGTAACTTGTGGAAATTGCCGATGTCAATCCTATTTTCTAATTTGGTGACCGCCTTGATTTTGTCGGCAAAAGTTCTGCCAATGCCATTTTTGCTGATTCGGCAATCTCATGGTTCTCGCTCATGACACGTCTTATTCCTTCAAAGGCACAAATGTAACTGAACCATTCTAGTACCTGTTAGTGAAAAAATTTTTAGTGAAAAAATTCTAGTTGGCAATAATGATATAACCAACTATGCTTCATTTACTTTGGTATCAACCAAATCAACCACGTGCTTTATTGAACAAATTTTAATTAAAATTTCGTAATTATTGTCGAAGTGAGTACTTTACCTCCCGCAATTGCAAAAAACAGTATATGCACCTCGGGAATAAAGTGAATTTTTTGGCCTGAGGGTAATTTTTCCCCTCGGCTACGCCTCGTGCAAACAAACCTTTACCCTCAGGCCAAAAAAGGATCACTTTATTCCCTTGGTGCATAATGTACTATTTTCTCTGGTATTTAAACAAATTGATTTTCGAATAATGTTCTTCGATATAATACTAATTATTATATTATCAATTTTCCAAAATGTATTCTTGTAATGTTATTCTTTGTATCCTTGGCAACGCATCCTTTTAAATTTGTTCTTGATTTACTTTTTCCGATGAACTTTTTAAAATCATGATTAATAATTTCTCAAAACTTCTTCATAAATTTTCAAAATACCACTAACATCATCAAAAATAAACTACCATCAATATTTTCTTTACAAACTAACATTCCTTATCTTCCCCATCTAGTACATACTTCAACATACTTCTTCCAATCTTTAATTTTAATAAACAGTAATCAATTTTCTTAGTAAACATCCATCTCAACCAAAATTTTATTAAATAATATTATGTCTTAATTACAAATTTAATTCCATGTTATTCTTCAATAAATAATACTATTGATTAATTTTAGGTTCATTATGCTTCTTAATATTTGTTATCAATATTTGGTTAATTGCAGATTTATTCATTCAAAGTAGTTTAAAATTTATTGAACTTGATTTTTACGAATATTGTATTTTATGTATTAAAAAATCAGCTTATTTCTTAATTTAATCATTAGATTTAATTTAAAAAATCTTTTCGCTTGTGTAAATTTCTTTTATTTTTATAAGTATAAAGTTAATCAATAATCAGCTTCAATATAATGTACGATAATATTTTGTTGCTTTTATAATATTAATCTTATCTACTCATATTTTTTATTATTATCCGAATTTGTTTATTAGTTGTTCTTACCCATTTTTCCACTTATTTCCATAGGATTATCATTGTTTTAGATGTACACACTTGTGTACATCGCCTCCCTGTTTTTCATCCATAATTTTAAATTTTCTGTCTGTCAATCTTTTCAATTGCACATAGAACAATTCCAAAATAATTCCCATAATGTTCATATTTAAATTTTGTATTTTGTGATTTTTGTCTCCTTTTTTTGTAATGCATTTGATTGCATTGGATCCTGTAATTGTATGGGTCAGAATGTTTGTAAAAACCTTAAAAACAAACATATACTGTAAAATCGGTTACGCCATTACTGCTCGACAAAGAAAATGTTTTTGACGAGTAGTTTTCAAATGCAAGTGACCATTTAGGTTAAACGTTCCAATAAAGAAGAAACCAAGCCAAAATTTAATTCTAAACGTTGAAATTGCAAATTTTCAATGATTCAGAAAAACTAATTCCCGATGCACTTTTCATGACCGGTGCTGTACAATACAAAGGAGTGGGAAATTGTGATTTTGTAGTGAGCGCATTAAAAATTTAAAATTTTAAATATTACTAATAATTTCATATCGTGTTTAATATTAAAAAAAAAAATTATAACTTTTTAACTAATCGATTCTCATCACATATGCGCAACTATTATCTAGTACAAAAAATTTTGATTTAGGCTTTCGTTTCGCAAATATTATTGTCAAATATAATATTGACAAATATTATAAAATTTTTGCAAAGTTCGAACCGAGATAATTGCAAATTAAAATTTGATTTCTCATAAGCGACTTAACATATTTCACTTTTCAAACATTAAAAAAAAATACATTTCTTACAAAAATGATTTCGAATTATATATCAAAATGATCGTCATTTTATGGGCTTCCTGCTAATAGTATTATCTCATTTTTTATAAATAGCGCCCTTTTGCGCGTGATTATTTTTGATTACCTTCAGATTACGAATATATCGTGGGCTTACAGGAAAAAGGCACTAAGTCAAAATTTCACTTTTTTTTTGTACATTGTAGATCTAAATTTAGTAATCTTCCTACTGCAAGAACACAGTAAGTCATATCTGATGTATTTTCTGAGATATAGCGGTTTAGATATAAGTATGTGTAAGTGGTCTTATTTGTGAGCGCCCTACCACAAAAAGTAATAGAAATTTTCTAACTAAATTTCTTATTTAGTACTTTAATATTGTGATTTAAAACTGATGAAGTTTTGGTTAAAATCGGTTCACAGAAAAAATAAAAAATTTTAATTTATTTTAATTTTATAATTTAAAAAAAAAATTTTACTTTTTTTTTTATTGTAATATTTATTTAATAAATATATTTCATACTTTTTGATTTAAATTTTTAAGCAATACCAAAATACAAAATTATTTTCAAATAAAATGCATTAAAAATAATTGAAGGGCTTATTGCAATAAAGTGATAAGCCACATTTCATGGTTTTTGAGATTTTAAGCGCAACTGGTTGTGAAATATAATGACTAGCCACTACCGATATATTATTATAATAATATATACGGAAATATTATTAAAATATTATTGAAATATTTATTTATATGGCTTGGTATTATACTTCACAACCTTTAGCGCTTGATATCTCAATAACCATGAAATGTGGCTTATCACTATATTGCAATAAGCCCTTCAATTATGTTTCTTATTAATTGTTGTTATTTAAACTTGAATTTTTTTAGTGTTCATATTACACAAGTTAACAAAATTGGTAAAATATAACAAGTAGTGTTTTTATACCGGGTATTGTATTTTGTTTCTATGACAAAATTGTTTTGTGACTTAAATAAAAATCATTCAAGAAATAATAACTGCAGAAAAAGTAGGTACAATTAGAATTTAACTGGACTGGTACGTTATCCAAACTCATGGGATTTTATAAATAAACTGAGGAACTTTTCGCTGAAGTCAATACTGCACAAATTATTAATAATCTAAGGGTAATAACAATCAATATAGGCAATAATTTACTACCGGTAATTGTGGTAATACTTACATAAGTGACAATGCAAAATAATAAGTGAGCAATAATGGGTAATGAAACGGCAAAAGTGGCTTTAAACAGGCAATAATAACGAACTTGAACACATTCATAATTAAAGAAAGAGATCGAGTTTCATTAATAAAGTACCTACATATTATAAGTTTTTCTTCTTCTTCTTCTTCACTTTCGCTTTAGGCTCTTCGGCCTGTCACGGTGCCCATCTCTTTCTAGGTCGTCCGACATTTCTTTTTCCCTCCGGCTTGTACCTTCTCACTTGTGTCGGCATTCTTTCTTGTTTCATTCTGTCTAGGTGTTGTGACCATTTGTTTTTGTTTTCCCTCAGTTTGTCTTTTATACTGAAGATTCCTTTGACTGCTCTCAAAAATCTCATTTCCGCCGCCTGGATCTGGCTTTCCTGTCTTCTATTTGTTACCCAGCATTCACTTCCATACATTAGTATTGGCACCACCATCGTCTTGTAGAATTTTAGTCGGGTATCTTTTCTTGTTTTGTTCTTGAGGCATCTATTTATTGTTCCACAAATCTGTGCAAAATTTCCGATTTTATTTTCAATATCCTTGTCGTAGTCATAGGATATATATCGCATCCTAGGTAATTGAAGTGGCGTACTTGCTCCAGCGACTTATTATTGACAACGATTTTTGCTCTCGTTGGTTCGTTTCCTGTAAACGTCATGACTTGAGTTTTATTGGTGGATATTTTCATTTCTAAAATTTGCAGATCTCGTTAAGCGTATAAATTCCTTTTTGTAAATCTCTTTCGGTTTCAAAGATTATTGTCATATTGTCTGCGTATAGAAGTGAATTGATTATCGCATTTTCACTAATGTGTATTCCAGCCGAAATTTTCGTCAACGTAAATGTTGAAAATTATCGGTGATAAACTGCATCCCAGCCTGAGCCCTTTATTTGTTGGAATTTCTTCTGTCATTTTGCCGTTTATATCTAAAACTATAGTCGTATCAATGTATAGCGATTCGATAACCGTTATTATATGATATGGGTAGCCTTTTTTTATCATTATATTCCATACTTTTTCTCTTTTAACGTTGTCAAAAGCCTTTTCGAAATCTATGAAAGCAATGAAGGTCGGACGGTTGAACTCACGATGTTTCTCTATGATCTGGTGGATTATGAAGACAGCATCCGAAGTGAAACGACCCTTTCTAAATCCCATTTGTTCTTCTCTTAGTATATTTGTTCGGTTATTGGTCTGAGCCTATTATTTAATATTTTTGCATACAGCTTGTATGTGTTTTCTAGCAAGCTAATTCCCCTATAATTCTCGTATTTGCTTCTTTCGCCCTTTTTGAATAGCGACACCACCTTTGCCACTCTCCAACTTTCGGGTATGCTTTTATTTTTCCAACACATATTGTAAAGGTGTAGAAATCTCAATTTTAAAAGCAGTCCACCATACTTCAGCAGCTCCGAGTTTATACCATCTAGGCCAGTGGCTTTCCGGTTTCTTGTTGTTCTTAAAGCTTCAGTGAGTTCTTCCATGCAAATATCATCCAATCCCTTTACCCCCTCTTCTGTACACCAGACTTCTTGTGTGCTTATATTGTCTTCAAACCATAAATCTTTAGTGTGTTAGCCATGTTTCTTTTTCTATATTGTTTATTTGTATCGTTTCTCTTTGTGCCTTGTTGAAGGATTTCATTGCTTTGTATGCCAGGGTTTGTCTTCCGTGTATATCGTCTACGATGACACTGATATATCTGTCCCATGATTTTTGATGGGCTTTTCAGACAAGGTTTTTAGCGTAGTTTCGCTTTAGTCTGTAGTCTTCACAGTTTGTCGTTGTTTGCCGCTGTAGATACTTCCCGTAAGCCTTCTGTTTCTCTTTGATTGCTTCTTTTATTTCAGATGTTCATATTTTCAGTCCTTTTCTTTTTCTGTATCTTCATTTCTTTCCAATAGCTTCCTCGGCAGAATCTATAATGCATTTTTTAAGGTTTAAGGTTTTTCCATTCTTCATTGATGTTGTCACTTGTTTCTTTGTTCTGAAGTTGCTCGTTTAGTCGTCTTTGATATAGATCTCTAATACTTTCCTCCTCCAGCAAATACACCTTGTATACTTCTTCCTTTTTTCTTTCCTCCGTTGGTCTTTGCCATTTCGTGTACATGTCTATCTTTGTGACTACCAAAAAGTGGTCTGATCCAATATCAAAGTCCCGATATGCTCTTGTATCTCTAACTTGCCCTCGAATTCTATCGTTTATCATAATGTATTCGATGATTGACCTAAATCCTCATGCAGTCCAAGTATATTTGTGGATATCCTTCTTGCGGAAAAACGTATTAGTGATCTTTAGATTATTGAAAAAAACAAACTCTCTTAAGATTCTGCCATTATAGTTGCATGTTGATTCTCCAAAAGAACCTATCAGCTTGGGAATTGGGTCGTTTCCCACCCTGGCTGTTAAGTTGCCTAAAACGATAATTTGATTGGTTTGGTTGTACTTGTCCATTATTGATTGCAGTGTGTTGTAAATGGATATAGGTTCGTCAACTTTTCCTTCCTCTGGTGCGTAGACTGCTACAACGGTGAGATTACCTCTTGGTAATTTTATTCTTACTTTTTGTTTACCTAAAGCGCTAGCAATTTCTTGTTCATTTTGGACCAAACCACCTCTTATATTCCACGTCTCCAACTTCATACTGTCCGCAATCCATACTCTCTTTTCCGTTCTTCTCGCTTGTGTCGTTTCCGTTAATGCAGTCCTAGTTCCGAGGCTTTGAAACGAAAAATTCCTGCTTCCCTTGCGGGTTACAAGAGTTTTCCTCTCACGCTGGATAACGAAACCAGCTTTTAAATAGTGAGAGAACCCAAGTTGTTATAACTAGCTGAAATATTGCGGTCGCGAGGTAGTGGTTCGGAAATGCTGCAAGTATAGCTCTCAAAAAAACGAATTAAAAAAAATATTTATTTGTGAATACCACAAATCCAAAATTACAGTGGTCAGTGCAATCGTCAGTCGTCTTGAAAGAAAATGAAAATAACTCAAACGAACGTTCAGGCGCGTTTACAAAACAAAAGTTTACGAAAAAGTAGCCACTACGCCACTTAACTTCAAAATTGAACGCACTGCTCAAATAACAAATAAATTGGCCTGCCAGATTAGAATTCAAAAAAAAACACTTACCCCGATAGCTATCAGTAAGTTTACACTATAATTCCTTATACAGGGGTGAACCCAACCTGACAGACCAGCAGCAGAAAGATGAAAAAAAAACTAATCTTCTGTCTCGCCCCGAACGTCTGGAGATGGAATGGAAAAATGGCTTCGGAAATTCTTCCCTGTGTTGCAGCTTGATTCTTGGGAACTTCAGCAGATCGGATCTTCGTGACAAGTTCTCAATTCTTATAAAAAATGGTGCTAACGCCTTCAAAGGGTAAATAATAACAGGCGGCCAAAATCAAAATACTAAATCGCCGATAAGCACTTAACGCAAAATGTGCCAGCAAAAAGGTAACTATAACATTCAAATGGAATGTAGCAAATTTCCAAAAAAACTTCGTTGCCGTTCGTTACCAATAAAAGTTTCGACTCGCAATAAAAAAGGTGCTTCCTATAAGCGATTAAGAAATTAATAATTACATAGTAATTAAACAACAAAATCCTACCTAACGAGATTGGCGAAAATTTTCAAAAACACAACGACAAGCTGGTATCATAAAATAATAACCTCGCGTCCAGAATCAAAAATTTGCTTACTTATCCAAAATAAATTTTGATAATACCACAAGCGTACGGTCTGAAGCACGAAGGCAGTGGCGTGCGCAATGAAACCAAAACAAATTCTACTAAAATTTGTTACAGCTTATCTAAGCACTAAAAGTAATATGTGTTTTTATGAGAGTTGGCTACTAACCATACCGCTCAACCTCCGAACCTAGAGGTCCGGGTTTTTTTGTAGGGGTTTTCTCCCTTAGCCAATATGTTTCCGGTTTTAAAGAGCCGAAAGCTCGCCTTTCATCATTTTCCGTTAGCTACAGTCTAGTACGACTACAAACAGTCAGGGGGCACGGCGGCGTGAACGTGGGAATAGGATTTGCTGGTATCTGTTAGGCAGCTTCGAGGCCATACCAGCCCTTCGCCCCAAGTTTTTTATATTAGAAAATATTAGTGCCATCCGATCAGGCGGTTACGACATTACTACTACCAGACCTAATAATAATTCTAATTTAGGTACATTTTTAGCATACAAACAAACAAACTGAGAACTTATGCGAGCAAATATTTCTACTTACAAATATTTTTGATGAGTGGGGACCATCCAATATAATAATTACTTAAAAAGCCAATACGGTATTCGCATTAAATTTTTACGGATTTGGCTCGTTTTTTATTAAATTTGCGAATAATTCATACAATTTTATGCTTATTTTGTAATTTATGCTCTCAACTACTATAATTTTATTAAAAACATTTTTAATTCGTCGACCCGTATATCAGGCTATTCCCAAATTTAGCTTATAAATTTATTATGACATTAGATTTAGGTATAATAAAGAATTTACCAAAATGTTTTGAAAAAATGTAAAAATTAATGTCGAACAAATTCATCCTTTTTATTCTTTTGTAATTAAAATTAACAACAAATTAAAATTTAAAATTTAATGAAGTATTTCATGCCGGTACTTCTTACACCAACCCTTCCTTGAAAAATCACGATGGAGTTTCTAACTGTTTTACTAATTTGAATTTTCAGTTGTATTATACATGAATATTTACGAATTATTATCGTTTACATCAAGTACCACCATCTGCTCAAATTATAGATTTCACAATGAATAATATATCGCAATAAATTGATGTAATTTTTAACTGATAACTGAGAGTAAATAACAGCGCATATATACAAAGGTAAACCATTTAGAAACTTGAACATTATATTATTAGTTTTTTTTTCTCTATGAAATCTATCGAACCCTGCATAGTTTATTACAAATCAATTATTTATTTATTTCTCAAAATAACTTGTATTTTTGTTCTATTGTTACTAATAAAGATACTGCCTTATAATACACCAAAGGGTATTATTTTATGTTCCACTTTCTTGAGTAAAAACAGATCTACATTCATGAGAGATTCTGGAATGGTGGAATTATACTGAATAAAATTCAGTAACTTCATCGTGAAATTTTATTTTTATTTATTCTTCGTTTACTACGTAAAATTAAAATCTAATACACATCAAATTAGGTTTTTCTAAATTTAAAACAATAACAATTTTAGCTTTACAGAATAATAGAAAAGATCAATCAGTCAAAAATATAAGGTTGTTGCTTATAAACTCTGTAATACTAGAGAATAGTAATAGTGTTACACTACACAAAAAAAATATTAGATTTTTTTTTATATTTTTTAAAAATATTATATTTTCATAAAACCATCTTATAAGCATACGTTTCAATAGCATTACCTAAAATGAAAATTGATAATTTTCTTACTAATATAAAAAGGGTCTCATGTCAATATTGCGCTCTTACTGCTGTTACTGCCTCCTTCCTGCTTGTATTTCCACCCATAATTTCCACTTACTGCTAATACTAATTTATACTAAATACTGCTAAATTTAAGGTATTTTCAAGATTTTTTTTGAAGGTTAAAGTAATGCATAACAATATTTAAACTTTCTAGATATATTATAACACTCATTGTGAATACATAAAAAAAATCGGATGTGGCCATCACATAACTTTCCGAATTATCAAAATTAACGTCCAATTTACCTTGGCTAACAAAAATCAAAATACAAAATTTCATCATCGCGAAAAACATTCCAATCAGTAGTTAAGAATAATAAAAACAATGGAATTTTTCTCGAAAACAAAAGACAATACTTTGTTTTGGTTTTTGCCTTGAGTTTTTCATAAAAAAATATTAAGAACGCATCATCAATTTTTCTGTACCAATTTACCTTTTCTAGTTTAAATAAAATTTGATAAATCAGAATAAAGTTTAGAAAATATTTTTTTTGTTTTAAGTTTTAATTTCAGAAAAAAATTTCAGAACAAAAGTTGTAGGAAATGTAATAGCAATAATTTTTTATCATAATTTTTTTTGCCTATTTCATTGCGTTTAGAAGTTATGATGGATTTTGTCTTATCGCTTCAGGTAAACCCCCCGTTTCCCCCATTAGATTTTATTCATTTTCAATAGGCTTCGTGGGACAACAGATTAAAACTTAAATTTAAAATTTGGAGTCATTTCGTTCTTTCGTTTGGATGCTATCGTGTTCACAGACATACACACCCTCACACACCCTCCCACACCCTCACACTCACAGACATTTTTCAAAATACGTAAAAATGGTTTAAGAATACCTCGAAACATAAAAATTTGAAAAAAATGGGGGGTTAAATTTTTTTTTCTATTTCTGATTACAATACTTTCCTTACTAAGGAGTTCGGAAAGTAAAAATTTTAAATTGAAAATCAGTTTTAGTTACGACAAAAATAGCGCAAAATAACACTCTCTCAAAAATTGGATTTGGACGTCGCGGCGCAGATTTAGACTTTTCTATTTTTCTCAAAAATAAAAATAAAGAAAATTATTAATTAGTACGAGTAGATTTTACATAAATTTTACGTAATTTTAAGTCGCTGACCTAAAACGGCGACTTTAGTTGACTTAAAATTTACGTAAATTTGACGTAAAATTTACCAATTGGAGTAGAATTTAAGTAAAATTGGTTAATAAGTAAATAACCTATTAGTGAATATAACATTCAGTAAGTAAATTTTACGTAAAATTAAGGTAAACCTGCCTAAGATTGACCAACATTTTACCTGCACCACGTAGTTCTTCATGTTCTAAGAAAAGTTGTAAAATGACTTCCCGAGTTAAATTTTTGTATCTCTATCTCGTTTCCCTCTGTTTCATAAGTAATAATCTTTCTATACTCTTCAACTTAAAAATGGTCAACTAAGTAAGTTTATGTTTTCAACTACTACAAACCAAATAAAGATAATAATATTTAAGACATTACATTTTTAAATCGTAATATTGCAAACTGGAATACGAAAATTCAAAACGCAACTAAGTTTACTGATAAAAGTATGAGTTTTACTTCGAAAAATTAGAATGCGCTTCGATAAATATGAAGTTTTTGAAATAAATTATTATTAATTAATTTTTAAATAATGTTTTTAATTCGGTTAGTTTAACACGCTGAAGATATAAATACAATTTAAATTCTTTATAATAATTTAAATATATTTTTTTATTACTTAATTTTACAATTCATGTTTTAAAAAACTACAGTTTCACTATTTATGGATATTTTTCATGGGATCACGAAAGAATTTTTATCAAAATTAATGGCGAATTTTAAATTCTTAACTAAATGGTAAAATTTCTCAATTACAAGTAAAATTTACTTACAAGGTTTATTTATTGGCAATTTTAACTTCCTACTTAGTTAATTGCTACTTATTAATTGGTAATACGGACGTAAATTATACCTATAATAAGATCCTAAAGTACTAATTTACCTAAAAGTTAATAAATAAACAATAAGGGACCAACAGGGCATTTTACCTATTTTATATCTACAAGTACATCTTACTATTATGTCGAGTTTGTCTTAAATATTGGTAAAATTTACCTAAACGTAAACTTTACCTGCAGGTGCATATTAGGTAAATTATTATGTAAAGTTACACTACAAAATTAACCAAGAATTACTTTAAAGTAAAACAAACCTTTAAGTCAAAAAATAAATGTAAAATTACGTCAGTTTTACTTTTATATTGGCTTAGTAGACAAATAAACTTCTAAAGTTATGTTTACCTAAAAAATACCAAAGCTTACTTATAAGTCTGAAGATTAGATCAAAATTACGTAAAAATTACATGCTCAGGTTATATTTACCGAAAATTTTCTAATGTGCTACTTGGGCTATGGCCGGGACCAAAAAAAACAGAAAAAAATGAAAATTGCCAAAATAACGCGTTTTTGAAGTTGAATTTTTTACCAGTTTTTGAAATAAAAAATTTATTTTGGTTTCAGCAATAACCAATGGTGTTCTGAATAACATATTAAATTTTCAGATTATTTGGCTGAATAGTTTTTGTGTTTTCCACAAGGTCATGGGGAAAATGTAGTTTTGAAATAAATAAGTCAAAGTTATAAGTATGGATATTTTAATGCGTGAAATTTATTATAATGTGCACTATGATTATGTAATGTGATAAAAAAGGGTTGTAGAACCTGAAATACCTTGAATATCCTTACAAAAATTTAACAGTATATTCTCAGTATTGATTATTTTTCTTTTTAACTTTTGCGGAAGATGCACCTTTCCAATTGTTTTTTTTTTTTTGATTTTGAATTCTCTTTCAATAAGAAAATATAATTTTGATCCAAATTATTGCCTTCATCGTTTACTTTTGGTTTAATGCAAAAAAGTTGTTTATCAAGATGTATGCCTTATTCAATTTTTTTGAAAACATTCTCAAAATAACTTCGATAAATATAAAAAAATTTTAAAACTAGTCTAATCGTGGGTAAACATTTATTTCTATTTTTTCTTTCTTAATTAGAAAGTTTAAAATTTTCTAAATTGCATGTTCTGACTCAATTTAACCATCTGATATATTTTATTATTTTGGTAACTTGTAATTAAAATGTTTTATATTTTAAATATTCTATTTACAAAATACATGTTTGGTAAGAATAAACAAGAAAAAATAGAATATTTTAAATTAATTAATATTATTTGGTTTGTAAAATTCTTTCAAATTTAACTTTATTTATCACAAACATAATGTTTTCTGCGGTAGCCACCTGATGTACGAATTATCGTACGAAACATGTCGTATTTTATAAATAAAACATTTAAAATATAAAACATTATAATTTTATGCGAAGAAGTACAATTTAGAAAAGTAATGAATATAATTCAACTTCGCTAGACGTAACTTCAATTAATATTTTTTAATTTAACTGTTAAGAAACTTTAAAGATTGTTAAATAGATAAATTATAGATAAATTATAAATAAATTAATAAGTAGTTTTAAAAATTATATAAATAGTTATAACATGAATTTATCTTAGTCCGGTAAGGTTCCGAATGAGCCTTTGTTTTAGCCTTAGTGCATGTTCACAAAGAACGTAATACATAAGAAGTGTACAAGAAATAAGAAATATAAACACAATAAAAGCATAATAAAGTATCAAATAGTATTGATATTTTGAGCTGCATGATGTGGAATGGTTTTTTGCGAATATGTAAATGAATCCAACATTATTAAATTTTGATTTAGCTTTTATTTGTATTTGTGTTTCTCATTTCTCATATTCTTCTTATATCCTACACTCATTGTGGATATGCACTTATTCAATATGATATAACAAGCAAGTACTGGTAAGTTGAAATGTCCGGTTTAAACGAGCAGAAATATATCGATAATATTTGACTTAAAGTAACATATCTTAATCATTTCAGTTGTAAAATTTATTTCTTCTTCTTCTTCATCTTCTTCTGCATGTATTAGGTAATTATACCCGTTACGTCATTAACAATCTCTGGTCGTTCCATTTTTTCTTTTGTCTTCCGACATTTCGCCGTCCTATAGGTTTATTAGATATAATTTCTTTGGAAGTCGGTTATCGCTCATCCTCATAAGGTGTTCTCTCCATGCTTCAAGATATTCTTCTATTTTGTTGTTTTGGGTTGAGTTTGGCACGTACCCTTGTACCCTTTATGACAAGCCGCCCACTGATATTATTGGCTTTTATAGATTTGCTCATTTACCAACTTATTTATTTATTTACTATTTATATTTCATGGTATACAAAAATTATTAACTGCTTTATAAGCCGGGTTATAGATAAGAGAATTTCGGTCTCTATAATAATAGCCAGGGCTAGCGCTACAAGCAAGAATGAAGATTAAATAACGCGTATTTTATATTTCAAGGATACAAAGTTTTAAAATTATATAGGACGTTTTTTGACGTATGGGAGACGATATTTTGCAAAGTCAAATAGTCAGGTGTTATTTTTTTATCTATAGTATATAAGACAATATCGAAATTTAGTGTATTATTTCCGAAGCACCCAATCAAAGCACAACAATTCGAACATTTCTACAACACTCTCGGACACAAATTCATCCCTGGAAGAGATTATAACGCAAAGCATCCTCAATGAGTTTCTAGACTGCAGACTCCCAAAAGACGAGAACTACTGAAAGTGATGCAGAAAAACAATTTGCGACACCTATCAACAGGCCAACCTACATACTGGCCATCTGATCAAAGAAAACTACCGGATTGCATTGACTTTTGTGTGGTGAAAGGAATACCAGATGGTTGCTTAAAAGCGGAATCCAGTCTTGATCTGTCATCTGACCACTAGTAAAAGTATTCAATAAAACAAAAACTCCGTCGTTGTGTTCCAAAAAAACAAACTGGATATATTTCAAATACCTGGTGGAATCAAACCTCCAAACACAAATTCCACTAAAAGCAGGAAATGATATAGATGAAGCCATCGAACATCGGAATATAATAATGGTCATGCGCAATAGAATGTAATATCTAGACCTTTTATCAAATACTAATTTGTGAAAAAACTATAACGGTGCTAGCTCTAATATTTGGGTACTAGCTGGTGCTAGCTATATAGATTAAGGAGCTCGCTTTTGGAGTCACACTAATAACTGGGGGGGGGGCTAGCTTTACCTTAGGCCCCCCCTACGTTTAAATATGAATTTGTGATAAAATTGTAATGGTGCTAGCTTTAATATTTGGGTGCTAGCCGGTGCTAGCTCCATAGATTCGGGAGCTAACTTTTTGGCCAAAAATTTTAACTGGGGGGAGGCCAAAGTAACGGAGCCTTAAAAACACTGCAAATCACGTCGAGAATTAAAGGTAGACTTAATTAATCAACTTGACGTTAATATTAGCACACAAACTGTAGCTGGGTGTGGCCTGAAAGAATTTGAATTGCACGCAAAAAAACAACTTCAAACAAATATTATGAACCAAAATCGTTTAAAATTTGCAAAAATGTTTGTCAAATTGAAAACTGAAAATAGAGTAATTTTATCAAACGCAACGTAGAGTTAACTTACCTAAATCGTACCTGCTAAAGAGAAGCTGTCATAAATGTCTAAAAAAATTGCTGAAAAAAATTGTAATTGCAGCACCATAAATTTTATTAACATAGCTAATATTTGAACGTACGGAAATATAAAAAAAACTTATTTTAACCCTTACGTTACCAACGGGGTACCCAGGTGCCCATCGCCGTACATTTTGTTCAATAACTTTTTCCATAATAAAAATTTGGTAAAATCCTCTCGGATCCCCACCATTTGACCGATTTTCTATAGAAATATGCACTGAAAAGTTTTGTTTTGTTTTTTTAACTAAGAAAATTTCTAAATAGAAAAAAAGTACAAGTATATGCCAACCGGGTACCCGGGTACCCGCATATAATAATTCTTCAATTCAAGTACTATAATAATAAAACTAAAATATATTTTTATACAAAAAAGGAATAAATAACTATGAATAAATAAGTTATAATAAATAATAATAATTTTAAATTGTTTATTTATCAAATTCAAATTAAATTAAATCAAATAATAATAAATTATTACTTACTAAAATCTGAATTTCATTATTACAAAAAATATATAAAATTTTCACTTTATATGTGAAATGCAAATTTATGAACATCTATAAGGACCAATTTCATGATAAATTTTAAAGGAGGCGTTAAATTTAAAACCGCTTTTAAGACAAAATAAACCAATTATAATGATCAATTTGGTTTTAAAAGCGGTTTTAAATTTAACGTTTCCTTTAAAATTCATTATGAAATTGGCCCTATTGTTTACCTATTGTCCTATTGTTTACCACTTTATTGTTATTTTTCCGTTATAATACAATCAAAATAATAGCAGTGGTTACTTGTTTTTCGTATTTACAATAAATTTTCAAAAATTTAAAAGATATTTAAGTGTAAATACCTTTGTTAACCATTAATAAATCAATATCCATAAATTCCTTTTGTACCCTGGTTGGCCAATAGTGTAAATTTATTTGGTTGGTAACACAAGGGTTAACATAACAAAATGGAACAATTAATAAACATTGAAAAAGGAACGATTTATGATGATAGCTCCTAAATCGTACTAGACTATTCCGAAATCGAACCCTAGCTACTTTCGCCTTCTGGTAACCCAATTTTCTTTTTAAATTATTGCGTCCTTCATTCGTTTGGTTTTCTAACTCAACGTTATATGTGGAGACTCAGTAAGTGCTTTGCATCCGGTTGGTTTTTTAAAATGTCTTGTTGAAATTTTACAAATTGGGGACAATGTTTCTATAATCAGCTTTTATCGATGATTTTCTGGGTTTTATTACATTATTTTCATAATGACGTGCAGGAATTGCTTGTAGAAGATCCACGCTCAGGTTAAAATACCGGTACGAAAGCATCCATAGTACGAAATGGATCATATACCTCTATAGTTTATAACTCACATTGCTAGCTATCAAATTGAATATTATACAAATGACATCAATGTAAATTATTGTAGCTTCCCTTATTCTATGATGTCCTTGCGCCATAATACCCTGATATTTTTAAATTATTTCATTTCATTTAAATAACTTAATATTATCAATAAAGAAAATAATTTAAATCTATTTTTTTATAGGATTGGTTCTCTTCCATACTATCCAAATTTTCTGGCAGAAGAAATACCCTGAAAAGTGCTCCAGGTGATACTAAAGAACTTCAAAATATGCTCCCATCATCGATAGTTATTGGGTCTAAATCAAAACAACCGAAACCAGATCACGAAGTTTGTTTAATGACTGAAAGTCCGTTTAGAATACTTAGGGTAAGTTTGTAAAATAATAAGTAAGTTAGTTTGCACATTGCAAAGTTAAAGGACTCATTCATATTATGTCGCATCCACTTTAAATTGTTCAGTTCATGAACTGGAACCAAATCTATAGGAACTAAAAGAACAAAGACTTCGACTCTTAATACACTTTTTAGGAAGACCAACCAATTTTTCAGCTGAATATAATTAGAAATTAATAACCAATTTGAGTAATTATTTGTAATGTATTATTTTCTCTAAAATGTTATCAAAATAAAGTTGTAACCCATTAAATAACGATGTGCGCTTTGCGATACACTGCTGTTTAGTAAAAGCGTAAAAGTTAGTCGGCTAAGGCCTAATTCACGAAGCGCCGAAGTCAACTATACGATAAGTGCTTGTTCACAATGTACGTAAGACATAAAACGTACATAAGCGCAAAACGTAATTTGTACATAAAACCAACATAAGCCGTAAAATTGTTCACAATGTACGTAATAATTATGTCAACATACGCTTGCGCAATCGACCAAAAATATTTTTAAATTCAAACTATTGAAAATAAAATTGCATCAAATTAATTATTTTGGCACTTATTTGCTTAAAATATGAGTTCACAATTCTAAATTAAATCAATAAATAACAAATAAACTTATTTTAAGGACTTTAATTGATAAAAATTATGTTATGTCAATTTAATTCAATTTATAACCAAACACTACCAACTTCAAACCACAAATTTCACTTGAATATATTATAAGATTTACGTAAAACATACATAAACGAAATTTGAACATAAAAACTACGTAAACGTAAAAGCTCCGTAAGCACATTGTGAACATTGCATTGATTTTACATATGTTCAACTTTACGTCTTATGTATGTTTTATGTAGGTTTTACGTTTTACGTACATTGTGAACAAGCACTAAGGCCGAGACTATAATCAAGGTTGACACCGAAGTACATAATTATTATGTATAATGTATACCATTTCATGCACAATCAGTTAGTAAATGACAAATCAAATAATTAATAGTTTTATTAAACTTGTTTCTATTTCATTAAACAACATCAGTTAGCATTCTAACTAATACTAAATTTTAATAAGTTGGAAAATAGTCTTCCCGACCTGCAATAGCGCATTGTCGGTGGCCAGAAAAGGAACCAACAAAAAATGTGCGTCAAAGTACTAGTTATGTTATGTCAAGTGTGAAGTATGTACAATTATTGTTAGCTTTCATCATAATTTATTGTAAATTATTTTACTTATTATTATTAAAAATTACTTAAGCACAAATATAAAAGAAAACGGAAACAAATCTGTAAATTTTTTGCCTATAAAATAATTATTGCTAATTTAACACAAATAAACACTTATTTTTAAACAGCAATTTGTTTATATTTTATAATTTATACCAACTAGATCAATCCATAAACTACTTTTTATTGACTTTTTATATTCAAAAATTTAATTTAATTAGATTTAGGCAAGGACAGCTTTGATATGGAATTTAAAAATAAATTGATAAAAGATCAGCTTTCGCTGTCGAGACTTTGGGCCTTCGTAGTAGCGATAGAAAGATTTTGATGGATTGAATCGGTCGTCTTTTAATCGAGGTGTCGTAGAGCGCATAGAATTTCAATGCAAAGGATTAATTTGTGCATTCAAAAAGGAAATTCTTCTCTGATGCTATAGCTGATACCTACAGGAAACCATTTGTTGTACTTATTATTTCTGATATTGATATCAGAATCAATCTCAAACAACGTGCATTGAAGTTTTAAGTAATAAATACAATTAACGCAAAGAGCGATAGACACATCATATACTGCTTCTTAGACTTCCTAGTCATCACAACATATGTTTCTGACTCATTAGTCGTCATCAGTATCGCTTACTTTTTGTAAGCACTTAATTGTGTGCACCTAATCGGCGTGCTGGAGAAAGCACGTTGGCAAAGTCTTTGCGTTTTGTAGTAAAGTGTATTTAACAGTCCATATGGCTTAATTGACCAGTAACCAGGTGCATAAAATTTCTGTTATTATTATTAATTTATAATTTATTGTAAACGAAACAAGCAGTGTGTATAATATAATAGATTCAATTTCAAATTATTTGCTATTAATTTGTTATTAGCAAACTGATTGTGAATAAAAAAATAGTATACCAGTTTTGGTGTCAAGCTTCATTCCAGCGCAGCGTCGCGCTTACAGCTTACGCTGAGGCTTCGCGTGCATCAGTCAACTGACTTAGCGCTCCGCTATAATGAAGCATTTTCCACCTCGGCAATATTTATAATACTGTTATTATTATACTTCACTTTTCAACCGGCGGAAAATTTTGTTTACTACTTTACTTTCCGATCGTTATTAAAATATTAGTTAGAAGTATGCAGATTTCATCTTGGTCAGTCAAGCACTGCATCGTTCTCTCCTAAGAATCGGTTTAAAAAAGTGCGTTTACTTGCGAGTTATCATAGGATTTCTCCTTCAAATCGTCATGAGCAAATTTTCACCGTTTACATTGCACAATTTATCATAAAGAAAAATTAAAAATTTAAGGTTATTTACTTGCTAAACAAATTGAACGAAGTGAATATTATGTAGGTAGGTACGTGTAATAGAGTAATTATTATATTTACATATTATATACATTAGGGGTATTCACAGTTCGTTGTATTTAGTCTAGTATTTTTACAATGTTGTATAGTTACGAGATACGAGATTCTACGAATAAAGTGTAAAACACAGGATTAGTGCACATCCAAACCAATTAACAGTCAGCTTGCTTAATGAACAAACCGTCACGCGTAGGCTAAAAAGATTCAAGCCACAAGACTTAATAAGTAGATTTAATATGTAATTATTAATTTGAGTTTACAAAAGTTGCCCGGCTACAAAAGTAATTCATGTGAATTAATTTTCTTTAAAGGTATGACCTAGTGAGATTATACCTAAAAATGTTATTGATATTTGTTAAACCATTTACTTATTGTTTTAGGACAGATTGTAAATTCCCTGGGTTGTTAATAAAAAAAAAAAAAAAAAGTGCACATGGTCAAACGTTTAAACAAAACTTGCGATAGGGACGATTATTTTATCAAACAAACCAAATGTTGTACGTGTTTTCAAATAATTATCTTTTATAAAATAAAAATTTGCACATTTGTTAACATTATTTTTAAAATTGAACGTCACATTGAAATTAAATTTGATAAAAATAAAATTTTATAACAATAAAATTAAATTGAAATCCTTCGACAAATTCTATAAATGGAAGGAGACAGACGACAAAGCCTTGAAGCAAGCCCACAATTTAACCCGGAAGCTAATAGTACGCAAGTTCGTTCGGAACCACAAGCGGAAGATGCCAGTCTCTCAATGCAATGGATGACAAAGATGTTTGAAGGCATCAGAGAGGATAATAAAAAACAACAAGAAAATATTAACCTTAAATTCGAAAAAAACGAAGAAAAATTAGAAGGCATCAGAAATGATAACAAAAAACAAGAAGAAAAATTAGAAGACATCTACAAAAAATTAGACTCCATAAATAAAACCTGCGAAAAGGCTCATGCTGACACTCAACATAAGATAGATGAACTTGAATTTAAAATATGCAATATTGATCATGAAACCATAAAAAAAAGGAGGTTAAAATTTTATTAGAACCGATATGCAGGGATGTTATGATTAGAGAAATTTTAGAAGATGACATGGTTAAACCAAATTTTAAACAAACCATTGAAGAACATGTGTGGAACAAAACGATCGATGAAAATGTATTCACAAAGGCAATTGAAACCAGGGTAGACAATAACATGTCATTACTACAGCTGGGAGAAAGAAAAAACCACGAGAAAATTAACAGTATAGAAAAATGGGCTAAACAAACAGTCAAATAAACCAACTTAAAAAAAATTTACAAGAAGATGTGATCATGAAAGTGCGCGAGAAAATAATGCTACTTTCGGTTCAACGTATTCGCTTGAATCTTCTTTGATGAAAACGATGGTTCAGGAAATGAATTTCAATAGCCACTATGACAAGTTACCAAAATTTTTCGGAGATGGAAAGTATAATCCGAAATTATTTATCAAGAACATAAGACACATGACAGACAAAATTTATGATGTTACCAAATTAAAGGGTGTTTTGAGATCGCTATTAAAAGGAAATGCAGAAAATTGGTTCGGCATTATTGAAGACGATTTAGAAAATTTCGAAGAATTTAAACATTTGTTCCTGAAACAATTTTGGGGAGAAGCGAAACAACAAAAAGTCCGAGACAATTTAATCGCAGGAAAGTACAGAGGCATGATGGACCAAACCAGATGCGATTATGCACTTCGAAAAATAAACGCAGTCAAGCAGCTTGATCCTCCATTTACCGAATGTGACATTATAACTAATTTAGCAAAACATTTTGAATACGAAGTACACAATCGAGTGGTGATTGAAAATGTAAACACTGCGGATCAATTCATCGAATTATTAAAAAGGTTTGATCAACTTGGTAACAACAATATCAGAAGCAATTATAATCCAACATTCGACACATGAAAGAGGTTTGGACATAACAACAATAACAGATTTAATAATAATAACAACGACAACAGATTTAACATTAACGACACTCGCGCAAATAATAATTTTGGATCAGGTAATAACAACCGCAGTTACAACCCGAGATTTTCGAACTACAATAATGGGCAACGTTATCAAAGCAATTTTAACAATAATGGTTACCGACAAAATAATCAAGAAACTGGTGACAATGAAAATTCGAGTAATCAACAAAACCAAGTCAACCATTTTCGACGAGAATCACCAAACAATTCTCCGATAAATAATTCAAGAGAACCAACTGAAACAAGAAGTCAACAAGCGCCAGAAAATTCGTCCTCATCCGAAGTGACGACAATTCCGGATTTTCAATAAGAGATAAACCGATAATGATAAATTCCTATCAACACCAAAAGGAATTTATAAAAGAGGCAAGTGGATCCAACTTGGAAAACAGAGAAAACAATCTACCGTACATTTGGATAAGAATCAACAACGTTTTGGTAAAAGCTTTAGTGGACACTGGAGTGGAAGTGTCGTTAATAAGAGAAGAACTAATTAATTTAAATTCAGAAAAATTTGAGAAAAAAATTGTTAAAACCAACCCTATAAATTTAATAACCGTGAACAATAAGAAATTTTTGAAAGAAAATAAAATACTAATGGTGAACATCGAAGTAGGAAATTTAGCGATAATGGAAAGCATTTTAGTAATAAATGATCTGAGTATGGATTGCATTTTGGGTGTAGATTTGTTAGCAAAATTAAATATCAAAATAGATGTCTTAAGTAAAAAAATAACTGTATGCGATAAGGAAGTTGAATGGATTGAGGATAGTAAAGATGAAGTTGATGATGATGATGATGTAATTATAATTAATAATGTTAGTAAGGGAGATGATGAGATTATGTTAGATTGTGAAGAAGATTATTTAAATACAGTTAAAAATTTATTAAAAGGACACGAAAATTTGATAAATGTGAAAGCACAAATCGCACACGCGCACACACACAGACTACATGTAAACAAAGATGCTATTTTTAATTGCAAGAATTATCGGATACCGAGAGCGTACAAAGAACAGGTGTGGGAAGAGATAAATAAAATGCTACTAGATGGTATAATAAGAGAAGCTAGTACATCCTACATAAGCCCATTAGTAATTGTTAAGGAAAAAGACGGTAGTATTCGCATATGTTTAGATGCTCGAGCGATAAATGAAATTTGTTCAAAACAATATGAAGCACCGCAGGGTATGGAAAATTTAGTTGGAAGAGTAAGGGGTAAATCAACATTCTCAAAATTGGATTTGAAAAATAGTTTTTGGCTAATACCGTTAGATGTGGATTCGCAGAAGTACACCGGATTTAGTGTGGATGGACACACGTTTGTTTTCAAGGTGGTTCCTTTCGGTTTATCTACGAGTAGCAGTGCACTTGTCAAGAGTATGCAAAAAATTTTAACGAGGTATGAAGAATTTTGTGTTCATTACATAGATGACATCTTAATATTTAGCGACGATGAAATACAACATAAGAAACATCTCGAAACAATTTTAGAAGCATTAGATGAAGCTGGCTTAAAGTTAAATATTACCAAATGTCAATTTTTTAAGAAGAAAGTAAATTACTTGGGTTTTATTGTCACTGAAGAGAAGGTTGAAATTGATAATCAACGCATCGAAGAAATCAAAGAGTATCCACGACCGAAGAATTTAAAAACATTAAGAGGGTTTTTAGGGGTACTAAATTATTACAAACGATTCGTACCGGAATACTCCGACAAATTATTACCTTTATTGGAATTGTTGAGAAAACACACCAAATGGAAGTGGACCGAAGAACAAGAAAAAGCATTCGTTATTTTGAAAAACACGTTGTACGAAAACATGAGTTTAATACATCCAGATTTTAAAAAAGGTTTTATACTACGAACAGATGCTTCAAATTTTGCAGTTTCGGCAGCGCTTTTACAAGTTCATGAGGGGTTGGAAGTTCCAATTCAATTAGCATCTCGAGTCTTACGGAAGAGTGAGATGAACTACACGGTGAGCGAGAAGGAGATGTTAGCAATTGTGTTTGGCCTTAGAAAATTAAGATTTTACCTCATCGGGAACAAATTCGAGATACAAACTGACCATGCAGCTTTAAGGTCGTATCTCACCTAACAGCACAGCATAGGATCAGCGACTGATCATCACCAGCAAATTTTATTTCTTATGTGTATTTAAATGTAAATGCACTCACCTAACAGCATAAGCACGTCTCCTGCACGGCACGTCAACGCCTCAACCACCCGACATTTCTCCGAGAGAATATTTTGCGGACGCCGTGCTTGTCATGTGCTGATGCCGTGCGGATTCCGTACACTCACTTATCATCACATTTCGCTTAGTACAATTTTACAAATTGTTTATGTAAGTATATTTTACTATTGCATTAGTCTTATAGCAATTTTAAAAGAGTGCAGGTAATGAACAAAATGAATTCTGAAAAACTTATAGAGGCAGTTCGAAACTATACTTATTTATATGATATAAGTGATAGTAAATATAGCGATTCTAAAAAAAAAGAAATGGCTTGGCAAGAAGTAGGAAAAAATTTGGATCAGCCAGGTAAATACATTAATACATTTATTAGAAACTCGATAAACTTATAAACTCTATTGTATACTTTGATCTTATACCGATTCCGCGGCGGTGCTGTTCCTGTGCTGAGGAACAAAATCAACGCAAAAGAAGTTTTGATTGCTTTGAACAGGTTGCACACTGGTAAAAGACCATTTACGACAAGATGTGTGTCTGAAGCACAAAAAATTGATTCGTTAAGAAATTTGAAAGAAAAAATCCAACAAAACGACAACTATTATAAAGATTACGAAATTAAAAAGGGGTTTATAATTAAAAACGTGAATGACTCCGAGTTGTATGTAATTGATAAACAATTAACGAAAATGGTTTCTAAAGAATTGCACGAAAGCTATGGACACATTGGTCTCAAGAAAACGTGGTTGTTATTCCGAGAAAATTATTACAGCAAAAAAGATCGAAAAATTATAAAAGAAGTCATCGTAGAGTGTCGTTTATGTTTATTAGGAAAATTCAAAAACTATCACAATAAAAATTTAGTACAAAGCATGAAGGTAAATGCAATCGGAGATGTAATTGCAATTGATTACATTGGCAATCTTATTGAAAGTGGACCAGGTCAGCGTAACATTTTAGTCATAGTAGATGCCTTTAGCAAGTTCGTAAAACTTTATCCGACGAGATCATGCACCACGGAGCAAACGATCGAATTAATAGAAGATTTCATCGACACGGTTATCAAACCTAAAACCATTTTGGCAGATAATGCGAGTTATTTCAACAACCAAAAGTTTAAAAATCATTGGGAAGAAAAAGATATTAAAGTGTTTTTTTGCGCCATAAGGCATCCTCAAGCGAATCTTAGCGAAAGATATGTGCAAGAAGTTACAAAATTTTTACGTCTTCTTACCTACGGGAACAATTTATTGTGGTTCGACAATTTACACAAAGTTGAGAAATTTATTAATGAGACACCTCACACCTTAACGGAACAAACACCATTTTATGTGATGACAGGAAGATTGCCTGAGAGACCTTGGATAAGGGATGAACAAGAATTAAATTATAACAAAATTTTAGATCAGATTCGTGAGAAAATGAGAAAATATAATGAAAATTATGAAAGAAAAATGAATGGGCTTATCAGAAAGAAAACTACATTTGAAATAGGTGATCAAGTCATAGTAAAAAGTCTTCGGGTGGGAAAGAGATCGCAAAATCAATGTGCGAAATTGCTACTACCATACGAAGGGCCATATTTTATAAACAAGAAGGTAGGAGAAAATACCTATGAACTGGTCAATCCAGTAACGAACACGATAAGAGGCAGATTCAATTTGTGCGACATTTATGAATTTGTCGACAAAGGGGGTTAGATAAAATTTAAGTTGAAATTTAGTAAAGCGTTAATTTTGGTTTGATTTGAAAAATTTAAGTTAGTTTAGTTTGATAATTATGATATTACATTATTTTAATAAAATTAATATTTTGTAAATTGAAAATGACTAGTTAATTTTCTTTAAAAAAATAAATTTTCTTTTTGACTTTTTAAAATTATTTTGTTTAAATAAAATCAAAGGGGTAAAATGTCATGTTTCAATTTAGACCCAGATCTTTAATTATGATTTATCATTTTAAAACAAGAATAAAAGTTAAAACCTTTATAATTTAATTTTGTTAAAAGGACTTGAGTTCATTCTTTAATTGATTTTATGATGATAATTATTTCGGTTTCACATATTTTTGATTTTTTATATAAAAGAAGGCACGTTTGATAGCTTGTTTTGCAATTTTCCAGCATTTTAAAATTAAAAGATGTTTTTGGTCCACGATCTTTAAATGAAAAGACAAACGCCAAATTTATCAAAGGAACCGATTGGCATTCAAAAATTTGTTAATTATTTTAATCAAATGTTTTAATAATAAAAGTGAAAGTGAATGCGTGAATGAAATTAAATAGTGCGCCGAATCGACAAAAATTCCACCACTACAAATTCTAACGTTAAAAATTTGCTAACTAACAAAATTAAAGGAGGGAGAAAAATTTTAAAAGTAATTCATTCTGGGTAAAACCGTCAACCAGTCAAGTTCGGAAATTTTAAAGCCCAGGGTCAAAAATTCAAGTTTTTAATTTAATTGCAACTGACAAAAATGCAATCGAGTTACTTTACTTACCTGAAGATTGCAAATTCAGAGTAAGGGTGTTTGTGCCATTTCGTTGAAACCAAGAATTGAATCCACATTTGACCAGATATTATGACCAACAATTAACGTAGCAGATGTACCAATAGATGATTGGAAAAAGCGGTAGCAAATCACAACAGATGAGCAGAATAAACAGCAGCAAATTTTAAGAAAACTCCAAACAAATAGGGTGAGAACATTTTAAAAGCGCAAAAACCATTAATTTTACGTTTAGTGACACCACGATAAAATTGATTATTTGATGTTTGTATTATTTTGCCACAAAATTTGGAACTTTATCTAGCAGTTGAAAAAATTACTAAATAAATTTGATTTAATTTCCAAATTCGGTGTATTTGTTTTATTTGGTGAGCCGATGTTATGCGGTTTAAGATCAAAAACATCACAATTTACTATAACAATTTATAAATTACAACTTAATCAAACTGTGCCTTTTTGTAATATTTTGAAATTTCGTTTTATGACTGATTAAATTACATTTGATTTAAATAACTTGCTTAATTTTTCATCGTAAAAATAATTAAAAGAATCGCAAGCTTTAAAAATAGTGATGGGTATTCCAAAGGTAACTATTTAAGTTTTTTTTTGTATTACGATACATTTTACGCTTTAGAACATCGCAATATAGGTATACATACATACTGCAGTGAACTTCACTTGAGCTCACTACTCTCTTATTAGGGATCAGAAGTAGTTATTAAAACTATTTCGCTAGACCTAAATTTTCTATAACACCATCCAAAAATAGTTTCCCCATATACTCGTTCTTAGCGCAAATTGATTATATTATAGAGCGTACAAATTTACCTGCACATGAAAAAGATCTTATCAGGGGGAAAATTATCAATATTTCGCACAATTATATTAATAAAACAGATGAGGATGATCCGATTGACAAACAAGTTTGGACTACTGAACAATTTTTTAAGAAAAACCCTCACCTGTTAGTACTGAGAGCTGATAAGGGTAATTCGACCGTATTGATGCATAGAACTGAATACGAGAATAAAATGCGCGAACTATTTAGTGATACCAAGACTTATAAAAAGCTGAACAAAGACCCTAAGATCACCATACAAGGGAAATTTAACAAAATTATACAACAACTTTATGATAATGGACAAAATGTCATGTTTCATTTTGAACTCACATCTTTTGGTATAAATAAATTTTTTTAAAACAGGGATTAATTTTGAAACATTTAATTAGATAAATTTTGTTTTAAGAATATGAGATTTTTCTTTAAAATAAACTTCCATGATGATGAATGGTTCGGTTTCATATTTTTTTGATAACAATTAAGTAAAATCAAAAAGCACAGCTTGGGAAACTTTGAATTAAATCTTCAACAATTATGAATAAAAAAGATGTTTTTGGTCCAAGATCTTTGAATGAAAAGACAAATGCCAAATTTAACAAGGAAATCGATCGGTATTCAATCAATTATAATGCGCCGAATCTGCAATCCCACCACTATAAGTTCGAGAATTAAAAGTTTTCTGAGTCACAAAAATCAAAGAGGGAGAAAAATTTAAAAAGTAATTCATTCTGGGCAAGGCCGTCATTTCGTCAAGTTCGAAATTTAAGAGCCCAGAGTCAATAATTTAAATAAATTGAATTTTAAATATAATTGATAAATAGATACTATTAAAATATTTTACTTACCTGGAGATTACAAATTCAGAGTAAAAGTGCTTATGCAAATAATTTCTACAGAAAGAAGAAGAATCAAAAATGTATTCACGACAGAAGGTGAAATGATGAAAACGTACAACAATAAACTAAAGAAAACTTCAAACAAAGGGTGAGAAGTTTTAAAAAGCGCAGGAGCGATTAATTTTTCGTTAAGCGAAACCACGATAAAATTGATTTATTAAAATTTGTATTTTTGCCATCAAAATTGCAACTTTATCTAGATAGTTGAAAGAGTTACTAAATCTTAAATGTGATTAAAGTTGCAATTCGATGAAATTGATTTATTTGGTAAACCGATGTAATACGGAATAAGATTAAAAACATCAAAAATTTGAAACTTTTTATGCTATACGAAATTTGCCTAGCTGTGAAATTTGTAAAATTAGAATTTGTTTAACTTTCGATTATTATAAAAATTATAAATTGACAAACTTGCTTTAATTATTCAACATCAAAATAAGTTAAAGGAATCGCAAGCTTATAACAAAAGGGATGGATGTTCAAAAAGGTAATTAATTATGTTTTCTTTCGCTTCAAAACAATTTTACGCATTTGGACATCGCCATATAGATATAACCACCAAAAAGGCTCTCACTAAGTATAACGCTCAAGTTCCCAAGGCTTACGGTCTTCCCAAGGTGCATAAAGAAGGTACCCCGTTACGCCCAATCATTAGTTGTGTGGAGTGCCCCTCCACTCCCCTTGAGAATCAAGGATAGAACCCCCATATTAGATAGGGCGAACGTGGTATATCGGATCAGGTGTGATTGTGGCAAATACTACATCGGCCAAACCAAACTAAAACTTTATTCTAGGGTCAAGCAACACCTGTGTGACATACGAAATGGATAAAAAAAAACTGGTTTGGCCGAACATATGAATCACAATAATCACAGTTTTGACACCGCCGAGGTGAAAGTGCTCGAGCCGGAATACATTACTACAGAAAAACATTTATGGAAGCTGCTTATATAACCACTACGGCGGACAATGTGAACAAGCAGACAGATTACAGATTCATCAATGTTGGATACCGCGACTCAGAAGATATGACCACAAAGTACACAAAACTTAAAACATCTGTGTATATTTTGCCCTTCTTTGGTTTTGGAAAGTTTGTCTTGTGGTTACTGTTTTGAATTTTTTATAAACTTTTTGCGGACGTATTTGTGGGAGATAATGAGCGGGATTTTTGAAAAATTGATGGATAACGTTATCCATTCAATTTGATTGGTCTCGTCTTTGTATGTTGCGGATACACAGTTTTAATCTTATCACATATTATATTTGTGTGCATTTTAGCTAGAGAAAATTATTTACACTAAATGTTGATTTATTTAAATGTTTGTGACTTTTTTATATTTTTGCATTGTAAATTTTATTGTTTTGACATCGTTGATTGTAACCGTCACTGACTCTATGTCTCTCCTACCTTTTTTCGATCTTATTATTTATCAAACCAATTTACATCTTGTTTTGTGAGGTGAGTGTACTTAGCTTCTGTAAAGTGCTAGGATAATGTGTTCTTTTCACTTCTAGTCCTGAAGATGGAAACATAAAGTTGTTCCAAACGTTGACTCAACAAATCATTGTTGTTTGATTGAATTTTCCACGATCCCAAGATCCTCTAATCTAATATTAATAGGGATCGTTGGTTCTCGAAATAAAAATGGATACATGTAAAACAATAAAAAAACTGACGATATACTAAAATGACGTATTTATTTGTAACCGGATAAAATAACACAATTAATATAAAAGATTTAAAAGATATAAAAGATATAAAAGAAATTAATATAAATTTTTAATTCAGCATCCGCGGATTAAAAAAATGCAACCACTTCTTGTATTCGCGACTGAAAATTCTTTATTCGCCAATACTCTACATACTATATGCATATATACAATTTTTAATCAGTGAATAACGTAACCACGAATAAGAATTCTTCACTGTATTTAACTTATGAATAAATTAAAAATAATACCATTACAACTCTCGATTAGATGCGGTAGTCCCCATTCTTCCAGAATACTTTCAACTTCCTTGACATCTATTTTTTAGAACTATAATTTCAGTAATGTAAAAACTACACACGTACAATAATCAAGTTACTTACATTTAAACAAATAATTTATTACTGGAATGTAATCCACGATGTACAATACAAGAACAAACGTCTTTGTATTCACTTCGTTACATGAATTACATTGCTATGAATTTAACGTATTATAATGTATGAATTTGAAAGTATTACAATAATTTTGCCAAATACCTAATAGGTATGTGCAATTAAAATAAGCGTTCAGATTTAAGATAATACAAATTATCAGATAATTACTAAATTATGAAATAACATAATATAGATTATTATCAAATCCGTATGCATTAAAATATAATTATTATTATATCAAAACAAATAATTCTACAAGGTTAACGCTTAAATAAATATACTAAACATAAAATTATTAGAATCTTTTTTTCTTATAGATGACCTTGAGCAAATAACGGTACAATACAATCCAGTATCAAAATATCATCCATCGGTATGTGATCCTAAGTTTAGTTTTTTTTATTGGATATTGTAAACTTTCGCATCATTGATTTAATTGCCAAATATGAATTATTTAACAACTTTTAAACTGGCAAATCTTTCAATTTTTATAAAATGTTATAATTCTTTAAGTATTATTCTTTAATAATTAACTTTATAAATTTGATTATTTGATTCGGCGTAGAAGAGTGGCCCAGAGGATTGTATTAAGAATTGATGTACGCATCACCAGGTTTCGTCAGTTGCACGGTTGTGCTCGAATTTTCCAGACTTAGAAAAGTCAAAGTTTCGTGACGGTAGAAAACAATCGTCTATATTTTATTATTATTACTAAATTGTATGATAATTGTACCTTATTTCTTCATTTTTATACCGCAGCAATTTCACTTTGATTAAAGGCATGATTTTATTGCACGTAGTAATCTAGTTTTCTAAATTATATTTCAAAATTATTTTAAAAAGTTCCAAAACTTTTTAAAAATCTCACTGTTAGTTTGAATGTACACATATTTGCAAACCCAACATTTATATTATACGTGGAATTGATTTATTAATAGAAGAAAAATAATGCATTTACACATACTAGATCTTAACGGATTTAATCTTTGGAAACAACGTAAATATTCTGAAGTTTTAGGAGCAGGGAAAGTTTAATTTCAAGTATTCTACCAACACGCAAGTAACATTTAGTTTAAAATAAATCAGTATTAATTACTACTGAAAATGAAAGAAACACTCTCACTTAGTGGTTCAATTAGAATTCCAAAGAATTGGTATAAAGTGTTAGGATTCCATCAGGTTCCGAAAGTAACTACTGAAGAGTTATTACAAGTAGGTATAAATAATGTAAAATTGGAAGATATAATTAATGAAAATTTTAATTAATTTTTCAAGTCATTATTTTTTAATATTAAATTTTTTTTAACTTTTATTGATGATAATTATTTAATTTTTAACAAAAATATGGAAATAATTTGTTTATAGAACTTAGAACTTAGTATAAACGTATATTATGAACAATTTTCTATTTCTATTCATCCATTTTTTATATCTAACCACTTTACATTTTTAATGTTACCATAAAAATTAATAGAATACAATAATTGTTCCCAATTAAATTTTAAAAAATTTAATTTAATTTAATTTTAAAATTAATTGTATTGATCTATTTCTAATTTAAAAACAATTTAGCACTTATTTCTTGAACCCACTTTTATATAATATGTACGCCAAGATAAGAGAAGTTGGTAGTGTTCTCTCAGAGCTTTATAAGTCAAATTTCGTTCTACCATTGTAAATATAATACATTAGTTACTTAGGATATACTTGAAAACATCCCCATCTATTGTACTGTCAATTATACAAACAATATATTGTCTTGCTACGGGAAATTTGGCTCGTGGACAATTCGTTCCAGGACATTTTGCTACTACTCTCCGATTCTTATTAAATTTTTTCGATTATGTACTAAGATATTTAGTTAAATGTACCTGCTTCCACAGAATAGACAATTTACAATAGAATGGAAGGTGCAATGCCAAAAATTGAAAACCGTTTTTCGGCGTAGCCACACCGCACCGCCTGATAGTCAACTATAATATTCTAGAGAGAATTACCAGATAAAGTCGTTTAAAAAATTGGTTTAATTTCAAGTTACTATTTTATAACCATTAATATTTTATAAATTCATATAATAATGTATCCACAAAGCATTAATGATTATAAAATGGCAATTTATTAAGTAAAACCGATTAGTGGGAAATTGGATGGTCAAATAAAACACAGTTTTAATCGATCGGCAGCTCTATCCAGTCTAGAACAATTTATTGTTTATATTGGTTTGTACACTGTGGTGTTGATATTTGCTAAGTCTGGGTGACATTGTTACCAATTTTTTTTTAGATCCTGAAGAAGAGGAAAACTAAAACCTCGAAACGTCGATCGATTAAAACTGTGTTTTATTTGACTGTCCAATTTCCCACTAATCGGGTTTGCTTGATTATTTGTCATGGACGCGACTCAAGAAGTTAATATTATTTTATTGTTTACATTATTTATTTAACTTATTTGAGTGCATTGTATCAGAAATAGCATAAACTGATATTTACAAATTGTCTTGTTTTTCTCTAAAAAAAAATTTGAAGTTTAATATTGTAAAATAATAGCTTATTTGTTAAAGAATCAACGATAAAATTTTCTGTGGTTTCCTTATGGCCACATTCATCAGAATATAAGACTTACTTCTAAAAAACAGACCAAGTTTAGAGATTAAAAATATCATTTCATTTGCCAAATTCATTCTTGCGTAAAATATGTCTTCAACGGGAATTATTAAAGAAATCAAAATATATTCACAAATACATAATTTTATGGTAATTGTTACAGGTGGGGCAAGTTTGATATTTCAATATTTGGACAGCAAAAGTGCACAAGTTTAAAAAATACACAACTTTTCAAGTAGCGTACACTTTATAAAGTGTATACGTGGGAACAGTTCTAACAGATATATTTGCGCAATTTAAAAATATACCAAACGTTGCTCTTTATGAAGTGGTGCAATTTGAAGTATTCAATAATATGTAAAACATGAAATGAAACAAAAGTAATGGTGCCTGTACACTTGTACGTTTTAGTGGAGCAACTTGAAAACGGCACGTGGTATTCTTTTTAACATTAAATTATTTACATTAGATTATTAGAATACCTCCATGAATCCATGTGCTATTTACTTTTTTACTGTTTCATTTCCTCCTGTTTAACATATTCCACCATGCTTGCTACGTTATCCACACTTCTGATGCGTAATTCCAAATTGTCCTGAAGCGATGATTTCAAATTTAATACGATATACCGGAAACTACTCAATTTTAGCTACAACCTGCCACTTGCTTGAACCGTAGATGGTCTTTACGCGTTACCTAGCCTCGTTACCTAAAACGCAGTTCTCGAGAGCCTAGATTCGAAAAACATTGTGGATTCGGTTTAATTAGGTCCTTATCGTACTCAGATCTCATCTCAGCTAAATAGAAAAATAATGATGTTCTAGTGAATGTCACTTATGATACAAATAAAACTTCGAAGGAGTGTAGAGTCGATTTATTGTATAAACAAAGAGAGCAAATAATTAAGGTCGACATGTTTAATTAATTCACTAAATTAAGAGAAAAACATAATCAGCAAGTAAAACTAGCACGTAATCGAGGACTATGTACAAAATTAAAAAATGCAAAATTTTAAGAACTCAACAGAACGAAGTTATGCTCCAGCAAAGATTTATCGAACACCGAATTTTAAACACTCGGAATTATTGACTCAAAATAAAATCTGGCACACTGCATCATCCATAAACAAGTATATTATGCATCTCTATCAGACTTACCCTGAATGCGTCAGTACCACTAATTTCGCGAATCTGCAAGTATATTTTCTTGGTCAGGACCTTTCGAAATCAATATAACATTACTTCGTCATTCTATTGGTCTACCGTCCAGGAATGAAACTCTACAAAATGGAGAACACAAAATACTCATTAAAAAATCAACATGCCTGCCAGTTTCAAGGCTCATCAAACGAGTAAGTGTAATTACAAATCAATTACTCTCCACGGAAGCAACTTCTCATGTAATCATTTTCTTGAAAGTTGAGATTTGACATCCCAAAATATGAAGGTGGTAAAAACGGAAAATCTGTAAAGTTTGGCTCTCCAACTTGAAATGATATTTGGCCCACTATGCCTAAAAAACGCTTCACAAGAAAACATCCTCTTGTAAAAAAAAAACAACCATTGGGAATCAAAATCCAAAAAGAGATAAAATAAACCATTCTTCAACAAAATATCGTCAACCCGAAACTTCCCACAGCTGACAGATTTTAACAACGTCATCGTAAAACCAACAGTAATTCCAGGAAACCATATATATGGGTTGATAAAAGAATTCCCAACTGGATAAACCTCCATTTTACGACGACAAAAATATAAATTGATTATAAACCAAATACGAATATTTATAAAACCTATAAAATTTAAAAAAAAAACTAAAAATGGACAAGCACCAAGATTATTCGTCCATTCCATGCGAAATTTGAGTGTAATGGCGCTTATTAAAACTACACATATTATCAAAAACTAAAACGATCCAGCGGCGTAGCTTGAAAACGAAATGAAACGGTCAAAACTAAATTGACAGCTTACAACGGCATCGCAACAATAATAACAAGTTTAGTTCGGTTAACTTTTTGTAATACAGGTATAATAATATCTGTTATGATTCCATGATTAATAGAGTTAAATAAAATTTATTATCGGTATAAAATACTCAGAAAATTGCAAGACATTGCTACGAACTAATAAGTCAAAAATCGTCATCAATATAATATAAAAAAGAATAAATGTTTCAGAGCGTCTTTATCACTGATTTTGAATAATTGATTGAAAATTTTCTACCAACATGCTTTTTGAAATTTAACAGACCAGTAAATTATATTATACCAGGTGCTGAATCGAATAGCCGAACATAGGGAATTAACACGTAAAAACTTATTTATGCAATTTCCTGCTTCCTTAATTATTTTAGAGAAAAAATGAAACACACAAAAAGAATGCAGAAATATATACTACGAAGTATTAGATTTCATCTAACCTTTATTATAGGGTTAAAAAATGCTTCTAAAGTTTTTAAAATTTTCATTTATAAGCCTGGCCATGTAAGCTTCCAAGGTAATTATTTTGAAATTACCTTCGATCGAGGGGGGTATATGTCTACCTATCATAATTTTTAAATATTTTATGAATGTTACATCTTTTCGTAAAAAAATGATGTCAACATTGGTAATTTTCTTTTCTTATGAGGTCACGTACTATGTAAAAACAAGCAGAACCGATTACACTGTAAGTTCATAAAAAGTTTTTCTTTTTCATTTAAATTTTCAAAATCCAAATATGCAAACTGAAAAATAATTTTAATTTAAACAAAACAATTTTTCTGTATAAATTGGCAAGTCCAATTAAGGACTGTTTTAAAACCTCATTTCTCGAGCATAATTTCTCGAAAAACGTGATATAAATTTCAATACGTTTTAATAAGAGATACTTATGTACATATTTTAATTATTATGCTACAGATCATTTTTATATCAAAAACAATTCATATTGCTGCTCAAAGCAATATATAATTGAAATGTAAATTTACACAATTTATGTATAAATACACCATGTAGCTTGTGACTTATTCGATTTTACTGGGTAAAAGATATTGTAAATTTAAAATTTGCTCCAAGCCACTTCATTAATTTCTGGCAGCAATAAGATGATAAATCATATACGTAAAATTTATATTTCACAGCTCTTTTTGAGATTTGCTCGAAAAGTGAGGGTCCTTCAAATACATCTTAAATACACATAATAAGGTGGAACTCGGATGACTGCAGTTCTTAGGCTTCTGTACAGATACCCTTCTGGTTAAACTTTAAATACATGTAAATTATAAAAGATCAATCGTAAACTCTCTAAACTCAGCAAATTTTTATAATTTGACTAAAAAAGTTGAGTAAATTATCCAGAAATCTATTGATCATCTCGCTAAATCACTACAAATGATTTTTTTATTTACAATATCAATAATTCATTTTCAAATGAGACTGTTGCGGAAATTCGCCTTCTATTATTTCATCCCCACTAAGCGCGAGCTTCCCTTTCTTAAGTGCAGTGCAAGATTGACTGCCAAGATTAATATATTACAAGATCCTTATTTTACAGTCCACATAAAGTATTGTTTTGTAGTTTAAAAATAAGAGAATAGTTTCTAACGCATTGTTTATTTACAATCAACATCACCACCAATATGAAGCAACTATCATTTTTTCATTAACCAGAAATGTGATTTGAACGTATATTATGTTATGTAGAAAAATGCACAATTGAATAATTTGTTAAATTTTACTGCCTCCTAGAAAATATGGATAATGATAGTTATGCCTATTGGCATAGGAAGTGCCCATTCAATTTTGCATTATTTGGCATATTACACTTTATGCATTCCATTCCTTCTATATTTACACCAATCAATAACAAAAAATACGGGTTACGACATCTATAACTCGGCAATATAATTAATATTAACTCAGTTTACAAAATTTTGACGGTTACGCCTTTTAGCTTATGCGGCTTTTAAGGTTGTTAAGAAGAAAATCGAAGTAAATGAAAAGATTTTGAAATTTTTACAATATATTATTTGAATAATAAAGAAACTTCTGGCAAAGTTTGAACTTAATCCTGTTTTTTGTTATCGAAATAAAAAATGTCAAAGTTACGTTTTTACATTGCTGTAAATGCACGGGACGGGATTGTCATTACTTCGACATCAGAAATGTCATCATTACAAAAATTTGCCAAAATATTTATGAAAGTCTTACAAATAAGTGTACCAAATTTCAAAAAAGTCCTGCTTTTAGTTTCCGAGAAAATTAAGTTTTTATTCAAAAAAATAGTTGAAAAGCTATCTAGATTCGATAGCTCTTCAAGAAAAGTTTTTTAAAATGAGTAAAAAAAACGTTCAACTGACCAAAACTCTTTAAATGAATAAAATTAAGAACTAAATTATTTAAAACTAAGTATTTTTAATAAAAAACACATATTTTCAACAAATTTAACCACCAGTGTAATAAACAAATTAAAACAATAGATACTAATAAAATATGCTCTTAATTCAAGATTACAGTAATAATTAAATATTTAGGATAGTATGCTATATTTTTGCAAATAAAATCATTATTGGAATCGGCTAAATTCGGTGTTACCATCATCATCTGGATTCAATCGTATATTGGAGATAATATTTCAATTAATGGTATCTGTCAAAACATTTCGAATCCAATAAGAGTTTTATTTGCAATATATTATATCAATCTGCGAAATATGATTTTTAGGCATATTTATTTACCTATTTATTTCTTTATTTATTAATAACATTTAGGCATCAATTTAATAATTGTTAATCTAATTATAGTGATTTTTAATGCGTTAACTTATTGGGTGCTATGTATAAAGTAGAAGCAAATGCATTTAAATATTTAATTTCTTCTTTTAGTTTAGTTATTAGATACATTTTCATGGAAATAACTCGAACATGAAATTTTCACTTTAGAATCAGAAAAAAACCTTAAATTTTCTACAACAAATTCAAACAGCAACAACTTGATCAAAACATATTCCTAAACTACAAAATTTTAAATTGGCCGTATCCTGCACATCCTGTGCCCAAAATAGGTCATATCAAAATTACAGTAGGTAAAATTCTGCGCGAAGTATAAAAAAAAGTAAATGTGAAATTGTTTTAATTCGTTTAGAAATGTTAAAATAACTTTTAGATTTGAATGAACTTGCATCACATTATTCCTTTTACGTGAATGAAGAGACTTTGGAGATACACTTTTCTTATCGTTGCACTTCAAAAACTTTTTAATGGAGTTCGCTAAAGAAAAATATCTACCTTGATAAAATATATTGAACACACTTGTTTGTATTGTCTTCAAGTTCATGAAAAAATGTTTACTTGTAATCTCAAAAATATTTATTTGTGGACCGTTAACTTTAGTTCTTATCGGCTTGGTGTATTTAGAGCAACCGAATTTAAATTTTCTTGTATTTTGCTGGTTGAATTTGTCTGGTTATTCTTGATTTACTTTAAATAGCCAATTCCCATAAGCTACTTGGTTTTGTGCTGGTTTCGACTATTGCTTTTTGTTTTAAACTTTCTGTGCTGATTTAATTTTGGGCATTCAATTTCCTTGAGATTTTCACAAGGACTAACCAAAAAAGAATAAATTAAATTATATTGTCTCATTGCTATTTGTTAAAATTACACGAATGCTGAATAAAGGTTATCAGGACTCATGAGTCAAATATCTTTAAACCTCCATTTTTATTTTTCACATTTTTAGATTTTCGGTTTTTTTGGCTTAGCAAAATTTTATTAATTAATATATTAATTAATATATTAATTAATTATTAATTAATGAAGCTGACGGTTGTGTTGTTAGAACTTGCAGAGAAAAAGTGTTTTAGGAACTTTGAGTAAATATTTCGGTTGACAATATTTTTCTGGATTTTAACAAAATTTAAGGTAAAATATTTAGCTTAAAATATATAATATAATGGCGATCTCTTCGGAAACCCGTTAGTACCTATTAATCGCGTTAAAAAATTCATAAAACACTTTGTTTAAATAAAAAAGTATAATTGGCTGTACCCCGTTATTAGAAATAGAACGTCTAGTATTATATTGATTTTGATACAGCATTCATAACGATGGATAATACAAGTGCTTTAAGGAAATTATCTGCGTAAGAAATGGCAAAATGAAATCTGCAAATAAATATCTAGATAATATAAAAGTAGCAAGAAATGCTTTAAACGTCACAGTTTTATTGCGTACAAAATACAAGCTCTATTTGAACAAAAATTAAATTGACTTACTTAATATGTGGTTATGTAGTATGTAGGAAAATCAAATTTGCTCCAGAGGCTAAAAGTATGCGCTTCAAGTGAAAATGTAAATGAACACAGCATATGATATTAAAATTTTTAGATTTTATTAAAAGCATCAGTCGTGCCTGTCTGTGTGTCTAGGTGCAACGCAAATTGCTCAAGTTGACGTTAGCATTGCTACTTTGACAGTAGATAACTTGACACACGTTGTCGTAATAGTGAAGCTGGATACTTTTCATAACACAGTCCAAGACCTGGATCGTAAAAACCTCGTGGATTCTTAAGCAACTTGTCTTGATTTGACTCACATCAGCAGCGGAAAGAATGAGTTGATGTTACAAAGTCGCCAGTTATATAAAATTAAACTCCACAGAATGGAAAACCTTTTTAATGTGCGATATCATATTAATAAAGATGGGTGAACTTCTTATTATTTGTATCATAATCATATAACGAACACAAATTAAAACAACACAAAAAGTGCATGTAAAATTACTTTAGTAGTTTAAAAGTTAAAACAACTTTATTCTTATATAAGTTATAAAATTAAAAGAAATAGAAAATAAGTGCAACAATGAAAATAGATTATAAATAAATACGGAGTATTTATACAACCAATAATTTATATAGTATCAGATAAATGTATAGCAAAGAATAAACTAGAAAGAATAGAAAGGACGAGCAGATGAGAGAAGAAGAAAGATAATAATGCGAAAAATATTAGGACCAATAAGAGTCATAAGCAAAAAAGCTGACCCGTAATAAAGCATGAAATATTGAGAAAAACTGGTAAAGAAGATATAGTAGTAAATGTAATCAAATCGCTAAGACTGAGATGGTTTGGTGACATCACAAAAACTATGATAACTGGTGAAATTTTGTAAATATTCATAATATTGTAAGATTTTTTTTATTCGTGCGTTGGGGAGGGGAAATCCTCATGGACATCACCTGTGGGTGGTAGTGTCGGACTCTTACCGACTAAAACCCCCTCCGCTTAAAGCTAACTGCAGGAGCGTGGTATCCGTCGTTAGACAATGTATGGGGGGTATCAAACTACTTTTCCGTCCTAGGGCGCAAATATATTTTTATGTCCTAGGGCAAAATATGTGACCTTTTGCTACCGCCAATGAAAACCGCAATAGTAGATAAAGTAGCATTTACTTTAATTTCATTGAAATTGGAAAGCAAGTTTGATTTATTAAAATAAAAACTGTTAAATAATGATTATACACGACGATTAAATTCAATTATCGATGTGCGAAAAATAATTCAGTAGTAGCTTCATATCATTCAACGTAGAATTCAACGTTTTCAACATTTATTGCTTTTTTTTGTACTATATTAAAAATTAGATACTGTTAATTATAATTAAAATACGTCAATAAATCAAAAATCAAGCATTTTTATTATACAGATACAAAAAAAATCTTGTAGCATTGCAGAAGTGTTTTGAAATATTTCGCATTTTTCATGTTATAGATAGTATCTACTATATAATTTTCGGTTTGCGAAAAAATTGTAGTCTCATTTGAATTTAAAATGTTTTTGTTTGACGTGCAATTTATTGTTCGTTCTACTTGGCTTCACTAACGTTTCGCCGCGCCGCGCCGTACAAGTAAAATGATTACGAGTCAAAGAAAGATTCCCTTTTGATCTGAATGAAGCAGCATACCGGGTGACAATAAAATTCGGAGACTGATTAAATTCTAATTATTTCTAAAGAATTTGAACCAAATAACTTTATATCTTTTTTTAAAATTTTATCTATTGTAAATAGATAAAGCAATACATAACTTTAGACGTTTACTAAACTTATCTGCAGCAATTCGAAGCATTTCTAGAGACATTTCATGCCAGACCCTTCACAATGGAAGCACGTAACGACTCCAAATTTTTATTGGGAGTAGCGCAGACACAGTCTCCAAATATGCCCAAACAAAATAATCGAGAGGAATTAAATTTGGAAAATAAGGTGACTATAAAATTCTGATTTCTCTCTAATCCGTTATTATAGAGTCAATGTCGCTTTGTGAGCCGGATCAAAATCTTGTTGGAAGGTTTAATTATTATTTGGATAATATTCACAAGTTCAGGGAAGAAGTACTTCCTTGAGAATTGCACGGCAATAAATTTCTCCTTTCATTAATAAATTTGAACTGTAGCTTTCCCAGAGTGGTAAATCCAGCTTAAACCAAAACAGATTTAGATTTTTGATTTCTGGCAACAATTCAAGCTTTTCCGGAGGTTTTTTGACCAAATACGTCATTTTGAGAATAAATTGTAGCATTGTTCAATTATGAACAGCTTCTCAGCGGTAAAAAAAATTCTAAATCTTTTGCCCCGAACCGCTTCAGTAACACTTTGCATATTAAAGGTTGTGTGAGCTTTATTTTAATCGTAAAAAAATGGGTTTTATGGAGCTTTTACGGACAGTTGTTTTTTACTATTTTCGAACTGTTTTCGGGTTATTTCAAGGCTTCTGGTTACATGATGCACTTTGATTTCCGAATTTTAAGTGAATCTAATATTTGATGAGTTTGCACAGAGTGTTGATTGTGCACGGATGACGTCTTCCTGGACGGTCTGAAGAATTACCTAACTCCGGGTATAGTTTTATCGCTGTGAATACTGTTAAACGTGGAAGATGAAGACTTGGAATTATGTTTTTTCCCGAATTTCCATCTTCGTAGTGATCGATTATAGCAAGACGACTTCTTTTAGACGTGATAACTCAAAAAATTAATATAAATAGAAAATTTGTTTATTTTTTAATTAACAGACTTTATCTTAAAGTTGATATTATACATAGGAAAAACCAAAAAATTTGAAAAAGCATTCTAAATGAGAAAAATAAAGAAATTAAAATCAGTTTCCGTATTTTATTGTCACCTTGTGCTATTAATTAGCTATTCTGCAATATCCATTTTGCACTGTAATATTTAAGAATTTCATATTTTAGCAGTTTGAGATCCATAACATTCATTCAACCAATGAACGCGAACTGGAAACGAAAAATAACATTTTAAGTACACCTCAGATTTGTTTAGTTTTTAATTACTTTGGTTTATCAGTAATTTAACTCAAGTGATTTAAAAACTTTGAAACATCTCAACATTTAAAAAAAATTAAAGTATGACAATATCTGCTAATCCAAAATTTCGTGTTAATTTTGTATCAGCGCAATATTTAGGTTAAAAATTGTTTTATTTTTTTTTAACTGCAAAAACGTTGGTATTTACCGATTGATGTGTTCTATGAAATAGCTTTGAAAGCTAGTCTCGTGGTCATATATAAATGTCGCACTAATTAATGTTATCTTTAGATACTTTCTTGGTTCGTGTCTTTTCATTCTTGTGTGATTTTTCTTTCTAAAAGTTTTCTGAATTTACTATTAATAATTGTTTTTGGTAAGACAGCGGTCAGGGAAATCTTAAATAAAAATAACAAAAATTAAACGTTAGGTACTTATATAATATTTTATTTGTATTTTGTTCATGAATTTTTATAAATTTCCTAACGCTTATTATTATTTTCATGGAATTAAAACTTAAAACAAATAATTCTAACTACTAGGTATTTAACATTTGATAACTGCATTCAATTGTAAAACCGTTTTAGACGTTCCAATAACCATCGGGCATGAACCTCTTCAATACTGTTTAATATAATAAAACATTAATACATAAAGATTAAAATCAATAGCAGAACATAAACATCATAGGAAAAGCATTGTGGTTTTAAGAGAGGTAAAATTTAATACAAATAATCAAAATGCATAAAGATTTTAATCGCAAAACACGTCTCTGTTTTATTAGCTACATTCGATCGCTTATAAGAGATATACACAATTAAGATACTATAAGAAACGGTAGACTGAAACAGAGTTGTAGCCTGTCGCTCTCTATTTAACATTTATATTGACGACGTTTTGAAAGCGCTGTAAAAAATAATATAAACTTCTATACATTTAAATCAACCAACCAAAGGTTAAGTTTTCAATTCTATTTTGCAAAAAATCAAATATTAGTAACAGAAAGCAAAAACTCACTTCGGGGTTCATTTTGGAGATATCAACAAATTATAAAAACTTATATCTAACTTATACATAAATATCAACCCTCCAAAGTACAGAGATGAAAAAAATTAATCTTTTCCCAGGTGATTTGAATCATCTTCCTTAGTGTCAGTAGTTGATCGTTCTAACTACTGGGTCTCTAGTAGTTTACTAAGTTATTCTGGATTTACTAGATGGGAAATAAGTAAGAACTTCAAACTTGTAACTCTGCCTTTTATCCTGTCTTGTATTGTGATAGCAAAATGCTCAATAAATTTTTATTATAAACTAAACTTAAATTAGTCTTAACAACTTCAACATGTAAAATATTATCGAATTTTAATATGAAACCAACTGTTTAATTTATTGTAAGAGGTTATTAAAATTAAGTTATATTTTATAATATTTTCTAGAAAGTTATAAAGTTATAAGGTAAATAAGCAAAAGCGTACATGGTTTAAATCTTCAGGGTTATTATGATCTATAACGTTCTACAATTTTTCACTATAAAATGTGACAGGAATATATTTTGACAAATTGTTTCAAAAGTATTTTTATTAGTATCCGCGGAAAGAAAATCTTTCGAATTCAATTAGAATAAAACATAAACCAAATTCATCAAAAATTGTACGCGTTTATTACATATTATAATTATTATTATTATACCGGGTGACCGTCCGATTTTTGAACATAGGAAATTTACATGGGAAATTGATTTTTTCTAAATTCCTGCTTCCCATTATAACGGATAAGAATAAAAAGTATATCAAATTAAAGAGAAATTTATTCCGCGTCTCTAAAGATATTTAACACTTGATATTTTGTTTTTTAGTTATTGTTAAAAACTCGATAGTAAAATTAAGAAATCGTGCTTTTAAAAAAAATATTAGATGGCTGGGTCATTTCATTTACGATTTAGTTACCGCATTGCCATTGTTAACTAAATTAATTTTAATCTGCTAATATAAAATATTTAATATTCTAAAAATATTCTACAAATATGTCGTAAGGTTGCATATTATTATTATTAATACTTGAACCATGCTCGAAAATATGGCGTGATGTATTGCATTCGCTGGGAATCATACGTAATTAACATCTTAATTTCAATAGGCATGACGGAATTAATTTGAAAATTTTTATAAAAAAATTTTTATTTGATTTTTGGCAGACCTCCAAAAATTGAATTATGTTATTTTTTTGTTGGCTATCACTTCGTGACATAGTTACTATTCCCTTTGCAATTAAAAAGCTATTTTACGCCCTAATTATATAATCTATTGTAATTAAGCACTATATTTTAATGAAACTCTAAATATTTTTTTGCGTAAATATGTATCAAAATATCTAGTTTATAGACAAAATTTCTAAAAACTATATTTTCACTTATAAAATTTGTATTTTTTAAAATACAGAATTATAAAATAGATATAGTGCGCGAATGTGTTTTATAATATTGTAATTTTTTCAAAATTTTTAGCAAATCCATTGACCTGATTTTAAAATAACTATTAAGCGATTGTAAGTATTACATTTTTCTGATAAAGCTGCAATCAGTAGGTACCGAAATATTAAAGATCTAATACTTTATTATCGTTTATTTAACTCGTTTTAATTTTTGAGTTTAATATTATATACTTTTCACGAGTTAATAATTCCAATTAATCATTTGACATATGAATAGTTGCTTTTATTTTTTACTTTATAAATAGTATTGACATTGATGCCTGGTAAATATTAATTATTACAATTAAACTCTTGTTTAATGGCATTTAACACTATTTTACCGCTTAAATATTAATAAATGCTAATAGTATTAACGATAATCCATTAATGCATTGTTTCTTACAAATTTTAATGTAAATATAATTACATATTATAATGATTATAGCATATTTTGTAATTTATTCATTATATAAGTTCAGATATTATTTTACCCGACTGTCGAGAAGGCCAATGTTTTTCAACGGCAAGTATGTTCATATGTAGTATTTTTTAACATAATATGAGGTGTCATTCGAGTGGTCTTAATTTATTGAAGGAGTGATATATGTATGTAAGGTATAATATTCAAATATGGCATCCGCGAAAAAAGAAATATGGAATCTAAACTGAACAAAAGTGTGAAATAAACTCGATTATTATTGAAAAAAAAACCGACTGCATTAGAAAATATCAATTGAAAAGCGAAAATATTTTAATTCTTTCAACAATAAGTACTGTTTCGTAATTATTTTTTGCGCAGTCGATTCTTTTGCTTTTTTTTAATAATTTCGTTTATACCAATATTTGTCTCCAAATTCACTTTTGACTTTAATTTAACAATTTTATTATGTAAAGTGGTCAAGTCATATCTCCATACGAATGTTTTTTTTGCTAATTTAATGCATTTGCATTTGCAATGTAGACATTTGAATTAAAAGAAGGTTTTAAAACGGTATTTAATAAGGAATTCGATTATCTAATTTGATTTTATGACAATATATTTAATTATTTGTCAAAATCTAAAAATTTACTGATCTATCCTTTTGAATGCCAATTAAAATGGCTTTACTAAATTCAGTTTCTTAAAAATAGCTTTTTAACACCTCGTAGCACCGATCAAGTCAAAATCGCTTATGCACCGATAAAAATGAAGATTTTAAAAATATGTACCTACTTATATAATACAAAATTACTACTTAAATTAAAACGTAGAAAATTAATAAAAAAATTAAGGATAATATGTACTCTTAGCCATACCATTCTTTTGTCAATCATTTCCTTTATAATATCTTCATTCATTTTCAATTTTGTCACATTTTTATGGTTTTAATTAAAATATTTTTATTAAAAAATTGGCGTTAACATGCAGTTTAAATTATTTTATATTATTTCTATATTCTTATAAATATTAGTTATTATATTATTTACATTAACGTTGTACGTTATATTACATCATTTTAGTATATTTATAAACAAATTCCAGTACTAATAAAAACTAAAGTGTCAATAAAGTTTAGGTTTTTTAACCATCAGGTACTGCTTTATTTGCTTAATTTACTTTACCAAGTCGTCGTAACATCAAGCTATCAATTTAAGCCTCGTCGTAGATCTACCTTACGTTGTACATATACTAGGTTGTACTGAAATTTGAATTATTATAAAGTGAAAAGAAACGAAATAAAGTGAAAAGAAAAAAGTTTATTTATAATATTATACTGTTCAAATTATGTAATAATATTTGTATATTATGTTAATAACTTGGAGTAATCTGTATATATATAAAAGAGACGACGTGTTTTTTGTAAGGGCTAATCTTCAGAACCACTGGATCAAATTTAACCAAATTTTTTGAGTGTGAAGGATTGTAGAAGAGGCGCTAAAAAGAGTTTTATCATTGGCTAAGTACGAGAATTGGGAAGTTAAATTAGAATAAATTCGCATATTCTAATTTGGTGTGTGGATAAAATCCATTCTAACGAAATCGATAGCATTATTTCCGCTGAAATTCCAGACTCCACGATAGATCCAGAATTATTCGGAATAATTACAAAAAATATGATACATGGTCCATGTGGTTCGCTTAATATTCATTCACCATGTATGATTGACGGCAAATGCTCTAAACGTTATCCGAAGAAATTGATATCCGAAACTATTACCGGCAATGACGGTTATCCGCAATATCGTCGACGTTCAACAGATGACAATGGCAAATCAATTAGATTACAAGTAAGAAATAATGATGTCGAGATTGATAATCGTTGGATAGTGCCTTATTCGCCATTATTATCCAAAATCTATAAAGCGCATATCAACGTAGAATATTGTAATTCTGTTCAATCAATTAAATATATTTGTAAATATGTCAACAAAGGCAGTGACATGGCCGTTTTCGGAGTAGCACCTGTGAATAATTTGGACGAAATAAAGCAATATCAGATGGGAAGATACATCAGCAGTAACGAAGCAGTTTGGCGCATATTCGCATTTACGATCCATGAAAGATATCCGACTGTAGTCCATTTGGCCGTTCATTTAGAAAATGGACAAAGAGTGTATTTTACGGCAGAAAATTTAAATGAACGATTAGCACAACCACCTGCTACAACACTTACTGCTTTTTTTTCGTTGTGTCAAATTGATGACTTTGCTAAGACGTTGTTGTATGTTGAAATTCCGCGATATTTCACTTGGGATCCATCCAGAAAACAATTTAATCGTCGCAAACAAGGTCAAGCGGTAAATGATCAACCAAATTTATTTTCCACTGATGCCTTAGGTCGACTATACACTGTCCATCCAAATAACGCTGAATGCTATTATTTGCGATTGTTATTGATTTATGTACGTGGCCCAACTTCGTTTCAAAATTTAAGAATTGTAAATAATGTGTTGTGTGCAACCTATCGTGATGCCTGCCAACAATTGAATTTACTTGAGAACGATGAACATTGGGATAATTCTCTTGCCGATGCATCATTTGCTGCTTCTCCATATCAAATTCGTACTTTATTAACTACAGTTATGGGAAAAATATAAAGATGCTATGACTGATGATATATTACATCAAGCACGTAATGCAACTGCAAATCCAGATTTACAATGCACTCCGGATATTTATAATAAAACGTTGATTAACATCGAAGACCTTTGTTTAATGATGGCAAATAAAATATTGAATCAATTGAGAATGACATCACCTAATCGACTTGCTACAGACTTCTTGAATCGTGAAGTACAACGTGAAAAAAATTACGATATTGATGCATTAAATCTATTTATTCAACAAAATATTTCGAACATGAATCTACAACAAAACCACGCATATAACACCATTATTCGAGCTGTTCATTCTGAAACTGGTGGAATCTATTTCCTTGATGCGCCAGGAGGTACTGGAAAAACATATTTAATTTCGTTAATTTTAGCAACCATACGGTCACACGGCAATATTGCTTTAGCACTTGCGTCCTCAGGAATTGCAGCTACGTTGTTAGATGGTGGAAAAACGGCACATTCGGCATTAAAGGTACCATTAAATAAGCAAATAACAGAAACACCAACATGTAACATTTCTAAAACATCTGGAATGGCGACGATACTTCAACAATGCAAAATTATTATTTGGGATGAATGCACAATGGCACATAAAAAATCGTTAGAGGCATTAGATCGTACATTAAGAGATTTGCGTGGCAACCAACAACATTTTGGAGGTGCTCTTATATTATTAGCAGGTGATTTCAGACAAACGTTACCCGTCATCACACGATCAACACCAGCCGATGAATTAAACGCATGTTTAAAAGCATCACATTTATGGAGATTTGTAAAAAAATTATCGCTCAATATTAACATGCGCGTACAATTACAAAACGATGCATCTGTTCAAGTATTTTCGAAACAATTACTAGACGTTGGAAATGGTGAAATTGCAATCGAACCCACTACAGGATTAATAATACTGCCGGACAATTTCTGTATAATCCACAACTCAAAACAAGATTTATTATCAAATGTATATCCCAATATTGTCCATAATTACACAAATCATCAGTGGTTAAGCGGTCGCGCTATATTGGCAGCCAAAAATAGAGATGTCAATGAAATAAATATTGACATTCAAAACAAGATAAGTGGCCACACAATTACATACAAGTCTATCGATTGCGTTTTGGATCCCGATGAAATTGTGAATTACCCAACTGAATTTTTAAATTCTCTTGATTTGCCAGGAACTCCACCACATATTCTACAACTAAAGGTTGGTGTTCCAATAATTCTATTACGCAACTTAAATCAACCACGATTGTGTAATGGCACACGATTGGCTGTGAAAACACTAATGAACAATATTATCGAAGCAACTATCTTAATAGGTAAATACAAAGGAGAAACTGTATTAATTCCACGAATACCCATCATTCCATCAGATATGCCATTTGAATTTAAACGTATTCAATTTCCCGTGCGATTAGCATTTGCAATGACAATAAATAAATCCCAAGATCAATCGCTGCAAGTGTGTGGATTACATCTTCAAAATCATTGTTTTTCGCATGGCCAGTTATACGTTGGATGTTCACGAATTGGTAAACCATCATCATTACATATATTCGCACCTGACGGAAAAACTAAAAATGTTGTTTACCAAAGAGCATTACTATATATATATGATAACATTTTTTACAGATTTTAAACTTTTTACTCATTTCTAAATACGTACAATTAATACCTTTTAAAAATTGTGATTAATTGACTTGCACATTAATTGAATTACACTAATGGAAAACTTTAATTACCAATCAAATTGAAATCCGAGCAAAGCCGGGCCGTCAGCTAGTATATAATATTTCAAGTAATTGTTAAATAAAATAAAATAATACTACGTTATGGATATTCATCGAAAACATTGTGATTCTCAAAACTGCATACATACTCCTAATAATCCGGAGAAGTTAACAATTATTGCTAAGTTACTATTATACATTATATTAATTAAATTAAGATTAAGATATCCTGTAGTTGAAAGGCCATAGGACGATAAGCATAGTAAAGATATGTTGGTATCGATTAAATACCAAGATCATCAAAGTTTCAGATCTCTATCTGATTTGGTTTCCTAGGAAATAAATATTTACTCACGATTAACTAAATTATATATAAAATTGTAATAAAATTTAAGTTATAAATCTTTAAAACTTATTCGCCAAATTCTAAAACACCTGGAATAGGTGACTTCCAGTATTAAATTGGTGGCGAAGCCCTGATGGAAAATTATTAACTAGCTCTTTGATAAAGTCGGATGCGAGAGCGTGAATCCTGTAAGAAAATAAATATGCCTTCCTTTTTGCTAATAAAAGACGATTGACAAATAATCGTATATTAAAGTGATCGTTATTACAATTTAGCAATATCGTACAACGCCAATTTCCAAACGATATAAATCTGAAATCGGCAACAGAAATCTCGACCACAAAGTAACCGATAACAAAATAACACAGCCTGGAATAGTCAAAAAAATGTTTACCAAGTACCTTAGCTCGCTTAGAAAATAGTAACGTCAATGGCTTGCTACCCAGGAGTGACTTCGGTGATATAGAAGGTCTGCTATCGGATTGCGTCGGGTTGCTAGGATGATGTAGGAAGACGTCCTTGCGGCTTACGGTTGGAAAGACGGAGAGTCGCAACAAGCAAGAGATGGCACAGTAGCACTTCACAAATGGTGCTTCACTTAACTCACAAACAGATGGTCGTTGGTCGTAGTGGCAGATACAGAAAATATTGTTGATGCAAGCTACCTGCATTCGTCGCATTCAAACTCGATGGAAAACACTTGTTGTATATTGTGTTGAATCGGACACCTCGGTTCTAAATCTCTAAAAGGCTTCCGGTGTTTTAATTAACAGTAGGAAGGAGTATAGCCCTCTCCAATAATCAAATAATGAGATACGGCTCTTCGACTTACTTTCATAAAATATTCAGTCGAACCCCAATGCACTAACTCCCTACGTGAATTTCAACTGTGTTCCCTTACTAAGGTCAAATCAAAATTAAAATTGTCTCGCGTACCAATTCGTCGAGTAAAATATGCGCTCCCTAGGGTGCGCTTATTGAAAAACCCACTGGCGTAACCGAACGATTTTACCAAAGGTAAAAATTCGTTACAAAATTAAATTTTCTCAGGTTTGGCTTGATCGATTAATCTTAACAGATCTTAAAATAAATAACAGCTATATAGCTATATTTGAACATAGAGAAAAAAATTATTTTATTTAACTATGTCACAATTTTAGAACAATTATGAAACTTTTTTTTAAACTTTATATGCAACCCCAAAACATATATTTTTTCAGATCTTTTGAAAAGGTACGCCATAAAAATAAATAATGTTTGAACAATTTTTTTAGAATAGATCCTATGATGCTAAATAGCTATTATTTATTTTTCAAGATGGTAGTATGCAATCTAGATACGCATATAGATTTGTTTTTTATTGTAATGATAGTAATTTCATATGAATGTAGTTTGAAATATTGTCAAGTCAACTACAATATTGGTAATGTGTTCATTACTCAAACGTATTGAACGACGAACATTAAAGGCATGGTCAACAATTGTCTAGAACAAATTATGTTATAATTATATTGAATTTTTATAAATTACAATAATTACTAAATCGTCTTTAATATTTTACTTTTGAAAATAAGACAAAAACTGATTTTTCGTGTAAGTCAGTTAGTATTAAACTCATCTATAGTAAATGTAACTACTTCATGAAATGTATTATAACACTCGCTAACTTTTCGTGCCCAAATACATCCTTGAGAGTATTCACATACTACATTATCCGCTTGTTGAATACTCTTAATAAATGTTAAATAATAACATTTTTACTATTCTTGTTCTTATAAAACGTTGGTAATATTTTTAAACATTTCTACTAAGTTATCTAAGCTATCTTCTCTCATAAAATTACGTTATCTTAAGAAATAAAAATTATACTTATCTATCTTTCATACCAGGAAATTTATAAACATAGGAAAATTTAATAAATCTGAGAATATATCGTTGATTTCATTTTTTCGCTGTTTGATTTCCTTAATTTCTACTGTCTGTTAGTTCGAACGATGCATGTTTTTCCCTTGATGACTTCTGTGCTCTTGATATCCAACTCGATTTTAATTTTTATTTCTATTTAATCGTAGATACAAAAATTTCTCTTACGATAAGGTTAATTTTGTAAATCCTACTGACTGCGCCAATTATAATTTGCATCGACAAAAACGAGTTTTTAAAAATTACAAACACTTTTATTGCAAAGGAAATGTTTAAGTAATAACTGCGATAGTTATTATCTTACATAAAGAAAGAAACAACTAACAAACTTATACATTGCAATTTAAAACATTTCATAATATAACAGTGAATATACATATTGTAAGAAAATCTATGATAAACAAATAGTATATATTAATAATAGTAACCTATAATATTGTAACTTGCAGAATAAAGGCACAAATATGCAAAATTGAACTGACATATTGCATAATGTGCCAAAGGGGTAATTTTTTCCATATCCTATTTCACACTTAACCTGAAATCCAACACCTCCTAGTTCCGACACTGGTTTTGAACTTTTCTGACGAGGTTCATAAAATAGAAATATTTCTGTTGATAAAACTATAAAAAGTTGTCAAATTAATTTTAAATATAGAGTTTTTAAAATGATTCTACATTTATTTAGAATACTTCGTAGCATTTTAATGACTTGAAAACGACTTCAGAGTGATATGAAGCTAATATTTTGGATTATAACAGATCGTTAAAGTAATATATCTTTTCTCTAGAACTTTACATTTGTGATAATTTCAATAAGGCAGACATAAATAGTTTGCTATAACCCGCATTGATTGTTTTCGTGCCTAACAACCGTGTCAGAGGTGCAGTATTCGAGGACCGCTTGCAGAGCGGCACGAGAGTGCAGCACGTCTGCCGCTGCTATTTAGGCGAACTGAAACAAGTTAAATAAACAATATTAAAGTCTATGAGGTATCAATTATAGGTTTTAATTAATGGTTAGTAATCAGTAAAACTGGTGTTGCACTTTCTTGTAAAATTATTTTACTTATTCTTATCGACGCGTTTCGATCGGTTTAGAGATCTTAATCATGCTGACTACAAAAAATGTTCGAATTAATTCATATATCTGAGGTACAATAAATTCATAAAGTTAAAAAATCTTTCGTGTCAAAAATCTTGCACTACTATGCATCTGTTATTTACAATATACATCTCTTATAAAACTATAAACTATTATATAAGCAGGTCTGTTATAATATCACAAACCTTATTATAAAGGTAACCTTTATGTTATCTCTTAAAGGTTTGTTCTTCGGCAAATTGGTATTACGTATCGTTTTAACAAACCGTTATTTTAACATGATCTTTATAATAAAGGTTTCCTAGTGCAAAATATAACAAGTGCGTTACAAAATAACATTGATTTTCTGCGGTTATTTTAAAGATTGGTACGTAATACCAATTCTGTAGTAAACGCTAAGATATCTGTTATTTTGAAACTTTATTATAACATAGTAAAGGTTGATCGTTATTTTTAAAGGTTGTGATACATAATAGACCTAATTATATATTATCTATTCCTACGAGTAACCTGCAAAATTTACGAATTATATCTATAAAAGTATCTTAATATCATTAAGTCGTTGCGCTATTAAGCTCCATCTAAGTTTAGGTTTGCTAACTGGTATAGTGGCGTATTTGTTTTATCCGTTTGTTTATTCAATAAGTTGTTTGGTTTATTTTCTTTTTTCGTTCTGTTGATGTATCGCGTTATCTCCATTGTTTTCAGTATCTTACGTTTATGAGCGTGTTCTTCTCTGTGCAATAATCTTGTGGCTTTCGAATTAAGGTGATATCCATTATATGTCAGATGTTTTCTTACTTTTGAGTTTTGGTCAGTTTCTTGATGATCCTTCTCTCTGATATGTACGGCTCTACCCGTCTCCCCTATGTAGGTTGCTCCGCAGTTCCTACAGTACAGTTGGTATACTCCGCTTTTTTGGTTTATTATTAGACATCAGTATGTCTATTATTCTTGTTCCGCTTTTGGTTGACATGATTAGGTTATCCTTCCGTAGTATTTTTCCAAGTTTCTCGTTAGCGTGACTTTGGTATCTAACTGCTCTGTATGTAATTCCTGCTTGTTCTCATTATTGTAGAAATATTGGTGTTTGTCTCGGTTTTCCTTATCTTTTATCATTCTGGTTATCATAGTTATGGGGTAGCCGTTTGCTAGTGCCATCTATTTTATTATTTCAAGTCTCGTTCTTTTTCTTTTTGTTTTAGTGGTGTTCTTATCATGCGTGTTATGTAGTATCTAAAAGCAGCTGTTTTTGTGTAAATATATATTCCGAGTTATTCGGTATTAATGCATCGCATAAAGTTGGTTTTCTATATATTTGCCAGGTTATGTTGTGGTCATTATCCCATTCTATCGTATATTCCCGGAAATTGATTGTGGGAAATTGTGATCTGGGTTTTCGAGTGTGAACTTTATACTGTCGTATATAGTATTAATTTCCTCTAGGAGTTTTGTGAGTTCTTCATCCGTTCTATTCCATAGACATAATATGTCAACTACGTATCGTTCCAACCTCCAATTTTGTTTGTCATTTGTACTCTATTATGTATATTTTCTTCTATCTTATCCATAAAAATATCTGCCAGTATAGATGACAGTGGTGAGCTCATCGGTAGTCCGTTGTTCATTCTGTAAAGCTGGAAAAAGTTCTGTGCCGTTGTAATGTTCAGTAGCTGTATAAATCCCTCTATTTCATCTTTGTTTATCCTTGCGTTTGTTAGGAAGGTTTTTACTAGTTCTATTGATTCCTTAATTGGCACTTTAGTGAAAAAACTCACTACATCGAATGAAACCAATTTTCCCCCTGGTATCCATTGGAATGTGTCCACTATTTTAATTATTTCACTAGCGTTTCTAATTGAAAATTTAGACCTATATTGGAATTGTTTGTTCAGTAAGTCACTAAGCATTACGGCTATTTGTCTAGCGGGGGTGCCTTGGTTGGTTACCACTGGTCTTATTGGTATGTCCTTTTTGAGGAGCTTTGGTTGTGCTATTAGGGTTGGTTTCTTCGGGTTCATAGGTATCCAATAGTGTGTTTTCTCTGTTCATTTGCTAATGAAGTTTATGTTGATTTGTATGCATCTCTTGATTGTCTATTAGTTAGATAGTATAAACAATACTAAATTTTTAATCAGAAATAATGAAGATATTTCACAAGTTAATAATTCTAATTTATTATTATTATTCAAATAATAAAATAATTTAATATTTACTAACATTATTTAAATCATATTTGTACCCTCTAAAATACGCAATGAACAAAAAAAAAATATATATGATCAACAAACCTCAGGGCCCGTGGGATTTCAATACCAAATAGAAAACAATCGGGTACGAAAACTCCCAGGGCTAGCTCAGCTGTGTTCTCTCAATTAAAAGTGATGATGGTTAGGGCACCAAGTAATTAAAATTTTGAATCATGAAAGAAAATTTATTTGTAGGTAATTACTAACCCAAAACACTGAGCTATGCTGACCGTACACAGAGTAACAGGTAAACACAATAAGACCACGACATAGACTAAAGAAGTAATTATATAATTTTTAACTAATTGAATAAATCAAAACAAAAAGAATAATACAAAGAAAATTATGTTACACAATTAAATTGGAAATGGTCGCATTCCGTACGTAACCCTATATCGTAGGTAGGTAGTCTTAACGCAAAATTTAATAGAATAAATATTTAAAAGCCAAACTAATATTTAGCGTAACAATAAATAACCCAAAAATGTGTCGCCCCTATCAGGGAGAATTGCAATTCTTGATGATAAGGGATAATAACACCTCGTCTGGGTGTACACCGATAATTATAGCAATCTCAGAAATTTTGCGCAACACTTTACAAAAATACGGATCGGAATACTTCTATCTCTCAATCAAAAAAAAATAATCGCTTTAAAAGTAAAGTTAAAAAAAAATTAAATATTAAAGGTTTTCGATCAATTAAAAAAAAAAGACAATAAGCTAGATAGCAAACAAACAAAATTTAAGTTAGGTCGCCCGCTCTTCTAACTCCTACAATTTTCGCCGCCAGACGAAACCAATCCAATGAGTCACAAGAAAGAATCCACTATTTCCCAAATTGAACAGATAATCTCCCGCAATACCAATTTACGTCCAAATAAAATCCGTGCGAAAGGTCGACGATTATACTACATATATACATATACCGGATACCACAAATATCGTAGGTGGTGTAACGAGATCCAAAAAAAAATTTAGGGAACACAGAATATAACTAAAACGTCTGACCTGAGTATTCGGTGCTGTTGATACTTGGGCACTTGATAGAAATTCGTACACTTCTCCTCGATTATTCCCTGGATTCGACCATAACAAAGGTGGATAAACCACTATTTTCGGAATTTTCAACTAATCCAAATGCAAATTCTTCAGAAAAACTTCCACGGGAGCCCGCAAAGGTGCACATATACTAAATTTGCAGCAATCTTCAAAACAGGAACTAACAGGTCCCCCAGTGGCTATCGACATCCAAAAAAATATCTTCGAGAGAATACCAAGAAAATCTACCTTCTACACAGTATCTTAATCAGTCCCAAAATTTTTTCCCTTTATCTTCCCACATTTTTCAATCCAAGATAAAAATTTTTAAAATAAAATAAAATCATACACTCATCGCCATCTAACACAACAAAATTAATACTCCAGTGTATAAACAACAACTAAAGTAGGTAAAAATCCCAGATAATCAACTAAACAAACTAAACTAAAAATGATATGTCGTAAAAATAACGTAACATATTTCACAATACAAAATTGTATTGTTCATCTCCTTCTGTGTTAATTTTACTGATTTTAATTTTCTGTTGTTTTATTTTATTTATCTTAGTTTTTAATTAGTGGGCATCAATATATTATTGATGAAAATTACGTTTTAAAAATCGTTTGTTTCGGTGCTTTTTAGAATTTAGTATTCTAAAATTGCTTTAATTTTATTCGGATTTGATTTTACGCCATCTGGACTTATCATAATGAACTAAATAAATCAATTTTTTTTTGTAGAAATTCTCACTTGTCCTATTGAATTTTCAAGATAACATTTCTTAAACACTCTAGCACTTATCGAATTTTTGTATCTGTTCTTGTAAAGATACCGAAAATATGATGTCATCTAGATAATCTACACATGTTTCAGTTTGGATTCCTCTTAAAATGTTTACAATCACTATCGAGAAATTTGCTGAAATATTTTTGGGTCTAAAAGGCATACGGCCAAATTCATAGTGTCTATTTTCAACAAAACATGTTGGTTTTGGAATATCATTTAGGTTCATCCCAATTTGATGTAAATCAGAAACTAGGTTCCAAATTGTAAAGTATTGGCATATTCTTAATTTGTCCAGAATGGTATCGATATTAGGTATAGGATATTTGTCGTTATTTGATTTTTCATTTAATTTTCGGTAATCGATGACTGCTCACCATATTTTCGTTCCGCTGGCATCTAATTTTTTTGAAATCATCCAAACTGATGAGGACCAAGGTGGTCTTTTTGTGGTTCTTTACTAGGTTTAAAAATATTGTGTCTGTTGAAATTTATTTTGAAATGTAGATAAATTTTGTTTAAAACTATTATTTATTGATATTTGCGAAATATTATGGTTTCGTTTAAAATTACTATTAAAATTAAAATTTTGAGTATTGTTACTGCGACAGTTGTGAATTTGCTATGTTTCTTTTTTTCACAGTAATATTATGAAATTATTTTTTCTCCAATTACATAATTTATAGCATTTACTAAGGTATCTGAATTTCATAATTGAACATCGATAATCCGCGAATTAATGATTTTTCAATTAATATAAGTGTCATAATTGTTTATTTGTAAAAGTTTCTCTGAAGTAAAGGACTCGCGTTCATTTTAGATATTTTTTTTAGCCTCCAAGAATATTACAATCTGGTAAAGACAATAAATAATAGTATTGACAATGAAAATGCAACAATATTCTATAAATACTATAATATGTATTTACTATATGGCTCTAAACAATTATTTCAAAAAATTGTAAAAAGTAAATCCGCAGCAGGAAATTTCTTGCTTGACTGTTTTGATATTTAGGTCACAATGAATCGTTTTGTTTGGTACGTACCATGGTGCATCACAGATACTGCGCCATATTTTTGACTGAAAGCGTTGAATTTTTAATATATTTGTATCGCTGGCGAACTCCATAGGTCCAAACAGGTTTCAATATTGCCTTGTAAAGTAGAATTTTATTTTCTAGTTTAAGATGGTACTGAAACCCATAAGTCAGTACATCCTTCGATAGATGAGCCCCAGTTGCAGTTTCTTGTACCAGATATGTTTTGACTCTTTTGTCTAGGTGGATTCCTAGATATTTTACCCTTTCTTTTAGAGGGAGATTTGTTGTATAAAGTTACTCTGAGGCATGTATTTCGTCTAAAAGTGAAAGTAAAACGTAATGCGCCATAACTTATTTAAGCATTTTTCGATTTTGTTTAGGTGAATTTGTAGCATGCGAGAAGCCATTTGAGAGTTTAGATTAGGCCGAATGTGGGCCGTTTGTATAAAATAGATACAGTAGCAGACCAAGAATTATGGTCCCCATAGTAATAATTAATAATAATTGATTACACTTTATAGATAAATATTAAAAATAAGTTCAACTATAAAACTAAAACAAGTTAATAAAACAGCAATATAAATTCTTGTTAGCTTTCGAACACGTTAGTGTTCTTCGTTAGACAAACGTTTATTGAAAACACTAACGTGTTCGAAAGCTAACAAGAATTTATATTGCTGTTTTATTAACTTGTTTTAGTTTTATAGTTGAACTTATTATTAATTTTCACAAGTTACGATACTTAATTAATGATAAATATTAAATGCAATGCGTTTATGCGTTGAAAATAATATGAATAATGAACCTTTGATGACATAATGATTACTTTACTATTGTTTTAAAAGCATTTATGCATTAGTTAATTTATTGTAATCTCACGAAATAGTTGTACATTAATACAATAGATATCAAATTGTTATCGTTGCTGCATTTCATTAATTGTTCTTGCGGAAGTTTTCAAAATAAAATGTCCTTTATAAGTAGTATACTAACTTGAAACCCCATTAATTATTTCAATGAAATGGAGATATTCTTTAAGGTAATATGTCAGCTTTTTATTTTAAACTGAAACATTTGAAATATAAAAATGATGCAATAAATAAACAAAACTTTTTTATATTAAAACAGTTACATCTTTTAAAGAAATGTGTATAACATTTTTTATTTCAAGTTGTGTAATTCTTGAAGTAAATCTATGTATTAGGAGTAATATTTTTGGAATTAAAATTTATTAATATTTAATAATTAATTAAAAAATTATTAACTACTAAATCTTTGAACTAAAACTAAAACTTATCTACTTGAAACAAAACGGCAAAATTTTATTTCAGTCATAATTTTTTTTAAGTAAAAGAGTTTTGAAAAAAGATGTCGTATTCTTTGCCTATCTATATAGAATGTATAAAAACTCTTGGAACAAAATATTTTGATTTGAATTAAAATTGTTTATCAATATAGATTACCTATGAACAAATATGATCCATCACTGACTAATTTAATACCTAATAGTTTTTGTAATTTATCTGTTTGACTGGAAGTCAAATTTTAAACTGTTTTACACTTCCTTAAAGGCTAGAAATGAACTTTAAAATAAATTTTAAATAAATTATGTGGTTTTTAGTATGTAACGTAAAATGTAATATTAATACAATCTAAACAAAACATTAAAATAATAGAATTTTAACTGTCAAGTGAAGAATACATAGTATGTAGACAATTATTATTTAAAAGACAATAAAAAGATATTAATTTAACACTTTTGACGGAATATTTACTGAATAGAACTAAGAATGTTTGAAAAGAATGTACCAACAATTAGAAGCTGGTGCACGGCCCTATTTGATGATCGCAGATGAAATTACGCGTATCGGCTAGCAACGCTCAGAAAACCGGAGCGGGGTAAGCAGTTGTTCGCTTCCGTGGGTTCTTCTGATGAACAAGGATGGTAGGTTGGTATAACGTTAGCCGTGGTGGTGAAAATTAAGGGCGCCAGGAACTCCGGGTCACAGTACTAAAGAGAAGGGTACTGTTCCGGAATCCCACAGAAAAGAAAAAGATAATTAACAGGAAGTCTTTCCACTACTTGTGCTGGTCTTTTCACAGCAAGAAAAATTTCAGAATGGGTTACCAACGAAGTTATTAAAAATGGAAAAATGCACAAACGAATTGCTTACCCGTGATTGTACTTTCCCATCTAGCGACCCAGCTGCAGATAAGGAGGTCGTTCAACCAATTATCAATGGTACCGAAAATTAATTGCTGTGACTGCACAGTGGCTCAAGATCTAAAACAAACACTTCCACAAATACTGTGGTAGGAATCAAGCTGAGTCGATCACTCAAAAATATCACGCACTTTTCAAAATTACAATTTTCCCAAAAATCTTTTAACTCGCAAAAATGTCGACCACTCCGCTCGTTATCGTTATCAAAAAGCCTCGTCCATCCTTTCTTTTCCAGGAATGCCAACCCTTTAATCAGCTGCACTAGCCATACACGGCTGTGCACAATTTAGCTTGCTACACCCCCCCCCCTCACAAATTAATAGCTATGGTTAGCTATTGAGACCATGAGGTTGAGTGAAACAGGTACGGTTCAAATTTTTAGAAGAAAAGAGACTGGTTGGAATGAGTTTATCAAAGATTTTCCATTTAAGGGTTAAATGATGTTATAGGTGTAGGGAATATATAGATAGCGTGAGTGGAGCGAGAAGAAATCGTCGATGCCTTCACTCTATGCTCTCCGCTCATAAGTGGAGATGTCATAGTAGCGAACCGTTTGGCAAACTCAACTTGACCTTTCAGAAAGAACAGGTCTAACTAGTTAGCAAAAAGTAAATTTTCCAGATGATTACAGATTGGATACAAGCAGAGGAATGTAAAAAAGGAAATTCCATTCTGTCTCGTGAGCAGAATAATAACGATGAAAGACCATCTAAGTGACTTTACGGAATCAACATGGGCTCAAAGCATGATGATTAATCCCTCCTTTTCCTTAAATAAAAAACAAAACATAAAGAAAATAAAAACATATAATATGTGTGTAATTCACTATTACTTCGGAATCTTTGATTCGAAAGCTATTTGCGGCACAGTCTCTAGTAGTCCGGTCGACTACTAAGGAACACCTAAAAATCAATAGCTCCATTTTCGAGAGTTTCCGAAAACATGTATCATGCCTTCTCATAACCTGTTCACAAACAAACTCATCTGTACCTAGGATAAACCAGTTCCTATAAAGAGGTAAAAGTATAAAGCGCACATTATACTAGTATTTAGCACTTTGGAGATATAATATCGATCCGCAGTCATAATTGGTTTGGCAAAACTTGGAGAAAGTATCCATTCTCTAGCTAGGGCGCCAAACTCAATTACAAATCAATTATGCCACAGTTGCCTCGGCAACACTACTGACATTTTAAATCTTTCGGTGGGAGCTGGTACTCAGAAAGAACTCATCTTCCACCTAACTGTGAATCAAACAATGTTGTTTGGATTAAAATCCACAAATCCCATTTATAAATAATAGCTTCAAACACACACCAAAATAGGGCTTTCTAAAAAAACGACCTGTCAAAAATTAAGTAGTGTGAGACTTAAGATCTTTAACGTGAAAAACGCCGAGATTCTTGCCATGCTCATCTTTTAGACGGTATGTGAGTGGACCAGTAACCTCTACTACCCTACATTTCACATACTTAGGTGCTAACTTTTTTGAAAAATTATCCACAGCACTAGATAACACAAAATTTTTCTTCCACACAAAATCTCCTCTTTTGAAGGAAAGTGGTCTTTTGCGCAAGTTATACCTTTGCTTATATTTGTTGTAAGCCGCATTTAACCTTTTCTTTACTGTTTGGTGAATTTCACTGTTATTGTTAACATCCGCAATAATCTGTTCTTGAGAATCAATAGTAAATTCCTCAGGATCAACCTGTGGTAGTTTCCCATAATATTCGCCACTATTCGGAACAGATCTCCCGAAGTTCAAAAATGAGGGTGTGTAACCTGTTACCTCGTGCACGGAATTCCTAATCGCATGTGCAATTTTATCAATGTACAAATCCCAAGTTCGATGATCGTCTTTAACGAATGAACGTAAACAAGTTCCAATAACCCTATTGGTTCGTTCCACGAAATTCGTCTGAGGATGATAGGCTGCAGAATACCAGAGCTTCTGGACTTTGTACTCGGACATGAGGTCTTTAAACAATTTACCTGTGAATTGCGTTCCATTGTCACACATAATGGTTTGTGGTACACCAAACAGTAAAAACGTCTGTTCTAAAATACGAACGATTGTAGAAGCAGTGGCCTGACGTAAGGGATGTATGAGAACGAGCTTCGTAAACCAATCCGATATTACCAATATGTATGTATTACCTTTTTTGGTACGGGGAAAAGGACCCATTAAATCAATCGACAATATTTGAAAAGGATACTTGACTCTTTTCTCTTTTCCCATGAATCCTGGTCTCAACAAATTTGTTGCTTTACTGGCATTACACACGTCACATGAAAGAATGTAGCGGGTGATATCACTCTTCATGCGAGGCCAATAATAAAGCTCGGATATTTTGTGCAAAGTTTTAAAAATTCCCAAATGCCCACTCAGCGGATTGTCATGACAATCACTTAATACTTCGCGACGACGAGACTTAGGCACCAAAAGCTTCCACTCTACTAAATTAGAAATTATGTTGTGGTTGTTATGCACAAATTTATAAATATACCCATCTTCTAACTTAAAGTTGGGATATTGATCGGGATGTTCGGTGATCTTAGTGGTGAGCTTAAGATACCATTCGTCTTTATCGTTGGGTGCAGGCGAGATTAAGAGGATTTCTATGGGTGCTCGAGAAAGGGCATCTGCCACTACATTGAGTTGGCCCTTGCGGTGGACAATCTCGAAGTTGTACTGGTTAAGACGTACACTCCACCTAGCCAAGCGACCCAGAGGACTTTTTATAGTTCCCAGCCACTTCAACGCTTGATTGTCAGTGACTACCGTGAATTTAGATCCCTCAATGTAAGGCCTAAACTTTTCTATGCCGAATAGAATGGCACAGCACTCTTTTTCCATCGCGTGGTAATTTAGTTCGTGCTTATTCAAAGTGCGGCTGGCATATGCAATGACTCGCTCGTTTTCACCGTCTCCCTGAACTAAAATTGCGCCCAGTCCAGCGTCTGAGGCGTCTGTTTGTATCACAAACGGAAGCGTAAAGTCAGGACTACTTAAAATGGGTGTTGAAGTTAATAAGTATTTCAATAGCTTGAAGGCATTGTCGGCTTCCTCTCCCCACTGAATTTTGTGACCTTTACCTTTACCCTTTAAAAGTTTCAAAATAGGTGAAGCCACAGATGAAAAATTTGGTATGAAACGCCTATACCACCCGGCCATACCTAAAAATCGTTTGATTTGTGTGGAAGTTTTTGGAGTAGGAAAACCCACAATTGCTTCAATCTTATTAGGGTCGGTTCTCAATCCATGTTTGTCGACGACAAAACCAAGGTATCTCAACGATTCGCGGCAAAATTCGCATTTTTGAATATTTATAGTTAAACCTGCTTTTTTAAGGCGTTCGTATACCTGATTTAGAAGCTCGAGATGTTCATCGAAAGTTCTAGAGATAATGATGATATCGTCTAGATAAACAAATACCCCTTCAACTTCGGGGCCGAAAAGGCTGTCCATCAACCGTTGAAGTGTCTGAGGACTGTTGTGAAGACCGAACGGCATAACGTTGAACTCAAAGAGTCCACGTCTAGGAACGGTGAAAGCAGTCTTTTCGCACGACTCGGCTGACAAAGGAATTTGCCAAAATGCTTTTCTTAGATCGATAGAGGAAAGATAGCGTGCATCACGCAACCGATCTAAGATATCACTTATGTAAGGAATGGGGTAAGCAGAATTTTTACTGACTTCGTTAAGCCGTCTTGCATCATGACATAGACGATTTTCTCCATTTGCCTTCTTAACTAAGAGTATCGGAGATGACCACGCCGAAAAACTAGGCTTTATAATGCGTTGTTGGATCATTTTGTCGACCTCGAGATTAACCTGTTCCAGCACAGCTGGAGACAGAGGATAATGTCGCTGTTTAATAGGTGCAGCGTCACCTGTATCGATGACATGTTCGACCAAGTGGGTACGACCCAACTTTTCAGGAGCAATACTCTTAAACTTGTTAATAACGAGTTTTAGTTGTTGGATTTGTTCCAAAGACAAATCTTCTCTTGAGTGAATACATTTTTCAGAAGTTGGCAAAGAATATATTTCATTAGGAACTGTAAAAGAATCAGTTTCGAAATCTGTCTTGAGCTTAAACGGCTTGCAAAAATCATACCCCAAGATCAACGGATTAGAAATGGAATTCGCCACAATCGCTGAGACACCCTTAGTAACACCTTCGACTGTAATTGGTAAAATTATCGTACCTTGTACGTTTTGCAAAGTGCCGTCTGCTGAACGCAGAGGAACCTTGTTTGTTTCGTCAATTTTTAGCTTGAGTTTTCTAATAAGGTAAAAACCGTCGCGACCTAACACAGATTGATTTGCACCCGGATCCATAAAACCCAATACTTTTTCGCCTTTGATTGTAAGTTGGATATACGCTCTATTATCAAAGGGTTTATGTGTAAAAAGTGTATTTACCTCAGTAGTTTTACCTGTGCAAAAGGATCCTACCAGCGCTAACCAATTTCGCCACTCTTCGCTATCAGCCTTCATGATAAAAGGACTGGGAGATAGGCGACTGTTACCTATTCCCGTCTTGGCGCGTTTTTTGAACATTTAGGACAATTTGCGTAGCAAACATTTAATGTCCCACATATATAACAAAAGGTCTTTCGTTCCGCTAGGCAAGTTTGGTAATAATGACCGGAACCCCCACAGTTAAAACATTTAGCATTAGCTAAAGGTGGTTTTTTTCCAAATGTTCGGCTTTTGTAATAGTCTCTGCGATGATGCGAAGAAGGACCTCCATGCTGTTGGGTGCTAGGCATGGAATGAACTTCCGGCCTATGAGAGAGGGGCATTGCAAGATCCGGTTCTAAAGGATTACACGTGGGTACGTGGAACTGATACCTCTGTTCGCTAATTTTTGCCTCTGCTATTTGTTTACAAGCCAACGCTAAAGCAGGGACCGTAGGAATGTTTTGAAATAACAAACCTTTGTTATATTCCGGTAATAAATTATTGCGAATATAGTACAATTTTCTCGCTGGATCTAGACGATATGTCAACCTACTCATTAAGTTTTGCATCGCAGAAATATAAATGTGTGGAAGCTCGTTAGTACCTTGCTTGCGGTTGACAATTTCTAGCCATAACAATTCGTTATAGTCTGTTGGTAAATAAACATTTTTTAGTAGTGACACCAATTCTTCCCAAGTATTTGCATACTGTTTATTTGCCCGGTACCAAATCAGAGCGTTTCCTTCAAAAAGGTCAACGGCACTTTCAAAAAGCATTTTTTCTGAAATACCTCTTGCAACCCTTAGCTCTTGTACTCGTTCGAGAAAAGCGTTTAACCCCATTACACTAACATCCCCATTGAACTTTAAGTTCCATTTACTAATGATATCCGGTTTGGTAAGAAATGGTGTTTGGTTTTCCCTTACTATAGGTGTTTGATAAGGATTGTAAAATGGTGGGTATGGTGGATACGGATATGGTAGATGTGGCATGTTTTGATTACCCGGTGCATTAGTATGATATGGTTGGTTCGTTATATTTCTACTTGGAAGAACTGGAGTCGAACCTATGATTTCCTGCGTCGCAGGTAAAATATTTTGTAAATTTATTTGATTTGGAATGTCATTCAAAGTAACAGGTGGTGAAGCATCTTCACTTTCTTCGATAGACAACTTTGACATAAAAATGGAAACATTATTTTTAGCAGTTGTAGGAGAATCTAATATAATATCGATGGTTTCGATCTTTTGATTGCAGAGACGGTATAAAGTTCTAGCTGTTACCTTTTGATCTGAGGTGGTAGTAAGATATTTAAGACAGTACCGTAACCGTGAAATTATATGTTCCAATTTGGCCAAGAACTTTTCACCTGAATTAGTATCAGGGTTTTCAACAAAATTTTGAATTTTATTTTCTACCTCAGAAAATGTTTTGTGGCAAATCGATAATTCATCTTCTGCTACCAGATCTACTTTCATAAATTCCCCCTCAAGATTCGCTTCCTTAAGAGCAATTCTTAAACTTGCACGTTTCTGATCTACGTTCAGTGATTCGTATTCCTGCCCCCGTATCATTAACTCCCATGATAATTCATCGGTGCTTAGGCGGTTTATGAATCGCATATTGAACAAATACAAAAAAATATGGTCGTGAGTTTTCAGTTTTTTAAAAACTGTATAAATTTCCCAATTTTAAAAAATGGCAGGATAATTTTTTGTGAAAAAATAAGAAAGGTTCCGTTCGTGAAGAAAGAAAAGAAAATTTACGACTTGGTTAAACGTTGTACCTAAGCGGTTTTGCGTACGTGATCTAAATAAATCTAAATAAATCACTTGAAAAAAAAGCCCCACGTTGGGCGCCACTTTCGTGTACCAACAATTAGAAGCTGGTGCACGGCCCTATTTGATGATCGCAGATGAAATTACGCGTATCGGCTAGCAACGCTCAGAAAACCGGAGCGGGGTAAGCAGTTGTTCGCTTCCGTGGGTTCTTCTGATGAACAAGGATGGTAGGTTGGTATAACGTTAGCCGTGGTGGTGAAAATTAAGGGCGCCAGGAACTCCGGGTCACAGTACTAAAGAGAAGGGTACTGTTCCGGAATCCCACAGAAAAGAAAAAGATAATTAACAGGAAGCCTTTCCACTACTTGTGCTGGTCTTTTCACAGCAAGAAAAATTTCAGAATGGGTTACCAACGAAGTTATTAAAAATGGAAAAATGCACAAACGAATTGCTTACCCGTGATTGTACTTTCCCATCTAGCGACCCAGCTGCAGATAAGGAGGTCGTTCAACCAATTATCAATGGTACCGAAAATTAATTGCTGTGACTGCACAGTGGCTCAAGATCTAAAACAAACACTTCCACAAATACTGTGGTAGGAATCAAGCTGAGTCGATCACTCAAAAATATCACGCACTTTTCAAAATTACAATTTTCCCAAAAATCTTTTAACTCGCAAAAATGTCGACCACTCCGCTCGTTATCGTTATCAAAAAGCCTCGTCCATCCTTTCTTTTCCAGGAATACCAACCCTTTAATCAGCTGCACTAGCCATACACGGCTGTGCACAATTTAGCTTGCTACAAGAAGATATCCTAATGTTATATTATTATATGAAACAAGATGAAAATTAAGAAATAAATAAAACTTATTAAGTAATGTGATATTATAAGTGGGAGACATAAGCTCCTCCCGTTTTATTTACTGACAGATAGTTGCGTTTTAAAAATTGAACGTGAATCCCAACAACCTTTTTGCAGATCTCTTGATTTGTTTTCAAGAAATTAATTGTTCGTCTTGGCTAAACTAGAATTGTAAATTGTAACATTTTTATTAGCCTAATTATACAAAAATGTTATTGCTTAGTTATTTAAAATAAAAAATCTTGGAGATTAATTTTTTCTTATACAATGTTCATTATACAAAAATCATTTAAAAATACAGCGCTTTCTGCTTTTCTAAAGCTCCACTAAAATTTTAGCAATCTGGAAATTTTAATCAAATTTGCTGCAATAAAAATATCGAAATTGATCAGAAAATTATTTAACGAAACGTCGAAGGTTGCTTCGAAAATAAACCGAATTTTTTAAATGTTTTAGTTTTAATCGAAGGATAATATATTTGCGGTTGTTCTAAAGGAATTTTTAAGACGATCTGATTTAAAACGACTTTTAAAAAAAAATCTGTGTAAAATTTTATGAACTATTTTTCGGCTATTTTGAAACTATCGTATTTTTAAAAGTAATTAACCGATCGACTAGAAATTTTCTTTAGAACAGTTGTTGAAGTTTTAAGATTCTAAAAATTGAAAAACAATCAAGAAATTATGTTTCGTTTTGCAAATTCTTACGACGTTAGGTTGATTTTTGTTTCCTATGCGCTTCCATGCGCATGAGAGAAAGATGAGTACTATGCATTTTCTGTCTCACTTATGCCCGCCTTAATAGCATAATATGTAACTAGACAAAATCAAAAAAAAAAAATATCAAACAAGAAATTATATTCAAAACAATTGAAAAAATTAAATCTACATAAGAAAACTTAAAAAAAAAGTTTGGATTGAATAATAAATTTTGAAGATACAGTGAATAAGAAAAATCTAAACGGACTACCGGTTTTTAAAGTCGACTGCACTGCACCCTGTGTGATTTCTAAAATGTTTCTTCTTGAAAATATTTTTCAAATTTAATTTTTAGAAGTGGCAAATTTTGAAATTTAGTTGCACCATAAAAAAAAAGTCTGATATGGCAAAGAACATTCTAAAAACCGTATTTTCGTTAATATTACAAAACAAAGTTTTTTTGTTAATACTATATCCAATTTATATAAGATATTGTTTTTTCTAGGCAGCAGAAAGTGGTAATATAGAAACATTTCAAAGACTTTACTTCGCCGATCCTGCTAGACTAGTGATTCAAGATGCTCGTGGTAGAACAGCATCTCATCAAGCTGCTTTTAAAAACAGAACTAACATACTGCAATTCATCAACGCACATGGTGGTGGTATGTATTTATATTATGTAGTATATATCAATAGTTCCCCGGTATTATAATAAATTGACTAATGACCTTTCCCAAAAGTGATTTAGAGTTTAAATTAGTTTTATTATCTTATAATATTTGCCTAATAATAATTATATAAGTTACAGGCAACGACATAGTAGATACATACATTATGTATATTATAATATATTATGTTGAATACAATGCATATCCCGTTTTTTGTCCGATCCCGGTAGTTCAGGAATACTACTGAGGATTTGCACTTATACGACTGATCGCTTCGTTGCTGTTCTAGTTTAACCCTTTGATGGGCCCTTTTTCTGGCTACTTTTTTAAAGTTTTTTTAATAAATATATAATATTTAACACCTTTTGAATAGATATTAATGGTTATCTAAAGATTTTTTGTATTAATGATAGAAAATACAAAGGTGGGAAACCCTCTTCCCACTGGTGCATTTCAGTACAGTAGTAAAAAATCAAATTTTTTTATATGTCCGTTAAAAATTACTTTTTAATACTTTTAAAGTACATATCGTCACCCTAATTATCAAACCTCGTAACTCCATTTTTGATCAAAAATGAAATTTTGATGCCATCTGTTAGAAGAAAAAATACTCTATAAATGGGGAAAACATTGTAAATGCACATAATTTTGTTTTTATATAAGGGAAAGAATAGAAAACCTCGTAATTCCATTCCGCCTAGCGCTCCAATTGAAGCTAGTAATTCCATGTTCTCTAACCCAAAAGTTATGAATTTGGAGTTACGAGGTTTGATAATTAGGGTGACGATATCAAAAAATTTTATCAAAAGTATTATTATATAAGTTTTTATTGCTAATATTTTTTGAATTTACTTTTCGGGAAAAAAATATAATTTTTGGAAATAATTTTTTTTAAATCTGATTTTGCGCCTCCCCTCCAGGTACAAAATTTCTGAATCCGCCCTTGTCACGTTAAGTATACAGGTAGACGCTCTGAGGGAGAAAAAGAAATGGTCATTGAAAATATGCTTATCACTGAGCTTGCCGTAATAGTTATACAAAATATTTCTGTTTTTTTATAAAGAAGTGTCAATACAATGTGCAACAAACAATAAATATCACAAAAAAACCTTATCAAAAACTTATAATCCAAAATATTTCACTAAAACTGAAATTCACTTAAGAATCACTGCTAATATTCACACAGAATTACAAATAAAAATTTTTAAATTTTGAAAATTGCAATATTTTTTAGTTGTACTATATACAGATATCAATCAAATATTACTTCGCATATATTTCACTAGAAGATACACTAAAAATAGGTGGGAAAACAAGTTCCCAAGACCTCATTTTCAGGCGCTTTCGGTGGTGGGAATACGTGTTCCCGCCGCCCACCAAAGGGTTAAGTTGATGGTTGCGACGTTAGGCTAGTTTCTTTTTACTCCTAAAATGTTACCTAAAATTGTTCTTGGTTACTAGAATGGTTTCATATACTACATATTATTATATACGAGGTATTTTGAGATTCCATAGTCAGAAATTTTCTGAAAACAGTTTCTACTCTTCCAAAATGTTTCTCAAAATTTTTAAATTTATGAAATCATGATATGACGCTATTTAAACTCATTCGCTCAAGGATTTATGATAAGTCATATTTCTCATTAAAAACTTGGAAATTACGAAATTTAAATCTTACACAGATGGAGGTTACGCTATGAATCAAGCGAGAAAATAAGATAATCTTTATATTTCTCAATCACATTCATAATATAAATCATATGCAAGAGATATGCTAAAAAAACAAAATTATATACATAAATCTTCTTCTCGAAAATTATACCATGTGGAATTGATGTCTTTTCAAGGTCGAACATGGTGGTGTAATTCTTCTCTAGCTTTCTAGGTAGCTCTTTTGCCCTCTCTTGAAAACTGGAATAATAATTCTTTGATGCCATTCTAATAGTATTGATGTTTTTTTTTCAATATTTTATTAAATAATTACATCAACCTGACATGACGTCTGAAAATTTGGCTGACGATCTAATATTTTTTATTCCTGCATAAATTTTCACAATATAGTTTTTTTCCATAATAGAAACTATTAAAGTTATGATTATTGGAAGCTTTAATATTCCAGAAATTTGTACCGTCATACTATATTATAGAAACCATAATAGAACTACAAATAACGTCACAAAAAGTTTTTTCATGTTTTACTTTAAATGTTCTTTCTTAGAGATTGTTAATACTATAGGAACGTGTATGCTTGCGCTAACGTATAGTAGTACCATCAAATATGTAACTTTAAGACACTGTGTATTATTGTTCTTTAATTATTTTATATTTTGCTTCTGAGATAGTTACACGCGGTTCTTTGGTTCTGCATAGTTTTGTAAATGCAACACCAGTATAAGCAATTTTTGCACTTGTATTGTAAATAATTATTTGATTTTCAGATTTAAACATTCAAGATAATGCTGGCAATACTCCATTACATGTTGGTGTAGAGAGTGAATCTTTAGATGCTGTTGATTATTTATTAGAAATGTGAGTATAGTGATATACATACATAAATAGATATACACGAATATTATGCAACATGCATAGTTATTCATCGAACAAATTGTTCAGAAGCTAAGAACATTTTTGGTATGTCATTCTTCTAAGAAAAGTATCTTTCACAAAATTGACAATTTTGCAACTAGACGTTAGAGCGGGAAACCTTAAATCAACTCCAAAATAAACAAAGCTATATATTTCTAATGCCAATTATATTAACAGTTCGATTTATTAATGTTATTTTTAACTATTACTACACAAAAGTTTTCACGGTGTAAAAGCATACCAAACAGAAGCAAAAACTTCAAGATTAGTACCTAGAGCTATCGCAAGAAATTGAATAATGAAATAAATAATTTACCTAATTTATTTATCTATACTTCTATGCTATGTAGTACTATAAGGAGAAAGCATTATTTTGTTATCCGGACTAATCTTAACAACTTAAAAACTTACCGGATTACTTCGGTGAATTTCCATATTATATTCTGTAATACATTTCAAATTTTTTATGTAATGTGATTTACTTATTAGGTATAATATGTGTAATATTGTATGTACATAGAAGTAGATATACGAGACTGTTTATAATTATTTTCTATAGCGGTGTTGATTCGTCCATATTGAATGAAAAAAAACAAGCCGCCGTACATTTGGTAACAGAATTAAACAAAGCGAATGTTCTGGAAGTAATGGTGAATAAACATAAAAGCAGAATTGATATACAACAAGGAGGAGAACACGGCAGAACAGCTTTACATATTGCAGCAATTTACGATCACGAAGAATGTGCCAGAATATTGGTAAGTTTACGTAATTGGTAGTTTTTCGCTGCCAAAATGATAGGTGCTTCTTATTTGCTATAATACTTAACCTCCTTATTTACTATTTGCTTTATATACAGATCACACAATTTGGGGCAAGTCCAAGACAACCGTGCAATAATGGATACTACCCAATACACGAGGCTGCAAAAAACGCTTCTTCAAAAACTTTAGAAGTATTTTTACAATGGGGTGAATCTCAAGGTTGCTCTCGAGACGAAATGATCTCATTTTACGATGCGGAAGGAAATGTTCCTCTCCATTCTGCCGTTCACGGAGGTGATTTAAAGGCAGTAGAACTTTGCATAAAATCCGGAGCTAAAATATCAACCCAACAGCACGACTTATCAACTCCAGTACATCTCGCATGTGCTCAAGGTGCAACAGAAATTGTAAAAATTATGTTTAAAATGCAACCTGAAGAAAAATCACAATGTTTGTTATCTTGCGATATACAAAAAATGACACCATTACACTGTGCAGCTATGTTTGATCATCCAGAAATTGTCGAATTCCTAGTTTTAGAAGGAGCAGATATAAATCAAGTTGACAAAGAAAAGCGATCCCCTTTACTCTTAGCTGCATCAAGAGCAGGTTGGAAAACCGTACACACTTTAATTAGACTTGGCGCTGATATTAACATCAAGGACATCAACAGAAGAAATGTTCTCCACTTGGTAGTAATGAACGGCGGAAGATTAGAGAAATTTGCAAGCGAAGTTTGCAAGGTAATGTAAAAAATATTGTACTATATCTCGCGTCTACATTCGATATAATATGTATATATGTATTGTCTTCTTTAAAAGAATTTTGATTTTAACTTTTTATTGCAGGCTCAAACTCAAACGAATTTACTGCAATTGCTAAATGAAAAAGACGATACTGGATGTTCTCCATTGCATTATGCAAGCCGTGAAGGTCATATTCGAAGTTTGGAAAATCTTATTCAATTAGGAGCAGTTATTAATCTAAAAAATAACAATAACGAAAGTCCTCTACATTTTGCTGCAAGGTTAGATTAAATTTTTTGATAATATTAATTATTTCATGTTCAGGTCTTGGTCTCATTTTAATTAAAATTCTGATAAGAATCAAATAACAATATTTACTTTTAGTACATTCTTAATCGAATCTAAACTAATTAAAAGTTAATTAACAACCTATAAAATTACTATATTATTTAATAATTAGTATCTATTATTCTAATAATTTAAGTAATATACTACTTACTACTGATCTATGTAATATTATGTAGTACCGTTTGCAATGCAAATGACCGTTTTAGCCAAATCTATATTATATAATAAACTACTTACGGTACTATATCATCAATTATAATTTCTATTTTTTAATCAATAACAAATCCATTAAAGTCAAACGAAACATTTTACAAAACAGTTCAATTTAATATATCAATTTAATTTTTAGAATGAACAATTTTTTTTTTTTTTTTAATTCAATTTATTCAGCAATCTATCTACAGATATTAAGCTTATTAGTGGACACAAATATAACCTGCGCAAATTGTTCCAGTGTACATTCTGCATTATTACATTAAAACTGTTATGACATATATTACTCAGACTTATTTAGTCAAATCTATTGGTCAAATCCGCTGGCATGTACCTTTTGAGGCGGCGTGGTTCGTCACTTGGCACTGTTAACTGTTTGGCTGTCAGATTAGGGTGAACTTGAAGTCTCTGGCGATAACTTTCACTAAACCGTGTGATTTCTTCTCTTATGGAGAGCATGGGGAAGTCATTCTGAATGACACTATTTGGCATATACCATGGTGCATCAACGATTATTCGCAGTACCTTATTCTGGAACCTCTGCAGGATTTCAATACTGGAGTTGGCAGCTGTTCCCCAGAGTTGGATGCCATAGGTCCAAACCGGTTTAATTATTGTTTTATAAAGAAGAATTTTATTCTCATAGGAGAGCTGCGACCTTCTGCCAATAATCCAGTACATCCCACTGAGCTTCAGTCCAAGCTGTTTTCGTTTGGTAAAGATGTGCTTACGCCAAGTTAATCTTTTGTCGAGATGCATACCAAGGTACTTGGCGTCCTCTGATTGTGGTAACTGATAGTTGTTAAATTGAACTGGTGGACAAGTACTTCTTCTCATTGTGAACGTTACATGTACAGATTTTGATTCTTTGACTTTAATTCGCCATTTTTTAAGCCAATTTTGTATGTCATATAGACCTACTTGAAGATGTTCTGATGCGGTTGTTGGGTTAACATGCGACGCAAGAATGGCAGTGTCATCGGCGAAGGTTGCAATGGTGGTTGATTCAGCTTGAGGAAGGTCTGACGTAAATAAAAGATATAGAACGGGACCCAGTACACTTCCTTGGGGCACTCCAGAGTTAATAGGATAGAGGTTGGTGTATTCACTTTGCTGTTTAACTAAAAAATGTCGGTTAGATATGTATGATTTAATGATTAAGAAGTAATGATATGGAAGTGTTTTTTTTAGTTTATATAGTAGCCCATCATGCCACACTTTATCAAATGCCTGACTAACATCTAAAAAGGCCGCTGAGCAGTATCTCCTAGCATTGAAGTCTTCGTTTATTTTCTTAACCACTCTGTGTACCTGCTCAATGGTTCCATGAGAACTTCGAAATCCAAATTGATGATTAGGTATTAGCTTGCGGTTTTCGATTATAGGTTTTAGACGTTCAAGCAGTAATTTTTCAAAAACTTTGGAGAGTACAGGGAGCAAACTGATTGGTCTGTATGACTTTATATCTTCTAACTTTTTTCCTGGCTTGGGTATCATCACAATTTGAGCAACTTTCCATTGATCTGGAAAATGATTTAATCTAATGATGGCGTTTAAAATTTGAGTAATGGCTACTAAGCATTTTTTACTCGCTTCTTGTAACACTTTTCCTGTAATCAAATCATACCCAGGGGCCTTTGTGGGATTTAATGATTTTATTGTCCTCTTTACTTCTTTCAATTTGAATTTTTCTATGGGAAGATCCACTTGGAATGGGCATGCTAGATATTCTTGCACTTCGCATTCTTCTTCTTCTGTTGCCATGGCTGGAAATGGTTTAAAAGTGTTTGCCAAATGAATTCCAAATGCATTAGCTTTATCCTTATCGTTTCTTGCCCATTGGTTATTTCCGTCTTTAATTGGAGGAATTGATTGTTGTGGCCTACTTAATTTCTTTGCTGCCTTCCATAATGAGTAATTAGTAGCTTCTGATGCGCTAAGGTTCTCCAAATATTTTTGAACTCCTTGATTTTTGTTCTCCATTAGCATTTCTTGTAGTTCTTTAATGCATTTATTTAGTTTGGTTTTATCGCCTGGGTATCTAGTTTCTTGCCACAGTTTGCGTAGTGCACGTTTTTCAATTATTTTTTGTTTTATTGTTGGTGGCACGTAGTCTTTTATTTCATTTTCCTTTGCATCTGGTGTTGCCTGCCATGCAGCATGTTGTATATCGGTTGTTAATTTGTTTACTGCTTCCTCTATGTCTTCTGCTGTTTTTAAAGGGACATGAAGTGATATACGTTGGTCCAATATCTCTTCGGAAATGCTCCAATCAGTTTTTCTACTGTAGAGAGATGGTTGCTTTTCTTTGCCCATTATTTTCGTAAGCACGCTGACGATTATAGGAGAATGGTCAGACGAGAGGTCCAGGAAGGATTCGGCTTTTATTTTCTTGGTGTCAATACCTTTGGTAATGCAGAAATCGATTACGTCTGGTATTTTATGCCTGTCAGTAGGCCAATATGTTGGTTGACCAGTTGATATGCACTTTAAGTTATTATCTTGAATCGCTTTGTTGAGTTCTCTGCCTTTCGATGTCGTTAACCTAGAGCCCCATGTAGGATGTTTGGCATTATAATCGCCGCCGGCAATGAATCTATTTCCCAGCGTTTTGAAGAAGTTAACAAAGTGTTCTTTTTTATTTTTGTGCTTAGGTGGAAAGTAGACAGCCGAGATTGTGAGAGCTCCTGTTTTTTCCTCTATTGAAATATTGGTAGCTTGTAGATGTTCTTGTTCATACTTTTCCATTTCATGGTGTTTTATGCTCTCTCGAATTATTACTGCGGTTCCACCGTGAGCGTTTCCGCTGGGATGTTTACTATCATAAGTTTTGTATTTTGGGATTTTCAAGTAACTTTTATTTGTAAAATGGGTTTCTGATATTAACATGATATCGATATTTTGGTTAGTGATGAATGCTTTAACTTCTTGTACGTGTTGACTGAGGCCATTGGCATTCCATACAGCAATTTTGTACTGCACAGCCATTAAGCCAATTTACTGACAACGGCTGTTAGGAGGTCGATCATAGAACTCATTTGCCCCATTAGTTGTTTCATCATTTGTTTGAGTTCATCCATATCATTTGCTTGTGGTGCTGTTGGCTGAGATTGTTGCGTAGTATTTGAAATTGTGGGTATCATATTATTGTTGATGCCCGTGACAGCTTGAACATAAGACATATTATTTAACGTTGTATTATAGTTTTGATTAGCTGGCATGTTAGGATTCATGGGCCGCACCATACCTTTTTGTCTAAGAGCAGGGTATAAACGTTCTTGCAGTTGTTTGTGGACCATGCAACCACGGTAATTGGCAGGATGATCCCCATTACAGTTTACACATTTTACTTGCCCGTCTTTTTCTTTACGTGGACATGCGCTGGTTTCGTGAAGCCCAGCGCATTTTACGCATTTTGGAGTCCTTCGGCAGAAATTTTTTGTATGACCATAGCATTGGCATCGTACGCATTATGGGATTACATGCTTAAGGTGTGGTGGTTCAAATTTCACAGAAGAGTTTTTGATCGAGTTAATTTTATAGACTTCTTTGTTGTTTTCGTTACATTTTAAGTCCACGTAAAACATTGATAGTGGTTGCTTAGTTGTTTTGTGACGAATATTCCAAATGTTACTCACTTGATGACCGTTTTTTTCTCTCTCGCTTTTGATTTCTGTTGTGTCGGTAGAGTGATGAATATTCTTTAACACCACTCTAAAACTTCTGTCTTGTTTTGGTTTGTAGGTGTAATATTGTGTTTCTTTGGCATCTAGCGCCTTTATTATTTTTGCATAATGATCAGGGTTATTTAGTTGTACCTTAACTTCATCATTTCCAATTGTCTTTATTGTATATTCATTCCTAGCAGTTTCGTCGATTAGTCCATACAATGGATTAATATTATCAACATGACAGACATAAATAGGGGGTGGTTTATGTGCAACCTCTTGTTCATTTCCATTTGTGATGGTTTTATTTGCTGATTCTTCATCTTTACCTTCTTCATTCTTCGAGGTGGAATCATCTTTTAGTAATTCTTCAAATCTGTTTCTAGTTGATATAGGCTGCTGTAACCAGTAATTTGTTAGTTTGGTTTGTTTACGTGCTTGACACGCTTCTGGACTTCTCAGCCTTTTTTTATTTTGGACGGTTTTCCATTGATGTTGTGATTGCTCTACAAAGATAGGCTGATGATAATTATTATTCGGTATTACCTGTTGGCAATTTTGAGGAACGTATGGCTGACTTGGGTCCGATTGTAGTAGCGGTGGCATCGGCTGTAGCTGTTGTAGATGGCCGAGACCCATCGATTGCGATGGTTGCACTTGCACCGGTTGATAAACATATTGCAGTTGGTTATTTGGCTCCACGTATGGTCGCACATTTGATTGACTCTGCGGGGGTATAGTAAACATAATCAGTCGGTTGATTGAAGTTTAATCTGGAGAACGCTGAAAAAAACGCCGGCATCCCAGAAGTTAGGTTATGTTTCCAGAAAGATTCACAACCCGTCTCCGCAAGACCCCGTAGTATCCCAACTCTCTTCCTTTAATTATTTAAAAGACACGAACAACATTTTTCACAAAAGCACTTATTCTTAAACGTAATTAAACAATAATTTACAATTCTATTTACATCAAACACGTAGCATGCGTACCGCCCGTGACCATAATTTTTTGATGAAAACTTTTCTTACCTTATTTATATTAAAGTTACATTGCCGCATAGTACGAAAACTAAAGTTATAAAATAATTTGCAATTATCAAAGAAAATATTACTGGATTTCACTGCTTATATATTTAAAAAAAATACGTTCAATTTCGTCCAAAATCAATAACGCATGATTGTTTTTTCTCATATTATAAAAAAATAATAAATGCTGATCGCAATCTGTACATATAAATAGCTTCGGGAGCATATCAACAGATATTGCTAGTTTTCTTGGTTTATTCAATCCTCAAGACTACACTGGTCATTGTTTTAGAAGGTCGTGTGCAACCTTACTGGCTGATGCCGGTGCTGATATGAACACATTAAAACAACATAGAGATTGGAAGTAAAAAATGGAAAAGATAAGTAATCGCTAGCAGTATGGTATAAAGCCTACATCAACCGCTTGAAAAGCGGGAGAGCACGGTTCAAATCCTAGTCGCGTCAGATACGATGCAATGATCTAAAGCCCAATATTATTCTGTGGATTATGAGGAAGGCAACGGATCTTCTAAAAGATTCTGACGATCAAACCAAGAATCGTAGCAATATCTATTGGTGTGCTCCCGAAGCTATTTATATCTTTAGGCTACGATGTGCATTTACCGTTTTTATAATATACGATATGACAATCATGAATTACAGATTTTGGACGAAGACAATGAAGAACTTTTTTTTTTAATATCTAGGCAGTCACAACTTGTAATATTTTCTTTGATAATTGTAAACAATCTTATAACTTTAGTTTCCGAATTCGGCAACGTAACTTTAAAAACAGTTTTAGCATTAACTCCGAAAATGTAGATAATTAGTATAGAAACCTAGGAGAAAAAGGATATAGTACTGGCTTTATCATTCAATATCGATTGTCGTTGGCTTCTTGGAAAAAACTATGTATTTCGTCTATTTTGACAATATGTTGGAATTTTTAGAATTTTTAATTTCAAATTTTATAAAACGTGAAATTTTAGGATAATAATTATTAACTTTTTATGATATTAGATAAAACAATGGATAATATTCGCATCGTAACATAATAATACGATACTCAATGAGTTAACCAACTGGTCTTTTGAGCTTGTTGATCCCATCTCGTATATATACCTTGTGATCAAAAGTACCCGGAATTTGTTAACAAAACGAAAACGGTTCAATTATTCTTAGATATTTATTTTATTCCTTTAAAAGTAATCTTCATTGCAAACAATACGCATATTTCAACGGTTCTTCCAATCTTTAAAATACTTTTCATAGGTCGATTTTTGAATTGCCTTCGGTTCCTTCTGCGAATTCTCCTTTATCGCCTCAAACGTCTCAAAACGCTTTTCTCGAAGTGGTAACTTGAGTTGTAGGAATAGGAAAAAGTCACACGGAGCCATGTCGGGTAAATACAGAACTTTCGGAATGGTATTAACTTTGTTTTTGGTCAAATAGTCTCGTAAAAGATGAGATGTGTGGCACATGTCGCGCTTCAACTCGTCTCATGCCCAAAACATAATTGTGCATAACGCTCTGCACCGATCCGAACGAGTCACCAAGATCGGCTGTTATTTCTCTGATGCTCACATGTCGATCTTTGAGCACAATTTTCTTAATTTTTTCAATATATTTGTTGGTCACAGAGGTGGGTGGAAGACCGGAACGAGGCAAATCATCAACTGAATAACGGGTGCCTTTAAACTCTTTGTACCACTCATAGGCTTGTATTTTCAACATTGTCGATTCTCCGTAGGCTATTGTTAACATTTATAACTCTTCCGCACATGATATTCTCTTGAAAAACATAAAATTTTTGCTCAACTAAATTCCACATAGCGAAATTCGCAGAGTACGCCAAACAATGACCTCTTTACAAAGTTATTACCCACAAACTATTTGACCGATTGAGCTCAAAATGACATGTAAACAACAGACAGATATACCATCCCAAAAAAAAATATATTTTGAAAATATCTGAAGTGCGATTCGTTTAAATGAGAAATTCCGGGTACTTTTTGATCACAAGTATGAAGTCTCCATATATCCATCCATCCATCCAATTTGCTAATCATCTCCATCTTAATATATGACACATTAGGTGCGCACAGACGGACACGTTCAAAAGTGTTACACACGGTCACACTTTGGAGCGTCGCGTCGCTCCTATCTAAGCTTATAGTAGCGATGCTCCGGAGTGTAGCCGTAAGTTACACTTTTGATTTTGTTTTGCGATGTTGGTAACTAAATATTAGTATAAGCAAATGTATAAGTGAAAGCAATTTAATTCAATTGTATTATATTTATTTTCATTTGGATAACGATTTACTACGAAAAAAATTAACGTTAAACACATTGCAAAGTGAGCTCATAATAAAATGTAAAAAAAAGAAGATTTTAACTTAAAAATTTGTATTTATTGCAATTTCAGATTGTATTACTTACGTCAGATGTCAAAATTGCTCCGCCCATTACAGGTGTGCAGCTTACCGTCGCAAAAATAAACAAAAATTTCAAATTTACTGTTATTTACCAAAATAAAGACATTTTATCGCGACAAAATCGTCTCTGATGAAGCTAGTTTCCTAATATACTATTTTATTTTGTTATGTCTTCCGGATCCCACCTACTAGCTACATAACGATATATCTGTGATTTAACTGTCATATGGCTGGTATTTAAAACGAGTGAACCGAAAATCGTAGTAATTCGTATTCTCAACCGCTCACCTAATGTTACAGCGCTCCCTTTTCAAGAGGAGTGGTGAGAGGCACTCGCGTTGCGATGTTATCACTCAGTTTTGAGGCAGTTTATAACCTACAATTCCTGTTGTATCTCAAATACTTTGGCATATTATGTTCACGCAAACCCCTCCTTCTCGACGTGCTGACTGAATTATGATAGATTAAGGTTTTATTTAACATACAATGGAATGTTGCCACATTTTATCGCTCCACTTTAAGAACACAAGTGGAGTGGTACATGAGAATACAAAATTACCGCTCCACTCCACTTCCGTGGAGCGCTCGCTTGGAGTGGAGCGAGTTCAGAATCGCGGCCTAGTGCTTTCAAATCATTTATTATTATAGACATTTTGTAAAATTTAATAATATTTTATTAAAGATATGGTCGCTATAATACTGTAAGGCAATTACTCGATTCCGAAAAAGGAACATTTATCATTAACGAAAGCGATGGAGAAGGAATGACACCTCTGCATATAGCTTCACAACAAGGTCATACGAGAGTTGTTCAGTTATTGTTAAATCGAGGTGCTCTATTACATCGAGATCACAATGGACGAACTCCACTACATTTGGCTGCAATGAGTGGATACACCCAAACTATCGAATTGCTTTTATCTGTACATTCTCATTTACTGGATCAATTAGACAAAGATGGGGTAATATAAAATTTTCATGCAGCATTTGTACTAATCAATATTTTTAAATGTTACTTTTAGAATACTGCGCTACATTTAGCGACAATGGAAAACAAACCGACATCAATTGTTCTTCTTCTCTCTATGAAATGTAAATTATTGTACAATAAAATTGATATGAGTGCAGTCGACTATGCTATCCATTATAAATATCCCGAAGCAGCTCTTGCTATGGTCACTCATGAGGAAAGGTAAGTAACATCAATATATAATAATATTACCGAGTATTTTTTTAAACCTTGTTAAGGGTAAAATTTGTTCCAACGCACATTCTCAAATCAATTTATTAGTTAAAAGTTAATCAAATGATTTAAAATTATTTTTATTTATTATTAATTATGAAATTATTATAATTAAAAATTATTATATAAAAAATTATAAATTGACAATACTAAACAAATGATGGTGAATCGACAAATTATAAAGTTGCGGATTTAAAAAATATAATTCAAAATAAATCCATCAATTAAATAATCAGGAAGACTGACTTCGTGTCATATCAAAACTTAAAATTTTTTACGTTCCCATCCGCACTTGGCGTAATAAAAGCGGAACGGAGCTTCGTTGTTTACCCTAGGCCCTAGGGTATTAACTTGAACTTCAGTGAGCTGAACTAGCTCACTAACTGTCTAAGTGAACTAACTGTCTGAATTTATAAAAATTAATTAAAAATCGAAATTACAACTTCAGCCCTTCTTATACATTGAAGCTGTCTCAAAGACCAAAACAGGAATCGTGGAATATGAAGAAATGTGTTGCGATCTCCCAAGATCGCCGATCTCACTCGGTTGCATTGTATAAACCAGTACTAACGAATTTAGAACTTATGTTAATATTTCAGAGCTGACGAAGTTATGTTGTTAAAATCTGACAAGCATCCATGCGTGGCTCTAGCTTTGATTGCATCTATGCCGCGTGTATTCGAAGCAGTGCAAGACAAATGTATAACTAAGGCTAATTGCAAGAAAGATTCAAAATCCTTCTATGTAAGTTTGAAACAATGTTAGCATTTATTTCTTTGCTCTACAAGTATTCTAACCCTTTTAGGTTAAATACAGTTTTAATTACTTACAATGTACATTATTCTATGCAAATATGGACGGAAAAACAGGAGAAGCTTTAAGTATATCAAAGCCTATACCATTGCCAGCATTAAACGTAAGTTAATTTTTTATTATTTGCTACATTGTTTCTTCGAGTGTTTATGTCAAAATGTTACATTTTATAGGCTATGGTTTCTCACGGAAGAGTTGAATTGTTGGCTCATCCTCTAAGTCAGAAGTATCTTCAAATGAAATGGAATTCATACGGAAAATATTTTCATATAGCGAACTTGCTCTTTTACAGTATATTTTTAAGTTTCGTAACTCTATTTTCGGCTAAATTAATGAATTACGAAACTTTAACAAATCACTACAATAACTCTCAAAGTTACAATTCATCTTCAAATGAAAAAGACCACTTGCACAAAATTAGTCAGGTATTTATTATTATATGCTTAATTATAATTATGTTGTATTATATTATGATGCATTATTTTTTAGGAGTCCTTGTACGACATTCAGGAAAAGATATTTAAAGTAAATATTTGTCCTTTTATGCACATTAGTGCGATGGGTATTGTCGTATACATTGGTTTAAATTCAGTAAGGGAAATAGTTCAAATATATCAACAGAAGTTTTTATATTTTATGGATCCGATAAATTTAGTGTCATGGTTGCTTTATATTTCTGCATCCATCATGGTATTTCCTGTATTTGGTGGTTCAATGACTGAAATGCAATTTTCTTTTGCATCACTCACGGTGTTCCTAAGCTGGTTAAATCTATTATTACTCTTACAAAGATTTGATCAAGTTGGTATATATGTTGTTATGTTTTTAGAAATATTACAAACTCTTATCAAAGTATTAATGGTATTTTCAATATTGATAATTGCTTTTGGACTTGCATTCTACATTTTACTATCTAGGGTAATGTTATTATTGCTAATTTACTATAATCTAAAGTATTAATAATGTTTTGTCTAGGGAGAGCACTTATCGTTTAGCTCAATTCCTATATCGCTTATTCGGACATTTTCTATGATGTTAGGAGAAATAGATTTCCTTGGTACCTATGTCGAACCGTTTTATCTTAAAAAAGATGAGGCTCAATGTCACGCCAAGAAAACGACGTTACCATTTCCAATTCCATCGTTCTTTATTCTTGGAATATTTATGGTACTCATGCCAATTCTATTAATGAATCTGTTGATTGGTTTAGCAGTTGGAGATATTGAATCTGTACGTCGAAATGCGCAACTGAAACGATTGGCAATGCAGGTATGTGTATATTATAATCATTTAAAAATTTTCATTGATTGGTACTTGGTAGTAACTTTAATATATAGGAACCACAGTTACTTACCTAAGCTGGCTTATTTAAAACTTTACAATATAATTTTTGAACTTTTCTTACATTACGACTTAACAATGAATATTATTTTTACAAATATAAAATAAAATGGAGAGAAAGGATTATCGGGATATTGGACGCCAATAAAAACAAATAATCTGCTGGCAACCCAGGTTTATGCTAAGAACGCATCTCCCATTCGACATCCACTGAGTCCTACTCCAGTGCTTACATCCGTTTTGGACTGCACCGGTATCCATTGTTGCGGTAGGCGATGATATTATTGTCCCCGTTATCCCCAGACAGATAAGTCTTTGCATCTTGTTTAGCATCGTGATATACTACCCCTTTTCTTGGCCTTGTGCACCAGATAAGAAATGCATAATATATGTTGCTGTGGGTGCCGTAGTGTGTAATAGTTTGTTTCTCAAAACATATCCAAATCTTTATGAGCCTGGTGTCTGAAAAGACACCTCAATTTAATGGGGACAGTTGAAGATCCTACATGTAGGATGTGTGGTGAAGCAGATGAAACTCCTCACCACATCTTACGTAAATGCCCGGCACTGTCGGGTGAAAGAACACGTCACCTCGGATTTCCAGACCTGGAAATCGAGGAGATAGTACAAGCACCCATCGCATCGGCCGCGTACTCGACTTTGTCGAGGAAACGCAGCTGATGGAGTAAAAACACGGAACGAGGGGCACAATAAGCTTAAGCTTCAGTGCAGTGGGCGGTAACACCACAACCCGTTTTATAATAATAATAATATGATATTTATCAAAAAATAGTTTTATATCGTAAATTTTCTGGTATGGAAATTTTACACTAGCGATGGTGGCGCTGGAGACAGCTGCATTATGTCTGCAATAGCGAGTATCCCTCAGTAGAATGTTGATTTGTTTATATTAGTGGTTTCTGCAGAAAGTGTTCATTTATCGTTTATTAGGTTAAAAGACTAGGTTAAAGACTTAGGTTAAAAGTATCAACACACTTTAAAAGACACTTTGTTATACTCGCTAAAGTAGTTTGTTACAATACAACTTTTGACCAATAGTGTCATAAACTATCAATTCATAGTATTTTATAACAATTACGTAAGTTATAATTTAATTTTATATATTTTGCATTTTATTGTAACATGTAATCAAGTAGATTTCTCATTATTATATAATTTCACATGTTAGTAACTAATCCATTCGATTATAAATATATTATTAGACTTAAACATAAAACAAGTTAAATAATAGTATATTACGTGCCGAGGTGGTAAATGCTTCATTACTGCGGAGCGCTAGCTTAGTTGACTGAGGTGCGAAGCGCCGAAATCAACTGTAAGCGCGACGCTGAAATGAAGCTTGACACCTAGGTATGTGTACTATTTTTTCCACAATCAGTTTGCAAATAACAAATTCATAACAAATAATTAGCTCTCCTTGCCAAAATCCAATTCAATTTCAGTTTTGAAAATTAAAGCAGTTAATCCACTTGGTATAAAATATAAACAAATTGCTATTTATGCCAAACAAAAAATTTGTTTTGTATTAAACTGGCAATAATTATATTATTGGCAAAGAATTTACAGATTTGTTTCCATATTTTTATATTTGTGCTTAAGTATTTTTTGATAATAATAATAAAATTTGATTATAATTAATTATGATGAAAGCTAACAATTTTACTTGACACTTGACATAACCTTAACTAGTTTGACGCACATTTTTTGTTGGTTTCTTTTCGGGTCACCGACAATGCGACATTGCCATTTGCCAGGAGGGACGTGATCGCTTCCCGACCTAAGGTTGAGGAGTAAAACAAACTAGCTTTCTGATTGGTTAGCAGTAAATCTAAATAATAAACTGCTTCCAAACTTATTAAAAATCAGGAATGTGTCGATTACTAACTGATTGTGAATAAACAATAATGTATTGGTATATTATCCTCTTTAATATTTCGATGCGGATTACATCTTCATCAGAATGATAATGATTTATTTACAAGAAATGGAATGAATCTATTGTCATTTGATTGGCCTTCTGTATAGGAAAACTATAATAGTAGTCCATGAATCAAGAAAAAACCTATTTAATCCGTATGATAGGAAAAACTTGACTTCAATAGTTAGGATAAGACTGTATATTGTACTATTATTTTGCACAAACTATATATTTTTTTTTATGAGTTTGATTAAACTCAACCCACACTTCGTCGCCCTAATTATCAAACCTCGTAACTCCAATTTTGATCAACAATGAGATTTTGATGCCGTCTGTTAGAGGAAAAAATACTCTATAAATGGGGAAAACCTTGCAACTGCACATAATTTTGTTTTTATATAAGTAAAAGAATAGAAAACCTCGTAACGCCATTTCGCCTAGCGCTCCAATTGAAACTCGTAATTCCATGTTCTCTAACCTAAAACTTATGAATTTTGAGTTACGAGGTTTGAAAATTAGGGTGACGACTTACTCATTCGGAGACAGCTCAAAATACTAAAAAAATTAAAAATACCACTAAAAAAATTTATACTCAAAAATATAGATACCTCTAAAATTAATAATAATACCGCTGAAAGAAAAAACAAATCTATACTCTTAAAATTATTAAACAACGTAAACCAAAAATAATATTCTTAATAATTGCAAGCATTTATAGGAAACTAAAGCTATATCGCTCTTCAGTATGGTCGCCCTACTTATCAGCGCAAAATATGCACTATATAAAATCGTTGCAAACAAAAAATTATTGAACAACTTTTTAAAATTTCGTAAATTACCAAATCAAAAAAAAATTATAGCACTTAGCTCAGTTCACCTATGCTGCAGCGACGAACTCAAATCTTCCAATCTCATAAAAAAAAACGGCAGCCTCCACAAATCCGTAGAACTCACGGCTCCTCTCCGAAGTCAATGGAATGAAATTAGAAGAAAAATCACTCACTATTTCCCAATTTGGGAAAAATTCACTTTTCAAAATATCCATCAAGAACGAAGAATCCAAAAAGAAGAAACCTCACGTGCCCTCTTTTCTATCTCGCGCAGACGCCCTTCGCACTCCTTTCCGAAAACAAATTATACAGGGCATCATTAAAAACTAACTTTAAATTATGAATTTTAACTTTGCCCTGTAAGAAATAAAAATAATAAGACGTTCTCTTGCTCAGGAAATAAGTTAGAAAGAATAAAAATGCTTCCAATTAACAAGAAATAATAAACAAAAATAAACCAAATATTAAATACCACTCAATACAACACATATAATACAACAATATATTGCCGAGGCATTCTATGTTTGTTTTCCTGTTCAATGATTTTTTTCTTTCGTGATTTCTATCATCTCATGATGTTTTTCAGTGGTGCTAGAATTATATAATTTGTTAGTTCTATCTTTAACTGATTTATTGGTTATGTATCCTGGAAAACCATTGTTTTTTAGGGTTTGTTTAGCGATATTGAGAGTTTCTTTTCGATAAAAAAAACAGTTATTTCATTTTGTACTTCATTTTAGATTAGTACTTCTTTTAGACATAAAACTTGTACCGCAAACTGCTCAATTTCCGCTACAACAGCCACTTGCTTAACCGTAGATGTTCTGTACGCGTTAGCTAGCCTTGTTACCTAAAACGCAGTTCTCGAGAGCGTGGGTGTTTCGGAAAACATTGTGGATTCGGTTCCATTAGGTCCTTTTCATACTCAGAACTCATCTCAGCTAAATGGAAATATTGATGTTAAAGTGGACGCCAGTTGATACAAATAAAACTAAGAAGTAGTGAAGAGTCGATTTATTGTATAAACAAAGATAGAAAAAATAGTTGAGGTCGACATGTTTAATTAATTCACTAAATTAAAAGTAAAACATAAAACACACACATAATCAGCAAGTAAAACTAGCACGTAATTGAGGACTATGTACTAGGAAACAAAAAAATAAAAAAATGGCAAATTTGAAAAACTGACATCTACCTGAAGGGTAAACTCAGTCAAAAAAATACAGTTGAGTATCCTTGAAGAGGATAACCCAACAAAATCGAAGTTATGCCCCAGCAAAGATTAATCGCACACCGAATTTTAAATACTCGGGATTATTGACTCAAAATAGAACCTGGCACACAGCATCATCAATAAATAAGTATATGCATCTCTATCCGACTTACCCTGAATGCAGTACCACCAATTTTGCGACTCTGCAAGTATATTTCCTCCGTCAGGACCCTTCGAAATCAACAACATTACTTCATCATTCAATTGGTCTACCATCCAGGAATGAAAGTCTACAAAATAGAGAACACAAAATACTCATTAAAAAATCAACATGCTTGCCAGTTCCAAGACTCATCAAACGAGTAAGTGTGACTACAAATCAATTAATCTTCACGGAAGCATCTTCAAATCAAATCATCTGCTTGAAAGTTGAGGTGTGACATCCCAAAATATAAAGATGGTAAAAAGGAAAATCTGCAAAGTTTGGCTCTCCAACTTGAAATGATATTTTGACCCATCCAGTATAAACACTTCACAAGGAAACATCCTCTTGTGAACAAAAACCAACCATCAGGAATCAAAATTCAAAAGGGTAAAATAAACCATTCTTCGCACTCAAAATATTCGTCATCCCCCCAATTCTTCCAACAGGTGACGTATTAAAACAACGTCATCGTAAAACCAAAAATAAAGGTAAGAAACCATATGGGTGGATAAAAGATTTCCAACACAGATAAATCTCCATTTCACGACGACGAAAACATAAAGTTGATAAACCAAATAACGAATAATAATTGTAACGAACTACCAGTAACCTGGGTGCTAAAAATAATTTGTTAAACAAATTAATTTGTAAGAAAATATTATATTTACCCGCTAATCCGGCAAAATTAAATGATATTAAAACAAATAGAAACTAAAAATCGACAAACACCAAGATTACACGTCCATTCCTTTCGAAATTTCCGTGTAATGGCGCTTATCAAAACCACACATATTTTCCAAAACTAAAGCGATCCAGCGGCGTAGCTTGAAAACGAAATGAAACGGTCAAAACCAATTTTGACACGTTACAAACTAATCCATGATGGAAATGTTCTTAAATACAAATGGACGCAAAAATCAACGTGGCTTGGTAGACACCTCTATTATAACTCCTATCACCACATAATCCAGGATATGCTGTTGGTCTAATAGATAGAGCAATTAAACTTACGCATGGAGACTACCGAGAAGAAACTCTCAATATTGCTAAACATATTGGACTCCGGGAGCTTCACTGAAAAAGGTGTCTTGCGGTGAGCACAATATCTCTGGATTGGATCATCAAAATTTAGATATCAAAAAAGATTTCGTTAATATGGGGCCGCGCCGGTAGCAATCTACGGTTACAGATTTCACCGAAATTTTTGCACTGGATGGTAGGTAATGCTCTACATAGTAGATATAAATAATATAATTTGCGGATGGCCCAGTAGTTTTTCCAAAATTAATAAAAATTTTGATCCGAGATTTGCCCTGGTTGCGCTTGTCAAAACTTACGCTCATTAAAAACATCCCCCGGAGGTACATCTTGTACAAATGAGGTACATTTTGTACATCTTTATCTTTGTCTCTTTCTTGAGTTTCTTGTCTGTTAGTACTGCCTTGTTAGCGTAGTACGCTCTGTTGCCAGATTGTACTCTTCTTCTTAGTTCTTCTTGTCTGTTGCCATACTTGTTTATATGTATCCCCAGATAGTTGAAACCTTCTACTTCTTCAAAACAATGATTGCTTATTTTAATCTCTTTCTGGCCAGGCAAGACACCCTTATCGCATTTCATATATTTGGTTTTTCCTTGATTTACCAGTAGTCCCATTTCTCTTGCTCTCTCTTCCATTTTCACAAACTTCTCTTCCATTCTTTTACGGGACCTTGCCATTATTACCATGTCGTCTGCATAGGCTAGGATCTGTCCTTCTCTTGTGACTATAGTTCCATTTATATCTATTTCTCTCACTATCTTTTCCACTACTATATTAAAAAGCGTCGCCGACAACGCATCTCCCTGTCTTACTCCGCTGTTAATCGCAAAATATTCTGTTGTGCCTTCTTCGGTTCTAACACATGCCATGGTGTCATCTAGGGTCATTTTTATCAGTCTTATTAATTTATTTGGTATTTTTATCTCTTTCATCGCGTCATACAGTTTTTCTCTGTTGACCTTATCAAACGCCTGCTGAAAGTCCACTAACAGCATATGAATCTCTACGTTGTGCTCATTTGTCTTTTCCATAATTCTTTTTACTATGTGTATTGTATCTACCGTGGACTTTCCTTCACTGAAACCGAGTTGATACGGTCCCACCATTTGTTTGGTATATTCTGTTGTTAATGTTATGCCTCTGTAGTTCTTGCATTCCTCTGCTGCGCCTTTCTTTTTCAAATGTACAATTACGCCTTCATTCCATTTTTCAGGCATTCTCTCGTCTTTCCATACCTGCTGTATCATTTTGCACATCCTTTCGCATAATTCTTCACCTCCATATTTGATGAGTTCTACATATATTTCATCTCCTCCGGGAGCTTTACTATTCTTCATCTTCTGAATCACTGCTATTATTTCATCAGATGTTGGAGTTATGATTTCTTGATCGTTGTCGTTTATACTTTCTATGTTTTCATGTTGATACTCATGTCTCGCATTTAGTAATTTTTGAAAATGTTTTTTCCATATTTGCTTAATCTTCGACTCATCATGTTCCACTTTTCCTTCTTCATCCATTATTCCTTTTTGTTTTACTCTATGTCTTAGTTTTTGATATCTTAACAGTTGATAAAAGATTCTCTACAAGAATATTATAATAAATACATTGTATTACAATTTTCTGTGCACAAAATCTAAACCTACCGAACAGCCTTAATATATACGCTTACGAACCCCGAAGGGGTTGGCGTAACTGGATGTTTACGATGAGATCACGAAAGAACTTTGGTTGTTGGTGTTGCTGGTGGTATATTTATCATTGCTCCCCACCAAAGCGTAGCGTAGCGGAGTGACAATGCGAAGCATTTGGTGCCGTAGGCACCTTAATCTTCTTCATCTGGTGTCTGCAGTTTTGGCGATGTGGTTAAGAAAACAAGTTAAAATACGCGTATACCACGTTGGTCTGTGAGGCTTGGTAACAAAAATTGGAAATATATTTTCCCCGTCTGGATGTTTGTAAACGCTGTAGCAGTAGAAAGATGGTGTTGAACGTGTATGCGGCGGCCTTGTTGGCGTGTTGCCGTTTTGAAGATTTCGGTGTGAAGGCTGTGATGGGTGCTTGGCGGTGGATATCCTTCTGATATCTTGTAGAAATTGTGGTTGCAAAAAAGAAGTTACGTAATCGTCCTCACCAAAATTACAATAGCCATAACCCAAGTAGAGCACACCTACCGGTAATAGAATGGCTTTTTAAAGCTTAATACATGAAGGTGAACTTGTAAAAATTTACATCAAAAAGTCGATTTTCAAAATTAAGTTGTGATAAAGTAAACGTTGGGCCGATTTTATTCATCCTCACCTCATAAGAAAGCTAAAATTGTGATCTTTCAGAGTATTCATTGGTTTTCTTTCCTACTTTGAAGGGGGACAGCCGTAGAATACTACCTCTAACCGCTGAAATGAAGCAAATAAATTTACACACAATAAATTTTCTGGGTATATGTAGATACATACTAATATTTCAATATGCACAACGCATTGTGGATATTACTTTCTGGCAATGGTGGAATTCGTTGATTTATTAGTAACATAACACACAGAGTAGGTTGTTTTACACAAGTGTGTCATTATTTGCCAGTTTCCTAACGTTAATTATAATTATATATTTTTTTAATTTATTCAATATAAATTTTTAAAATTTTGAAAATAAACAGTTTAAACTTCACAAGTTAATAATCCTAATTTATTATGTTTAAATTAATAATAATACTATTATTAAAACTTGGTTATTAGAAAGCTTGTGTTAAAAACTATTTAGTTTAGTCAACAATTAGTATTACTATTAATTTCACCTGTTTATTTAAAAAACTTTGATTATGTACTAGTGTTTAGTTAAGATTTAAAATTGATAATTATCGTCTTATTTAAATCATATGGTCTTACTGTTATATTATTTTAGGTCGTTTTGCACACAGAACTGGAAACAAAATTGCCAAAGATATTACTAGAGAAAATTGACAAAAACGAATTGATTGAATATCCCAATGATACAAAATGCAAATTAGGATTATTTGATTCTATTATAAGGAGATGGTTTGGTAATCCTTTTTCTGATGATGGTATGTAGATATTTATAGAAGGAAAAATAATTAATTACATTTAATAATAAATATATATACATATATTATAAATATTATAGCCTGTAGATGTATTGCCTATTTTATTTAAAAATATATCATGTACTTTTGATGTTTTAATGTTGTGGTGCATGGAGATTTTCTTTAGGTTTACATTATTATATCCGACCTACCAAAAAGGTATTTGCAGCATGTTATGATTTCAGGATCTCGAGGAAAAAAAGATTTTGCAAACACTTCCAGAAGGCATGGTGCTGGTAGGGCATGAAATTAATTTACTTATACGCACGTAAACTAAGTTGCTTTCGTGTAGTATATCTGTTTGTAATGCTTCTAGTCTAGTGTAAAATAATTGCTACATTATAAATAACAGCTTCTTGTTCGCATTTACTCTTACAAATTGCACGATTTATAACAATATATTTATTATAAATAAATACGGAAGATTCTATATCGAGTGCGTAAATTTTGATAAAATCCACTACTAAGTTTCTATGCTGTGGCAATTAATTTGAAATTTGTAAAATCCTAATTGCACTGTTATCACAAGACGTGTCCGTTTATAATTATACTCGTCCTTCATCATACACTATCAACGGAAAAAAATAAGAAGAGGGTATCATTATAGAGTGACACGTGACTTCAATACTCCTATTGAAAATTATTAGATTGTTTGACTTGGAGATGATGCCCATCCGTAGGTTTTACATATTTTCTAATAATATTAGTTTCTTGAAAATATTTTCTAGTATTAAAAACCTAAATATGGGAAATAATAATTATCCAACTAAAATAACATTTCATGACAACTCCGTAGTTTCTATAGGTGCAATTCTATGACTTTTAAATTTGAAAATTAAAAATTGTGTTCTTTCAACCCACTTTTTTATCTACTTTCAGTTATAGGCAAAACATTTATTTTAAGTAACCTCACCTAATCTTCTTTTATACAAAAAAAATACTTGCAATTACAACATTACTGATGTTGAATTTCAAAGCCATGTGCGAGGTGGATTTTTGTATGTTACATTTGTTAATATTTTGCATTATTACTATCCTATTCTTATATTTTTCATAGTTTATTAGTTTATATTTAAAAAGTTAGTAAAGAATAAATTTTTATCAGGGCCTGATATGGTTATTGAAAGTAATGAAGAATTTTTGGCATCTGAATTGGATAAAACAAAACGGAAATTAAGAGAAATTTCAGTATCATTGGAAAGTCAACAGCAACTATTAAGACTTATTGTGCAGGTACTAACATTTTTTATTCAAATTACACTATAAGCAGTTGCATGCAAGACGCATAGTGTCATAGCCTCTTATATAGTCGGTTGTCCTTAAAAAAATTAACTTATAAAAATTAACCCAAAGATATACTAAAGAAGCGTATATTTGAATATTTTGATAGCAAAATAACAATGGTAACCATCATGAATGTTTTTCAATTTTTGCTTGATGCATAATATGCAAATTAGTATTAGCGACTTTCATTAAGCGAAGCGCCACCATGCGGAAAAATATCAAGTTAATCGTACACGTATAATAGGGCATTTCCATTTCCCACTACAAGCTGGCTGCGGATCAGCTGTCTGGGAGACCGACAAAGAAATATATTATACCATTATAAAATACATAATATTATCACAGATTAAAATTTAATCTGTAGTATATACTACATACATATTATATACTACAGATAGCTCGCGCAATGTATTTTTCTAATTTCTAGAGGGCTGCCTATCCTTGTAATTAATATATTTCTGGTGGGGTGCCAGCAGGAAAACTCCGTAAGTACCCGACTATACCCACGGTCTTTCGCTACATTAGCAATGATATCATGAAACGTCTATGTGAGCTAATGAATGCCTATAGTCGATCTCATATTAGCAGTAAGTAGGTGGCAGCTCGTCTGCAAAGTCACATTTACAAAGACAGAATGGGAAATGATTCAAAATTTTAAAGAAATGTGCGTTGCCTAATGTAGAAGTTTACAAAATACTTTAGAAAACGTATTTTCACAAATTTATTTCAATTTTAATTCGATTTTGATAAAATAAATAAAGAAAGGCTGCATAGGAACTATTTAATTTTAACATTATACATTCTGACATAATATGAAAAATTAAATATTATCTGTCAGCAACACGTAAATTTCAACAGTGTAAAAGCGGCTAACTTCGTGACAATTTCGTTGGCTAATATTCAAGGTCATCATTTTAGTACAAATTATTCTCTGCATGCTTAAATGAAATGGACTATAGCAGCACGATCGTACAGCAACCGCGGCTAGAAAAGATATGATAACATAACCACGAAAAAACACGAACAGCCAGCGCCTCTATAATATAAAGTGAACGGCTTCCATACTAAGAAAACTGGCTTCCAAATACCTGAAAAGGGACACCCGTTCTCCCGTAAGCGCGAGCTATCTGTAATATTATGTTAAACTTTAATGAATTTTTTTTTAAGTTTTTGGCATTTTTAGCTTTTATGACAAAATTTTTGAAAATATTTGACCCCGAGATAAAAACCGCTATATTTTAAGAAGTTTAAAAATTAATTTATGGACTCATACTCTTCTAATAATAACCAAACTTTGCCTAGTTTTCGTGACTAATAATTCAAGAGAATATTTATTTTTTTTTGAATACTTGAACTTTTGATTGATTAAATATTTAATTAAATAAATTAATTTAATATTTATTTTTCTAGAATTGTTAAGCTTTTGATAGATTAAAACTAATGAAATACTTTAAAAAAGTATCTGACAAGAACACTTCTCTCGAAGAAGTGTCCCGGACCCAAAACGAATAGGGCCCAAAATAAGAAAAAGGATTGAAAAGTACCTGGCGGTTTCTAGTCCTTTTGGAATCGACGGGAAACCGGCAGTTCAATGGCGAAGTCGCAGGTCCAAAACCGGGATTTCCGAGTCCAAAACCAGGTCGCTAGAATGGTCAAATAGGGAAGAGACAAAATCTAGAGGGCGCCACTCGTGCAGAGCAATACGAAGACCTACCTTTGTTGAATCTCCCAGCTCGAGTAGGGGTAGCAACTAAACAGGGGTTTCGTCAAGGGTTGATGGGATCACCAGCAAAGAAAACAATTATTGGGGCAAGAAATACGGTTTACTAAAGTGATAGAAGCACGGATATACAAATGGGGAATTTATCTTAATGCCAATAAAAATTGATATTTTGACTACTCACATGAAAATGAATGATCTTAAATAAACTAAACAATACCCCAATACTCATAATAATTACAATTGGTGTGATCCAAGTCTCAAACAATATCTTTAAATGAATTTGTAAACTGTACGACTTGCATTTACCTCTTGGGTTTGCAACCCAAATAACACATATAAAATATTGTTACAAAACCCCAATAGGATAGTTCTAAAATTAACGAAAGCAAGGCGAAAATTTTACCATGGTCCCATACCGTAAGTTATTGTCAGAGGACTGTATTGAAATACCAACGGGAAACTAAAAATGACCTTACGGGACGAGATCTTGGAAGCGTGGAGTTAGTAAAGCCTTAATCTAAAAATATAAACTTATCTAAAAAAAAAAATTACATTTAAAACAAAATGTCGCTGGAATCAAAATTGTTCTTTCTTGACGGGTTGAAATCTGATGAATCAATTTAAAGTTTACTGTTCGGAATGAAGTTTGAATAGAGTACTTTAATTACACATAAAACAACAAAATTAAATCGATTGCTTTGGTTGACGGAATGTTTGAGAATTTGCTCAATTTTGAAAAACAAGTTGACAGTGAAGTCTAACGTTAATTCTTAAGAAAACAAACTAAAATCACGAAGTCAGCAACTGAATAATTGGTTAGTTAAAATGGAATCCAAAAAAGAACACTTACGAATGGTCATCAAGTTATTTATAAATCACTGAGGTATTGCACAACTTGCTGTGACCTTCAACGGGGCAATGAAAAATTCCCTGTAGACGGTAAGTTCTCTTGAAAATGGTTTATCGAAATTTTGAAATGGATGAACAGCTACAGTTGCTGATTTAACCCAAAATATGAATTGTTTCCTCCCCACAAACGGATGTTGATTTCTTCAAATTTTTCCAAAGGAATAGCATAAAGTCGATATGCTTCCTTGCACTTTTATATCTTGAACCACAATAAATTAGCACAAGGCTGACAAGATATGACGCAAACAAGTAAAACAACATTCATCCGGAGAACCCAACAACACGAGCTGAACGAGGGCTAAACGTCCACTGAGGCGTACATGCGTTATATCAAAGGAGTTGAATCACGGAGCAAGTTAATTAATACTATTGTAACACAGGGAGCGTCTGGAGTATGATTTCGAAATTTTCTTTTTAATTTACTAAATGACTCACGATGACGGAAAAGAATAAAAGAAATAAAATTTACAAAAATTTAAGCCAAAGTACACAAAAATGAACGTCAGAACCCGGTCAACATGACAGAAGTTTGTCCTAGAATTGTAATTCTAATAATTATTTTACTCCTAGGTGTAATAAAATGGAATCGGCCATTATGTTTTAGCTATTTGAGAACAACAGTTCTATACTAATAAGTCCAATTATTGATTTGGTTATTTTAGGGAAACACAAAATTTCCACTAAAATGACTAAGCGCTTAGCTACTTTGTAATCTAGCTGGCTAGTTTGTGAATTATCCAAGTAAAGACTTTTGCCATAACACTTATATATTAAATATTTTTATGTGATTTGTTATGAATTTATATATTTTTTTAGAAAATGGAAATAAAAACTGAAGCTGATGATGTCGATGAAGGAGTTTCAGCTAACGACTTAAGACCTTTATCTGCAGCAGCAAATAAATGGACTTCTCCAAGAATTCGTAAAAAATTACGTTCAACGATGAGTTTTAGTAAACCTAGTCAAAATTAATTTAATTTGAGTTATTATTATTATTTTATTTCATCCAAGTCATTGTATTAAGTATCTACCGTCAAACGAGGTGAAGCGGATCAATTTTCAAAATTTGCTAGTATAGGTATTTCACATTGAAAAAAATAATAATACAAATACTTGTGTTATTTATTTATTAATATTACATATTACTTGTTAATATGTAACTGGTTCTTTGCGAAAAACTAAATCATTCGTCACCATACTTTTGACTTTTTAGCAATCAAAGTTGTAAGATATTATTACATTGCATAATTTTTAGCAGCTCTTCTGAGGGTTCATGTGTCCATTTGAAATGATCCGATTCACCCCACTGGCGCTAATGATAAATTTTTTGTTCATTTTCTTGTAATGTAACGATAAAGAAAATTATACTATCAAGAAGTACGTATAACAATATGTTATCAATACCTCTACTACATAAATATCTCCAATACTTTATTTCTCTTTTAGTAGGTCTACTTCTATGGTACTTATAGTACCTACTTTGTGTTTATTCAAAATTTCAAAAAAAAATTATATTTTTATGCATTTTTTCAACGAAAGAATACAATTACAAAAAGTGAAAGGTAAATACAGCTCATGAATCAATTTTTTACAAATCACTCAATGCTCATGGACATCTGCTTCGCCCTGTTTGAACGGTACTTATGTACATTTCGTGGGCTTACAAGACAAACGCACTAAGTCAAAAATGACAGTTTTGAGTAAACTGAATTTTAAAGTTTGCATTGATTTTAAAATAAAAATTAAACATTAAACAGAACTTTCGATATTTTAAAATGAAAGAAGTTATATCAGAATAAACACTAATCATTAACAAGAATAATACATTAAAAAATTCAAGTTTAAATAACAACAATTAATAAGAAAGAAAATTACTTTTAATGCATTGTACTTGAAAATAATTCTGTAGTTTGGTATTGCATAAATATTTAATTCAAAAGGTATGAAATATATTTATTAAATAATATTACAATAAAAAAAAAAGTAAAAAAAATTTAAAAAATTATAAAATAAAAATAAATTTAAAAAAAAATTTTTCTGTGAACTGATTTTAACCAAAATTTAATCAGTTCTAAATCTCAATATTAAAGTACCAAATAAGAAATTTAGTTAGAAAATTCCTATTACTTTTTGTGGTAGGGCGCACACAAAATTTGACCACTTATACACATACTTATATCTTTACCGCTATATCTCAGAAAATACATCAGATATATGACTTACTGTGTTCTTGCAGTAGGAAGATTGCTAAATTTAGATCTCTAATGTACAAAAAAAAAATATGAAATTTTGACTTAGTGCCTTTTTCCTGTAAGCCCACGATTTATTGTACTTGTTATTATTTATTAGAGTATTAATTGTTATTGATATTATGCATTCTTAAACAATTTTTTTTTGTGATCCCACACAACACCTACATACAAAATATAAATCACAGCAAAATTTGATAAAAATTATTGATATTTTGTAGTTTAAGAAATTCTGATTGAAAGATGATTGAAAATAAATTTGCAAAGCCTGAAGTAAATCCCAAGACATTATTGGTTTTACTATAATAATATAGGTAATATTCGAATAACAACCAATTAAAATATTCCCGTTTATCCGTCTTTTTACTTAAGAATTATTAACTTCTCTTCTGGAACAAGGAAAAACCAACGCAGTCCAGATATAATCATGTTGTGTCCGACCTATTTAACAATGAAGAAATAATGGTACCTATCTACTACATTTAAAAAAATTATTTATCAGTGCATCTCAATAATGTTTCAAGAACCGCTTTCTGTAAGGTAAGACCAAATGATACATTGTTGCTCTTTATTGAAGCTGAAATTCTGAAGAAAATATATTTTGAAAGATAAAATATTTGCATAGGTAAATTAAGCATTAATTTTTTGGTACACATACAACTCAAATTGACTTTATTGTCTTTTGACGGAGAAGCGATCGAAAGTTTTTGGTCTAAGAAGCTGAATATGCTTAATCCGTCCTTAGATTTATTGCTTGCATTTGATCAGAAACACGTCAAAAATTAAACGATTTCCAATAATTTAAATTTTAACATAATAACAAAATTAATTCGACATTATCTATAACTGAAATAACTTAAACTACAAAATATTAACTTTAAAGAAGTATTAGGCCACCCTATTAGCTCGTTAAAAAATTTGTAAAAACAACAATGGCAACACCGCCTGCCTGGTGTAAAAAAAACTGATTTATTTGTTTTAGTAACACTAAAATACAAAATATTAAGGCCATTACGGATGTGATGTAAATTTTAGATTTATTCAACACTTTTTATACTCTAAAATAGATAGGTACCTAGTTAAAGCAAAATTAAGCTTGCTACAATAATCATTACAAATAAAAAAAGAGCTGAAAAATGAATTTAAAATTTTGGAATTATAAAGAAATCAAAACTTTTTGGTTTGTTAAACCATGATAGAGTGCTATCTTGAAATTATTTTATCTTCTGTGTGGATGGCTGGGTGAGAAGATTAAACTTGCTTAAAATTAAAGCTTATATAGAATGTATTCATAAGAGTCCTCGGGACTATTTAAAAAGAAATGGGAAAAACGAGATAACACTATTAGCAGAAAGCACAGAAAGTTCCGAATATTTTGATATAATTATAATTTTAAATAAATTTTGTTTAATATTTATACGTAATGTAAAAATAATGTTCAAAAACCTCAAATTGTTAGATAGCCAATGAGAAGTCAAATCTTTAACTGCAATTATCTTGATTTGAACTTGGCAAAATATAATTACACTTTAGAATTTTTATTTATATAGGTTGTACAATTGGAAACAATTCGCCTTAAATTTTTCGTTAACTACAGAAAATATCAAAAAACTAGCTTTTCTGGATAGGAAAAGAGATACTATACTACGAACCTTGCTTTGTACTAGGGCTTGCGCCCCCACCGTCAGCTTCTCCAATTGAAAAAATTTAATTAAAATTTATTGAAATTAATGTAGTAATAGAATTGCAAGAACATTTATAATAAACAATTTTAATTTAAATTAAAATTTCTACGTTAAAAAGATTAAATTCTATCGACGTAAATTTTTCACAATTATTTTTTTGCATAATAAAATAAATAATATATTATAATAAAATAAAATTTAATAGTAATACTAATTTTTAACGTAAATAATTCTCCCAGAAATTTTCTTCATGCAAATATTTTAGTATTATCTGAAGGACATTCCATAGTATTTTGCCGTGCAAGAAATAAATTTAACCCTTATGTTACCAACCGGGTACCCGGGTGCTCATCGGCGTACATTTGTTCAATAACTTTTTCCATAAAAAATATTTGCTAAAAACCTCTCGGATCCCCCATTGACCGATTTTCTATCGAAATATGCAATAAAGAAATTTTTCTAAATTAAAAAAAAGTACATGTAGTATATGCCAACCGGGTACCCGCATATAAAAATACTTCAATTCAAGTAATATAAAATAAAACTAAAATATTTTTATACAAAAAAAGGAATAAATAACTATAAATAAATAAGTTATAATAAATAATATAAATTTTTAATTGTTTATTTATGAAATTTAAATTAAATTATATCAATCTAAATTATAGCAGTGGTTACTTGTTTTTCGTATTATACAACAAATTTTCAAAAATTTAAGAGAAGTTTAAATACCTTAGTAAACCATTAATAAATCAATATCCATAAAATACATACAATAATTTCAAGTTACTGCTAAATATTACATACAAACTCGTTCATGGGTACCCGGGTACTCTGGTCTCTGGTTGACCAATAGTGTTAATTTATTTGGTTGGTAACACAAGGGTTAAGAAAAATTCAAGTCGATAGTTTTCAATTTTTTTGTCTAAAAAGAAAACATTTTCAATTTAATGTGTCACAAAAGGTATAGGCCATTTAAATCAATTAAGTTGGGGTAGCTGAAGATGAACCGGCGAGTCTTAGCGCAACGTAAACTACACAATCTAGTTTCCTCTTTCGTTAGAAAAGCTTATTTTACACTTTTTCGAAATTTGGTGTAGGTCACATAAAAATTAAGGTGGATAATATTCTACAAAATAAAAAAGAAATCTCATTGATATTTTATATCGTTTAATTTTATTGTTTTATGAGAGCCTTTTACAATTATATTTTTTTTAGATTATTTTTAAATTTGCATTTTGAATTTTTTATATAACTCAAAAACGGTACATTTCTGAATATTGTTCTTTGACCCTCTTTTATTTAGAACGATAAGTAGGTACCAATAATATTGGTAGAACTTACTAAGTATTTTTGCGTATAAAAGGTGCCGAAAACATCTATAATTTAATCAAAGTCCAAAATATCCTTAAATTTCATATTATTATGTTACTACATCATTAAAACATATCAATTTTTACCAAAAAAGCGATGCCATGGTTGTTATCAGAAAATTTTAACTTCCATTTTTTGTTTTTTTCTTGTTTTCTTTTTGTTCACGCGCATCATTTGAATTTTAATAATAATTCAACATTTCCCTGTTTACTGACGCCACAGCCTGCCTTCCCGGAAGATAATACCATTAATTCATAATTTTTAATTAATAATTATTATAATACAAACAAATGCTTTCTCCAAGTCCTTTTCTTAATTTAAATAGTATTCCTTGACGGTTACTTAACATTTATTGTAGTCTAAATTAGAGACTAGAACAAATTGTGTAATATTAAGAACAGATATCAAAAAACCTAGTTTATAACTTACATACTATTAATAATTATTAAAAGATGCAATTCAAAATACAGAAACAAGTCAAAATTCAAATTTATAGGATTTGGTTTTATTTTGTATTCATTTTTGAATTTTGACTTGTTCCTAATTTCTGAGTTGCCTCTTTTAATAAATCTTATGTGTAAGTTATGAATTTGTTTTATTATTTATATTTATTATTAAATTTGGTATAGCCTCTAAGACTCATTATGGGTATGTTATAAAAGATTCCCGAAACGCATTTGATTTAAATTCGGAATAGGAGTTATAATATTTTTAATTATTTTGTCCAACAAATAAAAATTTAAACATACTACCAAAGTAGATTAAAAACTCTCTTCTAACTTCTTAATGTCAATTTCCACCTTATTTTTAATTTTTTTTAAATTATTTCACCATTTAATTACTTATTATTGTTTTATTCATAGATTATAAATATTTTAAAATAATATTATTTTAACAAAAAAAATTAATAAAACTAAATTAGTTAAGAAAAAATACATAGCAAAAGTAGGTTAAAATCTGTTAACATATTATTTAATACCCACAATGTCCGCCTTTTCAATAATTCAATTCAATAATTAAAGCTCAGAAATTGTAAAAATTTCTAGGTGTTTTCTCTGCTATACGAAATTGTTCCGCAAGTTTTCGATATAGGTGAAAGATCTGGAATCTGCGGCCACCACGTTAAAACATTTATATTTAAGTTATTTAAATAATTTGTGACCACTTTGACCTTTTAGATTGGAGCATTATCTTGTTGCAGTATAAATTTTACATCAATTAACCTCTTTCTTTCAGGTATTATTGCATCTTGTAAGAGTTGTAATTATATTGCAGAAGTATATTTACCTACAAAAATCACTATTTTTCAACGCCAGATGAGCACATACATACATACATCCCCTGAACATAACACTCATCAAATGACTTTAAGGTAGGTTTTGCACACTTAAAAGACAAAACTTCAATTGTTTTTCGCCATACATACATTTCCTCATGACTATATTTTTGCCAAATCATTGATTCGTCGGTCCATAGGATGGAATCCCAAAATTTTGTTGGCTTCAATACATGCTCCGATAAAATTGCATCATTTCATTGATGAATATCCTGCTTACATACAGTATTTTTCGAGAAACTCGATCGTGCTTTTTACTTGGGGCTCTATTTGACGTTTAGCACAAATTTTTTCAGTAAATAACGTTGGGTTCGTATTAGAAATAACCTAAATTTTTCTATTGTGTCTTTTCGTAGTAATTCTACCTTCTATTCGAAATGCATTAATTACTTTAAATATTGAAGTACCTAGTTGATTTACTTGATAATTCGCCAATTTTCTGCATCTCTTTCCAGTTGACGTACAACTTGATGGTCAATTGCCGTTCTTCAAAAGTCAAATATTTAAATTTCCCCATTTTACTTCAACCTCTATTAAAATAATACCAATTTAAAGAAAAAGTGTCAAAGTTATAAATTTTTCAAACAAACTACACTTAGGCTTTAGCAATACAACGCAGTTTGAATAAAAATTGAGTGGCTTAATACTAAGGTACAATTTAACAAAAATGACCTATTGATATAATACGCACTGCAACCTTAACTCATAGAATTATACAATTTTAACCTACTTTTGCTGCGTTAAAATAAGGATGTAATGAAACATGTTGCCATATTTTTTGTAAACTTTGCATTTTTACAAACAATCATTTATTATTGGAAATATACGTATAAATATTTTTATTTTCATTTTTCAACTTACTTTTGCGAGTAAGTGTACTTGTGTGCGTACTACTAGATGTAGTTTGACGTAATTTTATACTCTTTATAACTTATCCGTTTTACACTACACTTTTGCATAATTTCATCATGTAGGTAATTAAATTCTAATAGATATTTTAAATTTAAATTGACATTATTTTATTTATATTTTATTAGTATTATCTATCTACAATATTCATGAAATACTAAAGAACTACATTATTAAATTAATCTTTAAAACTAAATAATGTTTCGTTAAGGCTGCAGATAGAGGTATGGAGTTGAAATTGAAAAATATATACTTTTTTGAAAATAATTGTTTTAAAAATAATTGGTTCTATATTTACATTAGTCCGGTCTATTTTTCCGGACAAATATCATTGTAAAAAAAGAAAAATACAAAATCTTTAAACTGCATTACTTCTCAAGTTTACTTACTTTTTCAAATACTATTATAAAAACGCTATTATTTTCCCAATACATAGTATATTGAAGTCGGTATTTTCTAAACTTAATTTGATAGATTTAAAAAATTAAGTACAATAATATTGTTGTTTTCCACATACAGGGTACTTCATATTGAGCTGGGCAGAATTGTTAAAAATTTACTTCGGTATCTTCCATTTGTCTATAAATTTTTTTACATTCTTTATTATATTTTTAAATAATTTTATATGGTTGGTTAATTTGTTACATAGGGTATGTAAAAATATTAAAGTAAAATCGGAAACGTCAAGATAATTTAAAAAAATTCTATCCCGCTTGACTCATACATGAAAGTGAATAAACTTCATAGCATACCTTTTCTTTAAATAGTAATTTTTCACTTGAAATCTTCAATCATAAAAATTTTAAATAATAAAAAATATATAATAATAAAAACTATAATAATCAAATATAACGTATTACCTTCTAATAGATAAAATAATATAAATACGTGGTAGTTCAGTGGATAATATTCATATTTTCGTACGTCTAAAATTAGTAATAGGTGTTATAACATTATGTCAGTAACCTTCTCGGTGTAATGCTATCAAAACCGTTTGCACTGCCCCGGTACTAACGATATTGCAACACTATAATATAAATAATATTTAATTGATGGCAATTAAAATCTCATACCATTTCTACAGCTAAAATACTCCGATAGCCGAAATTTCCAAGATGCAAAATAGCACCTTTTATATTAATAATAAAAAATTTGTAATCTGTAAGTTCTTGTCCCGAGGGTCACTATGGAAACACTATAGAATTATTGTTGTTGACAAACGATATTTTTATACTGTTTCCTTAGCTACGTCAGAACTATCATAATTTTGATAAAATTAATGATGGAAATTTTAACCGTGGGACACGGGCTTTAACAAAAATTGTGTCTAATTATGAGATACTCAGAGATGCTCTGAATAGTATATAATTACTTAAATTTTGTAATGTTTGTAATACATACTATATATCCAATATTCTATTATACATATAATTGAAAATAAAATTTATTATAATGTAGCTGTAATATTTTATAGGTAGATAATAAAATTTAAAATAAAATCATACAAACATTTTTACTGATCCTGTGATTACGTCTTTTCAGTTTATAGATATTAGTAATTAAGGTATTCTAAATACAATAATGAATTGTATTGTAACATGTAATCAATTAGATTTTTCATTATTGTATATTTTTTTCACATGTTAATAACTAATCCAATCTGACATTCTAAATATTTTTATCATTGCAAGAACTATGTACATTATTATTAATACGTTAAATATCCGTTTCGCCGGTGTAAGTTGTACCTAGATGTACGTACATTAGGTGTCATGCATTAGGTGTATGTACCGGTATGTACATTGTAGATGCAACCAAGTTTTGATATTGTCCTGCCCAAATTTGAATAAATTTGTTTGTTCGGTTAGTTACATCACGCCATCTATCGATAACCTTTGGATAAGCTGTTGTTTTAACTTGTTCGCGTATAAGTCGACTCCCACGCGACCAAAAATAGATATACAATCTGCATAATATATTGTCATGTTTTTTTTTATTAAATGATAATATTAAGTTAATTAAATACAGTTTAATATAAATTTGTTGTAAATAATTAATTCGCCACACAAAAGGATGTTGGATTTGTAATAAATAGTATTAAATATGTGATCTTATGGTTAGCTTGTCCTGAAAAGAAAGGAAATATTTATTAAAATTCAATTTAAAGATGACTTAATTCATTAATTTATTATAATAAAAATAAAATAAAAATATTTTTGAAACTATAATATCCTTGAATGAGAGGATAAAATTGAATAATGATCGATGCCATTATAATGATAGTATTTAATAATTAAAATTAATTGTTCGAGTGTAACGTACCATTAATAAGTTTAACACTATTCTCACAAAAATTGAATTTCGTGCATTGTTTATTTTTCAAAATTGGCAATATTGGCTTAGGAGAGGAAGGAAAGGGCGAAAATTGCGGTTGCGGCCTGAACCATGTAACAAGAAGGTTAATAAAATTTACGTCTCCGTTCTTGTGATAAGAATTTTACTTTTAATTATCAAAGATGAAATGTGCCTATCAGTTAAAGAAAAAAGAAATGATAATAAGTGAAAATTTTACAAAAATTGGAACAACTTATGGAGTTAATGAATCTACAATCGAAACCAATAATTTCTGGAGTGCAACTGTAGAAAACCAATCAACATGTCCTATTCGGATAAATCAATAGCATATTTAAGAACATCCGATATAGAAGCCGACTCCAAATTTATACAGGGTGAGAACAATTTAAACTTTAAAGTGTTGTAACATTAAATTTGAATTACCCCGTAGATAGGAAGATAGGACTTGCGCGAAAGGAAATTGTGTAGAGGTTAGGAAAAGAGGTGATAAAATTGATTAGAAAGGATAGGAAGAATTAGATTTTTGGGACGTTTGCTGCCTGCCTAGTTAGACTGAAAATAATAAATTAATATTATGAATTAAATATTGGTAGTGGTTGCAGTCCGATTTGTGAAGATTTTGGCCTAGCCTTCCAATAGGAAGGTAACTTTCGTAATTCATTGTGAATCGTTGCTTATTTGGTTCTTTTAGGCTTTTTAGATTTAGTATAAAGATTCATTAATTGTTGATTCATTTCATTACAATGAGTGCGTGAAAAGAGGAAATGAATGATGCGTGTCCATATTGATGGCGTTCCAATTTATTAGTTAGAACCTTTTGGCATTGCCGGTACAATCCAGGAAACCTGGAAGATTTACGTAGAAACGTGCTGATCCAAGACCGATAGGAGCGCTAGCGTAAGTTGAATTGTTGCTAACCCGGTTTCCGGGAAACTATGTATTGTTAATGTTTTGGTGATTTTGAAAATAATTATCGACGTGTAATTGGTTGAGCACGTTTATTTATTTTTCCCGTTTTTTAACTTAATAAAAATCGGGTGGCGCCCTTACAATAAGAATAGCGTATTATTATTCCTGTTCCCACGCCTAGCCAATGCTGAGTTTCCGGGAATGCAACTCTGGAGCCTAAAGAGAGATACATAAGTGACGCCGCGACGTGGGGCCAAAATATTTTAATACGCGAAAATTTTAATTTAAATTTTTTATTTATTTTAATTTAATTTATTCAAAGTTAGCTCATGTTTGTAACCACTATCAATTAGTCTTTCTTGTGGTTTGGATAACGTTCAAGGTTTAGATAGGCGGCAGTACCGGAATTAGGAATTTTAAAGTTAAAATTGATTTCCTAAATAATACAAATAATTTCATAGTTATTTTTTTACAGATAGTTATATTTTTATTAATAGTTATATTTATTGAGGGTTTTCTCGTACTGTTAAGTTTTCATAGGTTTATTATTGTTAAGATTTGGAATTCTTAGAGTTTATTTGATAGGAATATACAATGGCTTTACCACAGTTAAAACCTAATTACCTTTTAGTAGAAGAATTAAATTATGAATTGCGAATTCGCGGTGTTGAGTCTAGTCGCGATATCAATGATAAGAGAAAAATTTTGAGTCGATTACTGGCAAAGGAAAAAGGACGTGACGTATTACTAACAGATCCCTTATTTAATTTTAAAACAGAAGAAGTTGCTATCGCAAATACCTTAAAAAGTATTTCAGCACTGGTTAAAGAATTCGAGGGCCCTATTTCGGATTCGGCGTATGTTAGGATTTCAATTAGGTTGGCTCATGTGAGCGCTAGAATTAAGAGAATGGCTCTAACTGAAGAAGATCCCAAGGAATATTATGAATTTAAAAGAGAAGCCGACGCCACTGCCCTAATGTTAGAAGCTCAACTTGAAGATAATGTTACGAAAGATAAGGTAGAAGAAGCTATAGATAATACATTTGTTGAAGCAAAAAGGGAAGTTGTGTATGTGAATAATAACTCAAAAGGACTGGATATTTATAAGTGGGGTTTGACTTTCGACGGGAACGAAAGCACTCACGAATTATACTCATTTTTGGAGAGAGTCGACGAATTAGCAGCAGCTCGCCAAGTTTCAAAGTCACAGCTATTTGATTCGGCGATAGATTTATTTAGTAGTAAGGCACGGTTGTGGCTGCAACAAATTAAAAGAGAGCAAATTGTAAAAGATTGGGATACACTGGTTGTTCGACTCAAACGTGATTTTGCAGATGAGGACTATGATGAAGAATTATGGCAGACGATTAAGAATCGTAAGCAACTCCCGAACGAACCCATTGTAATTTTTGTTGCTGTTATGCAATCATTCTATTCACGACTTAGTAATCCTCCCGCAGAAGTTTCCCGTTTGAAATGGATTATTAAAAATTTGATTCCTAGATACCGCGAAAAATTTGCGACAAAAAAATTTGATTCCGTCGCACAGTTTTCTGAAAAAGCGAGGAAGTACGAGTCAGTGATTTCAGATGAATTCGACGACCTAGGGCTCAATGTTGACCCCGCAGAATCGCGATTTAGCAGGATCAAAGAAAATCATAGAGATACGACACCAAGAAGGGTCAAATTTGAAGAATCACGAGAATATACCCGTAATCACGTACCTGATCGTGAAGGTTTGTATTGGATTATGGATAGGTAAAGTAAATAAAACGCGTTAATAAGTTTCATTCGTTTAATCAAAGTTACTACCTTTCTTCACGAAGTTAAACTTAAGAGTAAAACTTAATATTTTAATATAAAACAACTATTCCTAATTTCTAGTTTTCACGGATCATTAAAAATGATCCCTTGGGGTGCCAACAATATGAGTATTGTATACCACTTTATTTGTAAATAATTCTTTACAGTGGTTTTAGTTTTGGAACACATTTTAACTGACATTCCAACACTCCCCCTCAAAAATAAATCCACACATAAAAATATTTATATTTAAGAACTTGGGTATAACATTGAATTATTTCATTCCAAGTTTAAATCAAAAAATCTTTAATTATGCTTTTCATTTGAAAAATGATATATTTAATTTCAATATGTTTTAATCCTTTTAAATATCATAAAGTGAATTTATTGACTTGTGAATATATAAACTTGAACATAGAACAAGATACTGATTGCATCTTCAGCAGAATTATTATTTATTTATTTATCAAGATTTACAGAGAAACGGATTGAATCTATTGTCATTTGACCGGCCTTCTGTATAGAACAAAATATTATACAGTAGCCCGTGAATCAAGGAAAAACCCTAATTAATTCGTATGATAGGAAAAACTTGATTCCAATAGTTCGGATTTATATTTATATTAAGAAATAAAGTATGTATCCAAAAATTCTTGATTGATTTTGCTTCGGCATTTACATGTCAAAAAAAAATTCATAACGTACATAGCACACTTATATTCATCCAACAAGATTTCTACAGGGTGCTTTACAATTTTCGTCAAAATTTAAATCAATGTAATCTAATTTTGTTGGAAAGGGTGATTTCACAGTTTTACAATCATTCATTTATTTAATACTGTTTTTAAATATGAACTTTAATCGAAAGTATTTTTATTTTCACACCTTTCAAGTTTTATTACCAAAAATAATTTTATTATTGCAAATCAATCATACTAGAATGATTCATTTAAATATTACTTAAAATTTGACATTGTAATTATATTACCTGTAGAAATCAAAAGATCATCTTGAACGTAATTAATTAATTTTCTTTTATTTTTTTTTACTTTTTTCAAAAAAAATAAAGACTACTAACTGAGGAATTTTTTTAAAACCTCGTCTTTTTAAAATAAAATCAAAACGTGCTAACCAACATCTTGAGGATTGCTTTAGTCCATATAATGCAACGGTTGGTTTAATTTACACACTTGATTTTGATTTTCAGTTTATATGCCTTCAGGTATTATCCTATAAATTTCCTTTCAGGGTGCCGTTTAAGATAGCGGTTTTTGCATCTATTTAATATAAACTCATTTATAGTCAACAATATTTTTGTTGTTTGGTTTAATTACGAAAGTCCAAATATTATTAGTTTTAAGTGAATTTATTTCATCTTTTAATTATTGCCTGCTCCCACTGATTTCTATCCTCCCCATTTTATTTTATTTTTTTTTTTTTTTTTTTTTTATTATCTGAATAAAATTTAGGGATTGTATGTAGAAAGAAATTTATTTATTTATTTTTTTTTTTTTTTTTTTTTTTTTTTTTTGCACAAAAGAGATAATTATTTATATCATCTTCGTGATTTTCAGCATAGGAGGGTTTAAGGTGATATTTAGTTAGTTATACCACTTCTTCTAATTTTTAGACTTGGAAGAATATTTTCATGATCTTTTTCATGATCTTTATTATTAATTTTTAAAATTGACTCATTTTTGTTCAGTTGTCGATTTATCTGATTTTATTTCAGATTTATTAATAGGCCTAGAAACTTTTAAATTAGTTTCTAATGTATCTGATTTTATTTCAGATTTATCTGATTTTAACTATTTCAGATTTAGAGTTTTATTATTATTTTTTATTTATTTATTTATTAGACTAGTTTTATTAGTAACTCTTTCATCAGTTGATGTTGGCTTTAATGAATCTAGTTTTACTTTAAACTGAGACATTTTTACCACAGGATTATTATTTGTAACCCTTTCATCATTTGATGTTGGCCTAAGAAACCTTAAAATTGGTTTAAGCGACAATGAAATCTTGATCGATTTATCTGATTTTATTTCAGATTTATTAATAGGCCTAGAAACTTTTAAATTAGTTTCTAATTTATCTGATTTTATTTCAGATTTATCTGATTTTATTTCAGATTTAGAGTTTTATTTGTAACTCTTTCATCAATGATGTTGGCTTTAATGAATCTAGTTTTATTTTAAATTGAAACATTTTTACCACAGGATTTTTATTTTTAATCCTTTCATCATTGAAGTTGGCCTAGAAACCTTGAAATTGGTTTCATCGATAATGACATCTTTAACTGAGGGAAACTTATTGTTTTCCACATTCCACAGTTTATTCCCATTTGGTTCATAGGTACCTAATCAGTTTACTTTTGAAATACTTTCTCAAAATTTAGTTTTTCTGGTTTTACTTGTAAACATACACGGTAGAACTAAACACCTTTAAATAATTAACCATTCAGTTCCGTGAACCCCTATCGGGGTTCGTAAGCGTTTTATTTTTTATAGCTTACTAGGTACAGTGTCAAAAATTCAAACACCAGATGAAGGAGATTAAAGCGCCTGCGGCGCCAACATGCTCCGTCGTCACTTATGCTACGCTATGCTTTAAATAATGTAACCTGGGCTTTTTGTTATGCCACAGTTCATAATAGTGTTGCATTATAGCAAGAGCTTTTGTACATGTTTTTAGATATGTGGCTGCTAAAACAGCTTTTCCCAAAATGATTTATCTAAATTTTTATATATTATTATCATTATGTATTATTATTATTATTTAAGTTATTGTACGATTCATACGCTCTGCTATGCCATTTTGTTGAGGTGTATGAGGGACTGTTAAATTGTAACTGATGCCTTTTTGAACATAAAAGTCTTTAGTCATTTGATAAATATCCTCTCCCATTATTGCATATTAAATTTGCAATTTTAATATTAAAGTGTGTTTCACTTCTTATTTTAAAATATTTAAGAGCATTTAATATTGCTCATTTAAAAGTAATCAAGTAGGTATAGGTATTATAATATATTATAGTGAGTGTGATCGCCTTACATTATACAAATAAAATTATTTTTATTATCTATATTAGGCGATGTTACAGGCTCACAATTATCGGTATGAATGATAAATAGAAATCTTTTTCTATTATGGTATTTATTAAGTTTGGTTTTATTGAATTCAAGTCTATTTGTTTTCCACATATTCAAGTTTCACAAAATTGATTAGTGGGTTTAATATTATTTATGTAATTAACATCATCTACCATTTGGTGATTTTTAATTTAATGAATTTGATTCATTTTGTCATTACATTTATATGACTTTTCAATTTGACCAAACCTTTGGGTGTTATTTTTTTTAATTACACCAAATAAACTATTTCAAGACATACCTGCTATAATGGTTTGTTTACCATTTTTATAATCTTTACCCTTTCTGAATAGAAAATGATTGTCATCCTCTTATTTTTGGATCCGGTGAACCGAGAGTAAGTTGTAAGGTACTTCTGGAGCATCTAGTAGGACGTCTTCCAATTTTCCTTGGAACCAAAGATTTGTTGTTAGTTGAATGTTGCCCTTCTTGGTTGCAATTACTGATGTATCAGTCTTTGCCACAGAAATTTTTAAACACATCACTATTGTTGCACCAGAATCCAAAATAAATGTTATTTCATTAGGGTTTGATGAATTTTGTTTGTTTATTTTAATTTTGATTTCTCATCATCATGAACGCGAAACTATCATATTTATTACTATTTGTTTGAATTGTTTGAATGATATGATTTGGATTTTTTTACCAATCATTCGCTTATAATAAAAGCAATCATTTTTGGAATGATTTTGTCTTCCACAATGTTCACAAATTTTGTTGGAGATTCTTTTATTAAGTTTATAACTATGATTTCTTCCAGATTTCATCTGATGAGATCTATTGAATTCGCTTCGATGTTTGTGACTTCTTGACATATTTTTATAATTTTCAAAACTTTTTCTTGCTGGTGATTGAAAACAGTTTACGTGTAATACTTTCAAGTTTGTACTTTCTTCTGGATTTAATTTAATTTCATGATCCAGCAATCTAGTTTTTACAAACGTTATGTTTAAATTGTCTTCACTGAGTGTTTCCAGTGCAGTTATAAGTCCATCGTAACGCGATGGGAGTGTTAGCAATAAATGTGAAACTTTGTCCATTTCATCTAATTTTGCCCCTGCAGATATCAATTCCGTAATAATTTAATCAAAACGAGTAAAATGTTGAATTAAGGTTACATCATCTTCTAATTTTAAACTTAATAAACTTCTTCGTAATCTAAGTTGAATAGCTAAACTTCGTCTTTCATATATAGCGTCTAAATTTGTCAAAATATCTTTTGCTGAATTTTCTTCATTTGCAAAACTCAAAAATGAATCACTTAAAAATTCCACTATTGTGCTTTTTGCAATTAAATCTTTTCTTTTCCATTCCTTTGATGGTTCTTTGGGGATTTCTTTATTAATAACACTTAACACTTTTAATTCGGCAAGTAAAGATTTAACACGAAATTTCCACACACTGTAACGTTCACCATTAAAAGGTTGAATGTTTCTTTTTACCTTCTTTTCCATTTTAAAAGAATTTTTTATTTTTACAATAAATTTTTTACAAAAACACAATAGTCATTTAGTCACTTGTACTCGCGTAACCTGGGCCCATAACCTATTGGATTATGGATAGGTAAAGTAAATAAAACGCGTTAATAAGTTTCATTCGTTTAATCAAAGTTACTACCTTTCTTCACGAAGTTAAACTTAAGAGTAAAACTTAATATTTTAATATAAAACAACTATTCCTAATTTCTAGTTTTCACGGATCATTAAAAATGATCCCTTGGGGTGCCAACAATATGAGTATTGTATACCACTTTATTTGTAAATAATTCTTTACAGTGGTTTTAGTTTTGGAACACATTTTAACTGACATTCCAACAGTTTGCGAGGGGGACTAAGTTATGGAAAGCCTTCCACTTCAGTAAAAAATTATCGCGTAGCGAATTTGGAAAGCCAGGGCGCGGTAAAAAGGTATGGGCGACCTCGGGAGGAAGGAGTTGTTGACGGGGTAAATAGGGGATATAACAGGTTTATTCCTAATGCTAATGATAGGGAAAGTATCGAGTTCAATCAAAATAAAATAAAATGTTGGAACTGTGATGGAATTAATCACAATTTTAGAGATTGCAAGGCCAGAAGAAAATTATTTTGTTACAGGTGCGGTAGACTTGGGGTTACTTCCACTTCCTGCACGTGTTCGGGAAACGAGTAAGGGAGGCTAAGATAGTTGGTCGTCTTGGTTCTTCCCTTCGTGAAAGACCAATTAATCAATTTCATTGTCGTGACACCTTATACCATCATACGAACCTTTTAGAGAAAAATTGTTTTTGTGAGAGGATCAAAGACTCCCCTCAATCCGCACCTTTGTTCATATCCAGGGAATTTGATAACCGGCCCTACATTCCCGTTGTTATTTATGGAAAAGAGTTTATTGCCCTTTTGGATTCGGGAGCAAATAAATCTATATTTGGAATGAAAGGATTAAAAATTATTGAACTGTTTAATTTGCAACTTGAACGTTCCCCTGATAAATGTGTAACTACTGCTGACGGTAAGCGACAATTTGTTAGCGGCGTTGTCAGGATACCTATAAGAATAGGAATAATTTGTAGATTGATTGAGTTCTTAGTAGCACCGACGTTGGAATGTAATATGTTATTGGGTAGCGACTTTTGTAGATCGTTTGGAATATCGATTAATTTCAAAAATAATACATGGGGAATCGCTGGCGAAAGAGAGGCATACGAGGATCTTAACTGTTCTAATTGCTTCAAGGTGAGCGATGATCTAGAGAAAGGTGATCCTGGACTGGCTGGTATTCCAAGAGACCGAATGGATGAGATAAACGACATAATTGCTGAATTTAAATGCTTAGGACGAGATGGAAAACTCGGTAGAACAAATAAGATTTTATATCATATCGATACGGGTGATGCACTACCGATTAAGCAACGACAATTTCAAATGTCTCCATATATGCTTGAGCATTTGAATAAGGAACTGGATCGGATGATTGCATTGGGGGTTGTTGAACCATCGGAAAGCGCATGGTCTTCTCCCGTTCTTCTTGTGAAAAAGGCCAATGGCGAATACAGGTTTTGCTTTGATGGGAGAAAAATTAATGGAGTCACTAAAAAGGATAGTTATCCTATTCAATCAGGTGACAGAATTTTGAGTAATTTGGGAAACGCCAAATATATATCTTCTGTTGATCTTCGCAGCGCTTTTTGGCAAATTCCCCTGGATAACAAATCTAAAGAGAAAACTGCGTTTGCAATACCTGGTAGAGGTCTTTTTCAATTTGTTGTCGTACCCTTCGGGCTGGCCAATGCGGCGCAGTGCCAACAGAGGCTTATGGATGCAATATTTGGCGGATTGGAACCCAATGTGTCTGTCTATTTAGATGACATGATTATAGTGTCTTCCAGTTTCGAGGAGCATTTGAAATTACTCAGGATAGTAGCTCAACGGCTGCGTGATGCGAATTTGGCCGTTAATATAGACAAGTGCGAATTCTTCCGTTCATCACTAAAATATTTAGGATTTATTGTTGATAAAAATGGGTTACGCACGGACCCTGATAAGGTGGCTGCTATGGTGAATTTCCCTATACCTAAAACTACTAGTGAAATTAAGAGGTTCACTGGGATGTGCGGTTGGTATCGGCGATTCATACCTCATTTTTCTACGTTGATGGCGCCCATAAATGACCTGTTGAAAGGTAGAAAGAAGGGTCAAAAAATTAATTGGAATAGCATGGCTGAGGTGGCATTTAAATCGGTCAAACAAGCATTGGTTTCGGCCCCTATCTTGAGTGCCCCTGATTTTTCTCTCCCATTTACGATCCAATGTGATGCTTCTAATACTGGATTGGGTTGCGTCTTAACGCAGCAACAGGAAGATGGAGAGGTTGTCATAGCTTTTGCTTCGAGGAGTCTGTCTAAAAGTGAGAGAAATTATAGTGTCACTGAGCGCGAATGTTTGGCCTGCATTTTTGCTTGCGAAAAGTTCCGATCTTTCATTGAAGGAGTGAGATTTACTATTATTACGGATCATGCTTCTTTGAAATGGCTCCACAACATGCGTGAGCCTAGTGGCAAACTTGCTAGATGGAGTGTTAGGTTAAATCAGTTCGACTTTGAGATTGTTCATCGTAAAGGGAAATTGAATGTGGTGCCAGATGCCTTGTCCAGAAGTGTCGCGAATGATGATACTGATGATGCAACATTCCTGAATTCGGTGGACGAGGTTAGTTGCATTCCAATGGGCATTGATTTGACTCAAGTTGATAGTTTTTATAATAAGATGCGATTGAAAATTTCAGAAAGCCCGGATGCATACCCCCAATGGAGTGTGAAGGATGACTACGTTTTTAAATTGATTCCCTCCAAGATTCCCTTAGATACTAATATTTCTGAATGGAAACTGTTAGTTCCACGTTCCCAGCGTACCGATATCATAAAGTGCAACCACGATCCACCTACAGCAGCTCATTTGGGATATGTGAAGACCTTGTCTCGGGTCCAACTGGCTTATTATTGGCCGGGAATGAGAAAGGACATCCTCCGTTACATAAGATCCTGTAAGACGTGCGGATCGCAGAAGTCGACCAATTATGCGAAGTTTGGGCTGATGGGCGCGGAAAAAAAATGCCGATTCCCGTGGCAGGTTATAGCGGTGGATTTATTGGGTCCATTGCCCAGGAGCTCTAACGGCCATGAGTATTTATTGGTGGTCAGTGATTGGTTCACGAAATATCCCTTATTGTGTCCTTTGCGGAAGGCTACCGCCGCCAGTGTCGTACGATTTTTGGAAAACGAAGTTTTTCTAGTCTATGGTGTGCCTCAATATATTATCTGTGATAATGGAAGACAGTTTATAGCCGGATCAATTAAGAAATTGGTGCAAGACTACAAGACACACTTGTGTCACACGGCATATTACCACGCCCAGGCTAATTTTGTGGAAAGAAGTAATAGAACCATCTGTACCGCCATGCGTAGTTATATAAGTGAAAATCACCGATTATGGGATAAAGAGATCCATAAAATTGGCTTTGCGCTAAGGACAGCTAAACATGAAATAACTGGTTATAGTCCGGCGTTTTTAAATTTTGGAAGGTTGATTCCAGCCTCAGGCGATTATTATGGAACCATGGGTGAACCAGATTTGCAAATACATAGCCATGTGAAATGGGAAGAAGGTTTGGGTAGATTAAAAGATATTTATAGGGAGGTTCGAGAAAGAATGCATGCCGCACACGAGCGTAATGCGAAATATTATAATTTGAGAAGACGTGCAAAAGAGTTTTTTGTAGGTGACAAGGTGTGGAGAAAAAACATGGTGCTCTCCAATGCTGGGAGAGGTTTTGCTCAGAAATTGGCTCCTCGCTATGTGTTGGGTACCATTTGGAAAAAAAAGTCGAAGTTGGTTTATGTCGTAAAAAATGAAGATGGTACTGTGGCTGGCCAATGGCATATAGAAGATCTTAAACCTTACTATGGAGATGTGGAAAGTCTAACGGAATCTGAAAATTTGATTGGTGGTGCGAGCGGTCCTGTTTTGCCAGATAATCAGGAAAATATATAATTTAGTTTTTGGTTTTTGTATGTTATTAATTTGTGTTTGAGCCATTGTAATTATTTAGTATTAGTTGGTAGATGATAGTGTTAACATATGTTGGGGTTTAGTGGGATTTATTGGGTCAAGTATTGCATGCATAAGGGTATTAATCGGTTTGGGGTATAAGTATATTATAGTTAGTCGGGATGATTGTGTGGCGTATGTGTTATATTAGATTTAGATAATTTGTCATAAGTTAATTCAGTAACAGAATGGTAACAATAAAAATAACCGTTTGCGGTTATTTTAAACCATGGAAGGGGGTAGTGTAACATTAAATTTGAATTACCCCGTAGATAGGAAGATAGGACTTGCGCGAAAGGAAATTGTGTAGAGGTTAGGAAAAGAGGTGATAAAATTGATTAGAAAGGATAGGAAGAATTAGATTTTTGGGACGTTTGCTGCCTGCCTAGTTAGACTGAAAATAATAAATTAATATTATGAATTAAATATTGGTAGTGGTTGCAGTCCGATTTGTGAAGATTTTGGCCTAGCCTTCCAATAGGAAGGTAACTTTCGTAATTCATTGTGAATCGTTGCTTATTTGGTTCTTTTAGGCTTTTTAGATTTAGTATAAAGATTCATTAATTGTTGATTCATTTCATTACAATGAGTGCGTGAAAAGAGGAAATGAATGATGCGTGTCCATATTGATGGCGTTCCAATTTATTAGTTAGAACCTTTTGGCATTGCCGGTACAATCCAGGAAACCTGGAAGATTTACGTAGAAACGTGCTGATCCAAGACCGATAGGAGCGCTAGCGTAAGTTGAATTGTTGCTAACCCGGTTTCCGGGAAACTATGTATTGTTAATGTTTTGGTGATTTTGAAAATAATTATCGACGTGTAATTGGTTGAGCACGTTTATTTATTTTTCCCGTTTTTTAACTTAATAAAAATCGGGTGGCGCCCTTACAATAAGAATAGCGTATTATTATTCCTGTTCCCACGCCTAGCCAATGCTGAGTTTCCGGGAATGCAACTCTGGAGCCTAAAGAGAGTTACAGTGTTATAATCAATTAAACGATTGCGCAAAATTTTTAAAAATTATAAAAATTTGTTTTTGTTTCAAAAATCATTACGTAGAATTTTCAATAAGTAAGCTGGAATAATTGCTGGATTAATTAAGTTGAAAATTTTATTAAATGGTTATCGTGATTTATTTAAAATTCCATTGAAGGAAATATTTCAAAAACATTTGTTTGAAGTTGATAATAAAAGTCACCAAGGTAAAGGATATAATTTTAATGAATGACTTCAAAATTTCTTTTAGTTTAAAATTATGAATAAATCTTTTTTTAATTTCTGATCGTATTGGTTTTATTAATTACAAAACAAAGAGACTCATGAAAAATTAAAAAATGGCTGCACCCTAGTGGATAAATATTTTAGTTGGGTAATTTTTTATAAAAATTGATTTTAAAAAGAAAAACTACACTGGGGTACATCGCAATATCTAAGCTATGGTGCAAATATGGCTTCGATACCTCTTGCGGTTTACGATGAGTTTACCTACGCCTAACAAACGCACAAACGATTTTATATAATAAGATAAATAGATACTAGATATATAATAAATTAAATATCGTAACCTGTGAAAATATTATAATTAATAATTAAACTAAGAACAGGTTAATAAAACGAATTAAAAAGGATTCAATTGTAAGCTTTCAAGTACTAGCGTACTCTTTATCAAACATGAAGTTTATTTATAAAAAATTACATGGTAACCGATTTTATAACTTTATATTTTATATTTTCAAAAAATATGAGATAGTGAAGACCGTCACCAATTACAAAGATAGATTATTGCATGAAATGATCAGCATCAAAAAAGAAAAAAACGCTATGAATAAAAAAACCGATATTGATGGTCTGAGTAATATTTACAACTCCTTACTTTGCTAACTATTAAACTCAAGTTTTTTCCCTATACCGTTTACTTTAGGGTTTTCCTTGATTTAATGACCTACTACATGAGAAAACTTTTCTCATGCAGTAGGCCATTCCAAATGGTAGTAGTTATAAAATCGGTTACCATGTAATTTTTTATAAATAAACTTCATGTTTGATAAAGAGTACGCTATAGTACTTGAAAGCTTACAATTGAATCCTTTTTAATTCGTTTTATTAACCTGTTCTTAGTTTAATTATTAATTATGATACTAGATATAAATACTAATGGTATCCCATTTAAAGATTAACTTTTTATAAGCTTTATTTCAAATTAATTACAGTTGCGCAAATTATAATCACTTATTGCATTACTTCTGTCTGAAGTCGTTGTCTGCAAAATACTGAAAAGTTTAATGTATTGTGTAACCTGCGGTTTTTATTATTTAATTTGGTAATGCGTCTTTGTTAACATCCGGTATAAAATATAATATATAATTTCAATTTATACGAAATACATTGAAAAGGTGATAGGGATATCAGTAGATAGTTGAACGCCATTGCGATTTTTGAATTCGGTTAAGAAAAGGGAATTATAAGTAGATTGATGAACGGTGATCATTCAGATATATTTTATTGGAAAATAATATTTTGCTTCCGTACCGTTAATTTGGGATTTGGATATCTGGTGATTTCATTCGGGGACCGACATTTGGGTTGCATTTTGGAAGTTGGTCAACCGATTACGCATTTGCGGATTTGTTTTGCTGTACGACATTCGAAGATAATTCTCAAGAATCCGAAGAAGTAATATCCTGAAACATATTATTAAAATCTGCTCCATTACCATTCAAAAATCATTCCTCGTATCACAGTTACCAACAAAATTGATTGGAAGAAATTCGTTCGTTGATACCATTGGCGTTACATGCAGGTTATTAAATTCGTTAATAGTAGTAGTGGTTGAAGCTATAACGGCCATCGAGATTGGTAGCACACCCGTTCCTGTCTACAACATCCAGTGCCGTACCTACTTTCGGATAATTTGGGGTGAGCCAATATTATAATTTTTTTTATCGAACCATCGTGGTGCGTTTATGTGTCGTGCGCATTTAAATATCTACCAGCCGAATTGTCATCGTCGATAATATTTTTTTTGAAGAAGATTTATTATTTTTTCCATCGTAATTATTTAATTACTGTTTGCTCGAAGTGCGGCGTTGAGCGCACTTGTATAGTCTTTGTAACCGCCATCAGATCTGACGACGTGATTATTTTATTTTCAGCTGCGTCTGACCACCTTTGTTTAAATATTTATAATACAATAATTTATAGGCACGCTCTAAGTTTTGTTATATATATATTTTTTTTTGTTTTGTTTATTAAACTTAATTTACTTTCACAACGCGTTTCATTACTCTTTTTGCTTTCGTACTTTCAGGCACAACATCGGTGAAGCGACAATAAGTACGTGGCGCCTTGGCTTTTGTTTGGAGAGTCGGAGTCAGCTACTCCTTTGACCCCCCCTTTTATTTTGCTCAAACAAAGGCTAGCCGTAGCGTCGCTCGAAGTCGTTGTTGTGGGTATTTGGTTCTAGAGCCACTAGTTTGTTTCTGGACTGAGTTTGCGCAGTTGGCTTTGCTGCGATAGAGCCAAGCTCAGGTCACAGAATTGTCTCTATATTAAGTAGATTCGGAAAAAAAACGAACTGAATCTGTAAGTCCAATAACTAAGAACTTTGTTATTGCAAAATTATTCACAATTATTAATATTAACATTACGAAAGAAATATTTAATTAACTTCAAATACGGCGATGCAGTTGCTGATCTATTAGAATTTTTATTTCGATCTTAATTTTAAACAATGCGTGAACTTCATTTAGGATCGTTCAAATATTATTAAATGGGGCTTAACGATCATTAAGTGTAAAATTTATTGCCTCACTATGTGTCCTCGATAGTAATTTTTTTTGCCTTCATTATTTTTATATGGAGGTGGTTTTATCATCACGAAGTTAATAAACAAAAATATATTTACAAAAAACTAATCTTGAGCTCGTTTTTAAAACTTAGAAGCGCTCCAAAAAGTTAAGCTCACAACCCCATGTAGGGGATTTTTAACATATGATACGTATCATCAAAACGTACCTGTAAACCAATTTTCAGCTCTTTTTTAATTACTCACAAATATGCACCTTTTTTCCGAAATCTGTGAACTACTCGTAGGTACATCATTTAATTTTAAAATCCTGGAACATAATATTCTCCAAGGTTACTTCTAAGAAAAAAATGGCATTTATATCAATTTTAACATAACTCCCATTAATTTTTATTTTATATAAATAATTTATTATAACTATAAAAACAAATTTAAAAAAAATTAAATAGCGAAGTCCGGCACAGATTAAATATACTACAGATAGCTCGCGCTTATGGGAGAAAGAGTGTCCCTTTTCAGGTATTTGGAAGCCAATTTTCTTAGTATGGAAGCCATTCACTTTATATTATAGAGGCGCTGGCTGTTCGTGTTTATTCGTGGTTACGTTATCATTTCTCTTCTAGCCGCGGTTGTTGTACGATCGTGCTGCTAGGCATTCATTAGCTCACATTGCTAATGTAGCGATAGACCGTGGGTATGGTCGGTTACTTACGGAGTTTTGCTGCTGGTACCCCACCAGAAATATATTACAAGGATAGGCAGCCCTCTAGAATTCAGAAAAATACATTGCGCGAGCTATCTGTAGTATATTTAATCTGAGGTACCGGTTTTACATATTCAAAAATACCGGTATTTCGGTCATCGCAAAATAGTCGAAAATACCGGTATTTCAGTCATCGCAAAATAGCCAAAAATATCGGTATTTGGTATACCGGTATTACATTCACTAATTTCGGCGTAGTACTATATGCCTGGGGTTCACCGAGACCCACCCTCGCGTTTCAAAATTTTCATTACATCACAAAATGGATGTAAATGTGAATTACCAACCACAACTGTGCACTTCCCTGGTTTCCGGGTTAATGCCTTATTATTTTCCAAGAATCTTCTACAAGTATGAACTTGAATCCTACTTATAAAAATTTATTTTTAACTGACGACATGATGTTAATTAATTACTCAAAAGTAATCAAAACATTTTAACATATTTTCGACGTTTGAGTTTATATTTTTCTCTTCTTGGAGACTAAAAAATATAACTATACTATAGTTATAGACTATAAAATAGGCTATATTATCTCAAGTTAAGAAGTGTTACAGAAAAAACGAATTAGTATAATTATAGTATACTACATAGTTTTTGCCCTTGGTGCCTTATCGGTTCATGTACATGAAGTTTCCATATTATACTTTAGGAATTAAGGATCACAAGTATTAAGTTTCTTTAAATTATCCTACGAGTATCGTAAAATGATTAGTTAAAAAGGAAAATCACCAGTTTTTGTTCTCCCGAAATTTCGAGTCGGTTCGAAGAAAATTGAAAGAGATAGTAATTGAAAACTTTCAACGTGTTTATCTCAAAACTGCATTTTTAATGTTGGTGGACATGATATCTCAAAAAATAATAAACCGATCTTTTTACAATTATACACACTTCTTTTAGATAAGATTTACTTGAAGAAATTATACTTCAATGAATTTCAACACGAGGATGGTTATCACTAGAGACCGGATAAATAAGTACGGTTTTTTGAAAAATAAGTGCTTAAAAAAGCACGATATTTTACAAAAATAAGTTCGAATTATGTCAAAAAAAGCTATGAAAAAGTTAACAATTGAAACAAAAAAAGGCAAAACAAAAGAAATAAACAAAGAACACTTTTGCACCTATTATTTGATTAAGTTAAAATATATAGAGGGTATTCCATGCAAAATCTGTCACTTTTTTAAGTGACCCCTTTTGATTTTTCTCAAAATTTCATATGTTTTTGAGAACAATGTAATACTCGTTTATGATTTTTTTCCAAATATTTTTAACCATCCGTTTCTTAAATATGATTTTTTTTTAATGTTTATAACATTGCGAGAGATGCACCTATCGGATCGTTTGTTATGAAAGTTTTTGATTTTCAATGCTCTTTAAAAAAAATAATATGATTTTGATCCAAATCATTGCGTTCCCAGTTAATTTTTATTTTCATGCAAAAAAAGTTGTATCTGGCAATGCTAGATAAATAAAACGGAAAAGCTGACTGAAATCACTAATTCGGCGTAATAAAATCTATTTAATTCAGTTAAAATAGAGCAGGTGGAAAAATCACAATTAAGGGTACGTTTATATTGGAGCTATGATTAGTGATAAGAGCTAAGAAATTTCTTAGCTATAATCTAACCGCTATTCTATTGCCTTATTTGCTTTGGCTTGTGCGCTGCTTCAACATAAACAGAAACATAATACTTCAAAGTTTTGCTTTTCTCTGCTTCGCTAGTATCGCTTATCGCAGCTAGAACATAAACGTACCCTAAGTAGTTAACAAGACAAATAAAATAAGTCCTAAATAAGCACTTAAATAAAATAATAAGCACGAGTAAAAGAAAAAAAACAAAACATTGCCGCCTAAGGTCAAAAAATTAATTTTAAATCAAAGTTAAATTTTAAAGTCGAAAATAAGTTCAAAATAAGCACAAAAATAGAAAATAAGCGAAAAATCGCGAAACAAGCAAAAAAAGTATGAAAAACTATACGTTAAATACATAATTTTATGTAATTCTTCAAGATCTCAAATTTCAAAAAGCTGCTTTTAAAATTGACAATAAGCAAAAATGCTTAAAATCCGGTCTCTAGTTATCACATTTGTAGATGAACAATCGGTGGCTGCTGTGCCTTCTTCATGGTTACATGAAGGTAACACTTGCTTCTGGCCATACAATTATGCAAGTACACGGGTAGTAACAGCGATTGAAACATGTGAGTCACCAAATCATAAAACATGGAAACTAGAAATACACTGGATTCAGAAACAATGTACCTATATGGTAATAAATTTGTTAATAATCGATTTGCAGTTTATTTACAATAGTTATATTTTTAGATACATTAAAAGAAGCAAATGAAAAGGCAAAAAAAAAGCGATAGTGACTAGCAAGTTAGAATCTGATGGTTCGTCAAATCCGTCGAATAAAAAACGGGAAAAAAATGATGATGGTTCCTCAAGTAAAAATTACCCAGAAGAAGATATAGTAATACATAAGAGGAAGAATATATTGTCATGTTCATTTTTCACTGGTGGATGGGATTGTAGTTATGCTGGGAAACAAAAGAAAGATTGGTTTTAATAATTTATTATTTATTCAGAATGTAAATATTTTCTTATTGATAGAGTCTTGTGCTGATATAATTGATTCGATTGTTCCCTAAAACAAAATCATATTAATTTGTAAGTAAAAAAGCGATTGCACAGCTATAAGAATTTTATGTTAAGTTTTCATTGATTGTACATAGAAGAAGATGTTTTTGGTTTAAATATATTTGAATGAAAAGATAAAAGCCAATAATAATCGATGAAGTTGACGTGGATTCAGTTAGGATAATATTATTGTAATGAGAGTGAAATTAAAAAGTGTAAAAAACACACCTGCTACACGAAGTGCTGCGTAGTTTGAATTCCCGCCGAAATAAGTTGGTGACATGAAAAATTTTTAAATTAACAATGGGAACGCGGAACGAGAGATAAAGGCATTCTAGGTTGGTCAGTTGTGCAGTGCGGCTCAAAATATTTTGAATAGCCTAGAATCGATAATTTATTGGTGAATGAAATTCAAATACATTTAAATGATTAATTAAATGGATAAAAATAACAAAAGTTAACTTACCTGAAGAAAGGATTTAGGAGTCCAAAGATGAAATTATTGATGACTAAAGCCACGTAAAATCCAGTAGTTCACACACATGGAGATGAATTAGCAGCCAAAAAAAACATGAAAATTTATCGAATTGTCACCTGAAGAAAAGGAAAAAACATGGAACGACGACTATAAAAAGCGTACGGGAGATAACTCATCGCAGGCCACATGAAGACTCCAAATACAGGGTGAGAACTATTTTGAGTGCACGGACGATTAATTTTTCGTAAAACTTTAACGAAAAAATTGATTTGGCAATTGTATTTTTACTTTTATTGCCATCATTATTATAAATTTATCTAGAAGGGTTGAAAAAGGTACCTAAATTAAATAAGATAAATTTGCAGTAAGACGGATTTGATTTTATTGGTAATCCGAATTGTACGCTTTAACTAAAAACATCATATTTGGAGTTTAATAATGACAGGATTTTGATAGCTGTGTAATTTTTTTTATTGATCATAAATTCGTATAAATAAATGATAAAATTTTGCCATGTAAGATTTGCTTCTATTCATTTAACATCAGAAGACCATAAGAAAGAGTTCTCATGCTCAAAACAGGGATGGATGTACACGGGGTAAGATAGTTTTCAAAAAGAAATTAATTTTACGTCCGAGGATATCGCAATATATCCATAGATTCCTCTATTACAAAAATCAAAAGGTACATTATTTACCAACTATACTCTAATATTATTAATTTAATTAATAGTTCAATTTGATTACACAGAGACGGTCGTAGGCTTGGCGGTTAAGTGCGCGACTGCAGATACCATATACCCGGTTCGATTCCGGGTGAGGTCGAAACTTTAATTACGACCGTCTCCCCTCGGAAGGCAACGGGAAACCACCGAGGTGTAATCTCCCAAGAAAAGCCTTCTAAATGAAGTGTATTTCACTTCCGTGGTTCGGAGCCCACATTAAGCTGTAGGTCCCTTATGTATACTATAATAACATCTCTTATGTATGCGATAACATCTTACGCACAACGCATACATAATAATATTGTATAATAAGAAAGAAGGTCGCTAACGATCGAAATCGGTCAAAAGCACTCGAAGAAGAAGAAGAAGATTACACATTAGTTTATAACATTATAAATGTAATTATTGTTATTTCCAGTTGATGGTACTCAAAAACCATCGCTACCTGTGGTTAGCCAAGCCAACCCACATACACCTAATCGCGGTGATGATATTGCTGAAAATAATAGCGGTATGAGTACGTTCCAAATGGACACGCCGTCTTCCTTTGCTACCGATAAAAACAATTCTGTCACTACTAATAGTGAGTTCATATTGTATTTTGCATTGAATTTTATACCAATTAGTGTATTTTAGAATATTTAGAGCTAATTATAAGAAAGCTAAATATCTTGCAAGGGACGATGGCAGATCTGAATAATCGTATCGATGCCATAGAGGCAAAGCAAATCACTTCTCAGACTACCCGAGAAGAAGAAGAGATGAAGAGCTCATTATACAAATCTGTACCGTATTTGCCAATAAATTGTGGAACGGATTTGATCAACTTCGAAGATTATTTGTCCCAAGAAGACAACATGAAGAATTCTGTAAGTAAACTTCGTTTTCGTTGTATTGAGTAATAATGTTACTATTTGTCTTATTAAGTCTTGTGTCGATACTTATACTTATTCATAAAATTAATTTAAAATATATTTTATTTTTTAAAATATTTATTTATAGGTTAAAGAAATATCGTCGTTTGGTGGAAAAAATGCTTATGATTTCATTAACAGAGCGACCAGCAAACTAATTACGAACCGCTTTTGTGGAGCGGAATATAGTTATGTTGCGAAGCGAGAAAAGAAAGCATTCCATGTGCTAAACATGAATGTGTTGTTAACAAGTAAGTAATAAAATTTCATTTTGATATAAATGACTTATAATATTAATAAAAATAACTTTTATTTTAGAATCTGCATTGAGAAATTTTCCTACTATAACGGTCAAGGATGTCGAGTTGGTCATTTCTAAATGGATTAGGAGATGTACGGAAAGGGGGAAAAAAGAAAATGTGTAAAAAAATTAATAAATAAATTTTTTTTTTAATATTGACATATTAATTTACTTTATTATACTTCTTATCTACCTACTATAAATAAATTCATAAAAATTTAGAATAACTTTTTTGCGAATTGTTATACCTATACGTACCCAGTACATACATTACGCAAACGGTTGTACGAAGAGGGTACCCCATTATTTGTTCAAATTTGTACGTATTTCGAGCAAACAATGTACATACTGCAATGTATATTTTACATAAAGATATAAAATTTAAATATTGTGCAACCCGCCCTGACTATCTCAGCCAAGAGCAACCTCTTAACCCCAGTAGTAGGTTCAATTTAAAAAAAATATTACTCTCACAATTATAATAACATAGACAAAATTAAAAATAATGCTGGTCCTACTTACGAAAACTGAAAATAAAATTACATACTCATAAAAACAAATCGGATGTGGCCATCGCATAACTTTCCGAATTATCAAAATTAACGTCCAATTTACCTCGGCTCACAAAATTTAAAATACAAAATTCCATCAAGGGAGCGCAATAATCGCAAAAAACATTCCGATTAGTATTTAAAAATAATAAAAACAATTGAATTTTTATTTACATCTCGAAAACAAAAGACAATAGTTTATTTTGGTTTTTGCCTTGAGTTTTTCATAAAAAAATTTTAAAAACGCATCATCGATTTTTCTGTACCAATTTATCTCTTCTAGTTTAAATAAAATTTGAATAGTAAATTTAAGAAAATATTTTTTTTTTTAATTTTAAGTTTTAATTTCAGAAAAAAAATTACAGAACAAAAGTTGTAGGAAATGTAATAGCGATAATTTTTTGTCATAATAAACTTTTACCTATTTCATTGCGTTTAGAAGTTATGATGAATTTTGTCTTATCGCTTCAGGTAAACCCCCCGTTTCCCCCATTAGATTTTATTCATTTTCAATAGGCTTCGTGGGACAACAGATTAAAACTTAAATTTAAAATTTGGAGTGATTTCGTACTTTCGTTTGGATGCTATCGTGTTCACAGACATACACACACACACCTACACACCCTCTCTCACACATACAGACATTTTTCAAAAAAGGTAAAAATCATTTAAGAATACCTCGAAACATAAAAATTTGAAAAAAAAATGGGGGGTAATTTTTTTTTTCGATTTCTGATTACAATACTTTCCTTCCTTCCTTCCTTCGGGAATCTTATTTGACTGGGAAATAACAATTGCAAAACGGCAACTAGATTATAAATAAATAACTTAGGGAATAAGATTCCCGAAACGCGTATCTATTTTATTAAAGGACTTGGAAAATAGAATTTTATTTTAATTTTCTTATATTAATTAAAACTCGAATATGAGTTATAATAATATGATATTATTAAAATGACGGATTTGAAAAATAAGCTGTACAGGAAACTAGTAAGAGCATCCATGCTTCTCGGATGTTCTTTTCGGTAATTCGCAATACTTTTAGATATTTGATATCTGAAATATCTGTATATTTAAAGTATCCAAAATTTATTTTACTGGTAAAACCTACTTGAAAAATAAGTTGGTAATGTGAGAAATAATCTTTTACATTATAATAAGTAACGATTACTGTTCTTTACATGATAATAATTTATTAAAACGCTAGTCATTGGTACAAATTTAACGTTATATACATAAATACTTGTGCAAGATTGATTGGTTTCTAAGATTATCGTTAAACAATAAGTAACTTTAAAATTGTTTAATAACTAATTTCTAAGATATTTACAATATTTTAATTTAAACAACAACAAAAATGGTTACATAAAACTATCGCTATGTATGTAGGTATGTACGTAGTACATTTAAAAATATTATGGCAGTCATAATGTTAATCTCTAACAATAAATATATATATACAAATTAAAATAGAGATGGTGTGCGTTAACTTGACTTAACATTTATATTTCCTTATTATATTATTTAATCAGATCATTGAACTAGTTATTCTTTGGTTAAAACTGGCTTTAAAAAAGTATCAAAAATGTAGTTTTAACAATTTTCTTTCTTTTTCACCTTCATTTCGCTGCTCGATATTGCTATCCATTCATTTCTAGAACTATCGAACCACGTTAAACCTAAATTATATCGTCCGTTTAAGTTAGCATGTTGACAATGGGAAAACCACCATCCTCCCTCGTAGTTACTAGCGCAGTGTGTATTTGAAATATCTCTGTCATTATCAATTGTTGAAAATTCCATGTGGTTTTGGTAATCTAAAGCGTCACTAGCATTTCCTTTATACTTGTCTACTTTTAATTTGAATCCAAAACTATAATCGGCTACTCTAAAGTCATCGTATGTTGCTTGCCAATATTTGCCATAGATATCTTTCATGTTAATTTCCAATTTAGTACAATTATCTTTCGTCAAGTAGTGAATATTTCTATTTCCCAACCAATGTTCGCCAGTAGCAGTTCCAAAACCATTAGAATAATCGTTCCAATTCCGATTAAAATTTACTGATCCATCGTAACGCTTTTGGATGGTAGTCCATCCTAATTGACAATTAGCCATTATTGGTTCTCCATCTCCAGGCGAAATAAGGTAAATACCACTTGGCCCTGCAACAGAGCTGCAATCGTGAGGTAACTTGTTGACGATGCTTTTGTATTCTTTTTCAAATGATTTTAGTTCTTGCACTAAATGGATTGCCGATTTGGTGGAATTTAAATCAATTGTTGACGATTCTGCCTAAAAATTAAAAATAATTCAATAAAATTTTATTTAAAATGATAAATACGTATATTGTTACTATAATGTAATATTGGTTTTAACAATAATTATTACAACTTCTGAATTAATTAGTTAGACAATAGTGAATTAATTAAAACTCATTTTTAAATTTTATAAATTAAAAATGCAATTTAATATTGATTAGAAACTTCGCAAACTTCGAGACCGTTTTAAAACTACTATATCAGATTACTACTACAGTATAGGTACACATTATATAGCCGAATAAACAAATTAAGAAATTTAATATTGATGTAATATAAATCAATAAAAGCGTCAAAGCTGCCATATTTTTGCAGTTGGAAGCTTTCAATTTAAAACTCATTTCTTATTACAATAGCTTTTAGATTGTCATGTTCTATTTATCACGTTGTACATAGAACATTGGAAGCAACAAAAACTAAAGTATACTACTAGCTGTAATTGAATTTTACCGACATTTTATTGACAATCTAAATGTACATTTTAAATAAAATACACGTAGTAGGTACCTACCTTTAAAATGTGATCGTGCAGTTTCGAGGTTTGGATGCTGGACGATTTGTGTAAATTTTCTATTTTGTCACATACTTCTTCTAATTGCAGACGATCCATGTCCTCTTTATCTTTTAAATTTGAAACACTAACGCTTATTGCTTTAACTGATTGCCTCGTATTTGTCTGGTCTTCTTTTAATAAAGCAACTTCGGATATAGCTTCCGACATTTGTATTTCCAATTTAGAAATTTCTTTTCGAAATTCTGGAAAACCTTTGTCTACTTTATTTTCTATATTTTCGACATTCTCTAGAAGTTCTAATATGGACATGTGCAATTTGTCAAAATTAGAGAATTGTTTGCTTAAATTAAAAATTGAATCGTCGTTCGTTTTCTGTTCAAGTTCTAATTTTGACACTCTTTCTTCAAAGCTTTGATTACTTTCTGCCAATGGAATGTTGTTGTCTTCGTTTACTTCATTTAACTGATGGGATTGTATATACTTGCTAATTTCGTTTCCTAAAATTCTCTCTGGTTTTTCTGGAATGTGTTCTCTGGTATTGGCGTTCTGCAAAATTCGAATTTCTTCTTCTAATTTTAATACCCTTGATGTAAGTTCTTCGTTAACTTTTTTCATGCTTTGTGCATTTTTTTCTAAATCTACAACGTGTTTCTTTAAAACTCGTTGATGTCTCGATGTGTGTCCCTTCTCATCTAAAGTTAATGGAAGAGAGATTTGCTTTTCATTTAATTGGCTCCAGTTATAATTCCATTCGAGTTGGGTGGTTTTCAACTGAAATAAGAAGATATAAGTTAGTTTTCAGATCGACTAAAAAAAATAAAGTAAAAATTAAACTTTTCGTAAAAAAGAGTTCCAACCGCTAATTTTAATAAGTAGATAAGTATAATGTAAATGGTATTTATATATGCGACAGTTTATTTTCTACATATCAAAAGTTTGTATTTATATAAATTTGCATTATTATGTTATTTTATCATGTACTCTTGCGTGAAGTGTAACAGTCAAAGCAGATGTCGGCCACCTGCCCCAAATGAAACCTTTAAGGTTAATTATGTAAAGAAACCGAAACCACATAACTTAAGGTAGATACGTTTTGATAAAAACCTGAACAATTATCTACAATTTTAATATAAGGAATTTTTAAGAAAAATTAAAACTGTTAATCTGCAATCATGCGGGTAGAAATTACATTGTAACTGTTGTATAGGTACTGGTACCCGTAACACCTGACGTGGTGTCGTAACATAATATAATATATAATATGTAATAACCTGAAATTCGTGATTAATAAATTAATCAAAAAGTAAACAGTTTTTAAATTAATTAAGTATTTACCTATGTGCAATTTTTCAAATTCAAAACAAAAATTACCACAAAAGTTTGCCAAAACGAAATATAAATCTAAAAAATAAATTATTCTTTTATTTAAATTAAGTTCAAAAACTTTTTTTTATTGTTTTGTTGAAGATACAAAAACAGGTACCACATCATTGTTCTTTATATACATACTAGTATGTACTCGTATACGAATATAAAATATAGAATACATTTTTTTAGATCAATAATTTGAATCGAGCATTCTGTTTAAAATAACAAAATTTTTATTTTCCATGGATATCAGATTTATTTCATTTAAATTGAATTTTAAACCACATAATTATTATCATTATTTTTATAGAATACACAAACACGGATTTCGTTAAATTCCTTGCTGCATTCCAAATTAAAAAGTGTAAAGTAAATCTATTGTACAAATTTTGAATGGAGATATTTAACAAAACATCAGTGATGAAATCTAGTGACGGGTAGTACAAAAAACAAGTAGGTAACTATGTGGTATGTATATTCAACGAAGGATAAAAATTACCTTTTCAAATTTTTTAACAAATCACAGGTAAGTAGGTACTTGTTTCCGAAAAACAAATTTAGTACCTATAATTTTGCATCGCAGATGTTATTGAAGGATCTCTATTATTAGGTAATTTGTAAAGGATCATAAATTTTGAGAAAGCTGTCTTGTTTGTAAAATAAACCAAGTTATCAATGAGAAGCCAATTTGCTGGTGCCTACATATTTTTATGAAAAGATTTAGAACTATTTTAATCAAAGTACACCAATGTAACCTTTAATACTTAGAGAATAAAAAGTGCGAGTTGTTGATCATTTTGTGTCACGGTGACCGGACCGGTGCAGACGGCAGGTGCTATTTAAGACGCCTTTCTGTATGTCCACTTTGTACTGTTTCACCTGCCTGTGTTAACCAATAGTATTAACCAAATTTTAACCTACCTGATTATTCTATATATTTTGTCTGAATTTTTTCTCTGTTTGATTTTTATTGTACGGTATTTTTGATGTCATTAAATTTCCAACTTTCGAATATTAATAAGAATTTGTTGCTAAATCACCTTTTTTACATCGCGATTACTAAATTTTAACCTTTTTTTTTTAATTTTGCACAAATAAAACAAATTATTTATTTCTATTAAAAATAGCCTCGCACTTGGCGTTTAAAATATTAAGGCATCAAAATATATTATTTCAAAACCTTATTAGAAATAATGTTATAAACCACAATAATAGGCAATAATAAATAGTAAAAACATTTCTATACTGATAAAATTATAGGCAATACATTTCTGTACCTTTTCATTAAAAATTTTCATTGATTTTCAATATGAAAGTGTAAGTAAATATACAAACATTGAAAACCTTACATATCTATAATCTGTCGATATTTTTGTAATATATAGGTAAATAAAAATTATGTTAAAAAAAATTTGTTGATATGATACGGTATAATAATACTTACATACCATAATGTATGTTGTATTTGTAATGGAAACGATTTGGTAAAAGTAGTAAAAAATTATAGAGTATTATAATGTAATATTGAAATTGTTTTGCAACATATATATTAAAATTTCTAACAAGTTATGTATTTATTTTTAAAAATTGTCAAAAAAATCCTAAAGGAAACAATATTTTATGAAAATAGAAGTATGTAACATTATTTATTTTCGTATTACCTACATATTTTTATAGTACAACAAACTTAATAACAATTTAGCAAGTAACCTTTATATGTAATAAATAATATTTTAAATTTACATACAAAAAAAAATTAATTATGGTATACCTACTATGTACCTAGTTGAACTCTGCTTTCAGAAAATAATCATAATTAACACGCCAAAAATACCTCATTATACCTCATTAGATACAGGGTGTTGTTATATGTTAATAAAAAGTCCAACAATTTAAATAAGGTTATATTCAATTGAAAATATCTTTCTCGCATGTTTTCAATTCGTAACGGTTGCTTATAACTGTAGACATATCAACAACCATTTACACGCGCTTCATTATTTAAATAACTTCTGCACAAGTTAAGTGTAAAGTCAATTACAATGGCTTTACCTAAATAAGCAGGTATTTAATTTTACTGTAAGCATTGAAAATCATAACACACAAAATAATTAAAAATCGTTCTAAATAATCTTCGTTACTTATTAATGAATTCATTTTCTCATAAAAGTGAATATCAAACGACCTTTCATTTAAATAATGGTTTAGTTATTTTAAACATTACATATATTTTGGAAAAGTTATTTTTTCATCTACATTGATTTTATCAATTTTTGATACAAAAATTTTATATTTTTAATAAATATTTTCGATAAAATAATAATGCGAAATATTCCCATGATTTTCTTATATAGGTAGATTTCACGTAGAAATGTTTCCTCCGTAGGTCAAATTTACTATTAAAATTAATGTACAAAATATAAGGATATCAGGATAAGATAGTTGTATACATCAATAATATTTTCCATCTAAATACATAATAATATATAAAATTTTAAGTTCTCGCACCTCTGTGATATATAACTTCCTTATAAAAAATTTAAATTTTGTATAATATAAATGTGATGATATATAACATCAAGAATAAAATACAACATCGATTGTTTTTTGAGCTTCCAGTTAAAAAATTATTAGCAAATACTTTTTATTTTCATAACAATTTACTTTTGCTTTTGATGTACATATATAGGTATCACGACAAATCAGTCTGAGCAACTTTCATCCCATGGACAATTAAGGCAGAATTGGCCTTTGCAATATTGCAATTAACTCAAATTAATAATCGGTCATTTTTCAAGATCGGTGCGCAACCCAACCAAAAAGTAATCTCCAATAAAACTTTTAAATAATTTTGCAATAATGGCAATTATTAATTTTAAAAAAAGCCGCTCTGTGATCTTTCAGACAATACAGAAAAGAGACATCTCGGATACGAGACTTAGAGTTGGTACCAGAACCAGTGATACTGGCGGTACTACTGGTATAGCAAAGACGTCTGCGAGTAACTTTAGCATTAAAGCTTCTCTCGGCTCTCTTCTTTTGTAACGAAAGGGACGTTTACGGATATCTTTGCTAGAGCTGTTACAGTACACTAATCTTTTTATTGCCAAATTTTTAGTAGAAAAAACAATATAAACGAAAACTTGTTAAAATTTATTCCTGTTTGCAACTACAAATCTTCCATTTTATCTATTTTGAGCAGATGAAGGGTTATAGTCAAACGTCAAAACCACGTTCTTAACAAACATTCTAATATTTTTTATAACAATCACTAACAGGTGATTGAGGTGGTTGTTCGGCCTCACTGAGAGAGTATCGGTTCCATAAAGCTTATATAAATGTTTAACGAAGATAATCCGTTTATCCGATATGCAACGTTAGTCAAATTGGCTTCAAGCAATCTCTGTATTTTATAAATTATAAATCATGATCGTATTTTATTTGAAAGTAATCTTTTTTGTAAATTTTGCTAACCAATCAGAACGTTGAAATGAAGTTTCTCCGATTTCGTAAGAAAAAGTTAACGTAGAAAACTGGGATAGTGGCATTAACCTTAGAACTCTTAGCTGAATGTCCAGTTAAAATTTCATTGTGATCATGCATTTCGTTAGGAAGATTTTGATAGGACCGAACTTTACTACAACTCAATTTCACAGTCATTTTTATATACATTAGGTTATATGCGTTATTATTACCAACGGTATCATTACTTTGTCAACCTTCGACAGGTGCGTCTTCTCTTGAAACAAATCAATTAAAATGACATTAATATAGCTGAATAAAACACAAAATCAAAACAACAAATACATTAACCTAAACGTAGATTTAAATGTAAAACTCGTCTTGCTCGCCATTTGCAATTGGTTGCAGCGCCACCAACAATAAAATTTTATGTCTTTGGCTTCCAAATAGCTCTTCCTCGTAGAACTTTAAAAATTCCTACACACGAATTTCTTCGTGTTCGTATTTCGTATTTCGAATAGTGCAACCATTTTTCCGTTCATATAGATGACTTGTCCATAGTTTTACAGCAGGAACAGCTAATGCTTATAATATTTGTAATACATAGTTCCAAAACGTGGAAAATATTCAAAAGTGACAAATATTTGTGAATATTCAAATTAACATAAATTAAATTGTAATTGAGAAGAGCAATATCACAAGACTTTTAAACATCAAAGTTATTGCACAGTATTATGACTTTATGTAAATTATCTTATAAATAATATCACACACAGTTTTTGGCAAATCAAATACGAGCATTTAAGGCGGTCGGTACCATATTAAACTATTTAAATAATTAAATAAAAATATAAGAAATAATGAAAAACTAAATAGTTATAATGCAGAAGAAAATGTATCTATATTTATTCTTTTTAGTACTATCTATCGCAATTTTTTAATATATTCGGTATAAATAAAACTTTACTTTTTAAGTACTCTGTACAAAATATAAAGACAACAGACAAGAACTTCGTATCTAAAAACGGAAGTTAATTTTATGTACTGTTTAAGAAGTAAATCTAAGGTTCGTCGGTTTGCATATTTTTACAGTTTATCAACATTAGGCATTCAATTTAATTTATACATAAATGTTTACGTACCCATTCTAGTATTTTGATTATAATTTTATACTTAGATTTTTATCTCAATTCGTTGCAATTTAGTTCATTATTATTCGCACGAAAATAACACTTTTACTAATGTTAAAAAATAAAACCTAAACAACAATAAGTCATCTAATGTACTTGCTGCTTTAAATTACGAAGGCAGACAACCAAATATACTCATTCATTTAAAAAAAAAATGCCATAAATAATATATCACAATCTAATCCTCATTAAGTTTCTAAAACTCAAAGTAACTTGATGAAAAAGATTCAGAGTAATGAATAGCTTAACATGAACTTATTATAGGGTGACTGCACCGGTAATAGACACCCCGAAAACAATTTTCATTTTTAAAACGCAAACTATAATCCTTCAATTAAAAACATTTAGACATAGGTAACCATTTTATTAAAGAAAACTAATTTAATACCTAATGGAATCATTTATGGAATAATGGCTATTTATCAATATTTAGCGCATTTGTATGTTTAATATAAAAATAATTTTGAGAGAATGCGTTTGTGAACGCATATTGTAAGGTGGTCATTACTAACGGAATGACTATTACGGGATCAATCGCAATTTTCTAATAGTACATAAAAAAAAAAATCAAAGCTGTATTGGAAAAGGATTTAATATGACCTGCCGCTTTACTTTTGATGATTGCAACATTTTAATTTTCAAATAATTAAAATAAATACAATTTAATATAAAATTTTGTTTAATTTCTATATTACTATTTAAACTATTAATGAAATTCTCTGGTATATTTAATACCATAGATGAATTGAAATTTTGTTCGAATGAAATTTTGCTACAGAAAGTTTTACTTTACCTTAAAATTCATTATCATAGTAATTAGTACTTAAATTGAAAAAATGTTAAAATACTTTCGAGTTTATTTGAGATAAAATTCGAATATACTGAAGCACTACACTGGAAGGTATTTGGCAACCTTGTGATCTACTAATTGATTTTTGCAAGTTTAAATTAAATTATGTAGTGTTAAAACTGAAGCTGAAACTATTACTTACGAAAAATAACTATTAGTAAGAATTATAACTATTATTTTAATGTGTAATATAGATGATAATCCTACATTATTTCAAATTTTTTCAATCAGCTCAATACATAGTTGCCAAAAATTTTCAGGTGAAGTTCTTAAAAAGCTCGCAGACTAAAGGCAAGCATTAAAACTTTGATTGAAAGTCAAAATTCAAATAATGTCAAAATCCTTTTAACATATTTTCAATAAAATGCCCTTTAAGTAGCAGAAGTCTGGTTTTTTTAACACATTGTTTGTTATATTCTGAATTGTGTGAATTATTTAAGTTTAGAATCGGTATATTTGTTTTTTTTTCAATCCCAATTATCATTACTGTGTCAGTACAAGCATTACTACATTTAATTTTAATTTTACAGGATATTATTTTTCAAAAGAATTATTATCAACAGATTGACCTAACTTTTGGTGGGAAACAATTTTCCCAATAACACTTAAAAGGTTAAGTCATATTTTAAAATAAAAATTAATGCAAAATTATATTCGATTCACACAGACGAGAGAATTTTACCAATAGTTTAAAAGGTAAAAAAATTAATTAAATGTTTAAATGATTAGACTGAAATTGCTTTTTTATTTAAACGATGAAAAATTAAAATGTTATAAATAAAAAGTAAAACGGTACGCCATAGATTTAGCTCAGTGATTTTAGTTTTTTTAAATAACTTAAAATAAAAAATTGGTGCAATAAGTATTAAACTATAATAAAAAATTGTTTATTCGTGACTCCATGACTGTAAAATAAATTGGCGAGAAGAGTTTTATTGCAAAAGCTGTTGTTATAAAAAAAAAACGGAAGCAGTATTTAAAAATTAGAGCTTTTGTGATAATTCTGTTATAAAATGGAAATAATGCTAATTAAAATAAGAAAAGTGTTAGTATTGCTAATTATGTTAAGTGTAAATTTCTTAGAATTGATTTGAATTGTAGTGTAACTAAAATGTTCAAAGAAATGTTGAGGTGACTGACATTTACATAAGGATTAATCAAAGGAGAATCCATTAAGACATAAGAATAATAATACTCAATACTTTGCAATCTTACTTACATAAAAAGTAATTTAACAATTTTGGTACAAACATCCTGTAAAACATAATTAATGAGTTTTAATTTGGACCTGAGTTATCCACCATTATGTTATGTAAAGCATAATGATACTTCATATATATAGTACATATGTAAGTAAGTACGTGCAAGACTCAAAAACTAGTCTATTATTACACACTAAATTTAACTCGAGTAACCTACAATTTAGAAAAGTGTACCCAATTGACAAATTTTCAAGGATTTTATCAACATTTTCTATAAACTTTTCGTTTATTGAAAAAAAATATTATTTATTAAAATAATGTGTACATAATATTAGATATCTAATTTATTTTGAATCACTATTTCGATAATAGAACATTATGAAAAGTTTTAGTTTTCACTTCTCGTCAATTAAGAAGACGTTTGTGAATATGGTAACAATACAATAAATTCAATGTATTAAGTACTACTATTAATATTAAGGTTGGTTTATCTAGAAAGAAAAGATTCTAACCGGAAAGGTACTCCGTACTACCTTTGATGTAGGTAGGCCAAAGCGAAACGAGATGGTATTATTATGCTATCAATTATATTCTGTATATATTTATATCGATAGAATGTATATTCAATAGAAATATACATGTATAGAATATAATATAGATAGCAAGTAGATCGAGCCATATATATAATGAAATTTAAAAAAATTGATAGAAACACAAGGATGATTTGTTTCATTTTCTCATAGGAACAGAGTTGTTGTCAAAAACTCATGGGAAAATATATAACGTTCGTGGGAGTTTAGTGAAAAACCTGCATGTTAATAGAACTACAAGTATAAAATATGGTTTAGTCTCTATCTAACAAGTAAGAAACGTGTGTGAAAATAAAAGATGCAAACAATGCAAATACGTTTAAATTTATAAAAATTAATTTTTATTATATTTCCCACGCACTTTGGATGATATACATAAATGCGATAACTTTTCGAACATAATAATTATTGTTTGGAAGGTGTTGGAAAAAGGTGTTTCTTTCTTATATTCTTAATAAATCAATGATATTGACTTATTCAATTGCTCCCTTATTCCGTTCAAGTAAGAAAATAATTAAGTTAAAGTTTAATTTGTACCTTGTTCGACGTAAAAATGGGTTTAATTTTAATTTAGATTTAAAAAATTTACACTTCTTAGTAATTACTCAGTTTGTAAAAATATAATATCTACCCTAAGAAATTGTGTCATTTTCTTGTTTTATGCGAAAAAAAAATTTAAAATATTTCAGAAAATCAGATTAATAAGTACACGTTGGGGTAAATTTACCCTTAAAAATGATGGCAACATATTCGTAGTGGCCACGAAAATATCACTCACTGATTTCAATGCTTTGTTTCATTTGCAGCTCGAAAATTAGTTAGTCGGATAGATATTGGCTACTCTATCGGAGAGTTTTGTGTCATAGAGTAAATTAAATAATGAGTTGCATGGAAGTACTGCTTATTCCTATCATTTACGTTGTGTTCGAGTTGAGAAAAAAGCAAAATAAAATCAACTTCTATTTTGTCATTTTTAAAATTAAGAAATATATAAAAAACAAAATTAAGGAAAATAAATTATTCAACTGGTATTGACAATAGTTCTAAAAAAATTGTAAACTATTTGGATACATTAGAATATCAACATGCTACACGACAGAAATTTTAATTAAAAAATTAATAATGTAGGTTAGCTTCTAACTTGCGGTGAAAATAATTACGCTTACGCTGCACTACCAAAGCAAAATTTTCGTTGGAAGCTTAAGAAAACGGCAAATCTGTGACGTCACGGTTTTTCATACGTTGCGCTGTAAGCGTCAACATTTCTAAATCGAATTCTAAATCGATCGGTAAAGGTGTATTATAATATAATTTATATAAGCTTGAGATGTTTTTCTGATAAATATTTTGCTCTACTTGGCCAATTCGTTTTAAAAAAATTTTAAGATTAAAATTAAATAAGTAGAGCAGCTGCTCTTTCTTATGGGATCACAAACATCGTCACAAAATTTCAAAATTTTGTGTCTACGAGTTTTTAAGTTAACTATAGAAAACGGTTTTTCAGTTTTAATTCTTACTAATAATAATTTACAAATTGGATGGATATTCAAACAAATATGATTATAAAACAACAGTTCTTGCCCAATTCACGAAGGTAAGTTATTTTTATAAAATTATAATTATTTTAAAAATTATTTGGCACAAGCCATCACGGACTCTCACGATTAAAAAGAAACTTTTTCCAATTTCAAATTTTAATAATTTACCTCGGGATTTTATCAAGTAATTTTACAACAAAGTTGAATTTTACAGAATCGAATGGTAATATGTACATTGCTGTTGAAAAATATTGTTGAAAATTACAAAACTAAGTAATTTAGGGTAAATTTACGTAAGAATTTTTCAGTGTTAATAGATTTTATGTAAGTTAAAATTAGTTCTTTTTTTCAAAACTTGAAGAGTTACATTATTGGAAATATATTTAACGGAAAATTTACGTAGCAAGTTAAAAGAACGTTTCACGCTTATTGGATAATATTAAAAAAATGTTTTGATTGTAAAGTAATTGCTAATTTGAATTTGTATTAATATAATAAATTGCGATAATATTTAAAAATTAGGTAAATATTTATAATTATTTGACAATTTTTAAATAAAAGTTATATCAAACGGTGATAAAAATTTATTAAAAGTAAGCGTAAGCGATAGAAGGAAAAAAAAACTTTTAAACCAAATAAAAAAAATTTTGTAAATTGAATAATTGCGCAGTATAATATATTATATAAATTAAAAATAAATCAATAAACAAGTAAGAAAATAATTAAAGGCGAAAAGACCATTATTTTATATTTAAAATGATTCAAAATAGAAAACAACATTGTATTATACATATTATTCGCCTGGTTCTTATTAGACTTTGCTATTATAGCTTTTTATTTGTAATTCAGTTGAATTATAATTTCAAGCTAGTACATATTGAAAGTTTAAAATATTTTTCTTAATATAAATACAATAATTTATTCAAACCAATTAGCTTCTTACTAGTATAATACTGCAATATACTTGCAAAAAAACGAAATTTCTGAATTTAAAAATGCTGATGTATAAAAATTATTATTATAATAAATAATATATTACCTGATTTTTTGTTTTTCCGCAAATAACAGCTGTGGTTTTAGATTGATCTTTCAAAGACATTAATTCTTCTCTTATTTCTAAAAGTTGTCCTTCATATTTTATATTTCTATTCTTTGCTATTTTCAATTCATTATTTAAATTTGAAACGTCAGTCTTTAATAAACTCAATTCTGTGTCGACTCCTTCGTGATTCTGTAGAATAGCTGTTGTATTGAGGGTTGTTTGAATTTCAGAAACTTCCGTTTTCAACTCGGTGATTGTGTTGAACAACCACTTTATTGTTAAATGTTCGTTTTTCTCTTGCGTTGCATGCTGATGATGCGGAGGTTTTCGAAAGTTGCCCCTTAATTGTTCGATTTCCAATCTGAAATAAATGAGTAATTTATATTTAGCACAACTTTTATCTGCATTCAGTTATTTATTATACATAGATAATAATTAAAATACTCTATTTATACATAGCATATAAATCTGATCATTCATCTGAGTTTTTCATGTAGTATCTTATTTGAAATTATAGAAATGGTTGCTACAAAATTTACATGAACTAGCGCCACCAACAAAAGTAATCGTTTCAAAATAAACATTAATTTAACATACAAACAATATTATAAATTCGACCACGTTTCATTACACGGCTGATCAATGAATCACTGCCAAAAATGGTCTGAATGATAGAAGAGATGTCAAAGTAATAATGTTACTTTGTTAAATGTCGTTAGATATTATAATAATCTCTAACAAATTATTTTTTATTACAATCTTGTAATCATATAAAAATTATTTTAAAATAAATTTAAAACCCAGCAAGAAAGTATCTTTTTCTTAAGAATATGAACAATATATAAAATTTGTCTTATTTTATGGTAATTTTATTACGTATGATATTTTTTAGTTGTTTACTATAAGTACTGTACGTATTTATTAAATATTTTTAAATATTTAAAGGTATAATATCCTTGAATATCAAGTTTTTTCAACTCTTAACAGATTTTCATACTTAACGTTTTTAATTGTAATAAATTAAAAGTTTACGCAAGAATATTTGTGTATATGCTATTATGTTCTTAAAAAAACTGTACTAATACAAACCGAATCTATTAGCAAATAGACAAGAAAGGTTTCGAGAAAAACAGAAATTAAGCATACATATAATAAAGCAGAATTAGACAGCATGTACTAAAATATGGTTAAACTAAAATTTGCTATATAAACAAAATATTAGAGCAAAAGCGGGCTTGTGCTTTTTCAAATTTGTAGGTTAGTGGTAGACAAATTAATATCGAAAATCTATATAGTATATCGATAATAAAAACAATTAAACATAAAATTATCGGTGAAGAGCTATTTCACACAACCGGTAGTACCGGATCGCCGCCAACGAGAACTCGGGCGCGAGTGTATATAACAGCAATATAATGTAGCAATGTAGCATTTGAGATTGACGGCCGAGGGTTTGAAAGCCTATACTAGTGGCATACCATCTACCTACATTTATATACATACTTCGCGATCGGATAGCTGGTGCTGGGCACCCGGTTCCGGTTTGTGTAAAACAAAGCTGACCGAATACATGGTAAATTATTAATGAAGTTTTCGAGAAAGAAAGAAAGTATAAATTATATAGCTTAACAAATAACGTTAAAGCAAAGATCTTCAAGTGGTGTAGTATAGGTACATTATACACTATGGTACAGCATTTATTAAACAAAGCGACTTTACTGGAAACCCTTGAAAACTATAAATTTTTAATCCCACATGAAAAGATTATAATTTTTATGAAGTATTCCCTTGTAATTCGCTTAGCTTAAGCTTTCAGTTACATTTTTTATGCTTCGTACGTCTAATATTTGATATTCTTGTATAGAATAAATAAAAATCATGATGTTAATATAATCATACCTTACAATTTTTAATTATCAAATTGGATTCTATTATTACAGAATGATTCAGAACAATACTAAAAATATTCCGGAGGATTGAAAAACAGAAGAAAGAGTAAAAAGTACCAACAAAGTTAAATTTCTTGAAGTTTTCCTTTCATTTCTTAATTATTAAAAATTTACTGCAGTTTTATAACATCAAACAAATTGAATTATCTTGGGAAATTATTTAACAGTTAAAAATGTAATATTAAAATCTTTTTTAATATCGGCTATAATATAAGGTAATATTTCTACCTGTAGTTTAATTTATTGAGTGAAACTAGATCAACTATAGAAAGAAACTAGATAAACAAAAACGATTATTAAACGGGCATCAACTGGTAAGCCGAGAAGTCCGGTTCGATCCCGGGCGGAATAAGAACTTTATTTTGAATAGGAAAACCTCTTTAGAGGTCATAACGCTTCTGTCAAGAAGCATACGACTAGAAATGGAAAAGAAAATAGTATTATACTGAAATGTTTGCCATTTTTAAAGCAACGCTGTGCTAAGTGTTACTAAAATTTCTCGATTCACTTTTATGCTGTGCTTAGCCATGTAATTTTACATTATATAATACATATTATAACGATATTCTCGGAGCTGGCAGCTCTGATAACAAAACAAAACTGCTATTTAGAACTTTTACGTTACCTTGAGTGTTGAATATTCTTGACATTATTCTAAGTCACCCTATACATCAATATGTTTAGCATCATTAAAACGAAATGTAATGAATTGTATTTATAATTATGTATTACAAATTTAAACCTAATCTCCTAACTGCATTATTATCTTTACAAAAAAAGAATATATTATATTAATATAATATACATATAATTATAATTCCATGATTGCGTTGGTTTTGTTATTAAAAAATGTATATGATGTTGTTCGAATTGAACCTGCTGCACTCTATTCCAAATCGTACCCTGAATACAAAAATACATAATATAAAGAAAAAGCTTCACCTTCGTGCCCGCATTCAATTTAAGATTGCTTTCTGTATTTTCAAATTTAATTTGCAAGTAACTATTGTAAATTTTTTAATAATAAATAATTAGTAGAATGCATAATAATAAATAATATAAAGTAGCTTTAATGTGATTAATTATAAATTGTGTTTTATAATTAATTATCTACGTGTAGTTAAAACAAATATAAAATTATAACATGTTTGGTAAAATTTTTGAAATTTTAAATTCACTCACACGTTTCAAATATTGAAATACATTATAGGTACAATCGGAAACAGAAAATATATTTTCAAATATCAAATATTTATTAATTAATTTACTTAAGAAAATACGTCTCTAATAGATACATAATTATTATATATATTATGCCAAAGCAAATAATTTATTATAACAATAAAATTAAACGAAATGCCTATGATCCTAATATTTCATTTATATAATATGGTATTGTCACAATCCTATTTTACGTTCTTTAAATTAATTGTTAAATTAGCTGATGTCAGTAAGTAAATTTAATAATTTAAACAATTTGACACTGTAAAATAATATAATCTTTAAAAATCGTTAAAATGCTAATATTATATGGTCGTTTACATATTTATATAATAACAATGTAGCATAAAAACATTTTGTTACTGGTTTTATAATGCCTCTTCCAAATAAATCTTAGCAATCAATTATTGTTTTAATAAATTTATCACTTATATATTTAAATTTGTTAAATATTTACCTTAAGCTTTTAACATCTTCATGAATATCGCTATTTTCGAAATTTTTAATTAATTTATTTATTAAACTGTTTTCAATAATTTGCAGATCTTCCTTTCTCCTATCCAATAAAGCTTTTACTTGCTTACTGAGTAACTGCAATTGATCTTCAAATTCACTGGATCCTTTACAAATAGATATGCTCACGCTCACTATTAAAAGCTTTACGCTTAAACTTAACCACCTCCGATTTTCAAACATGATTCAATCAAACACCGGTTGATAACTGAAGCTTAAATTTGTATGAAATACCTTTATAGAAACCGGCATTTCTGTACGCAAGCGCCCGTTAGGCCAGGTGTTTCAAGGTATATTTTCAATTCTGATTTCTATTCCCTTCATGTTTACTATGTACTATATCGAGAAAGACTAATATTATATTGTCATGTTATACGAAAACTTGATCAAGATGGTTAGGATAGTTCTTATACATACCCTTACTTCAATGGGGTCTCTAGATTTCTCTTCTAAGCTTTTCACCTGCTTGGCAGATGTTTTAAGGATAGTAGAATATTCAATTGCTTTTCCATTTATTTATCAGTCACTATAAATTATCCTCATTAAACAAATACGCTGTTTCAAATGTTTTAAATTAATGTAATTTCTTTAAATAACATAAGGTAAACTTTTGAACTTCAACAAATTGGGATAAAGACGTGAGCATTCGCCGAAAGCTCAAACAATATTTTTATTTTATTAAGTTAAATTGAAGGGGAGTGTTTCTGAACAAACATTCTCGTAAGAGTAAAAAAAATTACACCTACGCCAAGGTTTAGGGTATGTATGAGCAGGGCTGTAGAGAGTGTCGACAAACATTCCAAGTACTTGGTTATATCGGTAAAACTCATATCAAGTTTTAGATACAGAGGAATTTCACCAATAAAAAATAATATAATTGTTAGTAATTAATTACTCGCCCATTATAGTGCCTGGTTTTTTATGTAAAACACAGAGTGTACGTAGGTACGGCAACAATTAAAGATTAAACCATCGATTTTGTATTCTACATATTATATTATAAGCTCATTTATTAACGCCAGAATTCATAGACAACTATTAAGGACTAAGTAAGACAATTTTGACTAATTTGTTTTGGTGCAACTCTATTTACTCGGTTAATAAGTATCAATTATAAATTAAATACTTTAATGAAGTAAAGTAAGTAAGTAATTTACTTAATACTCAACTTTTAAGGAAAGTTACATAAGTAAGGATTTGTCTATGAATACGAGTGTTGTACTTGTACTGCTTGACATTTACTTGATCCTTACCTGTTATATCCCAACGATCAACGTACACGTACATCTCGTCGCGGCGAATAATATTGTACCCGACCCGACATATTTTTTTCTTACTGATGTCTAACCTTATCTATATCGATAAAGTAATATACGCAAAAAACTGAAAAATTGAACGATTTTCTAAGATGGTGGAGTAACGGTAATATCAACAGATCAACATAGTTAATGACGACAAAAATTGTTTATTTTTACTTGCAAAACTTTGACAAAATTAATTACCCAAGGATCAAGCTGACTTCTTTTTATTTCGAATATTTTATTGCAATGTAAAGATTACAAACGTAGAGGAATGATAGAAATATTTTACGATAAATATAGTATTATTGGCTAAGCCTAGAGAATAAAAATTAAGAAACATTTAAAACTTAAACACATAACCAATTATAATAATTTTAAAATTATTATAATTGGTTATGTGTTTAATTTAATTTAGTTAAAAATAATTTTAAAATTATTATAAAAAATAAATAATTTGTAATCCCTGTCATATAAACCATTAGCTACAGAGTATTCTGGAAGATGAAGAAGTAGGAATTGAACTACTGAGCAACATTTTTTTGTTCCTGAAAAATGGACCGACTACAGGATTCGCCTATTACCTCCCGGGTACGATAATTATGGTGTTCTATTGATTGATTTTTATTATTTTATACTATATGTTACGATAGTGCGTTGGTGGTCATTGGATAATTATATTTTTATTTCTATCTTGCTTCCTCTTGGCAGGTGCTGTTAACCGTTATGCTCAGCATATTATAATTCTTTAATGTTAAATGCTAATGTATTACGATTTTAAATGACCAAGAGCAAAATTTTATGCCTAAATCAACTAGTATTAGATATACGAAAATTGATTAGTGACTCTGAAAATTCCATTCTACAGGTTGCATTCTAAGTACAACAGGTTGTATTAAATCAGAAGACAAGGTGGTGGTGCTTCAATAATACTAACATCTTACCAAAAATTTGAACGCTAAGGTTTTTAGTCGTACCTACCATCTGTCTATTCCTGTATTTAAGAACGCCAGCGGTAACCGCTGTTTTCAAAAGGTAGGTATAAATAGTAATACGGGTATCCTTGTTTAACACGTAAAAATGTATATCTCGACTTGCAGTTTAAAGTTGTCTGCTTCAAATTTTGGCATTTGTTGATTTCCACTAAGACCGATGGCCGATGCAAGGTGTTCATTCATATGATAAAATAGCAGCAGCTGCCGCACGTGTGCTCAATGTTAATGATTTTGGATCTGATGTACCTCCGAGGTTGATCAATTAAGAGATTGCATTAAGTGGTGCCTGAACTATTCTGTTTATTTTTGTTTTTAAATTTGTTTTTTCATCAATTTTATATACGCTTAACTTAAAAAACCTTGGCCACTTAAAAATCTAATTGCTTTTAAAACAATTACCTAGATAAAATGCATTTTCCAGAATTAAAATGTACAAAATTTCACAAATTTTAAAATCAACGCTATAAGTATAAGTGCCGCGTTGGTTAGTTCGCTAATGCTTTTTTTCTAATATTTTTTTAATGTTTATCAATTTTTTAATTTTGACAAGCATAAGTATAGTGCATTTGTTGATAGTTTAATAGTTGAAAATAACAGATTTGGTGACTTTTTAACAATAATAAAACAATACGAAATTTAATGTTTAATGTAAAATTTTAACGTGGTTTAATTGTACGAATGATTATAACACTCCCACAAGTGCACAGTCGAAACTTACAAGTTCGATGCGAGATCTAAGTGGTACGGTCGTGTTATAATCGCTAAAATATATTGTTGTTTATACAAAAAAAATTCACCCCAAAAAGTCCTATCCCCTGACAGTAGCATTTTAAGGTTCAGTAATAACTAGAGTGCGAATTTCTAGCTATTATGCTATATTATCTACGTAAAAATTAATAGCAACATGGAAAATTTTAGAAATAAGTTAGAATCGTGGCAAAAGCTATTGTTTAAAACAATGTTTTTCGTGCTTTTTTTGCTTTTCTTTAATTTTTGTGCTAGTTTTGAGTTTTTATGCTTAAACTGTGCTTTTTTGTGGCATTTTGGTGGTTTTTATGCATCTGGCTTGATATTTCTTCGAGCCTTTACACAGAAAGGTCTGATCCGAGTCCTGGCGGATTAAACTAGTGTGTAAATGCAACGACGTCCGACGCGCTGCGTCATGACGTCACAACATTTTTGTGAAAATAATTTATATTCCGCACAAGATTTCATTTTTTTGTTAAAGTATTCCTATGAGAGGAATTCTCTTTAATTAATAAATTTGTTCACAAAATTAGTCAAGTTTCTATTTCCCCATTTTGCCCTATATACTGAATAAAAAGGTTTTCATTTGAAAATTTTGTTTCATAATGCTTATTTTAAGGTTTTCGTGCATTTTTAATGCTTATTTTCCCATTTTTTAAAGCATTTTAAAGCGCTATTTTAATATTTTTTGTGCTTAAAATTCCGCACTCTAGTAATAACTAATAAATAATGGCATTCTCAAAAATTCCATGTACAGCTAACGTGACCATTCTTATTTTTACTCAAAACGGGACATATAGCTATTTACCTATTTACGGGAGAGCAACAAAACATATCCTTTACGTATTGAGTAAGCGTATATCAGGACGAGCCACGGAACTCGTATATACATAAAAAAAAATTTATTTCATTCACCAAAGTTATAATTATTATATGAAAAGGTACAGCGCCTAATCTATAACGGAATCCAGCCTTTCTTGCACTAAAATAACGAAATGCAACCTTCTTTATTGCACTCGTACAGCACTGAGAAGAATTAAAATTGAAAACGAGACAATTCGGTGTTTCGAAGCTTTCCTTAGGAACACCGGGACGGAGTACCAAAACAAGGGGCAGTCCCGATCAAAACGGGACATATGGTCACGTTATGTATAGTATAACGAATATGTCCATATAATATATAGTGGAGTTCCGAAAGAAGAAAGAGTAAGATGCGAGGTTTCTATAATAATTTAGAAATCCTTGAACCGGTGCATAAAAAGCTGGAGCCAGATTACAGAAAGGTGGAAAAGGGTTATTAAAGGACATGACCTGGTAATATTTGGAATATACGCGCCCAACGATGATGCAATAGAAAACGTTAGGGAAAATTTCTTTGAGCAAATAACAGAATTATTGGACCCCATAAGTAACCGTAAAGAAATCATATTGCTGGGAGATTTTAACAGCAGAACGGGGGCGAAGATGAACGATCCAATTGTCGGCCGCTATGAAGAAGCTGTCTTAAATAATAACGGAGAAAGACTTATAGAGTTGTGCCAGCAACATAGCCTAAAGATGACTAATGGTATTTGACAAAGTAAGGATATCCGTAAATATATATGGAGGCAGCCGACTCGTCAGCTAAAATCAATAATCTATTACTTAATTGTTCGTCAAAATAGCTGTATCGTTGTAAATGATGTCAAAGTAAAGAGAGGCGCTGAGTGTGGGTCGGATCACTATCTATTGAAAGCCTCAATTCAATTTTCATTCATACATTTCGACAAATCCCGAGACACAAATACAGATTCAGAAGAACATAATAATACTAAATATAACCTGCAAGGCCTGGATGAAGACTCAGCAAAATTCCTGTATTAATTAAGATTGGCTAATAAATTTAAAAATATACGAATCGGATCGACCGAAGAAATATACGGACAAATCCGGGAGTGCATACACCAAGCTGTCAAAGAAGCACTAGGAGAATTAGATAGAAACAATTATTAAAGGAAAAACCCGGTATGGTGGAATGATGACATCGAACGCATAATAGTAGAAAAGAAACAAGCTTACTTAAAATGGCTGTCTTCGAGCACAAATAATGATGCGATATATTGTGGTGTAATGAACGATCTTGCGAGATTTATTTTATTAAAAAGAGCGTTAAAAGCTCAAAAAGGGTTTTTAACAGCGATACCATCAGGTAAATGTAACAATAACACTCTAAATTACACAAAATTTTTGTATTATTTAAAATGTGAAGTGAAACGGTGTTAGATAATTTCGTAAGTGCCTGTATACAACAATTTTTACCTGAAAGTTTGAATTTTGCAAGTTGGAAAGAAGATAAGAGCTCTCTCCTACATGTGCATTCGCAGATAAGGGGGCGAATAATTTTTAGTGTCCGACATTTTTGGACATTTTGAACATAATTTGGCGAGTATTGTTGATTTTTGGACGAGATAATTGTGCATTTGGTGGAAGGGAATCTGCATCATTGAAATTTCCGATATTTTTGATGGTATAATTATTTTTCTGAAATTAAAACGTATTAAATTTTGATAAGGAAGACATCCTCCATTTTGAAAGTGAAAAATTGGGTATGATAAGTAATTTTGTGATTTTGGAATTACTTACCGTTTCACGCCTGAAGATACTTTTAAATGCACAAGCTCTGTCACTACAAAACGAAGAATCTATAACTGCGTGGATAAAACAAGGCTTATCGATTGATTAACAAAATTAAGTCGGAAGCACGAAGATAGGGCGATTGGCTTCTGGTCGGCTTACACACAAATACAGGATCCTTTTTTACAACCGTGGCAGTGAAGAGTAAAGGTCGGTTCACAAAAACTTTATTTTTTAAAGAAATTTTATTCCAAGATTTTACAATTGTTTTCTTAAAATTTGTTACACAATTTACACAAATTGTTTTGAAAATATCGAATTTAGGCAAGGGGATAAATTTGATCCAAATAAATAAAATTCCGATATATTCAAACAAACACAAAAACCTGAAGCGTATGAAATTTATCATAGTGGGTACGCTGTTAAATAAACCTATTTTTGTCACCACACGCATTTTATTAGCCGTAAGATCGTTTAGAACCCGCTCCTGAGAACTCTAAGCTCTCCGATTGGTTAAGTTAGCCGAGGCAAACGAAGGTTAGAGAAGGAAGTTAGCTGCAGAACTAACGTTCCACTACAATATGTATGACCAACTTAGAAGAAGAGTTAATGTAACAGTAACAGAGGCAAAAAATAATCTGTGGCAGAAAAGCTGTGATAACATAAAACAGAAAAAAGATAAGGGAAAAATTGCAACGATTAATATGGAATCCTGGAAAAATTACTACGGGGCATTATCTGACCGAGGATAGAGAAGAATTTGAAAACCAAGAACAATAACGGAAGTGCCAGAAATAAATGAGAACTCAGAAGATATAACTATAGAAGAAATAATAAAAGCATTAAAAAGAATGAAAAACGGGAAAGCTGCAGAACCTGAGGTCCATTTCCCCAGCGCCGCCCATCGCGAATTTTGCGTCAATTTTGGTATCAATCGTTTGTGTACGCTTGTGTATTAATTATTTTCGTTTGTGTTAGCATGGTTCGCGAAATATCTTACATTTTCAGTTGGGCGCTTGTTCTAGGTGACTTTAACGAACCCCTCTTCAATGCAGATACTGACGACTCCAGAAGTGTCACTATACATACCTTCATGCATCTTTTAGACCAGAGGTGTCCAAACTACGGCCCGCGGGCCAAACCCGGCCCGGCAGGCAATTTTATCCGGCCCGCCAAGGATTTTGAAAATTTTCGTAAAATATAAATGTAGCGTGGCGCGTCGGTATTAGATTAGATAGTCGGTATAGAAAAGTAAAATTCAATGCTGCTTTACTTGTAATAAGGTTTTTTAATTCATATATTTACAATTCTTGGCCCCCGCTAATGAATTTAAATACCAAACTGGCCCTCGCAGCAAAAAGTTTGGACGCCTCTGTTTTAGACGTGTCTCAATATAACGGTATCATTAATTCCTCGGGCCGCACCCTGGATTTAGTCCTGTCTAATACAAATATCGCAGTGACACGCAGTCTTGAAGCTTTGATCTTGGAGGACGAGTATCATCCACCGCTTACTCTTTCCGCCCAGCTGTCGAATCCCTGCAATTCCTGTTTTGTCCCGAATCTGGATAGGAGCTTTGACTTTAAGAAAGCTGACTTCGTTCTCATGTACCGTTTATTCGATGAGACGGACTGGTCGTCTGTATCTGACTGCGATGATGTAAATTCGGCCTGCGACGCTTTCTATTCGAATGCTGACAGGGTTTTCCGTGCGAGTGTCCCTCTGGGTACCTGCGTGACCCACAGACGTTACCCTCCATGGTTCACAAAAGCACTTATTGCTAACATCCGTCTAAAGTCACGATATCACAGACGTTATTTAACGTCCGGTTCGATCGGTGACTACGAATTTTTCCTGCGCCTTAGAGCCTCGGTTAAGTCACAGACCGCCGAGTGTTATCGGGATTATCTCTCTCGTTCTGCTAACGCTATTTGTTCCGATCCCTCGCAATTTTGGACTTTTGTGAAGAGCAGAAGAGGTGATTCCTGAATACCAGGTTCTTTGCAGTTCGAAGGTATCGAATATTCTGATGCTAACTCAATCGTCAACGCCTTTGCTGACTATTTCAGATCGGTTTTCATTGAATCCGATGTTACATTATCCTCGTGTTTGATTTCTTCCGCTCATATCTATTTGAGCGCAGGCAGTTTGTTGAATATCGTGGCCATAAGTCTTCAGTCTTCTCTGCTAGTTCAGTCGTTCCTCCAGGGTCCAACCTTGGTCCTTTTTTTACTTTTTGTGAACGATCTACCCAGTCTTATAGCATCCCACAAGTTGCTATATGCTGACGACCTGAAAATGTATTCAAGTATTTCCTCGCTTGACGATTGTTGGCGTCTCCAAGCCGATCTAGATGCTATTGCTACCTGGTGCGTATGTAATCGGCTGCAGCTGCAAATTCCTAAATGTAAGGTAGTCTCCTTTACCAACAGAAAGACCTTGATCAATTTTTGTTATTCCTGCGATGGCATTTGTTTGGAGCGATGCGATTCTTTTAGGGACCTGGGTGTAACCTTCGATTCTCGTCTGACGTTCTCGGAGCACATTGGTATCACCTTGGGTAGTGCCTCTCGCATGTACGGTTTCATCTATCGTAACATGCATGACCTTCGGAACTTTTCTTGTTTAAAACTTCTGTTTATTAGCTTCGTACGTTTAAGGCTGGAATATGCCGCCCTGATCTGGTACCCGATGCACGCATACCACATCAGGCGACTGGAATCGGTTCAGCGACGATTTTTAAAATACCTGGCATTCCTTCAGGATGGTGTTTACCCGATACAGGGCTTCGATCATGGTGTGCTCCTTGATCGGTTCGACTTTGAGTCTCTGGAGAGCAGGCGCTTTACGTCGTCTGTTCTGTTTATCTGCAAACTGCTGAGAGACGTGATCGACTGTCCGTTCTTGTTGGCTGGGATCAACTTTCACATACCTAGAGGTTGCTCAATACGGCGCAACCTCTTCTACTGTCAGATCTGCAGGACGAACTATCTTGTTCTGTCTCCCATCTCCATCTGCTGCCGCAACTTTAACACCATTGCCGACGATGCCGACCCCTTCCATACGAGCCTAAGGAGAATCACGGCGCTTTGTCACCAGCGCGACACCTGATTTGCCTATATGTTTTTCTTTGTAACATAATATGCTTAGACTTGCCTTTTTTTATATAATATGTATTATATATATTTTTTTATACACACTCCATATAATTAGTTTACTGTTTGTAGTGTGTCTAAAACCATTAAAATAAAATAAAATAAAATAAAAATAAATGCGAGCACCGCCCTTCGCGAATTTTGGGTCAAATGTGGTATCAATCGTTTGTGCATGGGTTGTGTACGTTTGTGTATTTATTATTTTCGTTTGTGTTAGCACCGTTCACGAAATTTTACGCAAAATATCTTCTATTTAAGTTAGAGGGGAAGAGCACCCGAGTTGGAAACGACCTGCATCAAAAATTTTAGGTTTTTGGTATTAATTATGGTCTTATTTATGTACCTAATATATTAGTATATCAATTATATCATGTATGTTACCTATGTTTGCAAAATATCTTTAATTGAGGTAAATTTAGTAGCAATTTTTTGTGTATTGTTTGATTACGTTTGTAAATTAATTATTTTTGTTTGTGTTAATTCCGTTCACGAAATATCTTCAATTAAAATGATAGGTGTGCCGAATTGTGCCCGGCCTGTATCTAAAATTTTGGGTCAAATTTGGTAGGTATCGAACGTTTCGTGAGTTGCTGGTGGATGTTTATATATTTATTATTTTCAATTACCTTACTTTTAATGGTATGCTTATAAGTTTAATATAAAATCAGTTCAATAATATTATGTCAAAACAAAATTCAGGTTTGGTCCAGTTGGCCTCTACATTTTGAAATTAAAATGTAAAATAAAAAACTTCAAATAAAAAAAGGGCACGCCCCTGAAGTCCATTCTAACATTGGTGGAGCTGTACTTCGTTTTCCTTCTTAACAATCTCAAGCAAAATAATAGTATATTACGTGCCGAGGTGGAAAATGCTTCATTACTGCGGAGCGCTAAGTTAGTTGACTGAGGTGCGAAGCGCCAAAGTCAACTGTAAGGGCGACGCTGATGGAATGAAGCTTGACACCGAGGTATGTATACTATTTTATTCACAATCAGTTTGCAAATAACAAATTCATAGCAAATTATTAGATTTCCTTGCTAAAATCCAATTCAATTTCATTTTTAAAAATAAAATGCAGTTTATCTAGTTAGTATAAAATATAAACAAATAGCTATTTATGTCAAACAAAAAATTTGCTATGTATTAAACTGGCAATAATTATATTATTGGCACAGAATTTACAAATTTGTTTCCATTTTTTTATATTTGTGCTTAAGTAATTTTTGATAATAATAAGTAAATTAGATTATAATTGTGATGAAAGCTAAGAATTTTCTTTACACTTGACATAATCTTAAGTGGTTTGACACACATTTTTTGTTGGTTCCTTTTCGGGCCACCGACAATGCGACATTGCCAGGCGGGAAGTGATCACTTCCCGACCTAAGGTTGGGAAGTAAAACTAACTAGCTATCTGATTGGTTAGCAGTAAAAGTAAATAGTAAACTGCTTTCAAACTTATTAAAAATCAGGAATGTGTCCATTACTAACTGATTATGAATAAAATGGATTACAAGCGTCGTTTCATAACTGTTGATAAAACTTGCATCCATCACTTTATGGATCGAAGCCGGTGGAAGTGTAATAAAGAAGACAACCGTCAATTCCATCAGCAGGAAAGTTTATTGCAACAGTGTTTAGGGATTATGGAAGTGTTTTGTTCATCGATTTCTTTCAAAAAGGTCAAATAATGAATTTTGAACATTATTGTAATTATTTGGATCAATTGAATGCAAAAACTCCTGACGAAACACCTCATTTTAAGAAGAAAACAATCATTTTTTGCAATTCCGGGGGTAAAGTACTCACTTTACACCCCGATTTGCCGGGCAAAAAGAAGTCACCAGATTTTATTATCGGCGACTCTTTAAAAAATTTACCACTTGGTCAGAGGTTAGGACGCGCGATTTTTTCGGCACATATCCTTTGTTTTCCTGCTTCATGAAAGCTGATAACTTGTGGAAATTGCCGATGTCAATCTTGTTTTCTAATTTAGTCACGGCCTTTACCATCGAACACTGCAAACACATGGTCAACGACTTCAACGTTTTAGGCTTTTCGTAAATAAAAGCCAAAAGCACGTCTTCGGTGACCGTCATACTGTTTTTGGTACAGGCCCGCGCCGTCCATAAGAGGAAGTCGCCGCAGGTACGCTGCCGAGGGCGCCGTTAGGCGCCTTCGGCTTTTATATTTTTTAACTCTTTTAGATAAGATTATATTCCCACAACAAGTAATTATCGAAAGCCTAATCTTAAGTGAAAGAACTAAGTTTTGGCCAATTATCATTTATCATCGAAACTATGATAGATATTTGAATGAAACCAAAGCGAAATGGAAACTACTAATTAGAATTACATTACTCATTTTTTTCACAATTTGCTAGTAAAGATAAGGTAGGAAAAAAAATTTACCACTTTTGTAGAAGTCACTTTTTAACATTAACTCAAAATTTTCGAGAAAAATGTGAAAAGATGAAGCTTGATGAAAGTATACCTTTCTGTGTCTTAAACAACCACAAAATTAGTTAGATAAAAAATCAAGAAGTTTCCGAGATATTCATTTTTTCCAGTCTGAAATACTTTTTCTTCAAAATAAAATTCTACTAAAAAAATGTTGACGGGTCTCTTTGTTTTCGTTTTGACATATATACCTTTTGGTAAAATAACAAAAATCTATAGTCACAATTCAAAAATGCAAAAATAATAAAATATTGTCGTGTGAAGGGGGTAGTTTACCCTTAACCACACTTGGGGGTAGCTCAGTTGGTGGTGTAGCTCATAATAAAACCCAATAAACTTTATAAAGTAACTATATTAAAATAAAATAAAATAAACTGTACAAACTTAAACTAGCACTTACCCTAAAATTACAATCATCATCTTAGGGATGGAAAGATTGACCATCTTGGGAGCTGAGGGCTGTTCCGTGGTGATCCAAAGTGGTTCACTCGCGAGACTCCTTACGAGACTGATTATTTTTCCAATTATTTCGATCAATCTTTCCACACCCCTACTCTTATCTTGATCGACCCCGTTGATCGACATTTTCCGATATCGATCGTTTGGGGTCATCACCTTCTTATCAAATTGACACGCCTTGTGTCGGTAGCGGATATGTCACTGGTCACTGCCCTTATGGAATGTACCGAATATGGAAATTCTATACTTCCTTACAATCGTTATTACAATTTAACCTGAGCTTTTACATTCTTGATTTATGATTATAAAATATTTTTATAAAAATGTAAGATTATTTTTTGAGTGTGACAATATAACGCTAGCAACAGTGAATTTTTAAATAATAATAAGCATAATGGCAGTAATCAAAAATCACTAAAATTATGTATATCTTCTTCTTCTTCTGCACTTCATGGATTAGGCTATTATAGCCTGTTCCGTCTTCATACTTCTTTCCATCTTCGTCGCGGGCGGCCAACATTTCTTCTTCCATGTGGTTCGTATTCCAAAATCTATTTTGGTATTCTGTCCTCATTCATTTTATTCACATGTTCTTTCCATTTATCTCTATATTCTTGAATTTTTTCATTGATGTCATAGATGTTTAGCTCTTTTCTTATGTCGGTGTTTCTTATTTGGTCTCGTATTGTACATCCTTTTATTCTTCGTAGGAATTTCATTTCGGTGGCCTGAATTCTAGATTTATATTTATTCAGAGGGACCCAAGACTCGCATCCATATGTAAGAATCGGAGTTGCCATCGTCTTATAAAATTTTAAAATCATGTCCCTTGTTTCTCAGGGTTCTGTTGATTGTTCCGCAGATATATTAGAATTTATGTAATTTTTTGTTTATATCATTTTCGTAGCTGTAGCTTGTGTCGCACCCGAGATATTTGAAATGTGACACTTGTTCTATTGGCTTTTCGTTGATTACTATTTTGGTTCTCACATGATGCGCTCCTGAAAAAGCCATAACTTTTGTCTTATTTGTTGAAATTTTCATTTTATATTTCTTACACAGTACATGTAATTGGTGGAGTGATCTTTGTAAGTCGTCTTCATTTTCCTGGATAATGACCTGGTCGTCTGCAAATAAAAGTGTATTGATGTATGTATTTTGGCCAATTTTTATTCCCGGCTTTACTCTTTTTTGCCATTTCTTCAAAATGTCGTCGATGTATATTGTTGTAATTTTTATTGCTTTATACAACCAAAACAAATAAATGCAAATTTTTAAAAGCATGAGACTTATTTACTTCTTATGGTGATGTTTCCAAAATTATTTGCTTCGAAATAAAAATGCATAGATTTTATAAAATTGTTTATAATTAAAGTAAATGCACCTGGTTCGAATTAGTATTTTGATAAATTTTTAAAGACACGTTTAGATTCTTTAGCACGCATGTGACTTATCATTCAACCTTGTTTCCGTCTTAACAGAAATTAATCGCATTTAATTAAGGTAATTTCCACCAGCTAGATTAATTTCTGTTAAAGATGGCAAAATTACAAAATTTAAATATACCCCTAATTCCCGTTTTATCACTTAATCGTATTAATGTGCACAAAATCAGTCTTACTCATTATTGTTTCGCCCAAAATTTTGTTGTCGATTTCTTGCGGCTAGATTTCTTGATGGTTTCCTCATGTAGTTCTTATCCACGTCCAAATTTCCACACCTGTCTTAAAATTTATTCCAAGTTTCCAAATCTTCAATCTTCCTTGGTATCAAACTTTCTCTAATTTTCAAATAATTATATAACACCTTCACTGTTGTCAAATTTTCCTTAATTGGAATCAAATTTTCAAAATTTTATTTTCCGACCTGTTCCGCCAAAAATCGCAATCGGAATCCCCTTATCCTTTTTCGCACTTGCGCAAAAATTTTCTTCCGATATCTTTCATTTCCGTCAAACTGTTTTATTTTAAATTTTACAAACATTTAAATTTTATTAACCCTAACTGAATCGACATCCACGTCAACAAGATTCAATAATTGCTGTTTCCTTTCATTCAAGGATAAGAATAAGAATCAAAACATAATCGTAACAAATAAAATTTTTAAATTGAATTTTCCAGGTAATACAAACCATTTACTCTCATTAACAAACAACCCTTTTCTCTAATATTCCCTTCTTTTAGGATAACGTGAAATGACCCGCATCACTAATAATAAATAAATAAAACTCCTTATAAAACTAAATTAAAATAAAACAACAAAATGTACAAAAAAATTTTAACTAAATTTTATTTTAACAAAAAAAATACGACAATATATTAAACGATTCTAGGACACTTCGCTACTGGGCATCTCGCACCCGGACATTTTGCACCCGGACATTTTGCACCCGGACATTTCGCACACGGACATTTTGCTACCGGGACATTTCGTTACCGGGGTATTTCGCTACTAGGAGATTTCGCTCCCGGACATTTCGCTACCGGGGACATTTCGCTACTACTTTTAGAATAGTATTCATTATCAGAGATATTTTTAAATTTTCCCAGATTTACCCTAGGAGATGCCCCATACCTTGTTAGTAGCATCTTTTCGAATTCTGGGTTAACATTCATTAAAAAATAATTCTAAAAAAGTGTGGTAAAGGTGATATCAAAATCAACAGGTGTCAAGTCCGTATTCAGTACCATTTGGTTACTAATTATTAATACCATTTAATATCATAATTAATAAAAACTTAAGGGGCCGGTCCAAGTTCTACGCTTCCAAATTTTGCCAAAATTTTTACACTGGCTGGTAGGTAATGGTCCATATAGTAAATGTAAATAATAAAATTTGCGGAATATCCAGTAGTTTTTCGAAAATAACAAAATTCGAAAATTGCAATTTCAAAGGTAATGGATCCGAGATTTGCCGTGGTTGCGCTTGTCAAAACTGAATTTCCGCCAACTCTCGCTTGGCTCCGCCTTGCTTCGAGCGCTTCGAGCAGTTTTGACAGGCGCTAAACTCATTAAAAACATGCCCGGAGGGCACGGACCTCGAAAAATGATGAAATTCGAAAGCTGGGATCTGAGATGAGCAATGTCTCCGCACGCCCTATGGGTGGCTTCGGACGGTTTTCACAACCCCTGTAGTGTAAATTAAGAAAAGAAAATGAAATAAGGAATAATATGCTAAAACTGGAAGCGAAATGTCCCCGATAGCGAAATGTCCTGGTACGAAATGTCCGGGTGCTAAATGTTCGGGTGCGAAATGTCCAGTAGCGAAACGTCCGGTCACCATATTGAACAGAGATGGCGACAAGCAGCATCCTTGTTTGAGGCCCTTGTTGGTTTGGATTGACTCAGTTTCGTAGGTATTCATCTTTATTGTAATATTTGTATCCTTGTACAAGTTTTGACAATTTCTATTAGGTGTGTAGAATATCTTTTTTTCTTCATTATTTTCCACAGTTTGTGTCTGCTAACTCTATCGAACGCTTTTTCAAAATCCACAAATCCTATATGTGTTTCGAGATTAAATTCTCTACGCTTCTCAATAATTTGTTTAATCGTGAAGAAGTTGTCATTTGGTGATCTACCTTTCCTGAATCCATTTTGCTCCTCTGATAGGATTGCTTCAGATATTACTTTTAGTCTTTAGTTGATGATTTTTGAGTAGATTTTATACACTGAGTTTACTAGGCTGATGCCTCTGTAGTTTTTGCATTCACTACGGTCTCCCTTTTCGAAGAGGGATATTACCTGCGCCTTCTGCCACGTCTTGGGAATTTCGAATCTTTGCCAGCATTCATTTATTAAATGTAGTAGTCTTAGATGTAGGTATGTATCGGCATACTTTATGAGTTCTATTGCTATCCCATCATCACCTGTCGCTTTTCTGTTTTTCATTTCTTTTAGCACCTCCTGCAGTTCGCTCATCGTTATGTCGTCGACCCTGTGGTTACTGTTCCATTCATATTGTGTATGTTCAGGGATTGTTTCTGTTTCGTCAAACCATAAATCTCTGTAGTGATCTATCCACTGTTGTTCCTCTATAACATTCAACTGTGATGTATCTTTTTCAGTTCCATTTAAGTGTTTCATGACTTTGTAGGCCAGAGTCTGTCTTCCATGAATGTCATTCTCTATGACACTAATAAATCTATCCCAAGATTCTTGATGTGCTTGTCGGGTTATGGTTTTTGCTTTGTTTCGAGCCCTATTGTATATTTCTTTATTTTCGGTTGTTCTTTCTTGTAAGTATTTGTGGTAAGCGTTTTGTTTTGTTTTTATTTATTTTATAATTTATTTTATTATATAAATTATGTATATTTATTTATCTAATAATATAGAATTCATGGATTGTAAAAAACGTATTGTTTTTTATATTACGAGCAAGACCAAGATTTATAACTTTTTTCATAAAATAAAATTAGAAAATACAGAAATCCGCCATGATAAGTTGAACGCCAATCAGAGCGAATGACGTCACGTCTGTGTAAGCTTGTATAACGTCATTCACTTTGGATTTAATTTCGACAGTGTGTACACTGTAGTCTGCATTTTTTAAGTATTTTGTGGTTCCCATCGAACAGTTGGTTAGTCTTGTGTTACCAAAACCAAAATCAGGAAACTTTAGTCATGGAACAAAAGAATTTTCCTTCGAAACAATTTAGACCACAAACAAGATTATGCACAGTATGCAATACAGTAAAAACTTACATCAAAGTGATCTTCACAGAAATAAATTGTAGATTTTGGAGAAATAGATGTTGGAAACTAGACGTGGAAAATTAATGCCCGCATTCACAAAACTTTTAACAAGACGTTAAATTTAACGTATGATTTCTATTGTACTTAGTACTACTCAGAGATAATTTCTATTGGTTTATTAAATTTAACGACTTGTTAAATATTTTACGGACGTTTGTATAAGAAAGCGGACTTATACATTTTAGAATTCATAGCACCTACCGTTTCTCAACGTTTAACCAAAAAATAATAAACAGTTTTTCAAAATCAGTCATCATGCCTATTTGTTGATAATCTGTTTAGTTTTCAAAAAAAAATTATAAAACTGATTCCAGATGAGAAAACTTCAAAAGAATTCATAAATGTATAATTTATATTTTATTTATTTCATTACGTATTGCTTTATTTTGATTATCCTTTTTTTGTAATTATTAGTGCACTTTTAAATATGTATTGAATAAATATAATCTTTCTTAAAATGTCTGCAAAATTTTTGAAAATTTATAAAGTGACTTGCCCGAGGGCGCCAGATAGGCTTGGCGAGGGCCTGTTTTGGTAAACCTTCCTCGATTTTATCGGCAAAAGTTCTACCAACGGCACCAACGCCATCTTTACTGCTTTGACAATTTTGAAGTTCCCGCTCATGATAATATATACGTCTTTTCGTGGTCTTTTCATTTAAAAGGCACAAATGTAACTGAACCGTTCTGGTACTTTTTGGTAGTAGTTGGTGATATTACTAGTGCCAACTGCTACTTTGTAATACTATCGAACACGTGCATTATTGAAAAAATTTGAATTGAAGAATTGAAATGTTTGCTTTATGTTTCGTAATTGGCAAAGTTCCTACTTTACCTCCTGGAATTGCAAAAAACAGTATATGAACTTCGGGAATAAAGTGACTTTTGGCCTGAGGGTAATATTGTTGCCCTCGGCTAAAGTCTCATACAAACAAAGCTTTACCCCAGACCAAAAAGGAATCACTTTATGCCCTTGGTGCATAATCTACTATTTTATTAAATGGATTCAGTGTAAAGTTTTAATTCTCTCTCCCTCTCGTTGAGGACAAATCACGAGATATAATTATCGTTGTGACGTGTGAGCGGTTTTTAAAAATCGCTTATATTGGTTATATTTCTGCACGAAAGTACGGAAGTAAAAGATTTACCACTGTATTCATAAAAATTTCAGAAAGTTAAAATAGGTTTACAAACCCTTTAAAACACCAATCACAAACGTTCATTAGTCAATATTGTAAGGTATTCATTGATTGTTGAACTTTAATGAGCGTTTTAACTAAAATAAGTTTAAGACACTCTTTAAATATTTTAAGAATTCGGGGGTAATCAATACAAAAACAAAATTTAAATTTTTGAAATTTTTAACAAAAATTTTAACTCCCACGTGTGTCTGACATTTTACTTTACACCAAATGTTGGTTGGTGATAGCTGCCAACTTTAGCCATGTAATAAGGAGATCTCCATTAATTATGTGAGGTGTTTTATCGTAAATTTAGACCCCCCCCTCTTCCTTGGTGAGATTTGGTGAGATTTAGTGGAACCCCCTCCTCCCTTCAGTGCGATTTACTATATAATTTTCAAATAGTTAAATTTATTTAATAATATATTCATATATTTTGCTTCATACCACTAAATACCTAAACGTTGTGAAACGTATGACACTTGTGCGTGCTTATTTCAAATCGGGGAATCCCAGCCATGGTCAACATGTATAATATTAATTTTATATTTAATAATATAGTAGTGATATAGTATATGACCGGGATTGAATTTGTAATATAAAATGTTATCTGTTATAATAAATGTATGTTCTGTGAATTAAAAAGTTGACGTGAGATTTTCGTTGATCCCCCCTCCTCCTTGGTGAGATTTGGTGAGATTTTGCCGGACCTCTTCCCCCCCAATTTGTCCTCACGTAATTAATGGACGGGGCCTAAGTAAAATTTCCACCGCATGCATTAACAAACTTAACCAGATTAAAACAGGATTTTTCAAAAAGCCAGCTCTTTTATGCACAAGAGAGTAAACAGCTTATTTATCGTTCGTATGAATATAAGCTATTTTACGCCCTTGGTATATGATATTATATTAATATGCTATTGTTATTATTATTTATGCTGTAATGTGACGTTGTATCTATGTTAGGTACCTATGATAATAAACTATTCTTTTAAAAATGTTTGAAAATATGAATAATTTAAAAGGTATTAAATTTTCAAGGTTTCGAATATGGGTTATTAGTTAATTTAGCTGCTACAAATACCGCAACTGATGGATAAATTATTTTTTCTATTGTAACCACATCACGCAAACATAATTATCATTTGCAATAATATATAAATAACAACACCCTTGATATAAAAAGTTTTACTCATGTGAAACTAATAACCTACCACGATTTTGTATTCAGAATTCAACAAATATTCGTTCAAAAATCTTAACCAGATTAAATAAAAATTATACTACCTCGGCTCTATTCTTCATTATCTCAAGTTAATCTAAATGCATTGTACGTATTTTTTTAAATTTTATAAATATTTTATAAAAGGGGTGACACAACACAACTGTTACCTATGTAGTATGTCTGTAAGTAAGTTCGATTTTAATTTCATTTTTTTCAATTTTATATAAACAAAAATACTATTAGGCACGGGCGTATATAAGAGGGGGATTGGGGGGTTCACACCCCTTTCTTAGCCTAAGCAACAACGCAAATATTAGCCAAATACCCACTTTCTATGATACGGATTCTAACATGTTTATGTAGTTTTAGGTACACATCTTTATTCCTTACCGGAAGTGAAGATTAACACGAAGTAATGTGGAAGATCATATCAAAATTTATGAAAACCAAGACAAAAGAAGTTCAATTGTGTTCTGGTGTTACAAATTATTTGGAAAACCCAAAAATTGACATAAATACAATTTGGGAAATGGATATAGAGATGTTTTTAGATGCAGCACCCACAAGCACTGATATATAATAATCGTTCACTCAAGTTTCCACAATCCTTCTATATTACAGACAATAGCCTAGCAATATATTTAAAGCATAAATATTCAAATCACTTTGAAATCGTAGTTTTATCAACATTTTAGTTCTGAAAAGTGTGTGCATTTTTTAGGTTTTCTAAAATATTGGTAAGGTAAAGTAGGGGCAGATGACGTACCTACCTTTTTAAAAAATTATTTACAATAGTCAATTTTAGTGGGATAATAACAGGTAAACATCACTTGGTTAATAATACATTTATTTAAAAGATATATTAATTAACTTAACTTTTATTCATTAAACAAAAAAACAATTAAGAAAAAATTGGTATTTGGCAATCTATGAGACGACGCATCAGCTATGGGCATATATTGCTTATGACAAACACATGAAATGTAAAAAAATTATTATGAAAATAAAAAGTTAATCATGACAGTTTTTGTAAATCGTGCACGCATCATATAGCCTTCTGCTGCAGTGAATACATTTATCCCATCGACTGGAGACTTTGTCTTCTCATACTCTTTCAAACAAGCCACACACAAATTTTCATCAAATATCTGACGTCTGACCCATACTACTTTTCCTTGGACCATAAAATGTTGGTATTTTATCTGAAATCAAAAGAACACACATGCTATTTACTTACTAACCGCGTCATTTCTTCAAAATTAACATACGTCGTCTATCCCAAAATCCAGGGATAGACGACGCACCATATTGTGATCCATTCGCTAATGTAAACTAGGTTTAAACGACCAGAAACACACGACATAACCTAAGCTGTTATTCGGATAACATTACTAAAAACCTTTGCGGTACTTACCAATCAATAAATATAACTTTGCTGCTTTATTTAGGCGTATTTTTTCAATATTTTCACACTAACTTTGAGAACTGTTAACTAGTAATATTGAAAGCATCTGATTGGTGCATCATCTCCTCTGTTGCGTCGTGAGTCCCTATTTTACCTTATAACTAATTATTATTATTAATGCAAGTGAGTTAATGAACAATTTTAAAATCCTACTTAAGACGTTGAATTATGTTCTACGATCCTTTTTTTTAAATGTTATATAATATTTTTACACTACGGTATAGACTATAGAGTATTTCAGCACAAACATTGAACTTTTTAATTAAATTAATTCAAGTACTCTGTATAAATGAATTTTTTAAGCTATTACATTTGAAGCACTTAGAATATAATACGCTGAAATAATATTTGCTTTAAATAAATTAAAATCTTTAAATTATATTAACGGAAATAGATTTTGCATTTAAGGGTGAAGTGGAAGATTAAATTTTACTTGCAACCATTACCCAATTAATAAGAATTTTTAAACTACTTGGATTATTCCAGGCAGGTGGTTTTGTTTTATATTATCGTAAAATTACATATAAGCTATAAAGACATAACATATTATGGTACTATGTAATAACGGAAATGCGTCCGCCCTTATTTTATATCCGCTCTTTTGGCGGTTTCCTCTAAATCGCTCACCTATGACTTTAGAATTTGCACACTAATAATGAAATTCCAGCCATTGTCTTTCAAATTAAGAATTTGTTTACTTAAATTATAGTACTTTTTTAAATTTAATAATTATTGTTCTGGGTTAACACCTGCACTAATTCTGTTCTGAGAAATTTGAATTCTTGATGAATATAATATGTCCTTTTTTATTATACTTATTAATCTTATCAATGTTTTAGAAAACCAAAAATACGCCAACATTTTTAAAACTAATAAGTATATTACATCATCCTGCGATTAACTCGGACTAGTTCATCGCCTGATGATGCTCTAGTGTGGTGAAAACGTTTACGATTATTTTACTTACAGTGTATTTTATTTGTGATAACTTAAAAATATTTTAGTTCTAAAATGTGTGTGTGCATTTTTTACGTTTTCTAAAATATTGATGGGATTATTGTCATTATTATGTAAACTACAAGAAACTATAAAGTTGCCCGTAATAATTTTCTCAAGTGCATTATTATAATAGTAACTATTTGACAATTGTTATAATGTATAACTAAACTGTAGGTCTATTCTGTTAAAATAAAACTAGCTTTTGTTTAGTGCAGTAAAGCTTCAATGAACAGAAAACGAATAAATTATGCAAAAAAATCTATTATTCCTTGTTGCTTTGTGCAGATGAAATAAAGAAATGACTTTGTGACTACTTGTAGTGACACCTTCAATTTTATAGTTTGTGTAATATGATTTATATAAATTATAAAAAAACAAGATTTTTAATAAAAAATACTACTTCTTATTAAATACTCGTATATACTAAACAGAAGTGCTACAGGCTTTATAAACCCAGGTCTGGTCTATACATAAGTTAGTTGTCTCTGTAGAAATTAAGAAACTTTAATAAAATTCAAACACTAATGTTCACCTTGTTTTACTTATATACCTACTGATTTAATAATAATAAAACACGGGGCCGGCGTTATCATATGTGCGAACGGTGCCTTTCTCACAGAGCGGCAGATTTCGGGGGTTGCAAATTTTCGTTTTTTTGCATGTGAAATTTTGGAATTTCAACAGTTAAGTAATTCACTAGAATTACTGAAGTTATGAAAGCTTTGAAATTACGGCCCTTAAAAAGAGCTTTTCCCGTCACCTTTGTCTTAACGCAGCATTGTCTTAAACTTTCACAATTAGTAGACCAAAGTGTTACTGTTATTTATGATAGCAATTGATAACTAATAAAAATTGTTTAAGGGGTCCCTGCGGTCTAGAATTTTCAAAAAATCAATTTTTTTTTTATAATTCGAGGAAGTATAGTCTTTCGAGAATATACTGTTAAATTTTTGTAAGGATATTCAAGATATTTCAGATTCTACAACCTTTTTTAGTACATTACATAATCATAATTCACACACAATCACAACACGGAGCAAATCATAAAGCTACATATAAGTGAACCTTATGATTATAACTGAACTAGAGCATTATTGTTGTTGAGGATTAAAATGATAATTTTATATATTTCGAAAATGTCTTTGATCATTTGGTAAGCTGAATGAATTTGAAAAAGCACTATATGAATTAAAAAGGTGTAATGTGTTTCTAACTTAGTGAATTCTTCAGATTTAACGACTGCTTCGATTTGTAAAATTCGCGATTCTAGTATCATTTGGTTATGAGCCAGATTTTGAGTGGTATTTTTAAAAAGCTTTATTGAATTTTCTTGAAATGTAATTTGTTCTTTCATTAAAGTTTTAATTTTTTGATCATCGTTAGAGAGAGAGCAGAGATTGCTTTATCATATCGAATTGCATCATTTTGATCGAGATTAGCAGTTATGTATTTGATTATTGATCCTAGTCCATCAATTGCTCCTTGTTTGCTTGGCAGTTTTATTGAAGGATTTAATTTGTTAATTTGAGTTATAATTTCGGTTTCTAAAGTAATTACTAAGTGATAAGAGTTGTGATATTCTCTTTGATAAAGGTGAAAGGTTTCTAATAATGATTTGAAGGAAGGAAGAATTCGTCAATTACATGTGTAATATCGAAAACTTGAATTAATGTCAATTTGTTAATTATTGTGCGTTCTGTGCCTTGTGTTCGGCCGAGATCGTAAATCGAAGCCGAGAATGGAAATAGATAGTTTTCCACGAGTATCGAACAATATTTTTTCTAATTATGTATGAAAAAGTCTTACTTTGTGATATTCAAAAGTGTGTGGAAAAGTACTACTTTTCCGCACACTTGTAAAAGTATGCAGGAAAAGGAAAAAGTTCAGAAACAAAAATCTACTTTATTTGTAATTCCGCACTAGGGCGGAAAAGTACTACTTTTCCACACACTTTTGAATATCACAAAGTAAGACTTTTTCAAACATAATTAGAAAAAATATTTTTTAACGTTTCTTACCGATAATTCTTACGAAAAAAAAATTTTGTTAAAAAATATTCAGTAGAATAGTTACAATAAAATAAACACTGAAAAATACTTTTTTTAATTATGTCGTAATCCTTCGGGTTAAAAAGTTAAAATTTTGAGAAAAAAATTTTTTTCGATTAGAAATCGATCAGTTATATTATGGATTTTTAAAAATCGTTGTGGGCACTTTTTACAAGCTTATTCGGCTATACCCTGGATAAGAGGTGGTTTCGGTTGTTAAAAATAAAATGAAACGAAGGCTGAATTGAATTGGATTGGAAAGGAATATAATGATTGTATCAGATAACAAAGATTAAAACAAAAAGAAAAAAAATAAAACGGTACAAAATAAAAATTTATTAGTTAAAATTGCGTTAATCAGGTAACGGGCGAAATATTTGTTGTGCACCTGATCTACGGCGCCGTATTATGATAATTGAAATTTATTTTGGATACAAATTTTAAAATTATAAAAGAATCCATGCTCACAAAAATGAATGTTGCCGGAGAAGAAGTTTGATATATTTAAAAATTGAAAATTTTATCCTCCGGAACATAGCAATATATTCATACATATTTAAACAAAATAGTATATTCTTTTAATATAAAAAAAGGAAACTATGTGTTTGTCATCAACAAGTACCTAGCGATTTTTGTAGTAAGAAGTGCAAAATTTACCGAAATATACACGAAAACTGTTATATATATATTATCATATACCTACGTAAAATGTTTCGATATAATCCAATAACAGAAAGCTCGTGCCAACTTTGCTTGAAAAGTTTTTATCCCGATCTGGTAAGCTTCATTTGCTTGATAATACCGTTGAAAACAAATGGCTACGGAAAACCGTCTTCAAACTTCAAAAGGTTTGACAGAAAGCCTTGGCATACAACTATTTTAGATCATTTTAACTCTTATAATGGTTTCAAATTTATATTAAGAAGGTACAAGAATTGCCCTTCTGAAAGGTACTCATCCTTCATCTTCCATGCTGCCAGGTTTTTAATGGTAAACAGATACATTTTTTATTAAAAGCATAACTTTTTGAATTAAAGCTACCATGTATCTATGAATGGCGGTATTATAGTATACAATACAATAATTTATTTGAATGTTAATTAGTTTATGAAAAAAAATTCTATCGACTGATTAAATACTTTCCAAGCAACTTAATTGGTGCTTATTATTTATTGATAAATATATAAATATTACATCATTTTATACACCACAAGTGCTACAAAATTAATTATATTAACACAAAGATTGAAACTTATATTTTATCTAGAGTTTCTAGTAGGGTTTATAATGCATAAGTAAATCTGAAATATGGATGGTTCCCCCGGGGATATATAGCAGCTGGGAAGTAGAAACTTGAAAGCCATTACCTATTATACAACATATATAAAGAGAACCTGGCGACGTATGGCACACGTCGCATTTTTTCGATGTAGTAATTTAAAATATTGTTGTTAAATTTTATAATGAATTTCAATAATTAAACCTGAAATCTGCAACGAGTAGTTCTTGGACAAATTAAAGAAGAAAAATTCATGCAAATATCTTTTTGAGTGCATCGCGACGTTGTTTCGAATCTTAAAAAGCGGCAGACGAAAATTAGTTTATAATGTGTAATAAATTATTATTTACCAAATAAAATGTTACTTCAAACCAATTTAATTATTAACGTTTAACCTACCTGAGCAATTGCCTCAAGTCACGTTTTTCAATTTCAAGCAAAATTTAGAAGCCATTAAAATCTTCCCTAAAGTAGTTTCACTTTTCTCCCTTATTCCAATACTTGAGATAAAATTCGATCAACAAACGAAGTGAATAATAATAATTTATATAATCGCAACTTTTAGGAATATTGTAATTCGTTCGTAATTCGCACAAATTAATTATTATTAATGAATATTAAATCCAGCATGAATTCATATCGCGCTTAATTTTAAAATTTAAAATATAACTAATTTATAAATCGTAAGAAATAAATTTTCATAGGAAAAGTAATCCTTGTAAGAAATACCTACTTACATTTTTATACTGTACATGATGTTCAACTAACGAATGGCAGTTACCTTAATGGTTTTAAATTTTTCAACTTGGAAGGTGGATACGTTAAACCAACAGATGGTAAATGTAATGAACTGACTATTTTCAACGTTGCATTATTTACAATTAAACTTTCAGTTTTGTATTCAAATTTAATTATTTTTAAATATTTATTATTTTACTAGAAAATAACCCGTCAACAATGACTATCAATTTGAAGATGTACCTATAGACTATGTGCAAGTTCACAACTAGCGCCCACTGGTTGGGCGCGCCGGAACTTTTCATGGTATTAATTTCAAAATATATCAATACAAATAATTTTGAAATTAGTTGAAAGCTATGAGGAAAAAACAAAGAATGTCACCAACTACTATAGTAAGTAGGTGATTGATCTAGTATTACTAGAAATAATGTATATTAGATAAATTTAAACAAATTAAATAGACGGTAATGAAATGTTATAAAACTCCTTAATATTTAGGTACTGATTTTACCTTCATTAGTACCGAAATAGTAAAGAATTTTTATCGTTTATTTAACTTCTGTTATTATTGAGTTTTTAAATATATATTTCACAAGTTAATAATCCTAATTTATTATTACAAATAAACGCAAAATAAATATTTACAACTAATTACTGCGCTTTAAAATAGGTTGCTGCAAATTTACCAAAATGCAGCACATTAATATAATATTGTTCGCATGAGGTAACATTTTAATGGTAAATTTTGATAGTATGCGATAAGTTTTTATTCTTTGCCTTATTCTTTCTATATGAATTCTTACACTGGCTATTTTTTTTGTATCCAGCACTTGCTCTGCTGAAAAAGTGTTATCTCGTAGAAAAGGGGGCATGACTAGTAAAATTCCTTTACCGGTATCATCCAACACAGTTTTTATCTCTAGAAATTCGAGAATAATTATTCGGCTTCCAAGGGGATCCATTAATACTGAAAAAAAATTCAATTATTCAAAATAGAACTACTATAATAATAATTAACTTGAACATTTACTTTTCAACAGAGAAATAACAAATTATAAGACATTTTACTTACTTTTGTCGTTTAACTGCTTTTATCCACATTTCTCGTTGGTCACTTTTATGTTTCTTTACAGTGATACTGTAAAATATTGTTCCTGATGAATTCGAGGACTTACTTTTACATCCAGCTACGCAGCAATAAGTATTTCCTGAACTTCTTTGTGACATTTTTGTATGTATATAAAAATTAACAAACTAATGTACAAAACTTTGAAAAGTAAATAAAAATTACGAGTAGTGTCAAAAAATAACAACAAGCATTCGTAGATATAATAAAATCAAACACAAATTGATTTAAATTTCGCAATTTAAATTTAAATGGCATTTAATAATACTGCAACACATACAAACTGTAATAATCTATACCATGAAAAGTTCCACATTTCCCCACCGTAATCGCTGGCGTCGAATTTTCAAAAATTCAAATCACTTGCACATAGCCTATACCTATCGCCGAGAAGTTTAACTGAATCTTCTTTAAGGCGAGTCAGGATGAGCAGTGTGTTCCTGGCGCGCTTGATGACTCTGAAATTAATTAGCTGATTGCTTGACAACCATTCGCTTAATTTTGGATTTTAATGTTCAAATATATTGTCGTGGATTTTTTCTACGAGAAGCGTTGCTTGCGCGATTCTTTTTATTTTATTTGTTTAATTTAAATTTGTTGGATATTCCGGCAAGTTGGTAACCTGCCGCCTACTAACGGTGAATATGGAAACTCGGTACAAAGATGGCATAGAGACACGAGGTCCGAATTGAAAAGTATTTTTTTGAAATTTATATGTGAGTTTGTAATCATTGAAATTAAAAGTGGATTTTACTTAAAATAAAAAAGTGAACATCAAATACAAAGTTACATTTTTAATTGGAAAGTTTTTAAAAATATTTAAAAGGACTACAAAACCAAAGCGATATCGTTGCAGATGGGTCTGATTATCAAGAAAAACGTTCCCATTTTTGAATAATTTAAAATTTATACAAAAATATTAACACAATATACAAAAAATTAAATATCACTTCAATATTATGTTTATGTATAGATATAATATAATAAAATTCACGCTAACGGAGTACATATATTTACTTTTTTATTTTTGTTAATTAAATAAACGAATTTCGTCAGTTTTAACTTACATTTTTCAATAAATTTTAAAACTAGATTATACTATTATGCAAACGGACTTTGGTGCCGCGTATATTAATTCAAAAATCAAATCATACAAAGCCACTTTTTGTAGTCGCTATTTCTATTTTTTCAAAATTTTAATTTCGCGTTATCATCAAAATATATTTCAAAAGTAGGTAATTTTTGTTTTTAATATGAGCCTTATCCAATATTAAATTTTTATTGTTAAAATTTTTAATAAATTTTATAGTTCATGACTTATGTTAATAAAGAAAATATATTCATAAAATAAATTAATGATTTATTGTTTTCTTAAATTAATTATACCTACCGAATCTGGTTTAAGCATAAGTAATATCTATCTCTGTTGGTTATGCTATTCCTCGCACGTCCACGCATCAACTCTTGCTTGCTCGCTATTTTGGTCTGTCATAGTAGTCTAAGATCCGAAGTAAGGTCCTCCTTCACCGATCTGCTTACCGGATGAAAAGTAGTTTTTATCAATCATAATAAGTTACCAAATATATCGCGAATGGGTTGCCTAAAGAAATATGGTCCTGACTATCCTTAATTAAAAATTTTGTAATTAATTTTTCTTAAATATTTCACTGACTTGCTTACCAAAGAAATTTAATACTAATCGATAGTGTAAAGCATAAGGAACATGTAAAAATTAGGTTGCCTAATTTTTTTTGGTCCCATGACCGGGTTGCCGGGCATAAACAAGTGAGTCGCTACTAGTAATTTGCACTGATCTGCTTTCTCGTTGAAACATATATTAAAATAAAGATAATTTTATTGTGAACACGGTGGTATAAGGTTGCTTGCGGAAAATCGGTCATGAATCACGGTTGCCAGGCTTTGAAATTTAAAAATTGGAGCAGAGAAGCATTGCGCATACTGTTAGGTTTGATAGAGGAGGACGCAGCATACAGACGTGACTGTCGAATGAAAGAGAGTGCACATGCTGTTTTTTCGTGCTATTGAAAAGAACAACACTACTATATAGGTATACTGCCGGGAATCTTTCTGGAGCGATTGAGAAGTATACTTTTAATTGCTTTAAATTATATAAGTAGGTATATTATATTATTTATATATCTAATATTAAAATATTCAATAAAATATATATATATCTAGGTATACGTTATTAAAATTTATTTGTATAGAATCGGTGAAGTTACACAAAAAACACTTTTTATTCATTTTTAATAACAATTTATTAACTAATAGTACTAATCGTAACCAGGGATGCTTAATAATATAATATTGTATAATAAAAGGGCTTACAACAGCAAATCGGCCCACGAACATCGTCGTTTACTATGCTAGACAAGGGCAGAAAACCAGATGCGCTTATTATAGAGGTTTTTTTATTTATTTCGATAAAATTTACAGTACTCTTTTAATTGATTACACGTTAAAAACAATTGCAAGTATATTAAATGAAATTCATAACTTACGAAATTATATATTTGCAAATTTTTCTAACATGTTGTAATCAATTAGAATTTTATAAAATATTTTCACATGTATTAAGGGCCAATTTCATAATAAATTTAAAGAAAGCTTTAAATTTAAAGCCGATTTTATGCAAAAATAAACCAATGCAAAAGATCACATTTGCTTTAAACTTATATGAAATCGGCCCTTAATAACTTAATCAATCCATCACTCTTGGGTATTGTAATATCAAACCTAACAGTATACGCAATGCTTCTCTGTAGCGCATCTTCGCTTGCTCCAATTTTAAATTTCGAAGCCTGGCAACCGTGATTCATGACCGATTTTCCGCAAGCAACCTTATACCACCGTGTTCACAATAAAATTATCTTTATTTTAATATATGTTTCAACGAGAAAGCAGATCAGTGCAAATTACTAGTAGCGACTCACTTGTTTATGCCCGGCAACCCGGTCATGGGATCAAAAAAAATTAGGCAACCTAATTTTTACATGTTCCTTATGCTTTACACTATCGATTAGTATTAAATTTCTTTGGTAAGCAAGTCAGTGAAATATTTAAAAAAAATTAATTACAAAATTTTTAATTAAGAATAGTCAGGACCATATTTCTTTAGGCAACCCATTCGCGATATATTTGGTAACTTATTATGATTGATAAAAACTACTTTTCATCCGGTAAGCAGATCGGTGAAGGAGGACCTTACTTCGGATCCTGTACTATAGTATATTCGAAAAATACACAAAAAGAAATTTCTTCATATATCTATAGCGTGTCCACCGAAACATTTCTTGACGTAATGAGTAAACCTATAATGCCAGGACGAGCCGCGGAGCTCAAGCTCGAGGATATGTTTCGGTAGCTCTCCCATAAATAGCTATTTAATTGCAATTACTAAAAAACATTAAAATCATAATTGCGTCGTTATTTTTCCGGAGAAGAGATACAAGCAACATAAAGCAATGAAATGGCGTTTTCAATTTTGTTCGACCTTTAACTTTTATTTGCTTGTACAAAAATTTCAAAATTTTAGCCGCTTCTTTTAAAAGTGGAGTTTAAAAATAGAGACGCACAAGCAACAGTAATGCCTGATGAATGATAAAATAATAAAATTACGTCATCTAATTTGTCCGATCTTAAATAGAGTAAAATTAATCTACAACTTCTTCCAAAATTTTGTTTTGCTGATTTCGAGAAGGATGTCCACTCTTCGCATTGTTAGCTTGACCGAATTTAATTAAGAGATGTCGTCTTAATTTAGAAGAGTCTTTGTAAGTGTTTTAATTTTTAAAGTAAGACTTCTTTAGGTGTGATTAGAAAAAATAAAATAAACAAAAATGAAATACACGGTAGTAGAACTGAAATATTTTTTCGGACGGATATGACGTTTTTGGACGGAAGTGACGTTCACGATCCGATTTGCAACTGTCAACTTCAATTGTGACATTTAATAAATTTTTTAGGTTAAAAAAAACAAATTTTTTATTTATTTAATAATAAAATATCTAAATGGATGTACATGTTACAATTATCTATCATTCATTGTATTTTATAATAATTACGTAAGTTAAAATTCAATTTTATTTAATTTTTGCATTTTATTATAACATCTACATCATTTAAATATTTTATTATATAATTTCACATGTAAAGAACTAATCCTATCAGGTATATTTAATAATTGAAATGTGAAATTCAAAGTTCAATAAATCAATGATTTTTTTAAATTTCGGTGTTAAATTTTATATTGGTTTCTTTACTTTCTCAAGGTGCAAGTATTTCAGAAACTAATTTAAATAGAACAATGACATCATGTCAAATGGACAATGAAGATTCTGAAAAGTAGTTCAAAAATGACAATTTTGGTATTGTAATACAATACGTCAAACAAATTTTAAATATAGATAATTCTCATCCAACGTTAATAATAAAAGAAAAGGAGGCAGTGCCTCACCAAACCGTCAAACCAAGCTTTTTTAAAAAATAATTTATATTTTGCATAATGTATTGATTATAAACTTATTATGAAAGATTATGACAGTCCAGAACCACCAAGTCATCAAATGTCAAGTTTAAAACAAAATAATTTATAACTTTTCTTTAATGTTTAGAAAATTTAGGTAACAATTATTATATCCCTGTTTTCAAATTATGTATAAGTTACAGTAGTGCAATTACAAATTTTACTTATATTATGTTTTCATCGATTCTTTATTTTCTTTAACATTTTTATATATTTTTAGTTAATATTAATATTAAAAACCTATTATACATTTTCAAAATAATGTAAATATCGGTAATTTTCAATATAGTTATGGATATGCGCATGAGTGTATTGGACACAGAAATTAGTTGCCTCGCAATTTCTCAATACTTAACGTGCTCGATCCATGCGCGTTTGTACAAAATCTACCAAGCACTGTACAAAATTCATCCCGTGATTTCGGTGTAGCGCAATTCGCACTCGCAATAAACGCATTGCTTGGACAATGCTCAAGTGCTTGAAATGCGGCTGCGCCAATAAGTATTTTGTTGGAAATACATAATATGTGTTACAGCGATATAAAAAATTTGTCGCGGTCTCCACTTAGATAAAGGTAGTGTTACCGCTAATTGTAAATTAATTTTATTATATAACAAAATAGTATATTATAAACACATTTAAGCGACCAAAAAATGGAAATAAATAATAATAATAATAATTCTAAAGTCATTTTTAAACAAGGTGGAACTCGTAATTTTACTATGTAAGAAAAAATACACTAGAAAATTAAAGATTTTAGGATTAGAATAATTAAGAAGACCTAAAAATTGAATTATGCGGACAGACGGACGGACGGACGGACACGGGACCAGAACATAAGGCTTCTTCATATACTGTGTATAGAAGCCTAAAAGTTAGCCGGCATTGCGATTTACCTATGCACTTACTTAAGAGTTATCATTTAGAGGGCATAATGAAATTGTAAAATCTTATAATCAAAATAATTTTAAGGAATTAGTAGTTTTGTTCGTTAGTCATGCAGATGTAAGATTCAGTGGCGGCTTGTCGGGGTAGGCAATTATGCCTTACCGAAATAATAAGCCAACTTTTACAAAAACATAATTTATAGTTTTTAAAAACTTCAAACCCTTCGGTTTCACAAGCATGTCTCACCACCTAAATTCCTCACAAGCCGCCACTGAAAGAAACCCAATATTATTTATAACAATAATATTATACAGGCACTTATTTTTATTTTATTTTTAGTTCCCCTCCATCTTATGCTATAATTTATAATTAAATACATTTGTCGTAGGTGGCGTAAAATTGAAACATTGTAGTTGACCAAATAATATAGAATTGGACAATTTAAGGTAGTATATCCGTAAAATCACTTTTTTTTATATTTTCATAAAATTTTGGGATTATATAAGAAATAACCTCTCGCATTATATTGCTGAAATTCGAAATTTTTGACGGTTCAATAAAGGAAATATTCGCGATTAATGTTTGAACTTTTTGCATGGGTTAAATGTACCAGTTGACTAAAAATTACACATTTCACATCATAACTAAAAAAAATGTCCTTTTGATTTTTTCAAAAAACTACTAATTTGTATATCAGCTTATCACAAATATGTTGATTAAAAAAAAAGGTTACTGACGGTTTTGCTACAAAGATAAACATTTATAAAATATGCACAATTAAGCTGTGCTCAGTTAGTGAAGGGACATGCCAATGAGCATCTGACAACGCTGTGCAAGTAATTTGACGGATGATTCGCATAGATAAGAGAATATTATAGATAGGCAACTTTTCGATATTTTATAAACCTTATTAGCGCGCAAAAAAACTGATTTAAGAAGCAATATCACAATTTATTTGGTTAAACCCAAGTTAAACCAGTTGAACTTTTAAACATTTTGCACATTTTCTTGCGCGCTTCTAAAGTTTTCACATTTATGTTTGACACATACGACATACATAACCTTATATTAAAATGGTCATTATCAATGCATTGTACGAATTTAAAGTACGCTCCCAGAAAAAATAATGATTTCTTTCTCTCTCTTTTTAAAATTATTTTACGTTCACACTGGAATTTATTTTTGTATCCGATTGTCGCGGAGAAACTACCTTAAAAAAATGTATTTGAGATGCCATATTTGTCGCCAATTTTGGTTAAAATATACTGTTGAACTAGCACTAGTTTCAAAATAATGAATGACATTATTTATTAATTATTTTTAAAATAATTATATTAACGACACCGCCGATTTTCCACCAAATTTATGAACCAGTTACATTTTATCAGCAAACTAAAAATCATTGTGAATCATTTCATGATACGGCGCACTCAAACATTTATGTTGTTTTGAAAGTATTGGCAGATTTTTAAATTAGTACATAGATAATTATAATAAAAAAAAACGTTTCAAAATCAATAGTGAGGGAACCCAGAAAAAAGGACACAGAAGAGGAACTCGGGAAAAAATTAAGTTTAAACAAGAAACAATATTAACTAACTTAACAGTAATTCTATAACCACCAAAGAATTTCTTAATTTAGTTTGTTATTATAATTTTTCCCATATTCCAACATAAATAACAATTTTTTATAAGTATAAGTAATAATATATTTAAAAAATAATAATAATATAACTGGGACGCCCATATGGGTTACTTTATCTTTATGTTTACTTTCTTTTCGCTTATCCACCGGTTTTGGAACGCCACTTGACTAGCAAATTGCGTCCCATATTCTCCTGATACACATACTAGTCGCTAAGAGCCTACGAGCAGAAAAATGGTCAGCGACTTCTCCTTGTACCGCAAACTGCTCAAGTTTTGCTACAACAGCCACTTGCTTAACCGTAGATGGTCTTTACGCGTTAGCTGGCCTTGTTACCTAAAAGTAGTTCTCGAGAGCGAGGGTTCGGAAAACATCGTGGATTCGGTTCCATTAGGTCCTTTTCATACTTAGATCTCATCTCAGCCAAATGGAAATAATGATGTTAAAGTGGTAAAGAGTGGTAAAGAGTCGATTTATTGTATAAACAAAGATAGAAAAATAGTTGAAGTCGACATGTTTAACTAATTCACTAAATTAAAAGTAAAACATAAAACACACACATAATAAGCAAGTAAAACTAGCACGTAATTGAGGACTATGTTGTGACTTTTGACCCATCCGGTATAAACACTTCACAAGGAAGCATGTTCTTGTGAACAAAAACCAACCATCAGAAATCAAAATCCAAAAGGGTAAAATAAACCATTCTTCGCACTCAAAATAATAAAATTTTTATCAACCCCAAATCTTCCCACAGGTGATGGATTAAAATATCGTCATCGTAAAGCGGTAACTATATCGTGAAAAAGAAAAGATTTCCAAACTGGATAAACCTCCATTTTACGACGACAAAATTATAAAGCTGGTAACGAACCAAATAACGAATAATAATTAAAACGAACTACCAGTAACCTGGGTGCTAAAAATAGTTTGTTAAACAAATTAATTTGTACGAAAATACTATAATTACCCGTTAATCCGGCAAAATTAAATTAAATTAAAACAAATTAATGGAAACTTAAAATAGACAAACACCAAGATTACACGTCTATTCCTTGCGAAATTTCCGTGTAATGGCCCTTATCAAAACCACACAAATTTTCAATCAGGGTTCGGTACGCAATTTACTCATATCTTTTTTTACCACATCAAAATACCTCAAAAAACAGTGACCACGGGACGAAATTTGGATACACCCAAAATATAACTATAAAGAACAACATTTATGATCAAATAATAAACAGCAGTATATATTGAAGAGTTAATAATAAATTATGCTGACAATTTTTTTACATTCGTATTTTATTCGCTTTAATATAACTACAAGTTTTTCAAAATTGTCGTCTGTAAGAGCACAATACATCAAAATGTACTCGAGTTTAGCGAATGTACTCAAATACAGCAAAGGAAGACCTTTTTTTTATTAATGTAGATTTTTGCTGTTTTTTTTTTGTTTCGCTACCTATTGGAAAGGTAGCTTTAATAAAAAAATTGAATACAGATTGAAGAAAATTAATAAAATGAAATTAATGAAATGTACTCAAATACAGCGAAAGTAAGATATATATTGCCCAAATACGGGCATCCCTAAGCAGTTTAGTTTATATAACAGCTGTAATAAATAAAAATTCAAACATTAAAAGGAAATTTTTTATTCTTTTAAGTCTTTAATAGTAATAAGAAATACATAATTATAGATAAAATTTGCAAAAGCTTATTTTAAATATAGGAATATAAAGGAAACCCGAGGGGTAAACCACGTTTAAAAATTGTGTACACCAGACTTCCCCCTGCTTCAGACTTCCCAAACTTCCCGGACTTGCCGAGACTTTCCCGGACTTCCCCAGACTTCCTCAGACTTCCCGGACTTCCTCAGAATTCTCCAGACTTCCCCAGACTTCCCCAGACTTCCTCAGACTTCCTCAGACTTCCCCAGACTTCTTCAAACTTCCCCAAACTTCCTCGGACTTCCCAGATTTCTCCAAACTTCCCCGGACTTCCCGGGACTTCCTACAACCTGTACACCAAACTTCTCGTGAGATTTACCCCTCGGTCTACAGTTACTCGAAAGGGAACTCGGAGACTCCAAATATGTTACTAATTTAAATTGAACATTTGAAGCCGTTTTTTGTCATATTAAAATCGATTTTACAGCAAAACTTTTTAGACAATTTTTGTTTCAAATTTCACCGCTTTCAATTTGTTCATGTACATTTTTTATTTTTTTGTACTGCTTCTGACTCACAGCCAAAAAATATTGTCACCTATATATCTCGGAAACAGTGCGACAAATGCTGCGTTCTATTTACATTTAAACTTAGATTTACTTCAAGTTAGCTAAGGTAAAAATCTTAGATAATCTAACTTCAATCTTCAATTCAAAAAATTTTGACATTAATTCTTTAATCATGCCAAATTTGACATAAAATGACTTGTAAACTTAGTAACCAAAGTTAGGAACTAAGGTTGATCTCAAGTAATCTCAAGGTACCTTATGCCCGTACTTATAGTCGATGCTTGGCTGAAGCAAAACTTGAGCACGACTTAAGTACAAAATTGTTTACTTTGATTGGTTGATTTCGTGCTTGAGTTAGACTCAAGTCCGAGATCGAGCGAAGCATCGACTATAAGTTCGGGTATAAGATAATGAACGAAACAAGTAAATAATCTAACTTCCCCTTAAATGCTAAGTTGTAAATACAACGTCATTTTACCTAACTTCACCTCAACTTATAGTCCATTTCATTTAAGCATGCAGAGAATAATTGGTACTAAAATTATGACCTTGAATATTAGCCAATGAAATTGTCACGAAGTTAGCCGCTTTTACACTGCTGAAATTTACGTGTTGCTGACAGATAAGATTTAATTTTTCATATTATGTCAGAATGTATAATGTTAAAATTAAATAGTTCCTATGCAGTCTTTCTTTATTAATTTTATCAAAATCGCATTAAAATTGAAATAAATTTGTGAAAATACGTTTTCTAAAATTATTTTGTAAACTTCTACATTAGGCAACACACATTTCTTTAAAATTTCGAATCATTTCCCATTCTGCCTTTGTAAATATGACTTTGCAGACGACCTGTCACCTACTTACTGCTAATATGAGATCGACTATAAATGAATTATGGTAAATTGGTTTTATTATGTGTTAATGAATAATTGATGAAGGATTCTAAAGATTTAAATAGAAGATATTCTAAATTTAAAAATTTTGCAATTGTATATGGTTGATAAGAATACGTTCGTCGATAATAATTATTAGTTATAGTCCATTTCATTTAAGCATGCAGAGAATAATTTGTACTAAAATGATGACCTTGAATATTAGCCAATGAAATTGTCACGAAGTTAGCCGCTTTTACACTGCTGAAATTTACGTGTTGTTGACAGATAATATTTAATTTTTCATATTATGTCAGAATGTATAATGTTAAAATTAAATAGTTCCTATGCAGCCTTTCTTTATTTATTTTATCAAAATCGTATTAAAATTGAAATAAATTTGTGAAAATACGTTTTCTAAAATTATTTTGTAAACTTCTACAATAGGCAACACACATTTCTTTAAAATTTTGAATCATTTCCCACTCTGTCTTTGTAAATGTGACTTTGCAGAGGACCTGCCACCTACTTACTGCTAATATGAGATCGACTATAGTGGAAATTTTTATAAACTATTCGCGTTTTACAAAATGTGAAGCGCCACGTAGTGTCCTTAGGGGAACTAGCATAAGCGGTATTCGGCGTTTTTTCGCTTTGAGTGTGTACTAAGTTTTTAGTGTTTTTTTTAAGCAATATGGATTAAATCCTGAAAAGTAAATGTAGTAGTATGAATTGAAGTGTTTACGGGTGTCATATCAAGTCTGGTCATTGAATAAATTATGAATTAAGTGTATTTCAGTCTTTTTTTAAGTGTTTCTATATATAATTACCATTAACTATCATTTAAATTACAAAATTAACTAATGTAAATCAAATTTATTTAAAAAACAAGATTTCCAATGTAAATAACGCAAACTACAATATTTATGTAGCTTTATAATAGCCGTTAATACCGCATAAGTCGGACATATTGTTTTAGTAGAGCGCCACCTATCGGTAGTGTAAAATGCGAATAGGTATAAGTTTAATTTAGAAAATTTACAATTGAATTAGAGAAGATATATCAGCAATATGTATCTAGTAATTACATATAAACAAGTTATTATTGTACACATGGACCTCATATATCCTCTGTTTTTTGAAAAAAACAGTCTGGAGTGAAAAGCTCCATCAGCACATCAAATTTTATCTGAATCGGTTAATTACGGAGAAACGATGACATTTTCATTTTCTTTATTGTGGTAGCCCTGGCAAAGATTTCTCTGCCAAAACCTTATTTTCACCACAAGAGCCCACAAGACATACGTCTAAAATGTTTGATTGCCATCGACGCAGAATTGTCAAAGAAAATCGAAGGACAATGACATTTTTCAAGTTTTTGTAAAAAAAAATTAAATATATTTTTCATGTCGTATTCCTGATTTTTATCGAAGGGTTCCATATGCTGTCAAGTCCTTTGGGGGCAATGTTCCTACAAACCAAATTTGGTTGAGATCTCTTCAGTACACCTACTTCAAAAGTTATTCACTCTTGAAGTTAACTTTGACAGCTTCTAATTTTTGACAGATGACAGATAGAAAATTAATTTCACCTATTCTAGATAAAGCTTTTCAAGGTCGTTAACTTATCACAAGACAAAATTGTTTTTAAAAATCTTGTATTGTTTTCTTGCACTCCTGATTGATAGATTGCGACGAAAACCTTATTTTCATCTTTCTACTGTAAACCCTACTACCTTCCTACTACCATACCAAATTTGGTCGTGATTGGTTGGATGGTTCAGGAATAAATCGAGAGACAAAATCTGGCGACAGATAGACAGACCGACATAGGAATTTGTTTCTTATTTTTTGCAGATCTTTACGTTTTTTTTTTTTTTCGATTACCACACCTCCAATTTTTTTTGGTTGATTGGCGAAAAAATAAAAGTAAGAAGTAGGCGCGAAAATAGCTATTTTGTTATAGATTTTTATTATTTTGTTATTTGTTTCATATTTTAATGATTGCTTATTTTGCAGCTATTTATTAACAATGATATAATCAATAAACAATGCATCGAAAATATTCAGGTGCATTTAAAAAATTTGCTGTTTGCTGTTTTATAACTTGCGCTTAGTTTTGTTCAATGAAAAATTTTATTTAGAAAAAGTTTTGTCTCTGACAATTTTTGCTAAATTCAGTATTTTTAATTTTTTTTTTTTTCGTGTTTGGCCAGTAACTGGCCAAGGTGTTTTAAAGAACTTTTAAGAATTAGGAAACATTAGTAAAACATAAGTATGAAATTTCAATTATTATTAATTAGTTGATGGCGGCCTGTCCACATAAAACAGATTGATTTAGGGGCCATCAACTTCTTTAGTTAAGCCATCGATGGTTAAACGTAGAAAGAGTTGCATAACATCGGCTTCTGAATTGGTGAACAAAACTTTTTCGTAAACTCTGTCTTCTTCGCTGTCTTCCAACTATGGTTGGCAAGGCAACAGCGTCACTAACAACATGAGTTTTATGTTTTAATCATCTTATTGGAAATAAAATTAATTTTAAAATATTTACAATGAGAACTCAACCAAAATGGGTAGATAAAATACAAGACACCGAGAAAGCAGAACAATGGTAAATAACAAAATTTTAACATAGAGAGCATGAAAATTATTTATATAGGTACATACAGTTAATTGTTACTTTTTGTGTAGCATATACGATTTATGTTTTAACCCCGATGGTTCCCAGCTGGTTGTTGCTAGTGGAAATCGAGTTCTTGTTTATGATACAAGTGATGGGGCTCTAATACAACCTTTAAAAGGACATAAAGATATGGTCTATTGTGTCGCTTATGCTAAAAATGGACAAAAGTTTGCAAGCGGTAGTGCCGACAAGACAGTTATAGTATGGACGAATAAATTAGAAGGCTTATTAAAATACAGTCACGGAGATGCTGTACAGTGTCTAGCATATAATCCTTTATCTCACCAATTGGCATCGTGTTCGATATCTGATTTTGCTTTTTGGACTGCCGAACAAAAAGCAGTACAAAAATATAAAGTTCCCAGTAGAATAAATTCTTGTTCGTGGACCAACGATGGACAATATTTAGCATTAGGACTTGGAAATGGTGTAATTTCTATCAGAAATAAGGTAATTTGCCTAATATTATGAATTTATTTATTCTGTTCATTATTTATATTACATTTAGTTAGGTGAAGAAAAATCTCGAATAGAGAGACCAGGCAGTCCCTCAATTTGGGCTCTTTCTTGGAATCCTAACAAAGAAGATCCTACGGATGTTTTATGTGTTACCGATTGGAACAATTCTTTATCTTTTTATACATTGAGTGGAAAATTGGTTGGTAAAGAACGTCAAATTGGTTTCGACGCATTGCGTGTGCAATATTTTTCTAAAGCTGAGTATTTATTAATATGCGGCACTAATAAAGCCTGCAATTTATACACTCGAGATGGAATTAAATTACACGTCGTTGGTGACCAACAAAACTCTTGGGTGTGGTGTTGTGCTCCACATCCTAATGGAAATTTTGTGGTAAGGTATTTTAATTTTATTTACTTATTCAAATTATTCAGGTTAACTTGACAGGTTCTCGGTTGCCAAGACGGTACAATAGCTTATTACCAATTGATATTTAATACTGTTCATGGACTTTACAAAGAAAGATATGCATTTAGAGAAAACATGACCGACGTAATAATTCAGCACTTACTTACAGAGCAAAAGGTTCGCATAAAATGTCGAGACTTGATAAAAAAAATTGCGATATACAAACATCGCTTAGCCGTACAATTACCCGAAAGAATTGTAATCTACGAATTATATTCAAGAGATTTAAATGATATGCATTATCGTGTTAAAGAGAAAATTACTCAAAAATTGGATTGTAGTTTATTGGTGGTGTGCGCCGAACATTTGGTAGTTTGTCAGGAGAAAGAATTAAGAAGCTTATCATTTTCTGGAATCAAGGAAAGAGAATGGACTTTTGAAAGTGCAATTAGATATATTAAAGTTGTTGGTGGACCACCAACGAAAGAAGGTCTTATTTTAGGATTAAAGAATGGACAGGTGAGACGATGATAATAATAATAATCTGATTTTTAAAAGCTTTTATTCGACTTGCTTTGAATGTTTGTCACAGAATTTTTCAATCACTTCTGTTTAACCATTTGCCCAGACATTTGGAATAAGCATGTATTACTTTTGACAATACAATAATCAGTATTAACCTTTTTTGATAATTTATAATATATCATAAAATCATCCATTTTCTATAGCCAATAAATGATTGCATTAGAGGATAAACACAAATTGTGTGTGTTGTGTGCCTAGAGTTTCCACAATCACAACTTTCAGATATAGTTGTTTTCCTACCAAGCTAGAATTGCTACAAGCATGATTAGTTCTAATTCGATTAAGTTTTACCCAATGACTACGAGGATGGTCAAAACATGATGGCCATAATGCTCGGGTTTTATATCAACTTTTTGTTCATATTCTTTTTTACTTTAGCATACATAGTGTGAGAAAGTATTGTGATTGTAACCGTGCTAGCTCCCTATTAAAGTTGCCGATGATAGTATACCGAGATTTCCCTCCCAGAGACCTTCCGAGTTACAGTTAAATTTTGGTAACCTGAAAAAGAAACTTAATGCCCAAACAAATTATTGCAATAAATTATGAAGAAAAGATAAATTGAACAAGTGAATTAAAATTTTAAATAATAATTATAAAGATGACTCCTACAATGGTAAACTTACTTTACTCCTTCCTTGCCGAAATTACAAATTAATTTATTAACTCGCTCCCGATTTAGACTAATTTTCTTTATTTTAAAATTATAAAAATTTTTCAAATGACAATTCCTACTACCTTCCAATTAATGAACTTTGGTGAACCCCGTGCAAATACCTTCGTACTTTCTATTGACGAGTTTTTAGATTTTCGCCAATGCATTTCCTCTCACGAAATGCATTTTTGAATGCAAGGTAAAAATTTTATATTTTATAATTTATATAAAAAATACATACGTTGCAATAACGATAATGAATACAAAAAATTACATCTAGATAATTTAGTAAAGAATAAAATTTCCTACGGGAAAAGTTTGGAACACCTTCAAAGCGTTAATTGTGATAAAACATTTTATAAAGGTTTGTAAGGAACATTTTCGGACATGTCAACCTTTTGATGTTTCATTTTGAAATTACCCTTTTTTCTGCCATTAAGAATTTTACATCTTGTTTCTGCTTTTGAGTTGTGTCATCGATGGTGGTTTTTTATATTACACAATGAGGAAAGTTTTTGAGATAAATTTAATTTAATTTTGCTCTAAATTTTTAATGTTTTTTTATTGTTGAAGTAAATTATTCACCAATGTTTAAGGTATGGCAAATACATTTGGATAATTCTTTTCCAATATTAAGAGTTACAGTTAACGCTGCGGTTAGATGTTTAGATTTAAGTCAAAATAAAGAAAAGTTAGTTGTTGTCGATGAGCTTGGTCTTTGTCAAGTTTTCAATACAAACACAGGAGAGCTTTATTATCAAGTAAGTTTGAGGTAGCATTTTAATGATTTGTACAATAATTTGTACTTTTATTATTTAGGAACCAAATACCAATAGTGCAGTTTGGAATACTCAATATGAAGATATGATTGCTTTCAGTGGCAATAATTCTTTGTCTATCAAAGTTGCAGATTTTCCAGCACATAAACAAAAATTACTGGGTTTTGTGGTCGGATTAACAGGATCGCGAGTTTTTTGTTTGAATGGTTCTAGTATGACAACACTGGAATTGCCATTAAGTACACCTATGTATCAATATATTGAAAAGAAGATGTACCCCGAAGCACATAAAGTAGCTTGTTTAGGTATTTTATTAATAATTATCACAAAAATTACAATATGAGATAATTACACTTTTATTGGTAGGTGTAACTAATGGTGACTGGGAGGAATTAGCATTTGCTGCATTGGAAGATTTAGAGTTAGACATTGCAAGATTGGCATTTATAAAATTACAGGAATATAATTATTTAGAGCTCATACGTAATATTCAGGTGGTTACAAAACATTTGTAGTTACACACCAGCAATTTATAAACTTTTCCATTAATTTAGGAAAGACAACAGAAGGGCGAAAATAGTCGCGATGTATTTATTGCTGACATTTGTGCACAAAGAGGCAAATTTAAAGAAGCTGCACGTTTATATCAAAAGGCTGGACACAAAGAAAAATCTTTAACTATGTATACGGATTTAAGAATGTTTGATTTGGCACAAGTACTATCAGATAATGTTAAAAATTAAGTTAATAATTTAACATCGTTTTGCAGGATTACTTAGGGGCTGGTGATAATGTAAGTTTAGTACGTCAGAAAGCAGAATGGGCTAAAAATATTAACGAACATAAAGCTGCAGTTGAAATGTTTCTATCGATTGGAGAAACGCAAGCGGCGATTGATATAATAGGTCAACAAGGCTGGACAGAGCAGTCAGTATTTTATCTTGTTTATTTATATAATTAAAGATTTTTATTTAAAAAAATTTTAGGCTTTCGGATCTTGGTAGACGTTTAGATAAAAGCGAACGTTCACTTTTAATTAATATCGCAGACCACTTAAAGAGGTTAGGTGATTCGGCTAGTGCAGCTGAATTATATCGTCGTTTAGGCGATTCCACTGCAATTTTGCAGTTACACGTAGAAGCTCAAGAATGGCAGCAAGCTTTTAATCTTGTGCAAACTCAGCCTCAACATAAAGCTCTTGTTTATGTTCCATATGCTCGTTGGCTAGCGGAAGGAGATAAGTTTGTGCAAGCTCAAAAAGGTATCCGTTGCACTAAATATTGCTTTTATTATTTTAGAAATTAATTATTCTGTTCATTTGTTTAGCTTTTCATATGGCCGGTAAACCCGAAGCAGCTTTCAATGTACTACAACAACTCACAACTAATGCCGTGAACGAAAACAGATTTCAAGATGCAAGCTATTATTACTGGATATTATCTAGGCAATGTTTGGATTTGGTTAAAAATAAGTGAGCAATCTAATATTATTTTGAAAACGCAACTCAAAATGTACTTTTTTAGTATCAATGAACAAAACGAATTGTTAACCAAATTTTATGAAAATGAACATTTAGCAAATGTGTACTATTCGTATAATTCATTGCATCGATATCTGGAAGATCCTTTTACGTCGTTTATGCCAGAAGCTTTATTTAATATTTCGCGATTTCTAATGGCCCACACTGCACAAGAAAAACCTAAGGGAATGTCTTGGTTGTATCCTTTTTTTAAATGAATCTACATATTTTGCTCATCTTAGATAAAAATTCTTAACTTTTCTCAGTGCAATATTATACACTTTAGCAAAACAAGCGCGAACATTAGGTGCCAATAAATTGGCTAAGCAAATATTTGACAAAATTCAATTGTTACGAATTCCTAGCAAATTTCAAGAACAAGTTGAAATATCAACAATAGCATCACGTGCAAGAGCATACAGCGATCCTGAAGAACTTTTGCCAATGTGTTACAGATGCTCAACCTATAACCCGCTCACTACTAACAGCAATAAATGCGTCAACTGTGGTCAAAAATTTGTGTATTCTTACGTTAGTTTCGGTAAGAAATTTGCACTTGAATTTTTATTTCACTAAATAACTTTATTGATTGCAGAAATTCTACCGTTGGTTGAATTTCAACTAGATGATGGTATTAGTGATACTGAAGCTATTCACTTAATTGAAACTCCGGTGTATGAGAAAACTGAAAGTGCAGATGGTTGGAAGGAGCAAATTAGTGACACTCACGAAGCTCTGCAATTAGATATAGATACTGATGATGTTGACGATCCTTTCACTTCGCATCTTATCAGCGTTGGTGTAAGTTGACCAAATAATATATGTTAATGAAAATGTCTTATACTTGATTTTCAAGTGCATTAATGCTTGTGTATTTTAGAGCGGCGATCATTTTCAACCCATAGTTGTAAACAGAAAAGTTTTATTGTCTATAGATAGTTCCAGTATTTTCATTTGTAAATGGGAACCTCCACTAAAGTACCAATATTTTCGCAATATATTACCGGATGTACAAATTAGTGTATGTCATACATGTTACAAGGTAATCTTAGTAGGCAATGGTAGTTTTTGTTAACTTGATCCAAATTTTTTAGTTTTACCACGTTGATGATTTTGAATTACAAGTACTTCAAAAAGGTCATTGTCCATTTTGTAGAACTCCTGAATCTGGCACAAAAAATAATAATGAAATGGATGATTTGGTAATAATTTAAAAGAAAAATTATGTGTTAATTTATTTAAATAATCCGATTAAAAGTATTTATGTCTAAGAGTCTGTTAATGAATGAAATATGTTCTTATCGCCAAAGGTTTATTAACCGTCACACATCAATTTATTCATATATTGTATATTCTTATTTTCTTTGTAAAAATTAATTTAAATTGCTCCAGCTTTATGGTTAATTCGGGTTGGTCTCGGACCTTGAATATTTTAAATTACCCAGCATTACAGTAAAGAGTTTAGGGACCTAAATAATGCTCCATTCACGAGAAAAATTTTTGATGGACCTAGCCTAAATTTAATTAATAGCAGTGTTTATTATATCTTTAGTGCAACCCACGTAGTGGTAGCGCTTATATGCTCGATTTTTGGTGTGTCCGTCCGATCGAGATCTCGGCTCCTACGGCACCTAAAGACTTCGGGTTATCGCTAAAAAAAATTGTCGGACTCATATACCATCTAATTTCACATATATTTCTTAATCGATCCTGAAAATATCAGCTGGTTATCAATAAATTTTTGGAAGCCCATAATTTAGCAGGTTTGGCACGTGGTAGACACCCTTAATTTCAACATTTTAGTCGGACAAATTTTGTTTCACACGTAGCATTGCTATCCCATGCGGGGATTGATAACAAAATAGTATCTATAAATTTTTTGGGCACCGTAAAAAGGTCGACTTTCGAACAACGCAGAAGAAAAAAGCCGCGGTTTCGAGAAATTTCTCAGAGGAAAAAGTTGGTAAACTAGGTGTTCTTAATCCATACAAAAAGTTTCAAAGAGTATGTATCACTTTTTTTTTTGTCGGTGGGCACCCAGACTAATAGTGAAACATTTTTTAGAAAATAACAGAAAAAGCCCAGATTATGAAAATATGGTAAATAATATGCTTAGCAATTTCTATAAACTGAGTTGCAATATGAACATAAAGTTACATTTTCTTTTTCTGCATTCTCATATTGACTTCTTTCCTGAGAATCTTGGTGCCATAAGTGAAGAACAAGGTGAGCGCTTCCACCAAGATATTATGATTATAGGGAACAGGTACCAAGGAAGGGGGGACGCAAACTTAATTCAGACTACTGCTGGATGTTGAAGAGAGATGAACCAAATAGAGCGCATAAAAGAAAAAGATTGACCAAGAGTTTTGAAGGAAGTAGAAAAAGATACCATAAGCCTTTTTGATTTACTTACTCTCTTTTAGCATTATTTTTAACTATAATTTCTGATGAAGGCACAATCAGTGCCGAAATATTGAAGAATTATTAATTTAATATATTATCGTTCATTTAACTCGTTTTATTTTAATTTAATTTTATATAGTATATTTTCACGAGTTAACAATTTTAATTAATTATAATGCTGTTGTGTTTTTAAGTAAAAATTTAATTTTAAATTCATCAATTTGATCTATTTCATGAAAATTGTTAAAAAATTCTAAAATATGCATGTCATATTGTCATTAATAAAAATGTACCAACAGTGTGGTATATATAGTTTAAATTGACGAGTTACGGAGCGGGAGACCGTGGTTCGAAGCTCAGTCGCGCTAACTACACTGTTGTGACCTAAAAATTTCACCTAATGGGCTATGCATCTAGCCAGGTTAACACCCTACTAGATAGTGGATACAAGTGCTCAGAGAACCAAGGGAGTGCCAAGTGTAAATTTGGTACACCATTTGCGAATAACAGGACGTAGTCCTATATTAAGAGGAAGAAGAAGAAGATTAATAAAAATAAATCTTGATGAAGATAATAATATATTCTGTATCGAAATATTAAAGATCTAAAATGGATCTAAAGAATTTCAATCGTTTATTTAACTTGTTTAATTTTTGAGTTTTTAATATATTACTTTTCCCTTATAGTGACGCCGCTGTATGGATTGGACAAGGTCTAAAAGCGAGCATCTGAAAATAGGAAATTTTTTGGACATACCTACAATCTTTGAGCTTATAATAATTATTATTATTAAAAGACATTAAGAATTACATGAAAAAAAATTGATTCCAAAATACATAGGTAGCTACTGTGTGTTTTTAATACAAAAGATTATGTTTTGAAATTGCCGCTGTATAGATGTCGCAGTTTGATTTCCGTTGTGATTTCCGTGTAGTACCAATTTAATAACCAAATTAACTAGATCCTTCGGATTTTAGTTTCTTTATTCCAGATTTTCTGCGAAGGTGAGTACAGTTTTCAGTATAATACTTTTTATTATTTTGATTTAAGATATATTTAGTTAACAAAGTAATATGTGCAATGTTAATCTAAATTTGTATAATATTAATTTGCATTAATAAAATTTTGGTTATACGCGATTTAATTTCACTTTTCAATACAAAAATACCACGTGTATCGAGGTTAGATTTTATGTACATCGTTTATGTTTGTTAACGCATATCATATTTCGTACATCCGACAAATTTTATAATAATTTTTAACGCATTTTAGTAATCATGTCGACCCATTTGGTGTGGTCCATCATTCGAAACAACCATGCTCATCTTTTAAAGAAAAGTAATATCAAAAAACCGTTCAGTACTGTAAGTACGCTTCAATTTTAAAGTATCATTTTTATTAATTTCATACTGTCGTTTTAGGAACCCAACAATCTTACGAATTTAAATTCGTACAGATACAATGGTTTCATCCACAAGAAGACTGTAGGTGTTCTTGATGCTCCAGATAAAAAAGGTTTCACCGTTGTCTACAAGAAAGCTAGCAAGCAGGTAAGTTATTGTACATTAAACTATGTGTCAACACTTACGGCACCGTAATCCATTTTGATAGCATTTAATTATGGCACTTTGAAAAATATATATAATGGGGAACTGCTCGGTAATTCTTATTAAACCCTTAATGCTAGTGATCGAACGTCGCTCTGGCAAGTGCTACTTATGCCAAGTTTCTCAATCACATCTTAAGTTGTTGCCTGGCTAAGATCTAATCGCGTCTAAGCTCTATTTGAAACCTGAATCGGGTTGCACCAAAATATTATCACGTCGCCCTTACCTAAGCAATTGCTTAGCTGACAGCCAATTTGGCAACAGCGTAAAATCTATCTTGAGCAACTTAAGCTGCAGCTTAAGTCCTACCTGGAACTTAAGACGCGATGGAGAAACCGGGTATTAGTTACTTATAAAACGCGTACACGTACACTGCATAACGCAATAAATGCAAATTATATTCTATTGGAATGATTGGTAATATATTTTGAAGAATATAATAAATTTTTTCAAAATTTAATGCTACTGCAGTTATGGCAACCATTATTATTGACTAGCGAAATAAATACTAGATATTGGCCACGTTCAGCCGGTGCCAAGCGTTAAGTTAATCGTAAAGCACTGGGTTCTGATTGGTCCAATTCCATAATAATTGTTTCAATTGAACCAATCGAAACCCGGTGCTTTACGATGTAACTTAATGGTTGACACCATATGAATGTGGCCATTGATTACGAACTTGGGTTCATTTAACTTGTTAATTTTTTAAAATTTGTAAAAATTACTGTACAGTTTGCAGTTACATTTATTTTATTCAATATTCCATAGGCTACATTGTGTGTATAAATTTATGGCACGCATGAGTACTAACGACTGCTGTAACCCAATGCTAAAGCAAGATGGATTACGTGTCGTAAGTGCAGACACATCGTACATTAAAATATACTCACGCTAATTTAATATTGAAATGATGATTTAATAACATCTGGATGCCTTAAGTGAAGACACCAGTTCATCACCCACTATGCCTGATTAATAATTAATTACTTTTATGGTATTGACTGTTGTTTCACTATAATAATTAATTTTCTTTTGCAGTCCAAGCCTGCTAAAAGTATTGTTAAAAAGACCATGAAGGCAGGACCTCGCAGATCGTTATGGAAACTTAAGCGTTTACTGAACAAAAATAAGTACCGCACTGATTTGACCAAGGTTTGTTTTTGTTTCTTTTCTATAACTTGACATGATTATTTACATATCACCAAGATCTCAGAATCTTATGACGATTATTTAGTTTATGGGGAAATAATTTATCATCGTAATTTTTGTATTTATAATTACAGGCTGCTTTGAGAAGAGCCAGTGCCGTTCTTCGATCGCAAAAACCTGTTCTTGCTAATAAGAAGCCACATAAAAAGGAAGCATAATTTTGTAACTAAAATATAAATAATATAAAATTTTCTGTATTTTCTTTGTTTTTTTCTCGTTTTTGTAATTAGGAACCCATCCACCTACTTTTGTAATCTAATTATTAGTTAAACATTGTTTAGTACAATTTCAGATTGAAGGAATTTTGTATTCTCAAAAAGGTTTTAATAGTACAAAGCAACTTAGGACCATTGTGTGAACACATCTTGATTTTAAGGTAAATTGCATTTAGATTTTATGATTCAATAAATAGTTACGTATGTAACAATTCCAAAAAAAAGTACTTCTTATTCAAGTAATAAAAAAGGTTTTGTAATAATTTATGATGCTATTTATATCACCAAGATCTCAGAGTCCTGTGATGATAATATACTTCTGATTTATTAGAAAAAGTAATATTTTTATAATTTATCGTGTATTGTTGAATAATTTGCGAATTTTTGTTTAGATTATTTATATTTTCCAAATTTCCATTATAACGATGCTTACAAAAACGAATAAAGTTGAACAATGGTTTGTATCTTCAGAAGATTTGATAGTACAAAGCAGTTCCTGGATAATAATAGTATAAACTTCTTGATATTAAGGTAATTGGTCATATTTTTATTTTACAGTAAGTTTTGTTTTGTGCTATAATCTATAATGGAAAATTTCCATCATATTAAAAGGGAAGGGATTAATGGATTTCCAATTTTAATAAGAATAAAACTTGCCTTCGTTTTTCAATACATTTTGAACTCTGTCTAAATTACAGTTTAAAAGAAATATTTAATTATATTTTTATATAAACATTGCGTTTTAAAATAGTAATTAAAAATTTTGAATTAGGAGAAATCCAAATTTTTAACTTTTTTTTGCTTTTGAAACTATAATCTTGAATATTGTAGTTGAAGACCGTGTCATTATAATCTACTTTCTATTAGGTAAAAAAATTTCTAGCTAGAAAAGTATTGCAAACGGCATAGGCAATCAGTGATGAATAAGAAAATAGGGACAAAAAATTATGAATTTCAAAAGAGGCGATATTAACGAACAATTATTTTGATCTTATTCACAAATGAGTTTGAATGGCACCACAAAGCAGTTTTGTACTGTATTTTTTATTTCTTTTTGAATTAATAAGAAATTTTTGTTTAGATTACTTGTATTTTCATTATTGAGAATGCTAATTAAGATGCATCAAGCCAACCAATATTTCGTATCCCTTGAAGATCCATTGAATTTGAATAACACTACAAGGCTACTTCTGGGTTATACTGCCCTGCTTAGCGAGAGTGCCGTATGTGCAAAAATGGCCAAAATGAGTTATTGATATATTTGTACACTACAAGCAGTCTGCTACCTCTTTACCAAACAAAAACGACGTATTTCCCACAACTAGGGGAATTATTCGTAGATTGTGTTTGCCGTATATACAAAATTTGGTATAAATACTAAATAAAAACGCAGTATACTAAGCAAAAGTGCAGCATATGTTTTGTATATACTGCACCCTTCGTTAGCACTTGTCAGTATGTGCGTGCACATATGACATTTTATTCTCGTAATTGCAATACAATTTCTGCAGTATACCAATATAATGGATTTTCTAGTAGAAAACATTGTTATGTATGAAATTTGACCATTGTAGAAAATTCAAAATATTAAAGTTACTTAAAAATACGTGTTTCACTACGCCATTGGCCCTACGGTTTCTTGGCCAAAGTTAAATCTAAGAAGTCAAATATCTCAATATGGCTGTTTTCTACATACGGCACTTTCATTAAGCCGGGCAGTATAAATGGTTCTAGTATAAACATCTGGATTTTAAGGTAATTGACAATTATTTTGTACTGCATTCATTATTTTATTGTAATTATGATGATTTTTTATATCACCAAGATCTCAGAGTCATGTGAAGATTATTTACTTCTGATTATTTAAAAACAATTTTTGATGTTTTTTTATTATTTCCTTTGAATTAATAAGAAATTTTTGTTTAGATTACTTGTATTTTCATTATTGAAAATGCTAATAAAAATACTCAAGCCAACCAATATTTCGTATCCCTTGAAGATATAATGAATTGGAATAGCACTACAAGGCAGCTTCTGGGTTATAGCATAAACGTCTGGATTTTAAGGTGATTGACAATTATTTTGTACTGCATTTATTATTTTATTGTAATTATGATGATTTTTTATATCACCAAGATCTCAGAGTCACGTGAAGAATATTTACTTCTGATTATTAAAGAAGAAAAAAATATTGATTTTTGTTATTTCTATTGAATAATAAGGAATTTTTGTTTAGATTACTTGTATTTTCATTATTGGAAATGCTAATAAACATGCATCAAGCCAACCAATATTTGGTATCCCTCGAAGATATATTGAATTTGAATAACACTACAAGGCTACTTCTAGGTTGTAGATGGTTATAGTATAAACATCTGGATTTTAAGGTAATTGACAATTATTTTGTACTGCATTTATTATTTTATTGTAATTATGATGATTTTTTATATCACCAAGATCTCAGAGTCATGTGAAGATTATTTACTTCTGATTATTTAAAAAAAATTTTTTGTGTTTTTTATTATTTCCATTGAATTAATAAGAAATTTTTGTTTAGATTACTTGTATTTTCATTATTGAAAATGATAATCAAGATGCATCAAGCCAACCAATATTTCGTATCCCTTGAAGATAATATTGAATATGAATAGGGGGCGTCCATTAATTACGTGAGGTCAAATTGGGGGGGGGGGGGTCCAGCCAAAACTCACCAAGGGGGAGGGGAGGATCAACGAAAATCTCACCTCAACTTTTTAATTCAGAGAACATACATTTATTGAAACTGATAACATTTTATATTACAAATTCAATCCGGTCATAGACAATTAAGGCTGTTCGGTAGGTTTAGATTTTGTGCAAAAAAAATTGTAATACAGTGTATTTATTATAATATTCTTGTAGAACTACATATTTTAGATAATATTTGTTTATAAAAATAAATTCTAGAAAAATTAGTTTAGCCGCAATTTGTACTCAAAATATGAATTTATTTACGGAATGCCTGTGCGATCCCGATAAAATATCATAATCATTAATGGAACTTCTACTAAACGCAAGAGTCTTTAATTTACTATGACAAGAAATAATTTTTATTTTGATTTTTACTTTGAAAATATGAATATTTAAATACTTAGTCAAGACGGAACGTTTATAAGAAAAGCATACATTTTTTGTTCCACAAATTTTTAGTTTTTCAAAGTAAAAAATCAAAATAAAAATTATTTCTTGTCATAGTAAATTAAAGACTCTTGCGTTTAGTACAAGTTCCATTATGATATTTTATCGGGATCGCACAGGCATTCCGTAAATAAATTCATATTTTGAGTACCTACAAATTGCGGCTAAACTAATTTTACTAGAATTTATTTTTATAAACAAATATTATCTAAAATATGTAGTTCTACAAGAATATTATAGTAAATACACTGTATTACAATCTTTTTGCACAAAATCTAAACCTACCGAACAGCCTTAAGGTATTCACACTCCCTTGTATATTACGTTGTATTTCTACACTTTAGTAAATGTTCAATATATCTCTCTCTCGCTTATATAAAAAATGAGGAAAAAGTAAAACAACGTTGTAAAAATACTAGACAAAATACAACGAACTGTGAACACCCCTAATATTATTAAATATAATATTAATATATTTAACTATTTGAAAATTATATAGAAAATCTCACCGGGTAGGGAGTCCTACCAAATCTCACCAAGGGGGAGGGGGGGTTTAAATTTACGACAAAACACCTCACGAAATTAATGGAAGTCCCCATAGCACTACAAGGCAGCTTCTGGATTATAGTACAAACTTCTGGATTTTAAGGTGATTGACAATTATTTTGTACTGCATTCATTATTTTATTGTAATTATGATGATTTTTTATATCACCAAGATCTCAGAGTCACGTGAAGATTATTTACTTCTGATTATTTTAAATTTTTGTATTTTTAAGATTATTGTGTATTACTATTGAATAATTAGAATTGTTTGTTTAGATTGCTTGTATTTTCATTATTGAAAATGCTTATGAAGATGTATAAAGCCAACTAATATTTCGTATTCCATGAAGATATAATGAATTTGAATAGCACTACAAGGCAGCTTCTGGATTATAGATATTATAGTATAAACTTCTGGATTTTAAGGTGATTTGACAATTATTTTGTACTGCATTCATTATTTTATTGTAATTATGATGATTTTTTATATCACCAAGATCTCAGAGTCCCGTGAAGATTATTTACTTCTGACTATTTAAAAAAAAAAATTATGATTTTTATTATTTCTATTGAATAATAAGAAATTTTTGTTTAGATTACTTGTATTTTCATTATTGAAAATGCTAATAAACATGCATCAAGCCAACCAATATTTCGTATCGCTTGAAGATATGATGAATTCAAGTAGCACCACAAAGCGTCTTCTGAGTTATAGTACAAACGTCTGGATTTTAAGGTGATTGACAATTATTTTGTACTGCATTCATTGTTTTATTGTAATTATGATCATTTTTTATATCACCAAGATCTCAGAGTTTTGTGAAGATGACTTTCTACTGATTATTATTTTAAATTAAATTTTGTTACATTTTACTATTATTGAATAATTTATTCTTTTTAGATTTTTCGAATAGTCCACATGTTGCACATTTGCATTGATTAATGCGAATATTCTGTGTCTTGTGTTGTTTATAATAAAATATAGGCTTTTTTGTGTAATGGCATCAAACTGACTTGTAGTTTATAAACTATTAATTAAAGATTATGAAGGATTTGTCTTGTCTGATATTAATTTTACAACTAAAGAAATTTTGTACTATTGCTATTTATAGTTATATATTATACAGTAGAGCGTCGATTATTCAAACTAAATAGCGAACAATTTATGTATGTAGTACCGTTGAATGGTAATACAAATAAAATCATGTACGTAATATGAAGCTCTTATTACATTGGCAAGTAAGTAGAGAGCGAGCAGTTCGGTTGACTGACTTTCAGATAATCGATGTTCTACTATAACCTGTTCGTGAAGCGACACTACTATTTTGGTTAAAACAATCAAAGAATAGTTCGAATCACCACTTTGCAGTAAAGAGAACTAAAGGTACTTATACCCTTTTCGTACTGCGCAAATCTGATATTCCAATATGTGAACAGTACTGCAAGTTCAAAGTGGCTCAGCTTTTAAAAACCGATCCTGTGCAATATAAAAATGGACCAGCATGTTTGTCTTTAGTAAATGGCTAAATTGCAGTGTAAGATTGATCGTCAAGTTGTCGATTTATAAAAGTTGTTAATAAATTTGAAATGTTGAATGTGAAAATAATTTAATGTTCAACATTTTGTTGACTTTAACAACTTGTTTGTGATGCAATGCATACACTTTTCTAGTTTGTGTCAAAACCACGTGCCACATTCAAGGTACTTGAGGCATTCATACATAAACAAATTTGTCAAAAATAGGCCTAAATATCCAAAATAGAATTATTTTTTAGAGGTTTTTTATAATTATCATGCTAAGAATCATTTAAATGACCAAATACATAATGTAGAATCCACTCCTTAAATAGTTAGTCGCCCTAATGACGTATTTCCCTAAGTTCAAGGATAATTAAAATTAGGGGCGACATAAAAATAAGAAAAGATCACCAATGGCATCCGACACACATAAAGATCTCTTTTCAAGTTACTTTTATATGTAAAATATAAAATAAACTCAATGTTCAGAAATTATGTTTCTATTAATTTATATTATCCCTTTATTTGTAAAAATGAGTAATAGGTAATAGTTTCATTACCAATACTGAAATTGAACAATGGCAATGTAGCCAAAATTTTAAGCTTGAAAAATACACCTGCATAAATTTTAACAATACAGTAGAAAGGTTTATCCGTGCATATACTATGTAAGAATTTATGCCTACTTCAGAGCTGCATTTGCATTACATACAAAGCCGTTTAGTGTATTTTTTGTATTAAATATTCTATAATAATAAGTATATTTTGTAATATTAACGAAAAACGTCAATTATTATTATCCGTGCTTTTCAATTATTCGTGGAAAGCTTGGTCCCAGTCAGCCCGGATAATCGAGGTTCTACTGTACATCCAATTAAATTAAAATTCCATAATAGTCTAAGAGCCCAGAGCCGCCCGACTTAGGTCATTTTAGCAAAGCTGAGGTTTTCAGAAAAAATTTGTGATACATAGATAAAAAGCGTATGCGAAATTTCCAATTTGAAAGCGGGGCCGTTTCAGAGATAACGATAAAAATAATTCTTATGTGAGTGGGAGCGCGAGGGTATTATGCATCCATATGAAGTGGGATGAGTGCATCAACCATATGATCGGTAACACTATAATTGATGCTCTCGTTCCCACTTCATATGCATACATAATACCCTCGCGCTCCCACTCACACAAGAACTATTTTTATCATTATCTCTGAAACGGCCCTGCTTTCAATTTGGAAATTTAGCATACGCTTTTAATCTATGTATCACATATTTTTTCTGAAAATCTCTGCTTTGCTAAAATGACGTAGGTCTGGCGGCTCTGGGCTCTTGGACTATAAGTTTCTTCAGCAAACCTAGACTAACTAGCAAACTAACCTTCACAAACAAACTTGATTTACTACATCTCATATTCAATTGTAACTTACAAGCCGTGCTTTGTAAAAACTTGAATATCATTCTCTCTTATTCCCAAACCACAAATGTGTTTTTTTACTAGTTTTGAATAGTGTATTTGAAGTTTTAAACCTAATTTAAAATTCACCAAAATAATTAAGCTCATTCGTGGTTCTGACATGACAGATAATTGCAATCCTAACTTCCAGCTGCGCACTTAGGTAAAACTTGCAAATTTTGCACATTTGTGGTTTTAGCATAAGGGTGACGATATGCTTTCAATGAAAATACAGTAGAGCGTCGATTTTTTTTGAAAATCCGGATAAGGTCCGGTCACAATTGATCCGGATTATCGACGCTCTACTGTATATTGAAATTCCAATAGTCAGTATCGGCAACCCTCAAAACCAATAAAATTGTATTTAAATAAAATCGCAAATAAATAAACAAGTAAAGAAAATTTTATATATTTTTGTACCACAATATAATTATACTATGTATATGTACATACAGAAAATTCAACGGCATCAGTTTTAGATAAAATGTTTTATATAAATCATTTACACATTAACATCTTTACAAATATCTCTTTGGCTAATTGAATTTATTATCTATCGTTTTAATTTTATTATCGATTTTCTATCTATTAATTTTTAGATTCAAGTAAACTGAGCAAATAATTATAAAGTCTTACGATATTATTGTAAAAATGTATAACCGAGTATTTAAAATTTGGCACCTCTTAAATATCTAAGTTCGTTGATATTTTAATGTAGAAAAACAATTACTGAAGTGAAAATTTTAAATTACTGGACGTTTTCACATACCTTAAATAATCAATAAACTACCTATAATTTTAGACTATAAAAATAATATGTATTTAAAATTATAAACTATAAAATTTACTGCTTTTTAACATTAATAATACTTTTCGTTTAATTATTTTAATAAAATATAATAAGAAAATATATATAAATTTAAAATAGTATTAGTAAAAGTTAATACAATTTTATTTCTATGTAAAATAAAAAAATTGCAATACCGTGTAATTGGCAGTCAAACCGAACAAGATATGGCTCTTTTTTTTTGGTTAATAGTTTTGGTATTTAATTCCAATACCAAAATTATTTTTTTTTCTTTCCACTAGAGTGGTTATTACCAATTGATTCGTTGCGAGCATGTGGAATACTACCGTTTGAAATTTTATTCTGCATACGTGGAACGGTAGCACGTTGATCGTCCATTCTCCCAGATTGAAATCTCATAATAAGTGAGAAAAAATCTTCATCTGGTACTGTAGCTCCACTTTTACGTGAATTATTATCTGGTAATGTAAGCGGAGGATCTAATTCAGCATCTACTACAGCTGGTGGTAATGGAGAACGTTGATCTTCCAAACGTGAATCTTGACAACGAACTAATTGATCCAAAAACGAATCATCAGGAATGTTATTGCGGTTCGTGTCTGCAATTCTTTGTAAAGTATTTGGCTGCAAACCTACAAATTAAAAATCAATTAAAAATTACTTTGAATTTAAAAGAAATAGAATAATTGTTTTTTTTTGCAATTAAAATTACCTGGTAAATGGGGCAAAGCAACTCTTTGTTCGTCCATACGTTTGCTTTGCATTCCTGCAATCATATCTATTAAGTCATCGGCACCATCTCGAGGAAGATTAGATACATTTTTATTTTCTTTATTTGCAATAGTCAAAGTGCATCTTTGATCGTCCATTCGCTTTGATTGGAAACGTGACAATAAATCAAAAAATGAATCTTCATCCTCATTTTTCACAGGAGATGGTCCTCTTGCAACTGCAGGAGGATTTTGCAATGTTAATCCAGGACGAGGTTTACCATCTGGTGTCATCTAGTGATTAAATTTTAATTGTAAGAATTCTTACTTCTAATATGAAATTAACAAGCTATTTACAATTTTGCAAAACATGCATCTCAACATTGAATAATGTAGGCAAAGAATAAAAATATTTCACAATTAAAAACCAAGCAGCAAACATTACATGAATTTTAGGCATTCTGTACAGGGTGAGCCAATTTCGATAGTTCTTATGGGAAACTCAGTAACTGTAAGAGAGTATAGAACTCCTCGTTCTCTTTTTTCGAGAAAATCTCAATGGCCAAAACCAGAATTCGCTATCTTTTTTGTTTTCGAGTTATAATTCAAAAAAAAAGTTCGAATTTTCGACTTTTTGATAAATCGATGAAAATCTGACAGAACAGCTTCCATAAGAATGAACGTCGTACAGAGTACAGATAACGTATGGTGCTGAAATTTGGACATAATATTATTTGAACATTTTTCAATAATACAGAGTACCTAATTAGAGGTAAAAAGCATTTATAGTTAATGAACAAATAAATAAAGAAAACAGGTCTACCGAACCATTACGATACAGGCAGATCTGTTTTATTTATTTATTTGTTCATTAACTATAAATGCTTTTTACCTCTAATTACTCTGTATTATTGAAAAATGTTCAAATAATATTATGTACAAATTTCAGCACCATACGTTATCTGTACTCTGTTTCTAATCGACGTTCATTCTTATGGCCAAATAACATTGGTATTTACCACCTTAAGTGCCAAAATTGACAAAATGAGTTTTTTACATATTCTTCTAGTTCAACATAAGCTCCTTCAACTGATGAAACGTGTATTCGTAAAAAATTTACTTTTCATGTTATTTATATTTAAAAGATCCGTAAACGCCAAATTTTCATTATTTTCATTCAATTCACACACTTAACCGCCATTCGTGTCACTTATGCATTGGATGTTACCAAATTTTCATTAATGTATGTTCCACATTTAAATGCACATTAAAATTATTTGAAAACGCGTTTTTATCAATGCGGTGTTATAGTAGTTTACTTTATAATAAAAATAATTGTTATTGATCAAAAAATTATAAATTACAAACAGATTACGCTTGTCAAAACTGCTTATTGATAGCTCTTTCGCATTACGAATAAATCAGTTTTTTGTGCCTACTGTAAAATTATTAATTGTCGATTACGCTGTTGTTAGATTTCCATCGAAATATCAATATCTCGGTTGTTTTTCTATTTTGTGCTAAATTATCTCTGGTTTTTTACAATCATTATAACCTATCCTTCAAATATTGTTTAGTCTGACCGATTTAAGTAAGATTAATTAAATATGCTTCTAGTCCTGAAGAAGCTTACAATAAAGTTAAGCGAAACGTCGACAAATACGACAATAATTTTACTTAGTCTTGTCCAAATCCCCAAAAATATCTTCATTGAAAGTTATTATTATATTTAATTTTTCGGTCTTCTAACGAGATATTGTGTTCAGTACAAATAAAAATCTTTTTTATTTCTAAGCTTTCTAGGTGGTCCATTGGTTGGTCCTTTCTGACAAACGTGTAATATGTTGAGATTATGCTACTGGACTTCGTGGCTTTCTTCCAGTAAATGATCTGCAAAATTGGATTTTCCTATGTTCTTTAGTCTCCATTGGGCTGCGTGTTCTTTGAATCCAGTTTTAAAGTTACGTCCAGATTGACCAATGTATCTTTTCGTGCAGCTGTTGCAACTTAGCTCGTATATACCGCTTTTTAGGTTTTTTTCTATAGGGTCCTTTAATTTAGAACCCTTTACTTTTGTAGGAAATGGTTATGTTTAAGTTTATTGCCTACTTTTTCTGATATATTGCCATAATATGGTAAGGGTAGGTAGGTTGTACTGTTCCTGTTGTTGGCTTGTAGTGCGGTCTCATTTTTTATGGCTTTCTGAGTGAGTCGATAAATTCACTAGGGTAGCCGTTGTTGTTTGCAATACTTTTTATGTTTAGTTCCCGTTTCTGGTTGTTTTCCTCCATTGAGGGTGTTAACAAGATGCTGAATCATTGATCTGTAACCAGCTATTTTATGGATCCACAGATGATCTGAGTTAAAGGGGATAGTGGTGTCCGCATAGGTAGGTTTTCTATATACACTGAAGGCGTGACTGCTCTGCGCCCTACTCACGCTAAGATTTAGGAAGTTAAGTGTTTTTTCCTTTTCTGTTTCCATTGTGAAGAAGCAACTGTCTTGCTGTGCCACTCCACAAGCATATGATGTCATCCACGTATCTCTATACCAATATAAAATATATTTGCCATAGCATTCTTTATGTTTTCTTGGAGTAGTTTTTTCTCTAAGACATTCATGAAGAAGTCTGCAAAAAGGGGGGATAGCGTATTTCCCATGGCAAGGCCTTCTTTCTGAGTGTAATAGTTCTTTTATACAAGAAGTAATTCTGACTAGAGATGGTTTTGACTATGTTGTATAATTCTAGTTTGCCATTGGTGTAAGTTTTTTGGACAAGTTGGACACATCAAAGGACACTAGTCGAGCATTTTTACGTGTTTTATTTTTTCAAATATACTATTACTTATTCATAATCAGAGCTCAGAAGTTATAGTACTAAAAAAGTAAACTTTTAACGCTTTAATATGCACTTTAAAACACCAAAATTAGCACTATAAATAGCACTAAAAAATTAAAAATATGCAAAATAAAATTGTCAACCAATTTTTTTATTTGTTTTATAAACGAAGTTTTAGATTTCTTTTTAATTTAATAAGTTTTATATTTTTCATAGAATACATTTCATAAAATATGCTGATAAGTATTTATGAACTATGTAGGTACGTACGTACGAACTATGAACTAAATTGGTCAATAAGATCAACGATAACAACTGAATATGTATTATTTGAAAATCATAATATCAAAATACAAGTTTGTTTTTGTTCGCTCGTTTGTAAGCGGCCATTTGGTGCAAAAACTTTTTTTTTAATAATATATTGTTTATTTTTTTATTAAATAAAAATGTCTATAAATAGCATTTAAAACTCGAAAATAGCACAAATATGCAAAAAAAAATAGCATTGTATAATTTTGTATACAACATCAGGGAAGTCTGAAACAAATTTGTATCATAATTTGAATGTTCTACGACTTTCCAGAAAATATATGCATTTGCTAAAACTCCCGAGCCCTGTTCATAATATTCGTGAACCAAATTTTGATTAGAATAGATAATAAAATATACTCTTCACTGTTATTCAGCTGACTAGTTTTACACACTTGCCGTGTACATCTTCAGGGCAAGCTATTGTCAGAAATCAAAAAGTATAGTATTCGGCATCATACAACTTCAATCTCATCAGAAATTAAAAAACACTGAATTACAAACATATATCAATAAATTAACAAAACAAAATAACCAAAGACAAAAAACAATTTATTACAAACAAAATTCTCATCCAAAAAATTGATTAACTAACAAAGGATTTCAGGTAGAGTGGTAGTGTCAGGTGACACAGCAGATTTTTGTTGTTTGATTTAATCCACTCTACCTGAAATCCTTTGTTAGTTAAACAATTTATTATTTGCGTTAACTTTTTTGATTTTTAACAGTAGCCTATCCTGCATAAAGCATGATGCTCATAGCAAGTACGAAACTAATGGAATGAATACAAAATTCCTCTAGAAGAGTGTATTTTATTACCTAATTAACCAACAGTTTGTTACAATACGTAACAAATTTTGAAATTGTTTATAAAACATGCATAAAAAATTTTAATATTAAACTTAAACAAAAACAAACTCTTCACTTTCATTTCTATAACAAAAGCACATAGATTTTGTAAGTGGCATGCAAAAAAAAATTCTTCAACCATTTGTCAATATCTTGTTGTTGGTTAGTGTCCACGGAAAAACACATTGTTTACTTCTGCCATATCACAATAAATTACGACACAAAAAGTATGTCAATTTTTTAAAAATAATATTTACATTTTGAAAATTAATGTAAATCGATTCACTTACTAGGAAAGCAATATACCTACAGTATGTCCCAAACAAATTTGTAATGACAATAAAATTGTATTAATAAATAAATTGTTAGGTGTCAAGTATTCCTGCAACACATACATTATATTATTAAGACAATCCCACACTTTTCAAAACCATTGTAGAAAAAATGCGTCTTACTTATTTTGAAAAATATTTTACAGTATGGAATCCTAGTATCCTAATAGATGAATATTTTTGAAACATTCTGTACGTATATACACACACAACATAAAGCACCACTACCTTAATAAGACTGAGTTGTTCCATGCTTTCACGTCTCACCCTTTGAATCCTTTGATTAGAAGAAGAGTGATCTGTAGAACCAGATGACACTGGACTTGTTGTACTTGATAAATCGGAGTGTTCTTTATTTTCTAAATTGTCAGAAATATTCATAATTTTTTGTAAATCGACAACGTTGACTCGAGCAGTTGCTTCACCAACTGGATCACCTAACTGAAAATAAAGATTTACATAATTGATTGGTTTTAGTATCACAGAATTAGTTTTTGATTTAAAAATCTCACCTCTTCACTAATTTCCAAATGCTTATTAGCAAAATACAGAGCTTTTTCGTGGTTACTCAAAGCAGCATAAGCATTCCCTAATGACCAACAAGCACGACCTTCTCCAACACGATCTAACAAGTGCTGAGCAATTAATAAATGGCGTAAGTGGTATTCTATGGCTGTTTCGTATTCACGTAAAAGAGTGTAAGTGTTTCCTAAACTGTAACAAGCTTGCGCTTCAACTGCGTGGTCATTTAATTCTTGAGCCAAAGCTAACGTTCGCCTTGCAACAAAAATTATCATCAAAAATAAGGCGTGGTATATATTAGCGCTGTTTAACACAATTTATTTGTTTATCAAAAATGTTAACAAATCACATCACGAATTTCATTTAGTATGTTATCAAATTTTCAAGTTCAATTAATGTTTATTATTCACCACAACAAATGTGCTGTTAAATAATAAAGTTTTAAATAACACTAACTTTTTTTCATAATAACAAATGAATTCACTTACTTATAATGACGAGCGGCATCTTCAAATTGACCGAGAAATATATGAGAATTTCCTAAATTACTATGAGCTCTTCTTTCGGCAGCTTTATCACCAAATTGTCTAGCAATAGACAATCTTTCTTCGTGATAGCGTATCGCTTGAGCAAAATCGCCCAAGAGATAATGTGTGTTACCTAGATTTCCGCAAGCTCTTCCTTGTGCTGCTACATCTTGCAATTCACGCATCAATGATAAGTTGTCTCTAAAACGTAATTAGATTAATCAATACATAATCTTTAGTTTTTAATAAGTTCACCGTTTTTAAGAATTATTTAATAACAAGTAAAGCATAAAAAGTTATAGTTTGATTAACAAGTTTGTGTATCCTTGACAGGAAATTAAAATATTACAAAAGACTTTAAAGGAGCAAGATTGTCATTCCAAAGCACCTGTAGACTATTTAAAAAGAATGAAAGCCACCAAATTAGAGTTGATCATAAAATTGTAAATGCTAATGATTATAAATAAATGAAATAAAAACAAAACCATTAACGAATTTGTGATCAACTTTTAACTGAGTTAAAATCGAGTTATGCCAAGTGCTTAAGTTCTCAAAGCAATTAATTTCACAAAGGTGTAATAAGTAACTTTAAATCGCTAACAAAAATAGTAATTTCTTGAAGTTATTTGTAAATGCACAAAAATGCTAACACCAATGTTTTATTTGAACAAATAAAATAAAAACATCAAACTTACTCGTAATAACTGACGGCTTGTTGAAGACAACTTTTAACGTCATTTGGAAATTCCCCTGGTTCTTTATTCCCCAAACGACTTATGTGTTTACCTTTTGCATGATAAACATTACCTAAATTATAAAGTGCTCGACCTTCGCTTTGTCTATCGCTTAATTCTTGAGACAAATCCAAATGTCTCTTACAACATAACACGGCTTCATCAAATCTTCCCATTACTTTTAACGTATTTCCCAAGTTACCCGAAGATTTAGCCTCGCCCAGTTTATCGCCCATAGTTCTAAATTTAAATGAATAAAAGTAAGCAATGTTCAAAATGTACTTTCAAACTTACCTTGCCAAGGTAAGATCGTGCTTATGGTATTGCATAGCTTTGCCATAATCACCAAGATAAAAGTAAGCGTTGCCTAATTGGCTGTAAATGGCACTAAGCGTTCGGAGATCATCTGTACCGGCTTGAATTGCTGCTTGGAAAAATGCAACGCCCGCTCTACAGTCTCCCGATTTACAGAGGCGTTCCCCTTCTAATGCTAATTCCAAACACATATTACTGGAACCATCATACACCTAAAATATTTTTTCTAACTCTTTACTAACATCAGTTTACGTCTTGATACTCAAAATACTTTTAAAACTCAATTATACTGAGGTTCAAATAATGTAATTGTTCCTATTATTTATAATAGCTACCTGTGAATCCGTCGTTAAATTTTCTGCACTAGCACTCAACGACATTTTTTAAAAAACCGATAGAAAACACGAAAGGAAATGTAAACAACAGTTGCATGTAAAACTTAATTTATAAATGATTCATATATTAAAAGTATATAAATAAATAAACACATTTATCGCGTCATGGTTAAAACCTTTCTCTATTTGTGTTTACGAATAGGCCTGGCATTACCGGTACATCATAAAACTATCTATGTGAATTTCATAGTTAAACTACCTATGACCGATGTAGTATACACTGCATTCACGTAGAAAGTCGTCAAGTCAGCCGTACATAATTATTATACAGTGCCGTAACTAGAATCCAAATTACCCTGTGCTAGATATTAAATTTGGGCCCCCTGTTCGGTATACCAATAAGCTTACTTTTTTATTTGCAGCTTTTTCGAATTTTTAATTAAATGCTTGTATTTAATATTAAATAATTTTCAACTTATTTCGAATGCACTCCACCCTCCACATGCCCTTCTCAGGTGTCTGGGTCCTGTGCGATTACACCTGCCTAGTTACGGCACTGCAGGCCCGTAGCCGAAAGGTTCAGGAAAAACAATTTCTTGAAAGTGAAAATTTTGAATTTCGAAAATAAAATAGGTACTTATTATATTTTAAAGTTGGAAAATAGTACATTATGCACCAAGGGAATAAAGTGATCCTTTTATGTCTTGAGGGCCAATTCACCCCCGGTGAATTTGCGATGAGAACACGTATGCAAAAATTCAGATCGATCGTGCGCGGAATCTCGTTACGCATAGGCCCATAGGCCACCTATGGGTTTCCGCACAAAAATTTTGTATTTTATTGATTAAGTTGTACCCCCTCTCCCTTCCCCCCCCCCCCAAAAATCGGCATGCGACAGGAAAACCAGAATCATTCCATTTGATAAAAATTTCATTGGAATTTTGTAGCTACATTTTGTATTACAATAATACTCTCAAAAATTTCTAACCTTTAAACCCTGTTGATCTTAAAAACTCAAATTTTCCCGCCTGCGGCGCTCTTGGGGGCTTTGCCCAACTCCACGTCTTTGTTTACAACATTACAAATTATCAGAAGGGAAGCCACTAAAACTTTTACTTTTTACGAGTGCCCCCCCCCCCAAAATAAAATCCTGGCTACGGGCCTGCGGCACTGTAATAGTTATACCATGCCTACTAGTAGTAACAAAAGGTGATTGGAGCGTTAACCAGAGCCGAATCAAATAAATTATGTCCTAGACAAATTTTTTGTTTTGACCAGTGACGTAGTCAGCAGTGTTTCGTGTGTTCCGGGAAGACGGGCCCGGGTCCAGCGGGACCCGGGCTAAGTTTGTAAGATTACCCACAAAGATGGTGAAAAAAAATGTTAGTAAAAGCCCGGCCCAAAGTGGTTTAGGGTTGATTTGGTGCGGGAGGGAGGACGAAGAATGGTATTATTGCGATTACCGCAATACAATACAATACAAAAGTTGTAAATCATGCAAAAATCTACCGCTTTTGTAGAAGTCACTTTTTAACATAACCTGAAGCTTTTTGAGAAAAATGCGAGATATCATTTTTTTTCGTTTTTAATTTTTCATTTCCTCACAAATAATTTAATTTTGATGAAACTTGGTAAAAGTATACCTTTCTGTGTCTTAAATAACCACAAGTATTTTTTGATAAAAAAATTAAGAAGTTTCCGAGATATTAATTTTTACCTGTCCGAACCACTTTTTTTTCAAAGCAAAATTCTACTTAGGAAAATCATCCTGCATAGTTCTGCTGGTCTAATTTTTTCGTTTTGGCATATACATTTTGGTAAAATAAAAAAAATATATAGGATTAGTTCGTAACATGTGAAATTATTATAATAAAATATCTAAATGATGTACATGTTGGAATCAATGTAGGTATAATATTTTATTTTTATAAATGTCAAAGCGATTTGACTTTGCTAGCTCTTTTATAATAATTATTATACAAGGTTTATCTGATGAGTTCCGAAAAAAGAAACACGGTTGCTCGAACAATAGTGTCATAAACTATCATTCATTGTATTTTATAATAATTACGTAAGTTAAAATACAATTTTATTCAATTTTTGCAGTTTAATATAACATGTACATCATTTAGATATTTTATTATAAAAAAAAATCTATAGTCACAATTCAAAAACATGCTCAAAAATGCAAAAATAACAAAAAATTGCTTTTGCAACAATACATTTTTTAATAATTTTTATAATCTGTTTGGAATATTAAAAAAATTTAAAAACGAAATGGGAAAGGCGCTTTACCTAACATATCCAGAAGATTTTTCGGATACACTTTGTCAACAACTAATTTCTTTCCATTTACGAATTAACAGACTTTATATTAATTTAAAAGTTTTCTTCTTTTTGTAGTTTTAGCGAAATTATTACTGCTTGTAATATATTTATAATCATTCCTGTTTCTGTAGCCAGAGCCGTCGTGTGTCGAGGGTGCACGGAGTGCGTAGCACCCGCGCGGCATCCTACTAAGGGTGGCAAAAATAAAAATAATTTACATTAATGATTTTTATTTTGTACAAATTAACAGTTATCAAAGAATTGAAATCAGAATTTTACAATTAAATTTACAGATACCCTTGGTTTGGCCCTGTTTGTAGCCTCTGCTAAAAGGTAATTTTCTAAACTAAAATTAATAAAAGAGCGGCCAAACCAGTTTTAGCAATAGTTTCTATTGAAAATGACGTTGCTCGCACTTTATATATTGCGATATAATTATCAAAATTTTTATTCCTGTTTATCGTTATCAAATTTAAAGCGATAAATTATTAAATAATCATAATCTAAAGGTCCTGTAATTCAATCCCTGGTTTTCGTGTGCCAGATTAATGTAATATAATTATCAAAATTTATATTATCCCTGGTTTCGGCACCAATTTAATGCGAAGTTCTTAAGCGTAAAAAGTTTCGTTGTATAAAAAAAACTTAAATAGTTACCTTTTGAACACCCGTCACTTGTTGTAAAGCTTGCGATTCTTTTAATTATTTTATGTTGAAAAATTAAGCAAGTTATTTAAATCAAATGTAATTTAATCAGTTATAAAACGAAATTTCACAATATTACAGAAAGGCACAGTTTGATCAAGTTGTAATTTATAAAATTTATAATAGTTAACTGAGATGTTTTTAATCTTAAGCCGCATGACATCGGCTCACCAAATAAGTCAAATACACCGAATCTGGAAATTTAATCTTATTTATTCGAGTAATTGTTTCAACTTCTAGATAAAGTTCCAAATTTAATGGCAAAAATATAATACAAATATCAAATAATCAATTTTATCGTGGTGTCACTGATCGAAAATTAATCGTTTTTTGCTTTTAAAATGTTCTCACCCTATTTGTTTGGAGTTTTCTTTGAATTTATTGTTGCTTGTTTCTTTATTTCTTGGTTTCTTAATTTTCTTTTTATGTTTTCACCTGCTGTGGTGAATAAATTTAGTATTCTTCTTCTTCTTGTATCAATTAATAATTTGCACAAAACACTCTTACTCTGAGTTTGTAATCTCAGGTAAGTAATTATTATAATCATATAATTTATCAATTAATTAATTAAATTTATAATTTTATTTTAAACTTGTGACTCTGGGCTTTTAATTTCGAAACTTCTCGAAACAAAGGCCTTGCCCAGAATGAGTTACTTTTAAAAATTTACTCTCCCTCCTTCATTTTTGTTAGTTAGCAAATTTTTAACGTTTGAAGTTGTAGTGGTGGAATTTGTAGATTCGGCGCATTATTAATTTACATAGGGTTAACACTTTTCACTAATATTATTTTAAAATACTTGATTAAAATAATTAACAAATTTGAGTGCCAATCGGTTTCTTTGATAAATTTGGCGTTTGTCTTTTCATTTAAAGTTCGTGGACCAAAAACATCTTTTTTGTTTTTAAAATGCTGAAAAATTGTAATACAAGCTCTCAACTGTGCTCTTCTTTCTTAATAAAATCAAAAATATGTGAAACCGAATTAATTATCATCATAAAAATTAACCAAAGAATAATCTCAAGTTCTTACAACAAAATTTTAATTAAAAAGGGTTTAAACTTAATTCCTGTTTTAATGATTAATCATAATTAAGAGATCTGGGTTAAAATGAAACATGACAATATAGGAAATATCGTGACAACTTTTGCGAAATCTAAATGAAGGTAGAAAATCTTTTTCTAGTCCCATGTCATGATGATTTTATATATAATAAGTTCAAACTATAAAACTATTAGGTTCAGTTTTTCAGTTTCAGGTTAAACCAAAAAAGTTGGGTTAACCAATGATATTGCATAAAAAACAGCTTTTGAACGTATTTCATTGGTTAACCCACATTTTTTGGTTTAACTTGCAACCGAACAACTGGGCCTTAATAACAAGCTAATAAAACATTCAATATAAATCATTGCTAGCTTTCATACACGCAAGTGTACTTCGTCAGACAGTCGTTTATTGATAACAAAAGTACATAGCAACCGAATTTAAACTATTACCATTCGGATTGGCCTACTGTGCAAGAAAAACTTTCTTGTGCAATAAGTCAGCAAAGCAAGGAAAACCCTATTGCAAAATAATAGGGAAGAACTTGATTCTAATAGTTGGCTATATTAGTAAAGAGGTGTAGATGTTGCTCAATCCTTCGATATCCGTTTTACGATTCATGGCGTTTTTTTCCCTTTTTATGTTAATAATTTCGTGTAGCAAACGGTCCTTGTAGTTGGTGACGGATTTTATAATTTCAGCGTTCCTAATATCTGCAACATGTCCATCAATTAGAATATGTCTAGCTACGGCAGTGGACTCAGGGGGCTTATTCTGTAACTTTTGAGATATCTCTTTTCGGTGCACTGTCTCGTTTGATGCACTTGTGCATTGTCTCTTTCAAAAAGAGACAGTACCTCTATAGATTAACGTAACTCTATGGGAGAAACATAACCTCCCAAGTAAGATCATTTGACGTTTTTATTTAAGAGTGAGGTTAAATTAAAAGGAAGAGGTTAAAGTTACGGCAAAGGTAACTTTAGGAAGTGGTTAACAGTCACAGAATAGAATATAAAAACCTACTTTTTTCCGGCAAACTTAACTTTTAGGAAGTGGTCAAGTTACGAGACGCAGATTTGAAATTTAATAAATTATGATTTATTTTAATTTATTTACATTAATTTTTGTAAATTAATTGCACAATTCTATATTATGTACAGTGACTAACAAAAATATTCGGACACTCCTATGTTCCCAATGTAAATTGAACATTTTGAAGCCGTTTTTTGTCATATAAAAATCAGTTTTACAAAATAACTTTTTAGATATTTTTTGTTGAAAATTTTATTGCCTTTAATTTTGTTTTTATACATTTTTTTAGTTTGTCTTGCCATTTCTGATTGATGGCGACTTAAACATGACTCTGTAAAATACAAAAATTATTGTCGTCTATATCTCGGAAACGGTGCAACGAAATAAAAAACTGAATAGACATGTTTTTCTTATAAATTTTATTCTCTACATTTTTGTTTATATACATTTTTCTAATTTATCAAACCGTTTCCAAGATAATAGATGACAATATTTTTTGCATTTTACAGAGTCTTGTTTAAGTCGATGTCAGTCAGAAACGGCGCGACAAAATAGAAAAATGTATATAAAAAAAATTTAAGGCAATGGAATTTTCAACAAAAAATGTCCAGAAAGTTTTGCTCTAAAATTAATTTCTATATGACAAAAAATTGCTTCGAAATATTCAATTTACATTGGTAACATAGGAGTGTTCGAATATTTTTGTTAGTCACTGTAACTAATTCTGTAATCCAGAGTTTTGTTTTTTCCGTTCAAAAATTAAACATATATTTTTAAATTTTAAAAAATTTTATAAGTAAATAAATTTAAAATTTTTTGTGCTTTCTTGTTGTGTTTTTAACTATAGGTATTAGGATGTTTTATTATTTACGAAAAAATATATAAATTCTCATGCAAAAAATACTGTAACTTCAAAATTTTTAGAGAAAGCATACATAATTATTATGAAAATGTTGATCAAGTATGATTATAAATTAAATTATTTATTTACGTATATTTTAATTCATTTAAATTGTGAAGTTATAATAAAAATCGACTTAAAAAATATACAAATTAAATTAATTAATTTATTTATCAAAAAGATATAAATTTTCATATTTTATTTTTATTAATAAGTTAATAAAAGAAATTTGGACTTATCAATTAAATAAAAATTTTTAAGTTTGTAATGATATAAATGTAATTTGTATCTTGCGCCAAACTGATCATCTTATTTTGCCGTCCAATATGTATGATTTAAGTCCGGTGTAGAAATTATGGGAGAAGAGACACCGCTGCAGATGGGAAGAAAGCGGAGGCGCGCGCAGGGGTAACGGTCGGTCCGCCATGAGAGGACGCTCTCTTACCACCCCGAGGATGAAGCCATACATGCGTTTTAGAAGCCAGTTAGATTTTTCTTGTATAAATGTATAAAATGTTAGTATTATCTGTTTTATCGTGGGTCAACGCATCGATGCTTAGGTAAATTATGTTTATAATTATTTTTATAATCGAAGGTACGAATTCTCGTGTTACTCGAATGAAATTATTATGATTGTTTAGAATGTGAGTTTTACAATTGCTGAGACCTCAAAGTAGGGCGCCCACAGGTGAGTCATATAGACGCATTTTCTACGGAAACGCCAATATGTGGAACCGCAAAAACTATGTATCTTACGACATCTATGACGTAATTGTAAAACTTGGAGTCAAACATCGTGCGAGCAATTGATGCTACACACTAGATTCGATCCTTTGAATGTGAGTGGAAGAGAGATTACTTGTTATGTGTAAAGATTCGATAGAATGCGGATACCATTCGACTCGATCTTGTTTTATATTTTTATGTCATGACAAAACTGTATACAAATAACATGTTATAAAGGTACTGTGTGAACAAAACAAATTAGGTATATTATTGAATCTGGTATAAACTTTACCCACATATGTGAGTTGACACATGATAAACAAATAACCACAATTTATTTACATGCTTACTGTCTGATGCAAACTACATCAAAATAGCAAAATGTTAAGTGTATTAAATTAATAATTATAATGTCAAACAGACAATAATCACAAAGTGTATGTTTACTACCTCATGGAACGCCCATGTAAGAAACATAAATAACAAATTATAATAATGTCGAACCGACAAATGTAACAAATATAATTATCAAACGATAAACCTTCTGAACCAGATTTATGTGTTTAATTGTGTCTTAGTTCGATCTTACTATTTCAGGACTCGCCAGCTACGTTCAGGTTAACTTTTGTGTACGAGAAGCATTACGAGATGGGGTTGTAGTATTTTCGGTCGGCACGCTGTGTGCACACGAGGGGTCCTATTACTAGACGATACGGTATTTTCGGGTTGATGGCCATCACACGTTGCGCTTAGGAGGTTAGGTTTAGATACACGGTGTAGGAAAATGGGGGGAGATTTGAATCGACGTTTTAATACTACAAGTTGAAAAAATATTATTTTTTGGCGCAAATTATTTTTTATAATATAAATTAAATTGATATTATTACTCAATCTTTTACAATAATCTGTATTTTAACCATTAAAATAACCTCAAAGGATGTAAAATAATGTAAAAATAGTGAACAAATTTGAAAAAAGTACTATCTCTTTCAAAAGAGAGACCTACGTAGGTGTCTCAAATTATCGCAGTAAAAGACCCATAAAAGAGATAGAACTTTTAGCGGAACTGTACTAAAAGTGCATTTTTAGTACAGTCAAAACCCTAGATTTGAAAAATGACAGTTCAAAAGAGAGATTGTAGTGTCAAATCAAGCCCCCACTACCAAAAGTGCACTGTCTCAAAGTTACAGAATACGTAAAAAACCAAAAGTGGTATCTCAAATCGACATCATAGAACTTGAAAATATAGAAAAAGAGATAGCGAGACTGCAAAAGAGATATCTCAAAAGTTACAGAATAAGCCCCCAGGTTTATTGCAATTAATGCTAGAAATATGTCCACTTATCCTTTTCTGTAGCCACTGGCTACTTTGACCAATGTAGACCAAATTGCATGCATTGCAAGGAATTCTATAGATGATGTCCGACTTCTTTCCTTTAGGTATGCTGTCTTTGAGATTGGTAAATAATTTACCCATGTTGTTGGTAGATTTAAACGTGACATTAATACATTAATATGATGTTTCTTGAAGCATCTCTTAATCTTGTCTGAAAGTCCTCTAATGTATGGCATAGTAGTAAAAATTCTAGGTTGTTTTTCGGTTGAGCTAAAATTATATAATCTGTTAGTACGGTCTTTTACAATTTTATTAACGATATATTTAGGAAATCCGTTTTTATGTAATGTCTCTTTTGCGAGGGTGATAGTTTCTTTCCTATAGTCGCCATGCGTTAGTTTAAGAGCCCTGTCCACTAAGCCAATTGCTGTTCCTAATATCACTTGGCTGCGGTGATGATAGGAATTGTAGTTGAGGTAACGACCCGACCAAGTAGCTTTCTGTGTCACCTTGTATTTTATAGCATTTCCATGGTGGATTAATTGAACATCTAAAAATGTTAATACATTGTTCAATTCTTCTTCAATTGTAAATTGGAGTCGTGGATGGAAATTGTTGAAATGTTGTGCTATTTGGTCTTTGTTTTCTATAGGGACTGCTGTGAAGATGTCGTCAACATAACGTTTGTAGAACGTATTTATATTTATATTTAGATTTTTTGTAATTGGATTTTTCTGTTCTAGTTTATTTTTTACCTACTTATTTAGATGTTTTTCTTCTTCAGTCGTTATATTATGATTGGATTTTATTTAATTTTGAATGTTTTATCATCATCATCAACATTTACACGTGCAAGACAGCGGTTCGTTACGTCACTCAAAGCTGATCTCGCCATCTCTTCCTACGGCGACCTACGGATCTTATTCCTCTGGGTTTGGGTTTGTATTGTATTGGTACAGTTTCTTTGGTATTCTGAAGTAATCCATTCTTTCCAGATGTTCCCTCCATACTGATCTGTATTCTTTTCTTCTTTCATTTAAACTGTATATGCTTAGCTCGTTCCTTATATCCGTATTTCTTTTTCTATCGATTTTTTGATAACCAGCCACTGCTCGTAGGAATCCCATTTCGGTGCTTTGTAATCTTTGCTCATTTTCTTTTGTAACTGTCAGTGGCGTATTATCCCACGGGTCCATGAAGCCCAGGCTTGTGGGGCAAAATTTCAGGGGCGCAAAATTTCGGGAGACGCAAAATTAAATTTCAGGAGTTGTAAAAATTATATACTTTTTATTTTCGTAATTAAAATTCTAAGTAGGTATCTTGTTTTAGAAATAAAAGAATTTTATTACATACATAATATGTGGACGGCTATTTATCTGCAGCGCTTTATTTTATTTTCCCGCTTGCAGTTTTTTTTACGAGAAAAGCTTTGTAGCTGGTAGCCTGCATATTCTATCTATATTGTAATAGATTTATTACTTCTAATGAAAATCTGTTTAACCCTTAATCGCTAACGTCAAATAATTGTCACACTATAACTACTGTGCGGTCTCAGTGACCGCGCTTTGTTTATTTCGTAAACCCACGTACAACTTAACTTTTGGTTGTTTTTTTTGCAACAGAGTCTTAATTGGTATTCTAGTAAGCCAGAAAAAATTAAAAAGTAATTAATTTTAAGATTTTATTAACATTTAATAACACAAAAAGAATTATCGGCATATAATAACACCTTTAATTCAAACTTGATGCGGTCTGGGAGACCTCACGATAGCGATTAAGGGTTAACCTTGATTAAAAAGTACAACTATGATCTCGATGACCAATTAGGAGGCGAGATAATTCAAGTCAAAGATCTACATAGGTCTTTCATCGAATGGATTGTTAGATTTTCTAAGACAATTAAAAGACGGGAAAATTTACAATATATTTGCTGATGTTTGTTGCAAAACAGTGACAAACTGTACGGGGGTGAAATCGTTTTCATTTTCAGCATTGAAAAGAGTGAAGGACTCCCACAGGTCAACATTATCCAATAAAAAATTGAACGCATTGGCTCTTATGTGCATCGAGAATGATGAATTAAATAGCATAAATTTTGACGACATCATGAATGTTTTCGCCAATGCGACATCACGAAAAAAACCGTTTCAAGCATATATTTTTTTTACGTATGCTCAATTACCTAATCATTAACCGTCTTAATTATTATTAAAAATTAGTTATATTTTCTATATAAATTTTTCTAATTTAAAAAAAGGGTCAACTGGAAAACCGAAGATAGGAAGATAGGGGCGCAAAATATTAAAGGCTTGTGGCGTCAAACTTGCTTAATACGCCTCTGGTAACTGTCCAAGTTTCGCTGCCGTATGTAATGCTTGGTATAGAAATTAGTTTTATAAAATAAAGTTCTCTTTATTGTTCCGTTGATATAATTAAATTTTTCAATTTTGTTGTTTATATCAGCTTCTTCGTATATAGATATTAAGCATCCTAGAAAATTGAAGGATTTTATTTGCTCTTTTGGCTGGTCATATAGAGCTATCTTTGATCTTACCGATTCTTGTCCTATAAACGCCATTACTTTTGTTTTGTTTTTCGTTAATTTGGTATTTTATTTTTTATGTATGTGTTCAACACATCTTAGGTTTTAATTAATAATAGATTAGGTAAATTTAAAATTTGGTAGTTTTTATTTTAATAAATTATTTTTGGGTTGGGTAGGATAGGGGGGCCCATAAAGGTTTTGGAACACAAGCCCGGAGCTGGATTCATACGCCACTGGTTCTGGCCTCTTGTAGCATATACAGTAGCGGTAAAAAAAGTGCTCACAAGGAGAGCCCCTCAAATGTAACTCTTAGATCGGGACAAGTTTTGGTAGTTTGGAAGAGCACTAAAATTAAGCAAAAACACCATATGGTTTTATTATAACCAACCATTTCTGATTCTGAGAAAAGAGAGCAGTTCAAAATTTTTTAAATGCACTACTATGGCTAGTTTATTTTAATGAAAATTCAAAAGACTTATAGGGATTTAACATTAACCAAACGCCACCACGTGACAGAAATTGTAACTACTTTAGCGAGTATACTAAAGTATTTTTAACGTGTATTGATACTTTTAACTTGAGTCTTTAACCTAGTCTTTTAACCTAATAAACGAAAAATCAAAACTTTTTACAGAACCACTATAAACAAAACATTCTGCTGAGGAATACTCGCTAAGGCAGACATATTGGAGCTGTCGCCAGTGTTATGTGAAACCATCAACATATGCAAGAACATTCCCAGGACTCCACCTGAAACTTGGGAACGTCACTATCAAAAACAACTTCTTTAGTTTTATGCTGATAATTGTAAAAACTATTTTGTGTATTAGGATAAGCATTTTTGATAATATAAAAAACCGTGTAAAACATAAGAATAGGAGATAGTACATAGTGTGTTAGTATAGTATGTTGTAGTACGTTTTTGTAGGCTAAAATCGCTACTTGGTATTACAATAAAGTGTTATAATCTAAATTTGATTTTTTTAAACAATTTTTGGGTGAACAACTTTAACTCCAGCGCCACCATCGGTAGTGTAAAATCCCTATAGCTTCGAAAATAATAAGTCCGCAGGTGAATTGGAAGAACCCTTTACCCCTTAACCTTTACCCTCAGCCCAAAAAAGGATCACTTTACTCCCTTGATGCATAATGTACCTACTATTTTTCAGATACTTTTTTGTCATCCTACACGGCATTTCTTTTATGCAATAAAAAACAAAAAGAGGGAAACTTTGACGTAATTTATTGTAACAAAGCTAAAATTTGAAAATTAAAAAATTTTAATTGTCGACTACAGAACCGCTCTATAAAGAGACATTACGTCGAGAGGGAAATCAATCAAAATATTTATAAATTTATTACAAAAATGTTTTTTTTATATTGGCAGTAACAAGATATAATTAAATAATAAAAAAATTGTAGATAAAATTGAAAGACTTTGTATCGATATTTGATAAGAAATTTGTTATAAATGATAATGCAAATGAAAAATTCAGTTGAGTTTAGTTAAATTGTGGTATTATAATATAAATTTATTATTATTTTTGAATCTTAATTAATTTAATTAAAATAACTTTCCAGTATAAGTTAAGTTAATAATAAATTATAATTGTATCGATAACCGCAGGTACATACGTGGCATCCGTGCGGTTTTTGCATGGACTGATTCATAGCAAGATTGATTGCCCCGACATGACATCCTGGAAAAAATACAATTATTTACCAACGAAAACTGCTCGTCGCAGTAATGAAATATTTTATTTCAGCAATTACAGAACTAACAAATGATACTGAATAAAAGTTATAATATCATGGAACTAACGTAATGAAGAAGTGTCCCATTAATATCATGTGCACCAACGCAAATAGCATTTCGGCCCAAGTAACATTTTGTGCTGAAAATCTTTGTCAGCAAATTTTAAGCTGACGTTTAGCAGTGTCAGCTTAAAATTCAGCTGTTTTTCAGCGTCAGCAAATTTTAACCTGACGCTTAGCTGCCTCCACTTATAATTCAGCTATTTTTCAGCTAAAGCAAATTAACTGAATTTTAAGCTGACGCTTAGCTGCCTCAGCTTAAAATTCAGCTATTTTTCAGCTAAAGCAAATTAACTGAATTTTAAGCTGACGCTTAGCTGCCTCAGCTTAAAATTCAGCTATTTTTCAGCTTAAGCAAATTAACTGAATTTTAAGCTGACGCTTAGCTGCCTCAGCTTAAAATTCAGCTATTTTTCAGCTTAACCAAATTAACTGAATTTCAAGCTGACGCTTAGCTGCCCCAGCTTAAAATTCAGCTATTTTTCAGCTATAGCAAATTAACTGAATTTTAAGCTGACGCTTAGCTGCCTCAGCTTAAAATTCAGCTATTTTTCAGCTTAAGCAAATTAACTGAATTTTAAGCTGACGTTTAGCTGCCTCAGCTTAAAATTCAGCTCTTTATCAGCTCAAGCAAATTAGGTGAATTTTCAGCTGACGCTTAGCTGCCTCAGCTTAAAATTCAGCTAATAATCAGCTGAATTGACTCAATTAAGTGTCAGTTTCAAATTCAGTTGTTTCATTTGATTAAAATCTCTAACCTAATATTTAACACGACTTAACTCGAAAAATTAACTTATCCCCCCCTCCATATAACAAAGTTTAAACATTAATTTTGAGGTCACAGGTAACGGAGAATTTTTCCACTTACGCAATCTGATTAGACATTCCATATTATATTATATTATGTAGTACTTATTAAACATTTGAAATGAATGGCCATTATGCTTTACAAGGCATTTTAAGTTTTTTGAAAAATAACAGTCGGAGGTAAAAATAATTAAATAATGCTTTTCAAAATGAAAAATTGAAAATGAAAAATAATATTTAAAAAATAATTATTATTTTATATTATAATTATTATTTTTTTTAAATATTTAGTTTTTTGAAAATTTTTTTTTCGATAAGTGATGGTCAAATACGGCACAATAAAACATATTTAAAAAAAAACAAAAAAGTTTCGTATAGCTTCACAGCCTAGAGAGTTAGGTGTTCAAGTTTCAAAGGAGGATCCACTGGTTCGAACCCCAGTCGAGGCGCGGCCGTAAAAAAAAATGTAAGTATAATTTAATAAATTTAAAAATTACCATTATATTCCAGATGGATTCTACTCGAAGAAATCGTTAACGATATAATATTGCAACTCTTATATTATAAGAAATGATAAATAAATATGCGTAATATTAAAAGGTATAATAATGATTAACACATAATTATATTAAATGTAATTTATGATTGTATAAAATAATTAATAAACAAAATTAAGAAAAAATAATATTAACTATAATTTTAAAATTTTGTAATTTAGTTATTTTATTTAAATTTATTTAAAAAAAATTTAATTCTTTTCGTTTAGTAACTCCATCAAGTAGAAGCTGATTTAGAACTGAATATCAGCTGATTCAGAAACTGAATTGCCACTGAATTGCTAATTTGGCGGCTGAAAACCAGCTGAAATTACTCTGCTTCAGCTGTTGAAAATGCTGAATTAGCTCATATTCAGCTCTGAATATCGGCTGATTCAGCTCTTAATATCAGCTGATTCAACTCTGAATATGAGCTGATTCAGCATGTTCACCAGCTGAAGCAGAGTAATTTCAGCTGGTTTTCAGCCGCCAAATTAGCAATTCAGCAGCAAATCACCTTCTGAATCAGCTGTTTTTCAGTAGCTGACTCAGCTCAATAGCTGAATTTTTAGCTGACACAGCGTGCTCGCAGATGATATTCAGCACAAAATGTTACTTGGGGGGTTTCAATGAATTTTCTATGAATTCTATCGCCTATGAACATTATTTATAATCGAAAGTACGAATTCTCGTGTAACTCGAATTAAATTTCTAGGATTCTAGGATGTCAGTGTAAAACTTGGGGTTTGCTAACGCGAGGGCTGAGATTTGAGGCTAAACACGATCTTTTGGTTCTGGTTGGAGATTTTCCACTTACACAGGGGATAATATGATGTTACTGTGACGACTGTGACGAGGGCCTAATAGTAGGAATGATTACTCCAATCAGAATGAAGCAAAACAACAATCAATGAGAGCAAAGTGCGCTAGCGAATTATGTTTTCAAATTACTGTTGTAAACCAAAAACTAATTTTTGCCTTACTTTCCGTGTAATTATAATAACAAAAATCGTTATTTCGAGTCACAAAAATAAAAATTTGGGCATAAAAAAGCTGAGATCAGCTGCAGTTGGTTTTCATCTCAACTCAGGGTCTTTAAAAAAACTCTGCAACTTCGTATCAATCAATCAGAGGAAGGCTTTTGATTTCTTCAGGCAGCAACATAATCGTGACTTGTTTTTAAATGTTGCCGAGAATTAAGTACTAAGCCCACAAACCTGACAAATTCGCTTTTAGATAATATACGAAATAAATTAAACCAAACAGGTCCAACAATTTAATATTTAAAGTCGCCATGACGTTAACCCAAAGCAAATATGTACACAAAACACAAACATGTAAAAACAAATTCCAACACGCTGCTCTCATTGGTTCTTGATTAGCTTCATTCTATTAGGCCTTCGTCTCTAATAAGTTTTTATTCGATGTAATTTAGAAAAACTTCTCTCGGCAGTTGCTGTAGTCACTGATAATATTAATCTTAACAGCAGAACAGCTATTGTGTTTACATAATTAATAAATTTGTAACTTCTGAAATTATACAATATAAGAATTAAAACCAAAACAAGTTAAATAAACGATTCTATATTTATTTTAAGCTTTCGAAAGCGTATGCTTTCATTTTCAAAATCTAACTTGTTTTGGTTTTAATTCTTATATTATATTTTGTTTACAGTTCATGGTTTTTGTATTAAATTAATTCCACACCTTTCACGTAAAAAAGGATAAAAAAATAGGGTTGATCTATTAGGTAAACAACAATAAAGTATGGAAAATATATTTGGAAAAAAGAACTTTTTCCAACTTTAAAATAGAATAAGTAAGTACCTATACCTATTTTATGCGATAAAAAATTTTTCAAATTTTTTTAAAATAATAAAAAAAATTTCCAATTTTTTTACCATCGGTTTTTGAAATATGATTTTTTCTACAAATGCTCATAACTTTGCGAAAGATGCACCAATCGGATCGGTTTTTTTTGTTGAAAAGTTTTGATTTTGAATGCTTTTTTAATAAAAAAACCTATGATTTTGATACAAATTATTGCGTTCATTGTTTATTTTTATTAGTTTAAAGGCAAAAAAAAGTTGTTTAAATTTTTGCCATAGCCGCTTTCACACTATACTAAAATTTACATATTTAAATTTAAATTTTTCTAAAATCATATGCTCTGACTCAATTTAACCATCAAAAATAATTTTTAATTTATCTATTTAGCAATCTTTAAAGTTTTTGAACAGTTGAAATTTTAATCGAAGATTTAATTTTAACACACCTTTCCTTTGTTAATAAAGCTATAAAATTTGTTATTTTCATACAATTTTGTCATGAGATAATGAGATTTGATGTAAATATGTAGAACGCAGCAATAATTATTGTGATGTCTCCGTGCTGTCTAAATATTTGAGATACCACACTGCTAAAGAGACTGTCGCCCTCGCCAAAGTTACAGAATACGCTCGTTTTACCGTTCCGTCAGCGATACAATAACCACATCGTTTAAAAATTTAAATTTGGTTAATTCAACTCACCTTTTGTGGTTATTATTAATTGTTATCTTAATTATTATTATTGAAAATGTTGAATACTTTGCTCTTAAAATATCTACAAAGAACTTCTAACAGATGTGGTATTAAAAATTCCTATGTATTTCAAAATTTTACATCTAAAAAATATTCGTCGTCTTACCGAAGCTTTCAACTTCAACAATCTAAGATAATCGGACCTTTTGGCTGGTGTTTGCTGGTTAGCTATGTTTACTTATAATTGTAAGCCTTACATCCTTTATTAGATTATTCCAGCTTCGACATTTGTTCTGGGAACTTGGCAAGTTCAACGTAAACGGTGGAAGGAATCTTTGCTATTGGATTTAAAAACAAGAACCAACACTAATCCGATACCATTACCTCACAGGTACTTATTAAAAGTACGGGCATATTATTTATATTACTACGATACTTTTATAATTTAGTTTAGAAGAAATCGAAGGTTTGGAATATTATCCTGTTCACGTAAGAGGACATTTTGTGCACGATGAAGAAATGTATTTGGGTCCACGATCTTTAATGGAACATGGAGATGCAGCTACTAGTAGTTCTTTAATTTCACATGGGCAAAGTCAGTCCAATGGATATTTAGTTATCACACCTTTCAAAACGACAGATGGGTTAGTACTTATAATGAGACTTATTAAATTTCGTTAATAAATTATTGTTTATTGTAGAAGAACAATTCTTATAAACAGAGGTTGGGTTTCAAATAAATTTAAAAATCCAAATACTCGTCTAAAGGGTCAAGTTAAAGGTGATATAGATGTCATTGGAATTATTCGTCTACACGAAAATAGGCCAGTGTTCATGCCTTCAAATCAACCAAAATCAAACTATTGGATGTTTAGGTAATGCTATATTTACGATTCATTCAATTTATTTAAACTGGATACAAACATTTTTAGGGATTTAAAGCAAATGGCACAAGTTAAGGGAACGGATCCAATCTTTTTAGATGCTACAGATGATTTTAATATTGAAGGGGGACCCATTGCAGGTCAAACTAGAATATCTTTACGAAATGAACATTTGTCGTATATATTTACGTGGTATAGTTTATGCGCTGTTACTAGTTATATGTGGTATAGTCAATTTCTTAGAAAAGTTAAACTTTAAATTTGTTATTGATTTTGTTTAATGATAGTTATTAAAAATAATAGACGTCTGATGTAATATTAATAAAAGACAGTCGAAAAATTTGTAATAATTTATTGAAAGTGAAAGTAATCGTTTTTCACTCGAAAGGAAATTCTTATTTGACCAAGTAATATAACGATCAAATTTCTCTTACTAACCGAAAGATGCTTGTGAGCACATTATCATGTAACATGATGCATATTTTATTTTCTAATCATGCCGCAATTCGGAGGTGAACATATAGGCAGACAGATTGATTACCTAAGTTATACTGCTTTATAAATAATTATAAAAATCAAATATTTACATTCAACTCTTAGCCTAAGCGTATACGAAGATGCAGGCAACACAGTTCAGTACAGGACAGGTTTTTGTAACCAATGTATTATCGTATATCAAGCGTATACAGTAAATTTGTGGTTACAAAAACTTGCGGGTTCGTATACGCTTAGGCTTATGGTTTTGCTATTTTCGCTGTGCGAAGTCAAAACGCATCACAAAGTAAAAAAATTTTGGAGTCTAGTGCAAATATTTTATTTTGATTATTAAAAATTTCAAGTTAAATCTTCAAGTTTGCTGGGTAAGTACATAGTGCAAATAAATATTTATCATAATCAAGAATGAGACGATATTGTACATTACATTAGGCATAACTTCCCTAATCCACCACTTGAAATTTTGTTTTCTATTTTTTATTAACAATTTAAATAAGGTAGTACTTACTAAATTACCCTAGGTCAGGACAATTTTTATTAAATATTCAAAATTAAAAAAGTTTTTAAAACTTCTAAAACAGATAAAATGCGAAAAAATACTCGATTCGCTTCTTTTTGTGTAATTCATGTACAATTCAAAATAATTTGTTCCTGATTTTACAATGTATCGTAATTCAAGTACATAACTATTAAAATGTATAAATTCTTAACTTAATGTAATGTAAAATCTTCGCTAGAAGCTTAAAAATATTGATTTTCAATGTTGTTAAATTAACTTGTTCAATTTATAATTTGTTTTACATTAAATAAAATAACTTGAATGTGGCTGAAAACATGATCTGTGTTATGTTGCAAATAAAATAATCTTACCTTGTTAATTAATTCTTAGTTTCATTTGTGCAGTAGACATAGTAGAACTTATTAATTTTAAATTTTTTGTAAAACTGCATTTATTTCGTAATATGTAAATTACTAACAAAAAATGTAACAAGATCATTTGAAAACTAAAGAAGTTTTACTTCAATATTAATTTTATAAAGATGACTGAGGGCACGTGATTTTATTTATGTTAATTATGTATGCAAAAAATACAGTATCTTTAATATAAAAGACGCAGGGTCACCACATTGCATTATTGGGCACATAGGATTATGTGGCAGTGTTTCACCTCACGCTAGCCCGATAATCCAGCTTTTACTGTAGAAAGTTTAAAAAATACTAGATTAATTACTTAATTACAGGAACATTACAAGGTTATATTATTCTCCCTTTGTCCACATAATAATAGTAGCAAGTGAATATTTAAATGGGAATTATACTATTTTTTTAATTTTATCAGGTAATCGAAATCGAATTCATTTTAAGTCGCGTATAACAATTGGCATATTTGGGTTAAATCGATGCGAAAACGGCGTATTCTTGTTTTCCGTCTTCTTTCTGATAGTTATACTGTTTTCGAAATATGACAAAGATAACCAAATGTCTTGCGTCAAATGTTACTGCAAGTCATACACTACTTAAAATGAATTCGACTATAACAAAAGTATTGAAAAATCCAGAAACATCTGAACACTCAAAATGAAAATTAGGAGTAATATTTTTATTGATTGTTTAATTTAATCTATAGTTTTTTGATAATAAATGTTGCATTCTATATTATTATAATTTCGTTTGCTACTATTATGGGACAGAGGGAGTAATTAAAAACTATTAATATTCAAAATTTGGTAATTCGTTTAAAAATGATAGATTATTATCTTCATTTAATTCAACACTCTCAGGCATAACATCTTGATTACATTTGCTATTAAAATCTTGCGGTATTAATAGTTCATTAAAAAGGTTTCCATCTTTTTGCAATTCAATCCACCTGTGAGTTATTTCTAATTTCAAACATTTCCTGAAAGCCATACAATGAATATGAGCAAGTTTCTCATATTTAACTCTAGAAAATCCTATTTTTGCTAAATTATACCTCCAAGACTTCATCAATTTTGCATTAGCACCAACATGATTAGAATCTGGAGTAATTATTATGAGTAAACCTTCAAATTTTAGCAATTTGTAAGCATTTGTACAACATAATTGTCTTTGTTGAGGACATGGCAAATATCCCAGAACTAAACTGAACACTATAATATCAAAGGTATTTATTGGTAACTCTAAAATTTCAGTTCTAGATTGAAATTGGTCGATATTATAGTCAACTAATTTTACATTCAAAAAGTCACAAACGTAAACATCTTCACTAGCTGGCGCAATGTCTATCGGTAAAATATCAAAACAATCAAAATTCTTAAAAGGATTATAACAACTTCCGACATCCAACAATTTTAAAACTTTACAATTAAAGCTATTAATTTCCATATTATTTGTATTAAGATTTATACGATTGGCAATGCCATATTCACGAGAACGTTGCTTTATTAAATCACCATTAAAAAAATATTGCATACAATAATTATGTACCCATTGAATTCTGCACTTAATCACTTCAGAACTATCATCATTACTGTTACATTCCCAATGTTGAACGGCAAGTTCTTTCATGCTAGCAGCATATTTTTGTAGTGCTTCGGTATTCGTACAATGATTCTTCCATGCATTTTCCGGACCCAATATGTTTGCTTGTTTTCTTAAATCTTGGTGAACGCCTTTAATAAAATCAGCTAGATGCTTATGTCCTGCTGTTGCCATTGTTGTAACTTAAACTCCACAGTATTTAAATTTTACACTTTCATGTATTTACTCTGGATTATTATAGGTTATGTCCAATTTAGTCGTGTTTGTTATATCCAGTGGCGTACCTACTGGTGAACTAGAACCCCCAATTCTAAAAATAACTAAATTTGTAGGAACTTTTTCGGGGTTGAAGGGGATTTTTCGGGGATTCTTAAATTATTTAATCCAAAAGTCAAATTTAGTTCAAATTGGCGAAACCTTGAATTAGTTCAAATAAACTCTGCGAATGTGATGCGAATCTCCACCTACTCGTATGAAAATGATTGTAATTTAATAAAATGCGATTAAGAAAATTAAAATTATGAATAATTGTAGCAAAGATATAATTTTATTAACACAAGTTTTTGCCTAACACAGTAGACAAGATGAATAAGAATTTGCAGTCACCAACTAAATTAACTGAATTTGCTCCTTTGCAATCAGAAGAAAAACAACAGTCGGTAGGACAATTTATTACCAAATTATTCAAGTTGAATAAAAATCTATCCAGTCCAGATGGTAATCCATCGTGTGATTTACAAAAGAGTTACGATCGTGGTTCTCAAGAATCGTTGCCCTCGTGGGCTTTAGAAACTGCATCTAATTCAATTCAGCATAATAGCGATTTAGATTATCAAGTAAATACTATTAGGGAAAGAAGTTTACCCAATGTCCTAAAACGTATTAGTAACTTAATAGCTTTAAAGAACACCGTAAGTTAACGATCTTAAATAGTTTTTTTTAAATATTTTACTACTTTATTTTTCTTAGAACTTACAATCATATTCTGACACCGATCTTAAACAATATTGGATGCCAGATTCGGTAAGCAAAGAATGTTATGAATGTAGTGAGAAATTCACTACATTCAGACGAAGACATCATTGTCGAGTTTGCGGTCAAATTTTTTGTTCTCAATGTTGTAGTCGGCAAATACCAGGAAAAATCTTTCGTTGCACAGGTTTGAAATGTTTTGCTTGGGAGGTTTTTTTAATATTGCTACTTTTAAATTATTTTTAGAGGATTTAAGAGTTTGCACTTATTGTTATAAGGTGGTATTATCGTACCTACATTCACCTGATGCAGGTGCCGATCTTAAGACATTACAAGAAAAATTATGTTCCACGTCACCTTCAACTTTAAATTTATCTTTTGCAACATCTACTGGTGCACATTCCAATCATTTACTGGATGCGGAAACTGCTTTGAAAAGAAAAGTCTCAATTGGCTACCAAGAAGAGAAATTTGCTTTGGGAAGGTAAAATTTTATTTGTCCTTTTTCGTAGATAATATGAATAGATATTAAATTAATAATTACAGTGATGAAAGATAACCGATTGTTGCACTAATGCAATTTAAATTACAGTGATTAACATTGTTTTTGAAATTTCTAATATTTTTGTATAATAGGTATATGAATATTATTTATTGCTTATTTATCACTTTTTAGATCGGAGAGTGAAACTTATTTATCTGCTGAAGAAAAATGTCAAGTCTTACAAAGTTCAATATCCCTCCGTAATTTATATGAAGAAATGTGTAGGCCTACAACTGGAATTCTACTTCAAACACATAATTATAGACTCAAAACTTACCCTAACTCATTTTTAGGATCGGATTTAGTGGATTGGTTAATATATCAACAAAAAGCAAATACTAGGTAAAGATTTCTATTTAAAAACTGATGAGATATAGTCGAATTAATTTTAAGTCGTGTGAATCAATGTGAAACCGACATATTCTTGTTTTCTATCTCTTTTCTGATAATTACTTTTTTCGAAATATGACAAAGATAACCAAATGTCTTCCGTCAAATGTCACTTCAAGTTATACGCATATATTGTAGAGTTTTTCACTTTTTAGTTTTATTTCAAACTGTTGGTCTTACCTTCAGGTGTCAGAACTTTTTACTCCAATGGTAGATAGAAGCTTTTCCTTTTGTTAAGATTCAAAATTTTACAATAAGAGGAGCTAAACAGATAGATAAATGCTAAATAAAAATAATGTTTGCACTTTTTGTGCAAGGTTATTTTACTGACAACAGCCAAGTCAAATCAGGGCTCTTGTGCGAATTCCAATGAGTTTTTTTAAAACCCTTTATTACCCCAATAACAGGATACTACTCCATTACGGTTCGCGATTTTCGGAAATTTTTCAATTGCAGAAGGGGTTTTTCCAGTTTCAGCTTAATTTTGTCTTATATAATGGTCCCAATTTTTTTGTAAATTTTAAAGGGTTTCTTATAAATGCTTCTTTATTCCTATTAATGCATGGTATTACCTCACTTACAAAATATAGCAAGATTATGATTAAGAGTGAGTGGGTCTTTTTAAATTATCGAGTCAATCGTGTTGAACATCTAAAATGATAATAATCGTACATTAACCTTCCAGCGGACGGGTGAGGCCTGTTAGGATCACAGTATATAAAATTCGCTGTAACGTTGAAGCATCTTTTTCTCATTTACAAAAAAAAAATGGATAAGCCTACATTTTACGCGATATTAAAGATAAGGCCTCACCCGTCCGCTCGTGTGATTCTAAGTCACCCGTCCGCCGGAGGGTTAATTGTACTTTACAACTTAATACATAATTTTCTATTTTAATAGTTCGCTTTGACAATCATTAATATTGTCAATAATTAAGATCTAATGTTAATTATTATCTAAGGCTAATGCTGTGATCAGATGCCAAATTTCGATCTATTTTCTAATTATTATTTGCTGCTGATAATTTATATATTATATACTTTAACCTATTGTTTTTTTTATCAAATTCATATTCTGAAACATAACCTTTTCATCTGCACAATTCAGCACAATTGTTAATTAAGGTTGTTAAGAAAGAAATCGAAGTAAATGAAAAGTTTTTGAAATTTTTACAGTATATTATTAGCATAATAAAGAACCTTCTGGCAAAGTTTAATCCTCTTTTTAGTTATCGAAATAAAAAATGTCATAAGTTACGTTTTTCATTGCGGTAAATGCACGGGACGGGTTTGTCATTACTTCGACAATCAGAAATTTCATCATTACAAAAATTTGCCAAAATATTTATGAAAGTCTTACAAATAAGTGTACCAAATTTCAAAAAAGTCCTGTTTTTAGTTTCCGAGAAAATTAAGTTTTTATTCTAAAAAATAGTACAAAAACTATCTAGATTCGATAAATGAGTAAAAAAAAAGTTTAACTGACCAAAACTCTTTAAATGAATAAAATTTAGAACTAAATTATTAAAAACTAAGTATTTTTAATAAAAAAAACATATTTTCATTATTTTAATTATTAAAATTTTGTTTATTTGAAGTTGGCAGTGAATACATTATTCTATGTATTTAGCATAGGGCAGAGTCCCCACTCCTCTTCTTAACAACCTTAACATGAACTATGATGAAGCATAAGATTATTGAAATCATTAATTTTTAGAATTCAAGCTTCAGCATTATGTCAAGCTTTACTGGAAGGATGTTACATAGAATCTCTTTTAGAATCATATTCTTTTGTTGATGGATATGCTTTATACAAACTGGGTTTAAATTTAAATAATTTGTTACCGCCACACGCACCGCTTGATATTCCACCTCACAACGAACCTACTTGGATGCAAGATATTGGTAATTATACTACAACTTTATTTTGTTTTGCATGTAGACTGTTCATTAAAAATATTATAGTATTTTTCTGTTCATTATTTTGTGTAAACGAAAGTCTTTTCTTATTAAATGAACTCGTATCTTACATTAACATACAAAAAATAAAATTTCATTAGCTTCATGTAGCTTAATGTGCATTAAGGGATAAGGATAACCCTAGTGTGAAAATTAATTCGGAAAAATCTACAAATGCAATTTTTATAATTTTTGGTTTTAATTAGTATACCCTATAATTATCATGTAGGTATAATTTTATTAAAAAATATTAATATTTGTAGAAGGTACGCGGCTTAGCGTATAACATTGTTTCTCGTGTATGGATGGATGATGTAGGTGATTTTGAAAATTTGGTCGATCTGAAAATAACGATAAATTTTTTTTCATTAATTAAAATAGATGAGCTATGGTGTCATGAAGGATTTTGCCAATATTTGGTTTATTAGTTGAAAAAAAAATTGTATTTATTGTTGTAAAAAAGTGCATATTTTCTACTCTATTTCGTAAATAAAAACTTAACGAAAAAGAAATTGAACAAAATCCTTTGTCACACCGATACTACTATTTCTTTAAATTTGTATTCCAAATTTCAAGTCAATTCGTACAGTACAAACTGAAAAATCACCTACACTTACTATAATTGTTTTCTTCGTAACTTACTGTTAATCTGCAATTTGGAGCAAATCCTGCTCTATACAACTGATCTTACTCACTATGGAAACCTTCTTGACGTAAAATACTTAAAGTGCTCTAACTAAAAAAATACTACGAATATTGACATGAAATTTTTACACGTTAGTTTCAAGATGTTCAGGGCTGGTTGTACCAACTTTGTTTGCTTGGTATGATAACAAAGAAGTTACAGAATAACTTTCGTTATCTTTACAATACTGACGTATTATTCTGAGGCATGGTCATTAAGTCGTCTTTAAAATGTAAAATTTCCTCTTTGAAAAAATTATTTTTAGTGTTAGAATCATCTACGGTTAGGAGTCTGCAACACATTTTATATAATATTATGGATTCTTTAAAGCATATTTATTTTGTTTTAACTGCAGAATCAGTAGTGGAGGGATCAATAGAAGTTCTGGATCATTTTAGTACTTCTTCATCTTATACGCTTGATTTAAATGTGGAAGCTAATACAGTTTATTTATCAAAACCATTATATTCAACAGAAAATTTAAATGCTTTAAATGAATATGATAACGTTTCAAACAAGGATATTGTTTGTGAAGAGGCACCAGCCGTTAAAACTTCCGAACATAGAGAGTTTGTTCCAGAATCAGGTAACTATTTATTAGTTGAATTTCTTTTCAAAAATATTAAACTCAACGTTTTAAGGGTGGCATAAACCATCGCACTTACGGGAAGAAAATGAAGAAAAATTAGTTTATAATATTCTAACAATGGCATTTGGGAACCACGAAGAAAACTTACTAAAACAGTTACTTTCTACTTATGGTTTATCAAATTCCTGGACTGATATTATTATTCCTTTAGTACATGAAATTGTGGACATTATAAGGCCAGGTATAGATATTTATCATATGATATACATATTATTTATTGAATACCTATTGTAAAATGTAAAACTAAATTAATTTTTAGATAAAAATCACGATGCTGCTGATATTGATATTAGACAGTATGTACAATTTAAAAAAGTGTGTAGTGGACAACGAAGTGATAATAAATTAATTAAAGGCATCGTATTTAGTAAAAATGTTGCTCATAAAAGTATGATGCATAGAATAGATAATCCAAAAATTTTGTTATTAAGATGTCCTTTGGTTTATCAACGAATTGAAGGACGATTAATGTCGTTGGAACCAATTTTAATGCAGGTGCATATTAATATAATATCATTAAAAACTGCAAATGCAAGTAAATTATTTTATTTATAGGAACATGAGTATCTTAGAAATGTAGTTGCAAGAATCGTAGCTTTGCAACCGACTATTGTGTTAGTCCAGCGCAACGTATCCAGACTTGCTCAAGATTTGCTGAGGCACCAAGGAATAACTTTAGTTTTTAATGTAAAAAAAACTGTTTTGGATCGATTGGCTCGATGCACCCAAGCTGCTATAGTTACATCGGTGGATGCTCATATAGGAAGACCAAAATTGGGAACTTGTAATTCTTTTTATTTAAAAACTTTCTGTGATGGAAAAAGTAAGTTATTTTCTTTGATGAAAAAATTGAAATGTTATATTTTATTAGACGAATAATTATTTTCAGGCAGCAAGAAAACATTAATGTTTTTTGAAGGATTTCAAATGTCGCATTTAGGAAGTACAGTATTATTGAGGGGACCTTGTAGACTGGAATTAGCAAAAATTAAAAATGTGTGTTCCTTCTTTTTATTTGCATGCTATAATTGGAGATTAGAAAAATCTTATCTTATGGATATATTCGCACAACCACCTAATAATAAAGATGAATTTTTTGATGATAGCAAAGAAAATTCCCCCGAAATTGGTGACAGTAAACTTCAAGCTATTGAAGAAAAAGCTAAGATAGGAACCGATAATAAATTAAATGCTGAAGTGTTTTCTAATTTTAATGATGATTCTACATTTTTTAATAGGATTAACAAAAATAATACAGATAATGTTGACATTTCTACAAAAGTTTTTAATAAAAAACACATGGAAGATAAAAAAAGTGTATCGGAATCAATAAACGACTTTAGTGATCCGCTACTTTCCGGCAAAGTGGAAGACGATATTTGCGAAATGCAAAATAACGAAATTCTAGAGGTGGCAGAACTACCTTTTTCTAACTATTTTCGGAAAGATTTAGATGATGTTATTTTATGTATTTCACCTTATTTAGTATTTTCGCTGCCTTACTTAGAAACAGAAGTTGGAAGAAAATGTAAACTAAGAGGTTACTTTCCATCCGATATTTTTCATAGTAATCAAATAGACAATAAAAAAAAAAGTAAATTAGTTAAAAATAAATATGAGAACAACATTGACGATAGCTCAGAGTTAAATTTAAAACCATTACATCCGTTTATAACCACCAGAATTCAAAATAATATTAATTGCAGTGATTTTCAAAGCTTACTGGCAAATTTTCGTGCATGTGGTGGTCGCCTAGAATACAATCCAAATTGGCAATTGAAAGTTTTCGAAGAATTGGAAAAGCCAAAATTAAATTTTAATGCAAATGATTATCTGGATGCACTAAATCCATTAAATCATCAAAGATTAGCAGTTTTGATTTGTAGTTTCTGTCGCACGTTAAATAATGAACCTACGTTTTGTGTGAAAATGTAAGTAACTATTTAATAGGGACAATTCTTGTTATTCATTTAAATATTAAAGATTTAATTAATATTTGATTTTTAAAGATTTACATATCTAGAAGTTAATTAAATTTAAGCTTTGAACTTCATTACATAATATCGTCGGTATAATATGATATGCTATAATATGATATGAATGTAGTTTATTATGTTTAATGCTGCTTTACTTTTAAATTTATTGATAATCATGTTTATATCATTTTATTTACGCAACTTAATCATATTGCTGTTCATAGCCAAAATTTGCCAATTATGTCAGTTTGTGCTTCTTTAGACAACATGATCCATGATGTACATAATTATTCTCTGATGCGTGGGCAAAAGAGTATAAGCCAATAATTCAATTTTTTCAAGAGAGGAGTTTAAATAGGTATGTTCATGAAAACGTAAAATCTGGAAATTAATAAAATAATTTTTTACCATCAAGTTTGAAAAATTTTAAAAATTCGTGTACAAAAATTGTTAGTTTTTGAAAAATCAAGTTACTTGTACTGTTTGAGGCAAATTTTAAAAAAATTTAAATTTAACGTATTTGATTTAACTTATACTAATCTGATCAAAATATTATAGTGGATGTCTATAAGGTAAATTGTAAATAAAAAGCAATATTAAGGAGAAAATTAGTCATCAACCTGGGCTGTCATGCCACTGTGTTCTGGGTAGAAGTAAGTGGTATTTTGTATGCACATGAAATGATACCGAGGGACTGCGCAAGTAGACGAATCTGTATCACGACAGACAGCCAGGTAGCATTAAAGGCCGTGGAAGGAGTAGAGATACACTAGAAGGTCTTAAAACAATGCCTTGATGCAACTGACGATCTGCAACAGCGTAACGCTTATGTGGATACCGGGACACCAGGGTATTAGAGAAAATGAAGAGGAGGACCGCCAGGCCAGAATGGCCACCAATACAACTCTAATAGACCCTGAGCCTACCTGTGGGATTTCATATAAGGCCGCAAAAGAGGGGATCAGGGGCTTGTTACGGAGACAACACCTTGCTCACTGGCAGGGTCTTCCTGGACTGAGGCAGTCTCGAATGTTTGTTAGGGGCCCTGCTTCCAGCAAAGCCAAGAGCAAAAAGATAATCCAGCTGAGTAGAAAACAGCTGAGAAGGATAGTAGGACTTTTTACAGGACACTGTGTGCACATGTAGGATGTGTGGTGAAGCGGATGAAACTTCTCACTACATTTTATGTGAATCCCGGCACTGTTGAGAAAAACAATGTGTCATCTTGGATTTCCATATCTGGAAATAGTACAAGCGCCCCTAAGCCTCCTACTCGACTTTGCTGAGGAAACGCGGCTGAAGGAGTAAAACATGGAAGGGCACAATAATAATAATAATAATGAGAGAAATGTTAATTAAAACTTTAAATGTACACATAAAACTGGAAGTTGGAATCAGTTAATCTTTACACTAATCTAAACAGTCCAAGCAGAAACTTGTACTATTAGGAGCATTTAATAGGAAATTCTACAACTTATAATGATCGACTTATATTCTTTTACCCATATTTTTTATTTTATACTACTAGTATATCATTTGTAGTAGAAAGAGAAAAAACTTGAAATTAGTAGTTGTACTATTCATACCATTCAATAGGGATTGTCAGGGAAATGTGTTTGTAAATTTATCATTTTTGCAAAAATTTAGTTTTATACTCTTTTGCCTGCCACAAAGACAAACTGACGTCAAGTTAGTTATCATTTGGTTTAAAAAATCTCTATGGTCGACTTGTGGGAGTTTCCCCTCCATAATATTTAGCTTCAAGCTCACGAAAAGCTAGGTCCGTCACTGAAGAGGGTGACTAGAATTAAATTTAAAAAAACCTTAATTATAGTACACTTGTTTACGTTTTTAGGATGGTATATATGGAGTTTTATGGTGAAAACGATATTCCCTTGGGGTGTTTTCTTGAGAGATACTGTTTTAAAGTAGATTACAAATGTCCATCTCAAACGTGCGATACCACAATGTTAAAGCACATACGTAGATACGTTCATAACGGTGGATGTGTTAGTTTGTCATTGAACAATGCCGATACAAATTTTACTGAAGAAGGTATTTTTATGTGGAGTTGGTGCAAAAATTGTCAAAAAGTGTCTCCAGCAGTGCCCATGTCCACAGACACATGGTCGTTCTCCTTTGCCAAATATTTAGAACTCAGATTTTATGGAGCAATTTACACCAAAAGAGGAAACGAAGGATGTCAACATAGTTTACATCATGATCATTGTCACTATTTTGGTTACAAAAACCTTGTGGCATCTTTTAAGTATGAAGAACATAAAACACTATTAAATAAGTTTATTAAATTTTATTCAAATTTATAGATATTCTCCTATTCCGTTATGGGAAATTTGTTTGCCGCCTCCAATAATTAACATTTATTATTTTGATCAAGGTCAACATTCAAAACTCGTAGACGAAGTCAAAGCTTTAGCTTTGAAAGAGCATGAAATATACTCTGTGATTAACGATAAATTGCATTCCTTATCGTCAGATGTAGAGAGTCTATTAACTTTGAAACACATTCTCGCTAAGGATCGTGCAATTTTTAAACAAAAAATTGATGATGTTCAAATAAAACTTACTTCTCCAACTTTAGAACAGAAAGTGATTGATTTTACAGAATATAATAAAGGTAATAATAATCAATACTTTGATTTAAATTTTAAAGCAATAATCTAATCAGAAAAAATTAAATAATGCTGATTGATTGTTTTAGTTTGGATTATTGAAGATGCAATTATTACAATAAAATCTACAATATGTGAATGTGTGGAGCAATGGAATTTAAGATGCTTGGAATTTATGAAAAAAAAAGATGGCGATAAGAAGAAGGAGAAAAGCATTACTGTCGATGTAGAAAACACCAAATTGATTGACGACTATTTGGTTAAAGAAAATTTAAATGAAAGTACAAATTCTAATAACAGTGCTTCTATAGAAAATAGTTATTCCAAAAAACCTAGAAGTCTAGATCAAGATGATGGTATGTAAAATTTACTTAAATTTATTATTTCTAGTAACATCATTGAATGTGCTGAAATAATCAAGTGGTAAATATCTTGAAAACTTTTTGTACACAGGTCTAGGAATTGCAACGATTTCCATGAAATTCTAGGGATTTCCAAGAAATTTCAGGGATTTTTAAGAAATTCCAAACAAGTGTACCTACACAATTTTTTTGAGATATTTACTCCTTGGAAAAATTACGAATTGCTTAAACTTTTTAGTTTCACAGGGAAAAAGTCCCATTATTCTCCACACACATTTAAACCTAAACAGGAGAAAATTTGTCAAAAAAATTCTATGTAAAACTGTTTTCAATCCAGATTTTTTCTTGTTTATCTGACACAAAAATGGTTCACAAATGAGTGATACTAGACTCAATCTCTGTGTAGTAGGCCAGGTGGTAAGTCGTCAACATGAACAAAATTTCACCAAAAATCTAAACAAAGTTTTTATGATTTGGAACTGTTCATTGGGTTAGTACAAAGGTGCAAATGAGTTTTTTTTCTTTCTCTCTCGACCTGTGTGCATCTCTCTACAGCATAGGTTCCTGAGCATAAATTTTTATAACGCTCCCCATTAGAACATTTACATTATGTTGATGTAAAAATCTCATTAGTCCTTATTACACGGTCAAATTAAAAATAATTCAAAATAATATTTAATGTGAGGGATCAGCCTGATCATGAAACTGAAAATGAAACCTGAAACTGCCAAACCCAAATCAAAACAGCATTAGCTATGGGCTACACCAATTCTGATAGGCTACTACTGCCATAAAACCTGATGCCACGATTATAATATAAATGCTCACCAAATTTCAAATAGCTTAATCACTCAAAATAAATTGAATTTTAAATAAATCTTAATAATTTTTGCTGCAGTGCCATCGCCCCCCAGACCATCACCTCCAAATTCTTTCACACCCCTCACCACTCCCTTACAACTTTCTAGCGCAGAACCACTACTCTACTATAGCTATGCAAAGATGCTAATAAACGATGTAAATAAATTATCGTTTTGATCTTTTTTGGTCCAACTTTTATTGATCAGTTTTGTAGAACAAATATTTTCCGAGCAATGACTGTTCAAAGTTTGACAATTTGCCAAAATGCAACTTTTACAAATAATATAGAAAAAAAGAAACTTTCACCATCAGTAGTGATACTTGCCTAAAATTTATCATCAATAGATACGGTGTTACTCTCGTGGTAGCCAGATAAAGACCTACTTTGAAGATTTTTTTTATTTTCTGCACCATTTGCAAAAATTTCATTTTGATGTCCTACTTTGAGCAGTCATTACACAAAAAGCATTGGTCATGCGAAAAAACCAATAGAAACTTTGTGAACATTAAGTTTTATCAGAATCGTTTGAACCGAAAAACATAAAAATTGTAAGTTATTAACAATAAATCGATTTTCAGCACTTTTGCGCAGCGATGGAGTGCTGCGCACAGGTTGAAGGAGGGAAAAACTCATTTGTATCTTTGTACTGATAGAAATCATAGAAGCTTTATTTCTGATTTTTGGTTAATCCAAATTAGACACTGCTTGATCTATAGATAAATTTTCTAGTTATAATAGGCTCCCTGGGCATCAGCGTTCACTATTGACGTTTATAAACACTTTTTTTAAATTTTTTATCTTTTACTTTTCTAGTTCCTAATTTCCTAGTTTAGGACTACGTCCTGTTATTTTCAAGTGGTGTACCAAGTTTTCAACTACAACATGTCAATTGAGCATTATCGAGTTACAAATGATCAAAAATGGTACAAAACAAAAATTTTGTTTTTTACATTTTAGTGATGTTCACTTTGCTCCTCAGACGCATTGACATTGATTTATTTACAAAAAGAAATTAAAAGGCATTAATTTAAAAGCCTACAGCTAGGGGGCCTTTATTATAGTTAGAAAATAGCTCTGTGCCGATTTACTGTTCTAGTTATACTCATCTGTAAACTACTTTGTGTACAAAACTATGTTTTCTTTTGGGTAAAATTCGGAAAAGATTCAGATTTTATGGAAAAAACTTATTTTTGAGTTATTTCCACATATTATATTCCTGTTTTGTCATGTGATTACTGGACTGTTAGTTTTATAATGTGATTCTAGGTTCAGAAGTAGTTACGTCTAAAGTTCATCATCGATCGCAGTCGGACGGACCAGTTATGGCACAATATGATGAAACTAGCGAAAGTAGAAAAGACAACGATAAAAAAACAGTTAAAAACATTTTTTCTCAATTACTTCCATCTTCAATGTCCGTTAATACTATTCAACAGCCATATAGTCAACAAGAACATTTTACATTATCGGTGGGCGTTTCTTTCCCTATAGTGGTATATGAAAATGAACCAAGTTCTATCGTTGCTTATGCTCTAAATTCTTCGGAATACAAGAAATGTTTAGAAGAATTAGGGGGTAAAAAATTGTCAAGTGCAGAACCCAGCCCCAGTCCGGTGCATAAGAGAAAACCGCATTCGGATAAAGATGGAACAGAAAATGTTGATGCTTCAGTTTTGGAAAAAGGCACTGGAATTTTATCGTTTTTGAGAAATAAAGAAGCAATTAATACAGTTCATTCTTTTAACTCTTCAGATGTGCACCCAAGGTTAATATTTAATATATCTTAGTTTTAAATATAAATTATTAACTAGTGAGAATATTATTAAATTAATTAAAAATTAAACTAGTTAAATGCATTAACAAAATGAACTAGTTTAATTTTTAACTAATTTAATAACTTAATTTTAGCAAAAAATTAATTAAATTTTTAGTAATCAAGACGAATCACCCACAAGTAACGACTCAACAGATGATGTAAAAAAAGGAAAATCTCCTCATATACAAATAACATTTTCAGATAACAACACCAACTTTTGTTGTTACATTTATCATGCTGAAAAATTTGCATGGCTAAGAAGTATGGTTATACCGGATGGAGAAGAAGCTTATATTAGATCTTTATCTAGGTGCATACACTGGAATGCACAAGGTGGAAAATCAGGATCAACGTTTTGCAAGTCAAAAGGTAAATTTCCCTTTTTTTATAGATCAATATAAAATTATTGAATATTTTTACTTTAGATGATCGATTTATTTTAAAAGAAATTCCCAAATCAGAGATTCAATTATTTTTTGAATCTGCGAATAATTATTTTTTATATATGCAGCGATGTTTTACTTCTGATCAGCCAACTCTGTTAGGTAAAATAGTGGGCGTTTATCAAGTTATATTCAAAAATGGTGTTACAAATGCAATGTTAAAGAAATACTTACTCATCATGGAAAATTTATTTTATAATCGGAAGGTAACCCACAAATTTGATTTAAAGGGTTCAATGAGAAACAGGTTGGTTAATCCAGATAATCAAGAAGGAGAAATTGTTTTACTTGATGAAAACTTGTTAAAAAGTACTCTATAACCTTTTGTAATTTAATGCAAAAATAAGACAAAATTTATTTTAGTGAGTTGTGATGATCCACTTTACATTTTACCACATTCCAAAGCAATTCTTACTGCTGCTATTCAAAATGATACAGAATTTTTGTCGGAACAATCCGTTATGGATTATTCTCTATTAGTTGGACTTGACTCTGATAAAAAGGAACTTGTATTAGGAATAATCGGTAAGTATTAATGTTTTTGAAATTTGAAAGTATCTAATAAGTATTATGTTATAACCAGATTACATTCGAACGTTTACGTGGGATAAAAAATTAGAAACCATGGTTAAAAAATCTGGACTATTGGGGGGTCAAGGAAAATTGCCCACTATAGTTTCACCAAAAGAATATAAAAATAGATTTATTGAAGCTATGCACAGATATTTTTTAGTTGTTCCAGATCACTGGGCTGGTTTAGAACAAGGGTTGGACTGTTTATATTGAAAAATAATTTTGATTATATACACCTTACTGTAGGTACCTACTATTTAACAAAATATATTTTATTATTGTTATTGTTAAAAAAAATGTATTATTAAAAAAAGTATATAATAGGCGTTGATTAAACTTTGAAATACATTACTATCTTGTTACCATAATGCGAGTAAACATACACTCAAAACTATCTACTCGATAGTCGAATTACTTTAAAATTCAAGTAAGATTATTTCACATACCAATCGTCCAATAGCGACACAACATCAAAAAGGGGGTATAGGCACACAATTCCACCACTCTGAGAGGGGGAGGTTTTATGGAATTAAAGAAGAGGTTGGCATATACTCGTATTTTAATATAATTCTTGTAATCAGGAAATACTAAGAAGAAATTATAAATAAAATAATAACAATAATGTATTAAAAAAAAACAATTTAATATTATAAAATCATTTTTCTATTTTTGAGACAAAACATTTTCAATGACTTCTTCGGGTTGAACTTGAATATCCCTATGCACAGACATTAGAGCAAGTCCGTTTAAACGCTTGTTCGATTATCGAATTTCTAAAATGTTCTCTCCGAAATAGCTGTAGTACAGGACAGAGTGGATAAAATCTGCAATAAACTTTTGAACCAAGAACCCTTCGCTTCTTGGTTACAAATGACATACAGCTTTTATTACTTCCTTTGTACATTTTTTCAGTTTACAGATGAATTTATCCGTCGTATTAATATTATTGTTTATTGATTTTGTTTTCACACGCACATAGGAAACATTTCTTAAATAATGTAGTAATTATTTAATATTACTCAATCCATGGGGGGGTTTGGACCCCCAAAATCACCCCCTTATATACGGTCCTGGGGTTAAGGTGTGATTTAAAAGCGGGATTTGGAGACTTGGAATGAACTCGACCTACATATTAATATTATTATAAACATAGATTGGATTACTTATTAACAGGTGAAAATATATAATAATAAATATTGTAACATGTGATCAATTTGATCTTTCATTATTAATATTATAAACATATTTATTATACGTGGGGTGCTGTGTCACTCCACATAGGTTAAACCACATTTAAGCAGAGACGGATCAAGGTACCTCTGCTCCCCTAGGTACACATTTACGGTGCGCCCCCCCCCCCCTGATAGAAAATTTAAAACATTATTTTAAATGCTTGATATTCGTTTAAGAAATTGGTAAATAAGCAATTAAAAAATATGCACTTTGCTTGGCATCTTACAACCCTAGGAACGTGCCTAGCTAGCCTATACAGCAGGGTTTCTTAACCTTTTTGTAGTCATGGACCTCTTGCAAAATTTCAAAAAGCCCATGGGCCCCTTCCGGAAAATAAAAACAAGATTTAACTTTTACCAGGTTTTATTGTTTACGAACTTTACATATATATTATAGTCACATAGTTAACGTGACGGTTACTGCTGCTTATGCCGGATCTTCAAATTGAGGAGCCGTTTTGGATAACGCAAGGCGCATGTCATCTTTCACTTCTAACCGATTCCGATTCTTAGTTTTTATTGATACTAAACTTGAAAACCCTGCCTCGCAGAGATCTCAAATCAATGTTAGGCAGACTCGCCATGGACCCCGGCGATCATTAGACGGACCCCTTAGGGGCCTATGGACCACAGGTTAAGAAACCCTGCTATCCAGCAATCAATCCGTCCCTGCATTTAAGCCTGTCCATTTGGAGCAAAGTCCCGCCTCTACAAAGTACTCGTCCCCTGAATCTTGTAAAACCACACAAACTACAAAGAATCTTAATCATATTTGAAAACTCTGTAAGTTAAGTATACAAGTCTCAAATCACTAAAAATGTAAGTATGCATAAATAAGTAAAGACCAAATAAGGAAAAGGGAGAAAGTTTCTTTAAAACTGGAAGAAGCTATCAAATTAGTGAAAATATTATATTTTGGAAATCCGTTAAACCTGACTAATTTTGTCATGTGGTAATTGTTTTTATATAAATAAAGATACTAATCTGTATAAGTTTCAATAAATAAACGCTTTTCAAAAATTATTTTAGATGTTTCTTTAAAACACAAATAAATAAGAATTCTAAATTTCAGATTAATAGATGTTTTTTAAAATGCAATTTCAAAATTCAGCCGAACTGTTGGTTTGCTTCAATGTAAATCTATTACTTATTAAACTATTAGGTTCAGAATAGTGAATATGTCTGTTAATTAACTGTGATTTATATTAAAATTTCTTTTTGTTTATAAGGTCGAGCTCGTACAAGATTTGGCTACAGTACTACAGATATTTTTTGGAAAAGATCGTTTTTAACTCGTAGGACAAAATTTCAATTTATTATCTGCACGATACCTTCTCATACTACATATAATAATGTAAAAATATAACAGAATATTTCTGAGGGTGGATAGCCAATGTTATTCATTTTGTAACCATTTGAACCACTTCCCCCCCGCCCTTCTATGTGGCTTTGGGTATAAATAAGTTGAAGTTGTTCAAACTTTCAATAGTCTCCCTTATACCCGACTTCTTCATCTTGAGATATTTACCAATCAGTTAATAGTAATTCAAATTCACGTTAACAAATTAAAAATCTGGTTGGTTACCTTGATTATTTACCTAATTTCTAATTGATCAATATCCTGCAGGTATCTTGAAGTGAAAAAATCGGGCATTAAGCAGTAAAATATTTCAGGGACTTGCACGTAATATATTGAATATTTACACAGAATTTTTGTTTACTTGCCTGAAAAAATAGAGAATGAACATCACCAGTTTTTTAATAGTTTATTACAAAACGTAAATAACGGATAACAATTTAATCACTATGCAAGTAATTTAGATCGTGAACTTAGAGCTAAATACGCAACGATAAGTCCAAGAACTGCAGCAAGAAATTCGCTCTTTAACCAAGGACCATTGAAAGCACCAGGATGATTAACTATTACATTAAATAATGGTGATATTGCAGAGATATCCTCTCCGGATCTAAGTGCTTTTTTGAATGCGGTGTAACTATCTTCATCAAACAAACGAATATTAATATCGCCTCGTCGTGCTGTTTTAATTTCTTCGGTCCAGCTTACCTTTAAAATTAATGAGCATAATTGTACAAAATAATTATTTTCGTTTAAATTTAATGTAACATACTTGGTATTTGTTGGAACCTGTTACCAAAACAGGTAGTATAACGCCATCAAGATCTGCATATAAGTGAGAAATAGAACCTGAACCACAGGTTACACCAAATTCAGAAATGTAAGCAATATTGGTCACAATTGTAGCATCTTGAGTAGTGAAAGATTTTGAGGTTACTTCGATATTGGAACATTTATCGCAATATACAAATGAAATCAATGCAAAAAGTGTAAAACAAACCCGCAACATTTTTGCAATTATTAAAAAATTAAATTTAATTTAAAAAACCGCACTAAATTATAATAATCACTGAAGTTCTATGTCTACAAGCAAGCCACGTTTAAATAAACTTTACAGCTCGACACGGGTAATGTTGAAATGCAGTAGTTCCATAGTCGATACGTGGAAGTGCGTGGAAGTCACGGTAAGTGTGAGCTGGTGTGAGCCATAGGTGGGAGCATAGATGAGAGAGGATCTCTCTATCCCTCTTATCTATGGATGTGACATGTGAGTGTGAAATTTTAGATAGGGAAATCATCCACAGATTTCTATTATATTTTATATTTCCTAGATGGATGTCCGGCTTGAATTTTAAAGTGAAGCATGTAGAGTGGGGGTGCCGCCATTTGTAAGAAGGGCAAAACAGTCGAAATTGTACACGACATCACACGAGACACGACGTTACCATAGTCAGGTTATGTCGAACAATTTTGTATTTTTATATAATATATAGAAAACGTTTCATTTACGAGTATTTCGCATTTTACACACTTGAAAAAGTTACGGTAAGTGTTTTAAGCCTTTAATAACTAGAACAACATTTCATTCAAATAATCAAACTACATAAACAACTTGTTTTTTTAGGTTAATAATTTCATTTCTGTTAAATAAGTCATTTCCACTACCCACTCTTTCGAACAGCTGATTGGGAGGTTCGTGTCAAATCCAATATCAATCCAATGTTATGTGATTTGTGAGGTTATGGGATTGACATAGGATAATGCATTGGATTTGACACGAAACTCCCAATCAGCTGTTCGAAAGAGTGGGTAGTGGAAATGACTTATTGTTAAAATTTAACTTGCATCATGCCAGTAGCATGTTCAGCTTATGGTTGTACCAAGCGCCGTCGTCCAGGAGAACAACTACAGTTTTTTGGGTAAGCATTAAATAAAAAATTAACTACTTGTTGGGAAATTAATTTTAAGAAACTGTTCAACATTTATGAGTTTATTTGAGAAATATGTAATCATTTCAGGTTTCCCATTAAAAATCCTGATTTAAATCGACTTTGGATTAACGCAGTGAGAAGAGACAAATTTATACCAACTTCTTTCTCAAAGTTATGTGGAGATCACTTTATTGAGAGTGATTATTTGGATAGACCTGGCACATATGTTAAACACTTAAAGGCTGATGCCGTCCCATCAGTGTTCCCTGCTTTTTCATCACACTATCAAACCAAAGAGAAAAAAATCAGAAATCCTCGTAAGAAAATTATGTTAATAATTAATGAGGAGAGCGAAATTAAATTACTCAATGAGGAGAGCGAAATTAAATTATTTAATGAGGAGAGCGAAATTAAATTATTTAATCAGGAGAGCAAAATTAAATTATTTAATGAGGAGAGCAAAATTAAATTACTTAATGAGAGCGAAATTAAATTATTTAATGAGGAGGACATACCTACTTCTAATCAAGCTGCTAGTACATATCTGCCGGCAAATGTTGACGAGAAATCTACTATTTTATCTGTAGAAAAGTTGAAGAAAATTGATGAAGCAGTGCAGACCGAAGAATCGACTTTGCCTACGACTGTTAGAACCTTACGGAAAAAAATTAAAGTTTTACAACAAAAGCTTAGAAGAAAGACTGCAACAATTAATAATCTTCGTGATTTACTAAAAACTTGAAAGAAAAAGAGACTTAGAAAGTGCTACAAGTGATTTATTTGAGAATCCATTTGAAGGTATGGCACTGCAAATATAGAATAGTAAATGGGTTGCATGCGGTTCTAGATATAATAAAGAATTGAAAGAGTTTACATTGACATTGCATTACCACTCCCCTAAGGCTTACAATTTTTGTAGGTGAGTTTCAAACAATCTTGAATTTGATTTGTTCAGCCGTTATATTGTAAAATTTATTCATATTGAAAACACTGTTAGATGTTGTCAAATTTTACTGCAAATAAATACTATGTCGTATAAAAACTAATTTGTAAAACAATTTAAGTCACGTATACATGTTTCGGCGTTTTAAGCCATCTTCATTACGTTGAATGTGTGTGTTAAATTATTAATATAAAATGTAAAACTAAAGGTTATTGGGGTATAAAATTGTGTGCATGTTTATTTATCTGCATTCGCAAGGTTGACGCCAACTTCGATTAGCGATCCATCCAAAAGACCCAGCTGTTCGTTGAGTAGAGTAGCTGGATTGTTTTTAAGGATTTTTTTAATTTCAATGGATTCCAAACGGTTCATCTTGTTGTCTTTCTCACATAGATCAGGTGATCAGAGAAATTCGATTTCTCCGATTATTTATCTCAGCGACTTTTTTCTTGATTTTGTTGACCATCTTATTTATGATATGAGGTTGGTAGACGTTGTTAGTGGCTAAGATTTTAATTGTATTTAATTCAATAATTTTATCATGTTCATCCATAGGAAATAAAATACAATTAAAATCTTAGCCACTAACAACGTCTACCAACCTCATATCATAAATGATACTGTGATTTCATACACGGCCAAACATCCCTTACAAGAGTCATTGTCCAGAACTAAAGACTCCTTCGGAAACGAGACAGAAGCGGCATTTGTAAAATTAAATGCGATAATTGTGATAATATATATGTGGGACAGACAGGCCGTGCGTTCAGAATAAGATTAAAAGAACATTTTTCACATTGGAAAACCCAGAAAGAAGGAAAATCGAATTTCTCTGATCACCTTATCCTCCAAGACCATCGTGCTAAGAAAGAGAACGCGGAGTTTCTACATCTATGTGAGAAAGGCAACAAGATTAACCGTTTGGAATCTATTGAAATTAAAAAAATCCTAAAAAACAACCCAGCCACTCTACTCAACGAACAGCTGGATCTTTTGGGTGGATCGCTAATCGAAGTTGGCGTCAACCTTGCGAATGCAGATAAATAAACACGCACACAATTTTATCTCCCAATAACCTTTAGTTTTTATACGACAGTATTTATTTGCAGTAAAATTTGACAACATCTAACAGTGTTTTCAAAATCAAACAATCTTGTCATATTGCTTTAAATTTTCATAACCACATACGAGTTGTGTTATGTATGAATAATTTAGCCTTAAATGTAACCTTTACAACAACTTAAGTACTTATTTTTAATATTTTATTTCAGAAGTTTTTTGAGATTACCTCATTTATGTTCAATATCACATTGGATATCTGTTGACGCTGATGCTGGATTCTTTACAAACGTTTTTGCTGCATTAAAAAATTTTCCACCAGAAGATCGTGACTGCAACTTAGTTCTTGATGCTATGTCTTAAGAAGAAGAAACAAATAGTAGATTTTGGGTACATATAATTTTGTTTATTTACGTTTCATACATTTCGATTTAATAAATTTTTGTTGACATTAAAACATGTGTTGCTCCTATGGGAGCGTAGGAGAGGACTGGTTCATCAGTCCTGTAAACAAGTCCATAGTGACTTGTGGTCAAGGATATCCTGAGGTTCCTTTGATCAATCTCCAGATCCACATAAAATAACGTGGATCTCGCAAATGCTCATGCCATTACATTAGTAAAAATGGGCCGATTGAATGGAAATACATTGAGTATTTACACAAGCTGTAAAACAATATTGGTCTCAAGTTTGCAAATAGATTAGGAAAGTCCCACGTTGAATGGGAAAATTAAAAACGAACGTAAAAATAGCTGATCAAACTTTCAGTTCGTCAACAGCTAATGCTTTGGAGCTTTTACAAAAGGAAGGTTTAGAGGAGTTTGGTAATTGTTGAGAGACCATTACTTTTATCCGAGCTATAGACAGACTATTTGATTTTTTAAATAGCAGGAATCCGTTTGGCAAAGGATATAAAAAACCGATATTTGCAAGTAATTTACAATTTCTTGAAAGTAACATAATTACCTTTAGTAGAATATTTATTTACACTTTCTCACATAAACAACAAACCATTATATTATCTTGGTAAATGAAAAACTTTTGTTGTTGGATTTAGTATTGTCAGCGTTATCAATAGCCAAAGGATTACTTGGAAATAACAATTTTAAATACCTTTTAACATATAAGTTATCACAGGATCATATAGAGTTGTTGTTTTCGCGAATTAGGAACCAATTTGGATGGAACAATAATCCAAATGTAATTCAATTTAAAACTGCTATGAAACAAATTGTATTAAAAAATAAAATTACAACTTCTCCTGAAGCAAATGCCATTTCATTAGACCATGACCCTGCAGGAAATATTTTTGATATTACTTGGTCACGAAAAAAAATGGTATAGATGATACCATGTGAGCTTCCTTCTGATAGTGAGGCTATTGCTTATGAATTATGATAGTGAAGTGTACGACGACATTTTTGAGGATATAAATTCTTGTGTACATGAATTAAAAGACAGTATATTGTATTATATAGCAGGATTTGTTGTAAGGAAAATATTTAAGAAGGTCGACTGTAAATCGTGCAAAGACCAATTAGTATTTAGTAAAACTGAACATAGTTACTCGCACACATCAATTTATTCAAAACTGGTGGATCTAAAAAATAGGGGAGGATTAGTTTCTGCATCAGATGATGTTTTTAAAATTATTAAAGGAACTAATTGTCAAATTATAATTTTTACCATTAATTTTAAGGTTCTGCGAAACAATAATTTGTGTAGCAAGGTAATCGTTTCTCTAAAAAATATTCTGGCGCTGGATGATAAAGTTTTTAAAGGGTTGTAATGTGACAATGAGAGTCTAGAGACACCATAAACTTGAGCTAATTAAGTTAATAAGCAAGAGTTATATTGATATTCGGTTATATGCATTTTCAAAAGCCTTTTCATACGACTTACAACCTGTCAGCAAAAGACAAAAATTAAATTAATTTTATTTTCTAACCAATAAGTAGGTACATACAGTGACTCACATAAGATCTCGGGCAGTCCTATGTTAACAATGTAAATTGACCATTTTGAATCCTTTTTTTGTCATATTAAAATCGATTTTACAGCAAAACATTTTAGACATTTTTTGTAGGAAATTTCATTGCCTTCAATTTTGTTTCTATACATTTTTCCATTTTGCCGCGCCGTTTCTGGCTGAGAGCGACTTAAACACGACTCTGTAAAATGCAAAAAATATTGTCTTCTATATCTCGGAAACAGTGCAACAAAATAAAAAAATGAATAGGTATCTCTTTCTTGTAAATTTCATTCTTTACATTTTTGTTCATATACATTTTTGTATTTTATCGAACCGTTTCCGAGATATGGACGACAATATTTTTTGCATTTTACAGAGTCGTGTTTAAGTCGCTCTCAGTCAGAAACGGCGCCACAAAATGGAAAAATGTATAGAAACAAAATTTGAAGGCAATGAAATTTTCAACAAAAAATGTCTAAAATGTTTTGCTGTAAAATCGATTTTAATATGACAAAAAACGGATCAAAAATGGTCAATTTACATTGTTAACATAGAACTGCCCGAGTTCTTGTGTGAGTCACTGTAGGTAGTACCCAAATAATTTATTCATTGCATAATGCACAAAGGTTTTTTTTGTAATAAAGTATGTTTGTAATCAAGTAAGGTTGTTTAGGTGTTTTATTTTATCATTGAGTAATCGGCGATTTTATATCAATAATCAGAATTTTTTATACTCTATATTGGTTTTATTTACTCTGTAAAAGTTCATTGTTATCTTCAGTGGCCGAGAACGACAAAAAAAAATTACAATTTTGCCGTTTCGTCTATATATAAACCTACAAAAACCATGATTTCCTATACCTTTTCTTAAGTTCCTTGACCTTCTAACAAATGTCCGCCACCAAATGGGCTCGCGTAAATAGTTAGAAATCTATAGGTCTGTTCGTTCGACATGATTTATTTGCTCCGAACAGTTCAGAACAGGTTCGAGCAAAAATCAAGCGTTCGTTCGTAATCGAGCAGCTGTTCGGAAAGCGTTCGTTGGAATAGTGCAACTTGTTCGGAACTGCTTAGAGCAGAAAAACCTGCACTAGGTCGATAGGAGGAGTAAGTTGCTAGAAATTTGTTCTAACCTTTTCCGGCGCCAAATATTTTTAAATTTTGAAATATTATTAATTCAAGTTGATTATTATTAATATTTTTTAAATTATTTAACATTTTCGGATAGTTAAAGTATTTAATATTTGATAAAGCAAGTTCTTTTAATACTTTTTTAGGGTAATAAAAGTGAATTAAAATAATTTTGAAAATTAGAATTTTTTATTTACCGCTCTCGGCAGTCATATTTTAGCAGTGGCGGCCCGTCAGGGGAGTCTTTGAGACTGCGTCTCCCCAGAAAAAGTCAACCACTAACAAAAAAATGTTTTATTAAAAATCATAATTTACTAGAAAATTGGTGGTGTTTTAATTTCTTAATGGACAATTTGCATTAAATTTAAATTAACTTCAAAATATCATTTATTGATAGTTCAATATATCTATAATAAGAATATTTGAGTATTTTTGTAAAATTTGGTGTTGTTAGCCCGCAAAAAATTAATTAAATATTGTAATTTATTTGAAAAAACCATGTGATCAAAAACAGAATATGACGTGTTAGTGCAGTAAACGTCATGGCACGTCATAAATGTATACCAATACATTTGTAACCTCAAATGCGTGTTTATTATATAGTTGTCGGTGACGTGTTAGTCCGCTAGACGTCATTTATGGCTACCATTTTTATTTTGAGGTTTTCGCGCGACAAAAATACATTTAAATTTAAATAATTTTTCCTGGCTTTATTTGTGAACCGAATTTAAAAAAATTAATACAGATGACATATATTGTTATATAGAATAATTATATGCTAAAACTAAAAATCATGCAAATTGTCCATTATATTTTTACCTAATTATTTTCTGAAGAAAAGCTTTTGAAATCAACACTTGCGATTAAAATTAAATAGTGATACTGATATGCCAAGATAACGACGGCTGCCAGTTGGATGAGACGCTCTTACTAAAGAGCGTTAGAGAGAGAAGGAGTGCGAAATTGCATACAGCAAATCTACCAACGATGAGTTTAGTCTTTCTCAAAGTTTATGCAATGAAACTATAAGTTTGTGCTTTTATTGCTTTATTATAATTTTTAAATTATTTTCATCAATGGAATTTAGAATTAATATTAGACTTTTTGTTAAAAAATAATTTAATGCTTTATCAGAAGTGTAAATAATAGCAGACCAACACCCAGCTTTTCATTAGAATAATAATTATTGAGAAGGTAAATTTACTATAAAATTTCGGTGTTACAGTTGGTTTACTAAATTTTAGGGGCTTATTGGTTGCGATAAACGTAATAAAATGTTTTGTTTTAGTACTTGCGTAATTTTTTGTCGAGAAAAAGAATGCAGTGTTGATAGATTGTTTAACATTTTTATTAACATAGTTTTGTTAATAATTAATACTGTTTATTTTTTATAATTGTACTGTATTAGTAGAGAGTGTTCCCAGGTATGAGACAGTTCCAGGTATGAGACAGTCGACTTTTTTCATAGTTCAACGTCATTATAATCGGTGTGACTACTACCAAACATTTCTTTTAACATGGCCATGGCCCATGTTTTCTGCTAACACCGAAGTGAATCGACGTATTACTTTTATCAACAGCAAACATTCAATTTTAAAAACATGAAATTTTTTTCAGAGTGATTTTTTTTCGAGGAAATCAATTGAAAAATGTAAGTGTAATGCATTAGCATTTAGTGTTTTCTTTATATTTTGCGATCCGATATTGGATTATGCCAATATATGGTTGAAAAAAAAAGTAGTCTCATCTTTCTCAAAATAGTGTCATTATCCGGGTATGAGACACACTATATATAAAGTGTATGATAAACTTTTTTTTTCGAACCCTAATCGTACACCATTATAAAATATTGTCATTAATCAATTTTTTTGGATTTTTAGCCTTGCCAAACGATTGCGATAACGATTTAGACGATTTCGAAGAAGAAGACAATTAATAATGAAAATTGTTAATTTATTATAATAAGCCAGTATATTAGCTTTAAAAATTATTAAAATAAACCTTTATCAAAGAGATATAGGGTTTTTATTTCATATTTTACAACTTTCAGTGGATTTTTCGAGGTGTCTCATACCTGGATACAAATTTTTTTGATTCCGAAAAACTTATGTTTAGAACATTGGTCATAAAATTTTACATGTTAATGAAATCACCAAACTTTCTTCGGACAAAGTTGTGTATTTTCATTACCTTGAAGCTGAAATATAGAACACCCGATTTGATTTAACCAATGAACATTTATGGCCCAAAACCAAAACCCGTTTCATACCCGGGAACACTCCCTGCTTTTTAGTACTTTAGATTTCCAGTCTCCCCAAATTATTTACTTACGGACCGCCACTGTATTTTAGATATTTTTTTATATCACATTATACAAGATTTTATATAATTACACAAAAAAAGCAAAGAAGAAGTTTTAATTAAAAAAATGAAAAATAGTTGAACATGGAAACTTTTATTTTCTCCAGTCTGGCATTAACATTATTTAAGCGGACAATAAATTAAAATCTCTAAAAAAAGATTTTTTTGGTTTATTTGACGCTGTAGTTATTCTATTGAAAGAAATCAGCCCATAATAACATAACAGAAAAAACTTGCAAAAAGTTATTCTTAGTAAAAAAATTTCACGTATAAAAAACAATACTTACCGTCAAAAACATAATCAAAGAATTAGTCAAATATGTTTAAAAGTGGCGCTTGTGAATATATAATAATAATTATACGGATCTTATAGGTAATTTTAGATGGAAATGTATGCACTACTTGACTTAAGTTTGTAATATTTTTTACATTATTGAAAGTAGTACCTACGAATAACATAAGTCGAGTTAAGTCTTGTTACGGTCCGGAATCAACATCGATGCAAGGGTGATTCTGTTGGTGTGCGAATGGATGGTGTAATGAATTTCCAAGTTAATATCGAATTGCCATGCAGCAGTCGTAGGTTCGATCTTTGACCAAGTATGGAATTTTTTATGAAATATAAGTCGAATTTTAATTCGCACCATACCTGTTTTTTTACGGCTTTAATTAATTCTTTGTGAATAAGCACAGCATCCAAATTCTTTTCTTTCCCGTTTGGACCATCTCAATTTGTAATAAAAACGAACATTTCCCTGCATCATTACTTTTGCAACGTTTATTTTGAAGCGAATTAAAGTTATGTTGAACGCTCTGGATTGATAAATGTTATCAACCATATAATATTTAATTGAAATCAAACTAATTTTGTATTGTTTGTACTTGAAATTGAAAAATAAATATTTTTTTTGTAATGCAACCGCGCAATTTTAACAGAAAATTTTGTATAGCTGTGTTTTGTTTGCGCAATAAAGCTTACTCCACCACGTGGAGCCATGGCGTGGGCTACTTTAACGTTCCATATTTGCAAAGAGGGGGACGCTACTGACGGAGAGACGAAGATCAAATTCCGCCTTCCAGTTGTCCAGAATGACTCTCTTAAAGAAAATATTCGGAAAAAGTGCAAAACTTCCCGTTTCTCAGAAGTGAACCAAATCTATTCTCATACAGTAATCTCTTCCTCACGACAAGCTGATACCGTTTATAGGTATATGTGTCTATCAAAGAGAATCATCTGCACGACCACGAATCCCGAATTAACAGGACCGGTCATTATAATTTATTTGATATTACTGTATTCGCTATTTACATTAAGAAAACGCCACTACGCGGAATAATTTCAAACTAGTTTATTACGTAGAAAATGACGTATTTCCCATTGTGTTGACGTGTACACAACATTAAAAATACGTAATAAAGTCGCCATTGTTGACATTTAGCAGCGCCACCAACGGTAATGTAAATCGCGAATAGAATAGATGTTCATCCAAGACCGTTAGAAGTCTTGAAAAAGTGGCGGCTCTCAATTGTTTTTCATCCTACGTCTGAATCTTAAATCTCTATGGCCACTCGAGATCTCCTCAGATTAGGATTACTAAACCAACTGCTTTTTCTTGAAGTCTCTGTAATTGAGTGGATAAGAATGGATCCTAAAAACCGCCCGCGAGGTGCAAACCCGCGATCACCGATTTATAGTCCCATCACCTACCCACTCAACCACAGAGACATCATTTTTAAGTGTTATTTAAAGAATTATTATTAATTTAATTTATTAAATAAAACTAATTAATTGAAATGAACATAAGTTTATTTGCATACAATTGATTATGATTATACTACATTATACTCTATTATTATAACTAGGTATATTATTTTTTGCCTTTTTGCCTAGTTGCTATTTCTCAATAAGTCATTTCCACTACCCACTCTTTCGAACAGCTGATTGGGAGTTTCGTGTCAAATCCTATGTCAATCCCATAACCTCACAAATCACATAACATTGGATTGATATTGGATTTGACATATGTATGTTTTACCGTGTTACATTTGCGAGTCAAAAGGAGTGGGTGTTCGGCCATATTGAGATGCGATTTAAATTGTCTAAAATGGTTAATTGTGTTGCTTGTGGAACCATCAGGAACGCGCAAAATGTCGAAAATGGAATTACATGGCATAAGAACATATCTAAAATTTAATTTAACTTTCTAATATTAAATGTAGTAAATTGTGTGGTTATGCATAGTGCAATGGCGTGCATATCAGATTTTATTTTAAATAGATTCGATTCCACCAGATGCTTGTAAGTGAGCTTTATCCCTTTTTGGTTTAAGAATGCTTAATAATATTATGAAAACGTTAATATTCGTGGTTACACGCATTAAAATATAATGCAATAAATTATATTTATGAATGTCATCTTTACTCATATTTTATGTAACGCCACTGGAAATACATTTAAGCAGCCGCCATCAGATTCGATTTGACTCGCAAAAATATTCTAAATGCTCCTTCCTTCCTACTATTTATTCAATGGATTTGACACGAAACTCCCAATCAGCTGTTCGAAAGAGTGGGTAGTGGAAATGACTTATGCCCGTACTTATAGTCGATGCTTCGCTCGATCTCGGACTTGAGTCTGACTCAAGCACGAAATCAACCAATCAAAATAAACAATTTTGTACTTAAGTCGTGCTCAAGTTTTGCTTCAGCCAAGCATCGACTATAAGTACGGGCATTATTAATTAATACATGTCCGTGTGCTAATGAATCTGTTCAATTGATCAACATGTGTCGTTTATCATCTTCGCAACTTAATGACTTTTTCCGTATTTCTTCAGTATAAATTTCATGTTTATGACTTCTGATCACTCTCTGCGAATGGAAGTATTCTGTTTGACTGAATAAACAATTTCTATAATCTTCATCAGCTATTTCATTTTTCAATACTGCTTTTTTGATGCCTTTTAATTTTTTGGAAACCGAATTTTCTGTTTTATAACAGTACATCTTAAAGGAGAGGCCGCGTCCTTGGGGTCACGGATTTTAAAGCCCTTTTGGGGTTGAAAAGTACTTCATAATAACAAACTCAAGGCCAAGCGACGGCGCGCAACTCTAAGCAGTTTTCGAAATAAACAAAGTTAAAAATGTAATATCTGTTCATATACCTGCTCGGTTGCAGTAATTAATTACAAGGAAACCGAGATGGTTCCGAGGTAAACGATACTACTTATCATCCGGTCGGTCCAGGTTCAATTCCTCGAAGAGTAAATTTTCTTTTTTATTAAAAAAAAAATTTTGTAAATTGTTTTTGCTACCCGTCAACGTTGCATGTTTATCTATCAACAATTTTGTCAATTTACCTATAGAATGATTGAATTATAACGCTGTTATTTCTCATTTTTAAATATTCATCATCGTAATAATTTTGTAACTAATTTTTTATTTCAAAATTTTTTAATCAGGCAATGATTCTAACACATTTAAGGTAGCAAATTTGTATGTTATTTGGCAATAAGAACAAACATTCGTCCAATTGAAATAATACGTAATCTACAGCAATGAAAATTTTACAGGATGTTACTCAAAGCTTTATGAAGACAATATTAGAATAACAGCAAATAGAAATAATGATTGTCTGAATAATAAATAAATAAAGTGACGATGAATTTGACATAAATCAAATACATAAATGATCTGACGATTATAGAATTAATAAAATACATAATTGTTGCTGAGGTTGCAATATGTTATTAAAATAATAATTTCAATTATATATAATCTGAAATCTAAACATTTAGTGTAATTATAAACAAGAAAGACGAATGTTTATGATTTTCCATAAGATGCAATGTTAATTTAATTTTAAAAAATTGTCACTAGATGGCAAATTAATCGGAAATTTTTAGATTTTATAAAATTTCCAATTGCTTTTGATAGTACTGTACCGTTGGACTGCTTAAATGGAAGTAAAATTGATGTTTCGAGTTTTTCTATTTAAACAATTCTACATATTATATTAATAGTATTTATATTTATAATAATTCGGCACCAGACTACACTGAGGTATGCGGCAAATAAGCCGCCTCCTTTTTATTGGACTTAAAACATTGCTAGAGACATCTGCCACGTTCAAAAGTATATAAAGGGGATTGTTGGTATGTTCCCAATCTCAGGGTGAACTGGCAATGCTCCCGGCTAGCGTCAAGGAATTAAGGTACCAGATCGGTGAGTCCTTCGTAGATAAATAAATAAGAGGGAAGTGCTGCAGTTGCCCTAGGCGCCACGTGATTATTAGCAACCTTCCCAAGATAAACTCGGCTACCCAAATCACGTAAGGTAACGTAGATGGGACTCACGCGATACGATGAGGTGCAAGAATTAACACTTGAGTTGTAAAAAAACAGTTTAATGAAGAAAATGAAAAACTAAAGTATAATGGCGCCAAAAATCCAATTCGAGCAATAAGATGGAAAAAAATATATAATATACGTTTCTTGCTATGCAAGAACTATACTGAACTGATTTCAAAAAGGGCTCGAACTTAAGTTTAAGGCGTACATAAATTTAAATAAGGTTTAAATTCATTTAAATACATATTAAAAAAACAACAAAAAGGACGGCACAAAACACTTATCTCGGAACTGATGACAGATGGTATAAGTCAGGTTGCAGGAATATGTTAGTGGTTACACCCAATTCTTCAATGAGCCAAGGCTCCAAGGTAGGAAATTGACTGGAGTAGTAACTCCTTGAACCAATATAGGACGTCAGATCAGGTCGTGATAAAGTAAAAAAAACGCTGTATTAATATCCACCAAGAACAGTGGGGTGGAGGAAGGACCCTAAAAGGTTTTTGTTATGAAAAAAATGTGAGTCAAACAAAATAACTTTACCTCGTAGATGGTATCGAGGGCTTATCGTACGAAATAGAATATATAACCACGGGTGGTGATAGCAGACAAATTACGAAGTTGAGTCACAAAAACACTTGGATAATTTAATCCTCTAACAGAGAAATTCTTCTTACCTCGAAGAAACGACAGGCGAAAAACAATTATAAGAACTATTTGCACAGAATGATCCCAAATATTTGGATTGGTACAAAAACTCATAAGAATACCAAAAATTTCCAGACAAAAGCACATCCAAATATATTCAAAACTCGACTTTTTCTTTTCCAAAAATTTATATAAAACGATAAAACCCGCAAATGTCTTGTCGATAATGAATCAAGGTCTCAAACATAGTACTTATAACAATTTAATAGTTACTAGAACAGAACCGTACTTAAAAATTTATAATTATTTGATTCATTTTGACCCGTCACACATCTAATGAAAATAATTCAAAATATAATTATGCAAAAAAATCCAATTGATTGCTCTTCATTTGTTTCAGATGAATAATTATTTTATTCATAATAAAATTTAAATAATTAATTGGCCAAGTATATGCCACCTTCGATTCAAATTAAAAGTTTGTATAGACAATAATAAAAAGGGACGTGGTTCAAAATACTCCAAGGAGTGTATCTAAGCTAATACAGGCATTAAAATTTGTATGGGACAGCAATTTAAGGGATGACTACCTGAAAAAGTTAGTGCAGTCAAAGCATCGCCGTCTGCAGGCTACCAAAAAGTCACAACGAGGTCTATCAAGTTTTAATACAACAATAGATGATTTATAAACAATATCCAACATAATTTACATTAAAATAATTTTTTTACCGAATATTTTGTTTTTATAGATGAGCTAAAGTATCCCTGAAAAACGTGCTATTTATTGCAAGGGTGAATATAAGTGGTTATATATACATTATATTATCGAATTTGTAATTTTTGTATAAATTATAGTTAGTCAATTAAGGAACATAAGTATTAGTTCCAAATTAATGCGATATAATATGTGAAAAAAATACTAATCATTTAAATTTTTAAGACCGTGCGTTTCATATTGCCGCTACTGTACATATTTATCTAAAATACCGTTATACCTAAAATCAAAAATGTAACTCCAAAATAGTCGAATATTTGAATTAATTTAATATATTATCATGGACTTGATTCCGATTATCGAATACGATAATAAAAATGTATATCCCCATTTAAAAAATATAACTTTGATTTATTTTGAAAAAATATTTGATACATTTGAAAACTGCTAACAACATAGAATGTGCGTCGGACCTTGACGATATACAAATTTTGGCATTCACAATTTTTATATGTACCTATCTTAGTGTTTTTGAGAAAATCGTGGAGGTCAGTTTGTTCTTTGTTCCTAATGCCTTGTACACACAGGCGCGCAAAGTAACGAACCGAACGGATATGACGTCATTTCGACAAGCATTTTGGCGAATTTGCAACATAAGTCTGCAACAAATTTCAGCGAGCACTCAAAGAGACACGTACACATTGACGCTTAGAACGCCGAACCGAACACTACTCGAGAAAGGTGACGTCAGGTTCATTCATATTTTATCGCGCTTACAATAACAATCTGCATTTCGGCGAGCATTTTCAACGATCCATCTCATGTCGGTATTTCGACGAACATTCAAAGAGATTGCCGAGATTTTTTGTTCAAGTTTTAAATTAAATTTAAAAATACAAAGAATTAGTTGTTTGGGTACTTTTCTTTTAATGTAGATACACATTATTATTTTGTGCGTAGGTATATTTTTTATGGTAGCTGCATTATTCTTTTTATGCTTAATGAAGGTAACGAAAATTTACAGCAATGTGCAAATTGAAAATTTTCAATATTTCATTCATCTCAATATTAATTATTATTATAATTGGCATTCCGAAAATGCACATAAAAATTTCTGTAGATCTTGAAACTTATTTGACGTCAGATCTTTGTTGATTGCAAATTATAAGTTGGATAAGATGAATTTACGTCTTTGATAAAATTCAATCCAAAATAGTTATCTCCACACTTTTTTTACGAATTGAAACAGGTGTGAAAGATTTCAGACACAATTCCTTTTAATTATCATTGCTTTTATTAAATCGAATAAATCTGAACATTTCTTAGTGCAGTTTGTGATTTTCGTCATTAAATTAATATTTCGTATCGAGAATAACTGCAATGGTTCATTTAATTATTGTATTATGGAAAAATTCGCAACATTTGATTTTGAAATTAATAGGTAATAAGATTTATTTTTTTTTAGAAAAATTTTAAACCTTTTTTAATTCATAACTTACCTACTCAAGACAACGAAGTTCTGTAGGTCATGAATTTGTGCAATAAAAATAAAACAATGAATTTCTTCATTATGATAATTTTTTTTTGAAAAGTAATTAATTTTAATTATTTTTTACCGTTTAATTTTTACCGTTATCCAATACGATAATAAAAATGTTTATCCTCATTTAAAATATATAACTTTTATTCCTTTTGAAAAAATATTTGATGCATTTGAAAACTGCTAACATGCAATTAATAGGTTTCAAATGCATCTAATATTTTTTCAAAAGGAATCAAAGTTATATTTTTTAAATGGGGATAAACATTTTTATTATCGTATTGGATAACGGTAAAAAAATAATAAAAATTAATTACTTTTCAAAAAAAATTGTCATAATGAAGAAATTCATTGTTTTATTTTTATTGCACAAATCCATGACCTACAGAACTTCGTTGTCTTGAGTAGGTAAGTTATGAATTAAAAAACATTTAAGATTTTTTCTTGAGAAAAAAATAAATCTTAATTATTATTAATTTCAAAATCAAATGTTGCGAATTTTTCCATGATACAATAATTAAATGAACCATTGCAGTATTTCTCGATACGAAATATTAATTTAATGGCGAAAATCACAAAAATTTCTGAAATCTTTCACACCTGTTTCAATTCGTCAAAAGAAGTGAGGAGATAACTATTTTGGATTGAATTTTATCAAAGACGTAAATTCATCTTATCCAACTTATAATTTGCAATCAACAAAGATCTGACGTAAAATAAGTTTCAAGATCTATAGAAATTTTTATGTGCATTTTTGGAATGCCAATTATTATAATATAATGATTAATAATTGAGGTGAATGAAATATTGAAAATTTTACAATTTGCACAATGCTGTAAATTTTCGTTACCTTCATTAAGCATAAAAAGGATAATGTAGCTACCATAAAAAATATACCTACGCATAAAATAATAATGTGTATCTACATTAAAAGAAAAGTACCCAAACAACTAATTCTTTGTATTTTTAAATTTAATTTAAAACTTTAACAAAAAATCTCAGCAATCTCTTTGAATGTTCGTCGAAATACCGACATGAGATGGATCGTTGAAAATGCTCGCCGAAATGCAGATTGTTATTGTAAGCGGGATAAAATATGAATGAACCTGACGTCACTTTTCTCGAGTAGTGTTCGGTTCGGCGTTCTAAGCGTCAATGTGTACGTGTCTTTTTGAGTGCTCGCTGAAATTCGTTGCAGACTTATGTTGCAAATTCGCCAAAATGCTTGTCGAAATGACGTCATATCCGTTCGGTTCGTTACTTTGCGCGCCTGTGTGTACAAGGCATAAGAAATAATAAGAAATATTATGAAACTGCCTGTTTAATATTACTGACCTACGGTAGAAAATACTATAAAATAATAAAGCAAAAGTGAGTAACTTCTATTAACAAGTGGTGTTCGTTGAAAATGTTCGGAGCTCTGTTCGCGAGATCCGCTCGCGAACGCGACTTCCGATCGGTGCGGCGTTCGTGTTCGCATATCTGTACGAAGGATTAAGTTTGTATGTGTGATTGTGAGTTGTATTAATTTTTAAAATGTTGTAAATAATTGCTATAAATGTCGTTTCTCTTTCCTTTATAGGTAAGATTGTAATATGTAATGTTGTGCATGTTAATAATAAAAAACCTCTTTTCTTTATAGAGAAACCTAGTTTGGCTTTTATTTAAGAGAAAAAACCCTATGGGTCTGTGTTTGTTGAACATATTATAAAACGACATTTTTAACAGTGGTTTTTGAAAGGAGAGATGGACAGATTGAAATTTGAATTTGTAGTAAAGGCGGATGATCCAAAAACAAATATAATTTGCGTAACCTCGATTACGACAATCAATAAACAAACTTTTATAGTTCCGGAACAATTCCAACCGGCAAAAATGCATGAAGAAATTATAAAAACTCAAGCTTACCAAAAAGTAAAAGCTACATTACAAAGGAGACACGAAAAAAGGCAGGTATGGATTGCGGTGACAGAAGAACTACAAAAAGCTTATATGGATGAAAGCGGAAATGTGCAGTTTAGGGGTTACTTCCTGGAGGAGCGAACGCAACAAGAGGCTTCAATTGCTGGAGTCTCGGAACAGGCATTGACGAGAATCCTGGAAAATTTTGCTGAAAAAAAGAACGATACGCCTGTGTATCAGAATGTGAGAAGATTGTCGTTAGAATTTGTAATTGAGAAATTTACGAGAAAAACTTCAAGCGTGTCTCAATGGATGAATATTTTTGAAGACGAATGTAAGCGTTTAGGAATAGAAGAGGATATAAAAAAATCAAAGTCCTTAAGTTGTTTTTGGAAGATGAAAGTCTTGACTGGTACAGTTCCATGCTCATAAAACATACAATAAACTCAAAATGGTCAACATGGAGAGAAAACTTTTGTGAAACTTATGCAAGCAAAGGGTGGACGCCAATCAGGTATGCAATGTCATTCAGATATATACAGAGCTCATTATTGGAATATACGCTTTAAAAAAGGAAAGACTTTTATTTAGAGATAAATAGCTCAATAGATAAACCAACTTTAGTTAATCTCATTGCTACGGGGCTGCCAAATTTTATATCTGATAGGATTGATAGAGATAGTTTGGCTGAAACAAGTGATTTATTCGTGAAATCAGAGGTTTAGAGCATTTAGTAAATAGAAAGAATTCTGAAAAAAAGATAATTACAGCTTTTGAGAGTAAATTTAGAGAGAAGGTTGGAAAAGACAAACCATGCAGAATTTGTGAAAAGAAAAACAAAGGTATTCGTTACCATCCGGAATCTTTATGTTGGTATAAAGAGAAAATTAATGATTGGCCAAAAGTAGATCACAACATAAAAAACGTCAACAATTGTGAATTAGAAGCAGATTTTAATGATATGGATCCAAAAAACTAGTAGTCACGCCATTAATCAAAATCGAGTTATTGCTGAATGATACATTGAAAATTTTGGGAATTTATGATTCGGGTTCAAGTATTTCTTTAATAAATTCAAAATTATTATGCTTGAAAAATAAACAAATTAGTAATAATGGTAACTCTAAAGATTAAGATTTTTAAAGTTGAAAAAAATATTAATGTTTTTGTGATAGACGAAGAGAATTTTGGTTACGATTTTTTGATTGGATTGGATTGCATCAAGGAGTTTCATCTGATTCAAAATGAAAGATTAGAAATTACACAAAAGATTCAAAACTTCACAAGGGAAAACAATAAAGAAGAAATAATTCCTGACTTTTTGGGAAAAACTAGAAATGAAATAAATAGTAATGAATATAAGGTAAATTTCAATGAAAACATAAAGGTAACCAATTTTGACATTTCAATGAATCATCTGGATGGTCGACAGCAGTCTGAAATAGATAAATTAATACACAAATATAAATTACTTTTTGCTAAGGATAAATATGATATAGGTACCGTAAAGGATTATGAGGCACGTCTATCTCTTGATAGATAAGTATTGCAGTAAAAGAACATATAGATGCACCATTGAAGATAAACGAGAAATAGAACAACAAGTATCGAAATTATTAAAACAAAATCTAATCGAAGAGTCATATAGCCCCTTTGCTGCTCCTGTAACACTGGCTTATAAAAAAGAAGAGGGAAAAAAAATCAAGATTATATATAGACTTTCGCGATTTGAATAAAATTGTAGTTCCACAATCACAGCCTTTCCCATTAATCGAAGATTTAATGGTAAAAACGAGAAATTGCAAAATTTTTTCAACGCTCGATATAAACTCAGCGTTCTGGTCGATTCCCTTGAAAGTTGAAGATAAGCAAAAAACAGCATTTGTGACTCAAGAGGGACACTTTCAGTGGACCTGTTTACCATTTGGGTTAAAAACGTCACCAGCAATTTTTCAGAGAGTTTTAAGTAGCGTCAAAAGAAAATATAAACTATCGGATTTCACTGTAAATTATATAGATGATATTTTAATTTTTTCAAGGACATTTACATTGAGGACTTATCATTGTTATTGGAAGCAATTTTGAAGGAGGGTTTTAGATTGAAGTTTTCAAAGTGTAGCTTCGCACAGGATTCGGTAAAATATTTAGGCCATATTATAAAAAATAATACAATTATGCCATTGAGAGATAATTTAATCGCTATAAAAAGTTTTCCTGTTCCGAGAACTCAAAGGAATGTCCGACGGTTTTTGGGAAAAATAAATTTTTCTCGCAAATTTTGTAACCTAGTATTTCTTTGGGTGTCGGTCTCCATAGATCGTTTCCATGGGCGGTATGGAAAATCTTAAGGACCTTAAGAAGGGGGGGGGATAGTCAAAAATTACATTAGTGAAGATTCAAATAAGATTGTCAATTTTATTATCAACAATAAATTGCCATTGTTATACATTTACATATCCTTGTCCACTCATTTAGGGCTCTGTCTAGATAGATTTTAAATAAATAAATAGTTTAATAAACGGACTTCTCAGCCTTTATTACATTATTTTGGAAACTACATGTTTCTACCCACGACTTCTGACTCGTTCTTGATGCATAAGTAATAGTACATTCACTCCTTCCTTCCTATTTTATATTCTAAGATCAGTCGCGGATACAGGATTTTGTTTAGGGAGGAGCAATTTTTGTGTGATTTACATAATTATCTTCCAAAAAATTTGTTTTAACCAAAATTTTAGTTTGTTATTTGATAAAATTATGAAATTGGTCAAAATAAAGTGCTTTGGTCATGAGTCAAGGGGGGGGGCAATTGCCCCTATTGCCTCCCCCTTGTATCCGCGCCTGTCTAAGATTGGGACATAGAATAATAGTATAAGAGCTAGCAACGTTTTCGAGAAAGAATTTTAGGTCAGTTGGTCTTTTGATAATCATTTTCTTGTTGAAGCATGATAGGGATGCGGCACATCTGGCTGCTGGGAACGGTTGCGTTTCCTCTGGGCATCTCATTTGTACAGGTACAAATTTCGTATTTTCAAATCATTTTAGGATGAAATTTTTGAATTTCATAATTTTCTATATCCTTTTAGCAATATAAACTCAAAGTGCCAGACAATTTGGTCGTTGCTAAGTCGGTGCCAGATACTATTTTAATAATAAAAAAAAAAATTATTTTCAAACGATTTTAGTATATTAGCTGAAATTTTAATATGATATAGTAGTACTGTAATCAAAGAACCTAAAATTAATTTGCCAGACAGATATTCAGTTGTTTAAGAAGGAGCCAGACCGATTTAAGTCTCGGAGACAATAGGTGAGTTAGAAGAGTACGGTAAATTATAAGACGGTTCCGCGAGAGAGATAGCTGCGACTATCTACATAGATATAGATACAGAATATTATATAGTAACTGGATGTCAACATTCGTCAAGTACATTGCTTTATTACAAATGAAACGTGCCATATTGAATTGATATATTTTGATAAAAGTGCAAGCGGCACTATTGATTATTGTTGCGGTACTATTGATCTTTATTGCAAGATCAAAGTAGGTACCGTTTGCTACACGTTTTAATGGAGATGCAATTTAAAGCGGCGTTGTTCTCGTAACCAAATTTTGTGTAATTTCATGATTATTAGTTGTGTTTTCAAAAGTGGAAAGCCAAATTTCGTCGTGATTTTAGTCATTCTGCTCTATTATGTGATGAAATTTTATTTTATTTTTATTTTATTTTACTCTTCAACAGCTTCCTGTTACAAATTACTGCACTCCGCGATCCATATGATAGAAATCTAACTAATATATCACGGGGACGCGGATTTGATGTATCAGCCTGTAACAAATTTTTATAAATTTGTTTTACGCTAAGTGCGGCCCTGTCTATTTTGTGTTTATCGGTTGCAAGATAGGGAACACTGGGCAAAAGCGATAGGTTTTGAAACGTGTTATTAGGTGAATTTTTACTTTTACCAAACGATTTTTCGTTTTATTTTTTTGCTCAATCTCGTCGTGATTTTTTTGGGTAAGCTCCCGTTTATTGGTTGCGGTAGATTTTGATTTTTGCTCTTTTAGTAGGAAGCACCTTATTCCAATTCCTTTTGTTGTAAGTGGCATTTTATGACCATCTGTTGGAGTCGCATTTAACGTCAGTAATTTTTTGGAAATTCTATCCATCCATATTATTCTTTTATTTGTCTCGATTCGCCGACTGCTGAAGTTTCCGTGGATGATTGGAGAGCCGCAACAATTTTTGGAGAATTCCCGTTTTTTGCTTCATCATACTCCAATTGTTCGGGTGCCGGAGCCGAGAAGTGTGGAAGTGTTTGTTATTTTTACTGCAAAAACCCGGTGGGCGGAAAATACCTCTGTATAAGGTCCATTTTTGTAAATTTGCCTGTAGCTACTGGGTAAGTGCTCTATTTTTACTTTTTATCCCACAGGTTACGTTTGAACGCAGTGTAATTTTTTTGTCGTCATATTGGACGATTGTTTTTGTCTTTACACCTTTCGACATCAGTGCACAGGAACTTTTGTTTGAGTCGTTTTAACATCACTGCGATAGCAATACTGTGCGACAACATTTTTGTACTACATTTTTGGATCTCCCTTGTATTTGGAGAAATAAATACTTTTTATACCGGGTGTTGACTCGAATAGCCGAACATAGGGAATTAACACGTAAAAACTTATTTATGCAAATTCCTGCTTCCCAAATTATTTTAGAGAAAAAATGAAAGACACAAAAAGAATGCAGAAATATAAACTACGTATGATAAAAGCATTAGATTTCATGTAATCTTTACTTATAGGGTCAAAAAATGCTTTTAAAATTGTTAAAATTTTCATTTATCAGACTGGCCATGTAAGTTTGAAAGGTAATTATTTCGAAATTAAATTGAATTAATTTCATGACCAGTCTGAAAAATGAAAATTTTAACAATTCTAAAAGAATTTTGGACCCTTTTAGTAGAAACTAGATGAAATTCGAAGATAAAAGTCCAAAATTCGTTTAGAATTGTTAAAATTTTCATTTGTCAGACTGGTCATGAAATAAATTCAATTTAATTTCGAAATAACTACCTTGGAAACTTACATGGCCAGTCTGATAAATGAAAATTTTAACAATTTTAAAAGCATTTTTTGACCCTATAAGTAAAGATTACAAGAAATCTAATGCTTTTATCATACGTAGTTTATATTTCTGCATTCTTTTTGTGTCTTTCATTTTTTCTCTAAAATAATTTGGGAAGCAGGAATTTGCATAAATAAGTTTTTACGTGTTAATTCCCTATGTTCGGCTATTCGAGTCAACACCCGGTATTACGTGGTGTTTTTTTTTTGGGGAGCTATCTAGTTGCAGGATCCGCAGTAGAATCACCCCCTGGCTTCCGCCAGATACAGCTAGTTTTTACCATCGTTGGGTTTTCTCACAAAGAAAGCTGGTTTTCCAGCGTGAGAAGAGAGTTGGGCTCGCCCGCAGGAGAAAGTTCAATTTTCGTTTCAAGCCCTTCCAATTCGATAACTTCTCTCAATGTCATTGATATTAACTTCTACTTTTAGCATGCTTCTTATTATTTCTAACACAATCATGTTTGTTTCTTCTTTTGGCAATTCTTCTACACCAAAGATACGGAGGTTATTCCTTCTGCTATTCTAAGGTTATTCCTTCGACTGCATCTTTTGTTTTTGATATTTCCTCCTTAAGAGAGGTTATAACTTTGTCTTGTTGACAAATTCGCTCTTCCAGTTGTTCAACCTTAGCCAACTTCTCCTGAATGTTCTGAAATTCTAATCTATAATAATAAAAAACTTAATTTAAATATTTTTCTGTTTCCTGCTGCTCTTTATAATAGCTATATAGCTATCTCTCTCGCGGAACCGTCTTATAATTTACCGTACTCTTCTAACTCACCTATTGTCTCCGAGACTTAAATCGGTCTGGCTCCTTCTTAAACAACTGAATATCTGTCTGGCAAATTAATTTTAGGTTCTTTGATTACAGTACTACTATATCATATTAAAATTTCAGCTAATATACTAAAATCGTTTGAAAATAATTTTTTTTTTATTATTAAAATAGTATCTGGCACCGACTTAGCAACGACCAAATTGTCTGGCACTTTGAGTTTATATTGCTAAAAGGATATAGAAAATTATGAAATTCAAAAATTTCATCCTAAAATGATTTGAAAATACGAAATTTGTACCTGTACAAATGAGATGCGCAGAGGAAACGCAACCGTTCCCAGCAGCCAGATGTGCCGCATCCCTATCATGCTTCAACAAGAAAATGATTATCAAAAGACCAGCCGAGCCGACCTAAAATTCTTTTTTTGCGACGTTGCTAGCTCTCGTACTATAAGGTCAATGGAATAAGGATATTAATCTGACAGATGACAGCAGACATACGATACATAAAGTTGCTCTCACGAAAAATGAGGCTGACGTCAGAACCATCTGAATGAAGTATCGACAAATTACTTTTTAAATTAATAATTTGTACCATAGGTGCAACAAAGACAGACTGAAATTAATGTGTCTTAAGTATGTGAATTTAAAATACTTGTACGTCAAAAATAATATGATACTAAACGCATGCGATAGAAAAAGATAGCTACAATAGTTCTTAGCGTGCATAATAATTATAATGAAAGTAGTTTTTATAGTGACTAATCTGTAATTGTGACAACTGACAAGTACACAAGTTTGGTTATATTTTGTATAATATACAAGTACAACCAAAAATTTAAATACAAATATATTAAAAAATATAAAATATAGAAAATATAACCAAACTTGTCACAATTACAGAACCAGACATCAGTCAAAATTCGTGATGGAGTGAGCTAATCAAATGGAGGTACTTAGAAAGTATTTTTCTTTTCTTTACTAACTGCCAAGAAATTCTATAAAAACTTCATCTTCTTCTCTCAAGGAGTGTTATATAACACAATGAAAGATTCGGCTTTGATATAACTCAAACGCTGTACTGGTCTCCACTCAAATTTGTTGCCAATTTTATTTTTTTATGTACCCTTGCACACGTCTTTCATTTCAGCAAACAGGAAAAATCATAAATTATTTCTTGGATCGTATCTGTCACGATCATCGGTACTTTTTTGGAAGAGATGCGAATAAGTTGCTTCCAATTGTATGGTGCTCAATTTTCACGTTTGACATATTGACTACGATACACATTCTTTTAAACCGGAATTGCTTCCGTTGTCTAAATTGCCCAAAAAGGAAAAACGATACGAAGTTGACGAATTAATAAGGGAACATGGTCATGAAGTGTTACGACTACCACCTTACCACTGCGATTTTAATGCAATCGAATTAGTGTGCGTTCATTGCAAAGATTATTACAATAAACATATAGGTCGGGACAGTTACGGGAATGACAAAGTAATAATAAAGTGAGAAGAGACAGTGGAGGAATGTTCACAAGAAGTCTAGAGAAATTGTGTTTGTCATACCAAAAAAATTAATTGAATGATGATAGAGATTCCGACACTGATGTAGAAAGTGATTAAAGAGCAAAACTGGGGTGCCATTCTATCTTTGCTTCTTTCTGCATTTGATCTTTCTTCTTCTTCTTCGTCGTCGTTCGAATTCTAACGTCGTGACCTGTTTCTCAAGGATTGTGAAGTGGCTTTCTTGGCAAAGTACCTCGGTGGTTTGCCACTGCCTTCCGAGGGAAGATGGTCTGAATTTATTATTCCACCCGGGATCGAACAGGGCTTCTCGGCTTAGCAGTCGACGCACTTAAGCGTCAAGCCATAACCACCGTCTCTTCGAAGGCGGAATTTGATCTTGACCTTTGTTATATTAGTTTATTTAACTTTTTTTTCATCAATAAATAATTTTAAGTTCTAACGTAATGATTGTGTTAAAAATTGCAATATTATCTATTGCAATAGCTTGTATAATGAACAAAAATAGTTTAATAAACATAATATACTTCTCAGCCTTTATTACATTATTTTGGAAACTACATGTTTCAAGCAATGAATATCTTTAGGAAAAACAAATCTACGACTAAACCCTTGTCACACGAACAAAATGTTCATTATTATTTTTATCAAAATGTTAATAAAATTTTTTACCGTGTGACAAGGACTTTAAAATTATTGCATATTGACAGTCATTTCAATTTTTTGTTTTTATATAATGATTTAAATTTATTATATCGAACACTTATTTGACTTACAATTTTCATCTTATTTCATACGCATATCGAAAATTGCGTCAGCTTCTTTTTTCGTGATGACAACTATAATGACGTACGTTTACACAATTTACATTGATAAGGTTAGAAAACAATTTTTTTTAATTCCCTCTATTTTCTAATAGGTACTTTTCTCAAGTATGACAAACAAACAAATAGTAGACATGAATTTACACAGCGTCAAGCGATGAACCATACTCGAACTCTCGCGGTTCCTATTATATTAACATTTAGTTGAGAATTAAACGGATGGATGGCGCTAATAATTATCATATCTTATTATTTGAAACAATCAAAACCATTGAACTTCCAACCAAGCCTTCTCAGTCCTTGACCAAAACATACCTGGAAATTAATTTTTAACTCTCTTTTAATTTTTCCGAAGTGAAACCTAAAATCTATAAACTTTTTTAAATTAACTTGTATAACCTTACAAAAGAAAGAGTTGTCTGATTGGTTACTGAATTCATTATACTTTGAATAATAATAATTCTACATTATTGTTGTAATATAGATTTCTGATGTGTATTTTTTTTTAAATATTTTGGGTTGTATAAAAAATAATTTTTAATTTTTTGTTCTTAATTTTGAATGATAATTGCTTCTTCCGTTTGTCCCTAGCGCCGGCCCTGAGCAAATAATCTTATCGCTGAACGCAAATAAAATATTATAGGAGTATAAAAAATATCGTTGTAAAACTAATTAAAAAAAAAATTAATAAATTTTTATATTGAAAAATAAAGACTTCTGTAACGATGATAAGTTAGTCAATTTATACAAATAAAGTAATAGGAAGCTGCGAACGACAATATTAATTAAAGCTATATAGGAGTTATTCAACTGTCGATGCTTATTTATATTTGAAATAATATTTCAAGGACTTGAATGCATTTTTTTTATCATGTTTAGATGACAAAGTTCGGAGTAGCATGGAGAACACACTCATCAGCAATAACTCTCAAAAAATTAGTCATACGCGACATTCATTTCTATTTCACTCTTTTGTTATGGCACGTCAGCTACTTGTTGACTTTACGCTCCCATTGGTTATCACTGGTTTACGGAAACAAAGACTGACAAAGACAATAAATAAGTGTAAGTGCAAGGAAAGAAGTAGAGTTCATCCAACTGATCAACAGTTTGGTGCGCACACGAAACTTATGACTAATATAAACAGTGTATAAACATCGATGTACAATTTATAAATGAGTTTGTGTAGTGCCTGTTTGTGCGATGCTTTGGCACACCGTAAAAAATATAGATAAGAGTTTATATTTGATTAATAAGAAAAATCGTAAACAACTAGGTGCTAATAGTATTTTATAATCTGAGATCAGATAGTACAACTGGTATTCATTTTTTATTTACTTTCGGTTATTTATACAGACAAGTTGGTCTTACAATATCTAATCAACAGGTACATTTTTATAGATTAATCGACTAGCGATAATTACTGGATAGCCATGAGTACGCCAGTGCCAGCACCTCGTTTGATAAACACAAACGAACACAAAAAGCCAATACCGACACCAAGAAAACTAATACCGGTCGTACAAGAAAATATGGATGTTAAAAGTGGAACTTCACCTAAAGAATCTGAAAGTAATATGAGTACATTCTCTAGACGTGTGAGAACTTTAAGTAGCACTTCGAAACAACTGACAGAAGAATTTGCAGGTAAAGTGCAAGAAAAAAAGAAGGCAGTAATAGAAGGAACAAGGCAAAGTGTTAGAAGAATTACCAGACGATTTACCACAGCGGGAACGGAACATATTGCTCCAGTTGAAATTGAAGACGATTCTAAAAGACATACCGACGATGTAGATATATTTAACACTTTAAGTTTCCAATCACCAATACGATACAACGATCATGAAAGCATTTACAGTAACATGGATGTAAATTGTTCGGATAATGAACTTAATAGTAGTAACAGTTCTGAAGATGTCGTCAGTTTACCTCCTCCTCTTCATCCGCCACCTCCATTGAGAGATAATTCTATATACGATCATCCCCAGTCTCTTGCTTCGGAGAGTTCTCACAGTTCGGAAAACAGTAATGTAATTATTCGTAATCAATACGATTATGAAAGTGTGTTTCCAAGAAGTCCAAATAATTCAGATAGTTATGTAGATATGACTGTAAATTCTGCAAACAAAAGTGTAAATCTTTCGCGTTCCGATTCGTGGAATTACTACGATCCTGTCTCCAAAACTGAAGAAAACATATATAATAATATCGATAACACTCCAGTTCTTAATGTAACCTGTGATTTAACTCCAGAAATAATTGACGGTAATGCAGAAAATTACAATACACATTTGGAAGTACGCAATACACTTTATGAAAATCACACCGTTAAACCTCCTCCTCGTACCAAGAAATTAAATAGAAAAGCGGCCGAAAGCGTTATTTTGCAATTTGATCCACTTAACGATGTAAATTCTGACAGTTACTCAAATATAAATGACTTGAAGGCATTAGAGGAATTGCTGCAAGGTGAATTATACAGTAACGTATCTAATGCAGGTACTTATGATAATTGGAGTACTTCTAACGAGTCCGACATAGAAGAATACATAAATCCACCTACGCCACCTCTGAGGTTTGATTCATTGCCTGATGAAACTCCAGATTTTCACGAAAAATCTAAAACCAGCTGGTTTGTAAACGAAATGGAGAATAAGACTGAAACCAAAGAAGTTAAAATTGAAAAAAAAGTTGAAGTAATTAAACCAAGCAGTACGAAAAGTAATGCTCTTGAATTGAAAGCTTCGAATTGGTTTAAGCAAGTAAACGATGTTTTAAGAAAAGGTCCTGAAATGGTTAAAGCAAGCAAACAAAAAGATAATATGATTCCTAGACCTGCATTGTCACAAAGAGGAGCTGTTCATCATCGAGGCATGTTATATAAAATTACCAATGGACCCGTAGAGGATTTGTTTGGCGAATTTAGTGCTCGATGGTGTGTTTTAGAAAATGGCACTTTTATATCTTATTCGGATAATAGTTTGGATAATGTCAAAGAAAGTTTTGCTGCAGAAATTATTCTTAGTGTACAAATATTATTGGATCAAAAACATAAATTTAAGTGAGTTTATTTTTAATTTAATTGCCGTCACGTTTATTGTAAATTTTGTTAGCTTACTCGAAACAAAATTATTCAAGTATTTAACGAACAATTTTGTAATGAGATATTTCTTTTAATTTTTAAACTACAAAGTACTACAAACAAGATTGATTGAAATTTTTTAAATTTTTTTATTTAGATATGAAAATGAAGATTTGCACTGCTTAGAAATAAATGTTTCTGGAAAAAGTAGAGGTGGTCATACATATGGTAGCAAAAGTATATCAGAAAGACGTATCTGGATGCAAAGATTAGCTGAATGTCTTACAAATCGGTTTAATGCAAAAATAATATCAGATTATAATCGAATTGGGTGGGCGTACATAAAAGAAGGTAAGCTACACTTTTCATCCTGATTATTTTTAAAATCAGTAAAATTACAATGCAAAGATTACGAGCGATAAGTCATGAGGAGATGTGGTGTAAATGAGGCAGGAAATGTTTGGCAGATGTAGATGTTGGCAGGACCATCTTAAACTTATTGGAAGCCCTGGACATTTTATGATTATGATAATATGAAAGAGGACTATTTTATTAACAACAGTCAAACTGGTAATATCGGTTATCGGTTGGTAATCTGGCCTGAATGTTGGGAAATATGGTAGAGATGTGACGGAATGTATGGGATATGAGAAATTATGGTGAAATGTATCAAAATCTTGCGCGATTTGTGGGGAAATTTTTAGGAACAGGAGATGTGTACAAATTTTTGCTTTGCGATTAACTTCTCAAAAGATTACTAATGTAATTGTTTTCATACTACAGTGCAGTCTCGGTAATCCAAACACACTATAATCCGACCATCCAGTAATCCGAACAAAAGAAGAAAAACTCAGTAGTCCGCACAAATAGTTATAATCCGAACACAACTAATAAAATGTGCGGACTATAGAAAAATGTTCGGATTGCAGAAGAAAGGATAGGATGAAAAATATGTATCTAATGCAATGCATAATTACTACAAACATTTTTATATTATGTGTGACCTCCGTGAAGTTAGCATCTTATAAAATTTTGATAAAAAAAATATGTAATCGTTAGGTCTTGAAAGGTCACCAGGTTTTACCTTTAGGTCACTTCTACCTTTTTCAATAAAAATTACTTAATTTTTTAAAATTTTTTTTGGTATGTTAGCATACCATTTACAATCCGAGGTTTGTTTATTTCTAAAATAAAAATTAATTTAAAATTTCCTTTTTAACCATATATCCAGTAATCTGAACTTCTCTGTAATCCGAATGAGGCCAGGTTTCTATTAGTTCGGATTACCGAGACTGTACTGTATTATTATTACAAGCCATGTCAGCTAGAAGTTATTTTAATAATTTTAATTACTACGGTTTCATTAAAAATTGTTTATCAATTGCACTATTTTCGATTAATACAATGTCGGGCTTTTTCCTAGGGCTTTTTTATAAAATTAGTTAATCATCTTTACATAATTTCCTTAATCTGATGTTTACCTTTAAATTTGGGAATTCCCGAATTTTAATTTTTGAATTATGCGCGATGTAGTATAAATATGAGAAATCAATTTATTTTCTCATGTTTGTATAAGAAATGTAAGATTGTTGAATAGCTGTAACATTCTAGAAATAAAATGACATAAAGCTCAAATTGCTCTATATTATAATGGCACTGGGCATGGGCATTGCTCTTAAGAACATTGTCATATTTATATTAATTAATAATATTCTTCATTTTTATATCATAGTGTTTTTTTATAATATACAAACGCATTTATATTTGGCCTACTATTTCTCTGTTTTCCTGAATTTCATTACTCGAAACAAATAAATTGAGTCTTCAATTCTGTTTTTCTGATATTACTTTTTTGACTGCATGAAACTGGAGAGTATATTTTTGGAGGTAATTCACCTAAACATAGTTTAAAAATATGTAAGTTGTTAGAAAGCAGGTTTTTTATTTGAATGAAAATGAATCTTATATACCTAACAGCACTGCGAGAATGATGGTTTGGGCGAGGATTAGTAGGAAGTTGTTATTTTTGACTTTTGCTAAGGCTAAATTCAAATCAAATAATGACAATAAATACAACAAAGACGCATGCACATTGTTGCATAAATGCTACATAGTTTTTAAATGATTCATGCATATTGTTGCATAAATGCTGCATAATGTTTATGTTATATTATTTATGCTACGTAATTTATTTGTTTGTGTACTATTTTACAAATAAACTAAATATTACTTCACCAAAAAGAGTAACACCAAATGCAAACTGTCAAACTTATATTTGCCAAAATCTCAACTTTGTTTTTCTGTATGATTACAATACTTTTACTAATGTACATTTTTTTGTAATACATTTCAACCGAGAATGTTGAGAAAACTAAGAAATCCAATTTCTTCTGTTTGCCATTTTCTTTCTTGTATGCGATTTCTCTCAATAGTTTTCATAATAAAGCTTTTGGTGATTTTTTGTTTGTTGAGAAATGTGAAACTATGAGTACTCTGTACAAAATATTAGAAAATGGAAACTGATCGAATAAGCTGAAAACAATTGAATTATTTTGAATTTCTACCTCTCTCCCTCGACATTAATTTATTTATTTTAATATTTTACCTAAAAGTTATTTTTGTCAATTTATTTACTTTCAAGTAGCTAAATGAGCAAATATTGAAAGCAACATAATAATAAAATTTTATTACAAGGTGTTAGTGGAAAATGGATAGGAGCATGGTTAGTTTTAAGCAAGCGAGTATTGCATTACGCTGTTGATAATTGTCCTCTAAAAGCAATCGATTTGCGTAAAGTCAAATACATATTTTTGCAAGATAGACAACAAAATGAATTTACTCCAAAAACTACAGAAAAGGGCCCTAACATTATAATGCACTCGCTTAGTGGTGTACTATATATTCGTATGTGGACCACAAGAGAGACCAAGGTAAAAATTTCAACTTGGTATGCAATGTTTTATGAAATTATTTTATCAAATTTTAGGTATGGGGTCACATAATTCGATTAGCTGCTCATAATAATGGTGCTCTTTTGGAGCAACAGCAGCTAACTAAACACAATATTCCCGTTATTGTAGAAAAGTGCATCAACTTTATTTATCTTCATGGTAGGATAACGTTTTCTTTTGTAATTTATAACGTAATTTTTAACACTATAACATTATTTTAGGAAGCATGAGCGAGGGTATTTACAGGAAGGCTGGAAGTGGTCCAATGGTTCAAGATATATTGACCAAATTTAGAAAAGATGCATTTGCAGTGCAGTTGACCATAGACGATTATTCAGAGCATGACGTCGCCACGGCTTTAAAAAGATTTTTTCGTGATCTTCCTGAACCTTTACTTACAAGTCACAACCGTCAATATTTATGTGAAGTTGCCCGTAAGATATTAAAAGTATGTTTGAATGTAGATAAAATAATATTTTTGTAGAAGTAAAACAAATAGATGAAAAAATAAGAATGTTCAAAGCAGTTTTCGATAACTTTTCTCAAGTAGCTTACAAAACTGTAGCCAGATTATTGGGACATTTGCATTTTATTACATCACAAAGCAAACAAAATCTCATGACTGGGGATAATTTAGCATCCGTATGGAGTCCAACACTTATGTGCTGCGATGTAAGTACAAAATTCTAAACTATTTATAGCATGCATTTATTGATGGCAAATTTATTGTTTTAAATTAAATATTAATTTGTATCAATTGAAAGTAAATTTTATTTACTTGAAAGAAATTGTATTTGTAAACTTGTTACTTAACGCTAGCCATACTGAAACCGGGTCAACTCTGACCTAGAACTTACATTTTTGTAAATAATATCTACAGGAATTTTTTTAACAAAATTTCCTTTTTAGAATTCTAATATTTTTTAGATAACAAATGATATTCAACTGTTGGATTTCAAAATATAATTTTTTTGTACAAGTTATTTAGTTTTTGTTAACACAAATTGTGGTATAATATATGATATAAATTTCATAATGAAAACTTCCAATTTTATTATTGTCGAAAAGATGAGAATGGGGAGCCATAATAAATTACTTATGATTTTTTATTTTGAAAATTTCTTCAGTAATGTTAATTTTTTTACAAATTAGAAGTACATTTCATAATTTTATCATTTTTGTAATTAATTTTTAATGCGGTTTAAAATACAGTACTTTTACTTTTATTGCTTTTAAAACCATTTCAAATTAATTATAATAGATGAAATACCTAAGAAAAGCCAAAAAATTATTAAAATAAATATAAATTAGTCATTTAAAAGTATGGGTCAAGAATGACCCAGTTTTTAATAAACTAAGGTTGAAAATTATTTTAGTACGTCAAGCATTAAATAATTATGATAAACAAATTACCTATTTTTTAATAAAATATAAAACCTCATTGGAATTGAGCATGTTGTAGATAATAGAAACATATCTTTAATGCAAAAGCTTGCTTTAAAATATGTATTAATATAAAGCAGTATTATTTATGTAAAAAATTAATATTTATAACTTAATAGAGATCAAACTGCAGTCTCTAAAAATGTTTTTCAATTTGATTTTAGTAGTGCAGTAGAACTCCAATTATCCTAATTAATTGGGACCGGACCCATTCGAATAATAAAAAATTTGGATAATTAGATTTTTTCCAAAAAAAAGGGTCTATTTTAATTAATAATTACTGTATGTATGTATATTGAAAATGGGAGAAAAAACTATTTTTAAAGAAAAAGAGCTTTACTGACTGGCTAATCAAAACGAACAGTGAAAGGTATTTGCGCTATGCCTACACTAGCTTCGCCAAGGGAAGGATAATAGCTATCGTAGACAGAATCATTATTTGTGAATTACAGTACATTTCTGTTTGAATTTATTTTCTGATATTCTGATTGGAGTTCTACTGTACTTATTTTGATACTTTTTAATATAATTAACGTCTTGAATTCTTTTAAGGATAAAGATAAATCTAAATTTGGTCAAAAAGAATCTGCCGTGGTTGCTCAATTGATTTCCTTATACAAAAACATATTTCCAATTAGTGCAGATGAACTTGAACGAGAAAAAAAGATGTTGCAAGTACTTGAACGCTGTTCAAAATCTCCTCAAGGTCCTATTAATACTAAATCATCAGGAGATCTTCGTATTTGGATTCATCTGTACAGTAAAGAAGGAGAAACTGTCAATATTGCTGTAACTACTTGTGCAATTTTATATTTTAATATTGAATTAATTTTTCTAAATTACAGATTGGCCCGCAAAAAACCGCATATGAAGTTTGTCTTGAGCTAAGTTCTAAAATAAAGCTGGGAGTTCACGAATTGCAATTAGAAGAATTAGTTTTAAATGATAATTTGATTAGACCTATTCATCATACAGAGAAGGTTGTTTATAATATAATGTTTATTTATAATTAATACAGTTAACTCTCCAAGTTCAACTCCCCCTAGTTTGAATTTTTTTCTAAATCGAATTAATTATTTGACATGTGCAAATGAACAGGGTTGTGGGTAAAAATTATTTTCTAAATCGAATTTTTTAATTCAAACTCTGAAATTGAATCTAATGTTAGGCATTTCATGTCAATTTATCTGATGTAATTCGCTCGTTTCTCTATAGGCGAGCGGATTTATTAAATTTTTAATGCATTATGAGAATTCGATTTAGAGAGAGTTGACTGTAGTATAATTGAAAATGATATTAAAACTTATAATGGATAATAAATTATCTATATTATTATAACTTATTGGTGTTTTAGGTTTTAGATGTTGTTCTAAGATGGAGTTACTGGGATGAACCTGATAGAAAAGATAATTGTTTAGTTTTATCTCCAATTTCAAAATATTGCGATTATATTCAAGAAAAGCAATTGCCGATGTCTGGAGAACTGAGATATGCAGATACTAAAACTAAAACTTTTAAGACGTACATGTTTGAATTTTCTCAAGCAAAATTAAGTTTTTATAAAGATAAATCGGTGAGTTTTATTAATTCAGATAAGTAATTGTTTATCGTTTCATAGCATTTATTTTCTTTTACATGCAACAAAGTTTTAATAAGGATTGGTTATGGTTTGATTCACTATTGTATGTAATATGTTTTAATGTCATGAAAATGATTGAAATATTTACATGTATAAGCTTTGGTTTCCTAACAAGTGCTGGCCAACAAGTAGCGACTAATACATTATTTTCACGTAAAAAGAACTATTTGCAAGAACTACATTATACACATGAAAAAAAAATTGTGACATCACCTACTGTTACATTAGATTCGATTTTTGACAGCACCACTTTTTAGGAAACCAGAGTTTTAGAAAATTGAAAATTTTTTAATACTTGTTTTACATTTATAGAAAATCTCTTAATAATAACATAAACATGCTTTTTCAGTGTTCAATCAAATTGGGATCTTGGAATATTGAAGATATTTTATGGTATTTTGGACACGAGAGTCGTAGGAATCCACAATCTCGCTGGACTTTAACTTTTTTGTTAAAAAAAGATGCGCCAAAACGTACAAAATCGGCACCTCATTTTGGTAATATTATTTCATTTTCTAGCCCAAATATTCACGCTTCTTGGGTGGCAGCCATGTTGAAAGCAGAGCATCCCAAAGATTTGATTCCTCCTCCGCAACACGTTAATCTAATGTCCAATTAATGAAATTTGAAACCTGGCTACACTTACTTTGACTCTTATTTGGACTGAACGTGATAAACTGTGCCTTTTTAAGAGTATAATTTAATTAAAAATTTCAATTTCATTTAGCAAAACCTAGGAAATCGATAGTTCCTATTTAGGATTTAACATAGTTGAATTAATATTTAGCTAAGCAGACAATTTTAATTGTAATTATGTCCCGTGGCTTGTTTGATATTCTGTGATAATCCCAATATAAATGAATTTTAAATTAGTATATATCCATTATAAATCGATGAATCCTAAAATAAGACAAATGCTAACCCAGCAAGATTTATGTTATCTTGGTTATATTCCTAAACTTAATAAAAAGAATTAGACTTCATTATTAAGACAAGTTAATATTTGCTGAATCTAGACTGCACTGATTTTTCATAATATACAGCGCTTTTTAAATTACCAATAACTGAATAGTTTTTGTTAAACCACTTAAATGTGTACTTTTCTAGTACAAATACTTACTATATCATGGTACCTAATGGTGTCCTACCGTTTAAAACATTTTTTGTTTATAGAAAGGGTTTGATTTTTATGGTGCTATTGAATTTAATAAAAATGCAAAGAATATTTAAATAAATTTTAAATTGAACTATAATAATATGAGAGGCTTTCTAATTATTTCATATGGGATTAGTTGCATATATTATTATTTAATTGTGATGGTTTTAGTAATAGGTACTATGTGAAACTTTGAGAATTATTTAAAAATATTGCTTTTTTTATTACTGCAAGTAATTTAATTTTTATGAATAAATTGACCTATTACTATTACCAAAAGCAATTTATATAATATTTTATTATAAAATATTAATAGCTTTAAATAATTAATCGTTCTTGTATACAAGAATTTTTATAATATTATTATGTGCATAAATAATGGTTTTTTACTAGCTTGATTATAGATTTGTCTTGGAATTTTCAAAACTTGCAAAAAAACATGCTTTACGCACTTATATCACAATATACTATATTAGTAGTTTATCTACAACGATGTTATTTACAAAGAAGTACTATTTACATTCTAAGTTATACTAGTAGTATAAAAAAGGTATTGCATTTTTGGGTAATGGGATGGAACGTAATTTGATGCAATTGCTACTTCTTCTTAGAGTGCTTTGACCGATTTGATCGTTAGCGACCTTTCTTATTATACAACATATTATGTATGTATTGTGCGTCAGATGTTATCGCATACATAAGAGATGTTATCATATACATAAGGGACCTACTGCTTAACGTGGGCTCCGAACCACGGAAGTGAAATACACTTCATCAAGAAGGCTTTTCTAGGGAGATTACACCTCGGTGGTTTCCCGTTGCCTTCCGAGGGGAGACAGTCGTAAATAAAGTTTCGAACTCACCCGGAATTGAACCGGGTATTTGGCATCTGCAGTCATGCACTTAACCGCCTAGCTTACGACCGTCTCAAAAAGGGACGGTCATAGGCTCGGCGTAATTGTTACTTAGAGAATACCTAATGGTTTTTATTGAACATGCTTTTCATAATTCGTGATCGAATCACGAATTGACAAAAAAGCTTCAATGGCGAAGCTTGAATAATTTTTTTGCACTTAGAATTAATAAAAAGATTAGGATCTTGATTGCCAATATACTCACTCAAAATTTAACTCAAAAAAAACTCAAAAATTAAACTTATCAGCTGTTTATTGACTATAAACATCGTAGAAAGAAATACAAACGTTGAAAACCAATTTTTTTAAATGGTATTTTGCTTCAAGTACTTTTTCTTTTTTATAAAACTTTTCCATCTGATAATAAAGTTTAGTAGCTTTTTGATAAATTTATTTTAAAACTTATGCAATCAAAGTAATTGCCAAATCACATATCATCATTCAAAAATGCAGTGCAACTTATTATAATATTGGAACAAAATTTGCATTACACTAGAATTATAACTACAGCTATAGATCATAAAACTTATATGTTAATCAAGTGAATAACTAACAACAAATTATGTTTTAATATGTTTCTGTGATTAATACATTGTAAGTTTTCCATTGATGCATTATTTTACTAACATTTTAATTAAATATATTATCTATAACTTATTTGCAGAGCCGTAGCAAGCTCTTCTGGTTCCTGAGGCAAATTGCGCCCCCCGCTCCAAAATTCTTACCGTTTTGAAAGCTTGATACTAGTATTGGGTTTCCAGATAAGCATGTATTTACCTTAATGCTCATTCATTTTCCATAAAATGGAAAATATATATCAGCGAGAAATAATTTTTGATCAATCCCTAAAATATATATTTATTGAGGTTGTGTACAAATTTGAGACTGATCAATTCAGTAGTTTCCGAGAAATCTTGCTCACCAACTTTAAAAACGTAGTTTTGAGAAAAACGGTTTCAAAGATTTAACAGCTCCTCACACATGGTGCATCTACAATTTGACTGCGTTATGCATAACTTGACCAAGCGCGATTTCCTGATTTTCCAAAAAGCACTGCCATTTGACGTATATTGGTGTTACCTACCTTACAAGAAATTTGCTAATTATAGAAATAGATATTAAATAGATATTAGATATTAATTAACTAGATATTAAATATCTATTTTCGAAATATATATTAAATACTTATTTCTATAATTACCCGATTTTTTGTAAGGTGGATAACGCGGATATGTGTCAAATGGCATTGTTTTGGCAAAATTAGGAAATGGCGTTTGGTCAAGTTATGTATAACGCAGTCAAATTACAAATGTGCGTGTAACTTCGAGAATAGTTTTCGGATTAACATGAAATTTTCTGAGCTTATACTTAAGTATATGCACATTACGAAAATGAAATTTAAAAAAAAATAAATAAATGAAAGAGCATTGTGCAAAAAATTTCGTACAAAAACATTGCAACAATTTTAATAACAATAGTAGAATTATCAAACGCACAGGGTAACATACGTCAAACTTACAATAGTAATTGAATAATTTTAAAAATTCTCTTTTTTAAGTAGTAACACTTTTTTAAGTGCCACCTGAAAATAAGTTAGATTAATATTTTTAATTTAAAAAATTTGTCCAAGTTTAGCACCCCCATTGCGATGGCTTCCAAGTCTAATGCTTCAGTCGCTTCACCCTTGCTACAGCTCTGCTTATTTGATCCAATTATCCAATAGAATCGATTTTAGAATAAAGTAATATGTTTAAATGTTTTTATTCACATCGAATTTTATTTATATTATTAATTTATTGTTCTCTTTTAATTTTATATATTTTATATAATATTTAAAAGGTATTTTTTTATTTCCTGCGTTACACAATTTAAATGGGTAAGCCTTACTGAGGGCCCACTCCTAATGTCATGTCGCCACTAGTCTACTTCTTCGATGTCAGACTAAAATTGTAATGTGTAGTACAATTAGTAGCCTAACTACCGGAATTCCGCGGGTTCAGTAGAACCAGGGCTCACAACATGAAAGGCCTAACACCGACTACAAATTTAGGCTATTCAATACTTTAATTATAAAATATAAAAAGTGAAAATATATAGCGTAAAATTTTGTTCTTTAATTTACTTATTGTTTTCAAATAATTGTGATAAAAAAACGCGAATCCATTTCGTAGCTCTAGAATCTAGGCTTCACACCTCCTAGTTATGCTACCGAGTACAGTAATTTTTACTTTCTCATTTATGCAGTAAAGGAAATTATTGCAATCAAGTTAAAACAAATTTTGGGTTAGCATTTTTTCCATGAGTCGATACAAATCATTTGAAGCAAATTTGGAAGCGTGTTGTGTTTTCATTCAAATATCATATGTGGGCCTTGTAAAAAGAGTAAATTAATTAACATGAAATTAAGTAATTTTCTGTTATTATTATTGAACATAGTAATTTTGAGTTGCCCACGTAATTTTGGAATATATTAATCCTCGAAAATGGGAAAGTTATGTGATATCACATCAGATTTTTACATAAAATATTGTGTATATAATTTAAGCATAAAAATTAAGAAATTCTCTTTAAAATTTATGTGAAAATAATGTAATTCCAATATCTTAGCCATTTTAGTATGTGATTTTAAGTTGAGTAATAAATTAATTAGACACTTTTTATAATTTAATATTTATTGTGATGTCTTAAATATAAAATAATAATTTACATTACCTATTTATAATTATGTCAATTTTAATTAAATATTTTAATATTGTACAATTAATTTTTTTAATTATATAGTAGATACCTACTTGGAATAAAATTTGAAATTCGACAAATCTAGTTTTTTTTAAATGACATCCTAAATTCTAATTCAAATAAACCTGCATAAATAATTGACAAAATTTGTACTATAACGTGCGTTCAGTAAATAACAATTAAGTATTTTGAAATATAACGGGTAAGTTATCTTCCGTTCTAACTTTTGAATATGTGTAATTGTAGCGGCTTGCCCAGTGTAAATACACATACCAAATAGCAACAACACCACCAAGTGCACTTGTAGCACAAGCAAAAATTGTCAATATGGTTAAAATGTTTTGTACTTCCGGACAGCTTAAGTCAATATAATGGTAACTTTTTATTGGTAAAGATGTGTTATTGGAAGATTCACAAAAACAAGTTGAATTAAGTGTGTCTAGTGGTGTACATGTCATTGACGACAAAGATACTATGTGAATTATTGCAAATGCACAACCGATTAAACAAACGGCTCCTGCAATTGTGCTCAGAAGTATACTAGTAATCTGCAAACAATTAATATTACAAATTTTAAAAATTAAATTTAAATTATTTTACTTGCCTTCATAAAATACACAAAATATCCTTTTGACATTCCTGGATATTCCTTCTTAAAACAGCACAACAGTAGTAAACCGAGTACTCCCGAAAGTAGTAACTATTAAAAATATATTATGGAAAATTAAAATATATAATATTATCGTATTTTGTTTATACTTACTGGTATTGCACTCCAGTATGGATTGTCTCGGGTTCTCAAATTGGGGGCCCATAATAATAACCACAGAGAGGAAGTTACTAAAGCAGCACCTAATAATACTTGCAAACCTAGTAAAGCTTTTCCTAATTTGTAGTATCTTATAATTGGAGGAAAATATTTCCTGGACACTAAAATAAAATACACATAATCATTTTTAATGTTTTAAAAAATATTTGTTTTATTATTGCAGGAACCCAATATAGTGAAAACTTGATATCGGGACCAAAAGGAGCCAAATAAAACAATATAGTAGTATACATTCAGTAATTTATGTTTCAGATACATGATATCCCTTAGATATGTGGATATTATTGCTCGTTTCTTCATGAATTCGTCGCTATGAAATACAGACAATGAAATTTACCGAATTGAAATATAATATGTACTTATTATTTATTAAATTGTTTTATAATGAGCAAAAGTAGAACTTTTTGTGGGGAAACTGTAGGATTGACGAACCAGTGGAGTGATGAAATATTAAGTAAAATACAATTTTTAGCCAGAAACTGTAACATTAGAAACCCTCCCTTGTTCTCGATTGATTATCACAGAACGTCTTATGGTATATTAACTACTAGCCGATCTAAAGAATTTGTAGTCTTCATAATAATAATTTAAATTAACAAACAGCTCACAAAAGGTCACTTTTGCTCAGAATAAAAAATTTAATATTTTCTTCAAAGGTAAATAAAAAATAATAAAATATAAATTAACTTGTGAAGGAAATTAATATAGTTGATCTTGTTTTTTATTAATCTCAATAAAAATTAGTTAAGATAACATTATATAGGTTTACTGAAACTATTTTATTGATCCGATATTAATATTAAAATTAGTATAAATAAAATTTACATGAATTTTATTTTTATATTTATTTTATTGTAATTTGTTTTGAAAATAGGTCAATAAAACGATCCGAAACGTCAGACAATTAAATTGTTTCAATCGAGGGGTAAATCTCACGGGAAGTCTGGTGTACAGCTTGTAGGAAGTCCGGAGAAGTTTGAAGAAGTCTGGGAAGTCCGAGGAAGTCTCAGAAAGTTTGAGAAGTCTGAAGTAGGAGGTAGTCTAGTGTACACAATTTTTGACCGTGGTTTACCCCTCGGTTTCAATAGACTTATATATCTTAACTAATTTTTATTCAGATTAGTAATAATAATTATAATATTTAATTAACATTACGTTTACGTTGGGCGGACACCGAAGTACTTTAGTGTTATAGGAGAACAGTTACGGCGTGGCAAGACATGTGCATAATTATCAGCTTTTACTCTGAATTGGAATAGATTTTGAAACTAATTAATTTTTAATTTCCCCATACGTATGTATAAGGGAAAGTATTGTAATTTTACATTATCGTGCAGAAAAAACAATAGAGATTTTGGCGAATTTTTTTTTCATCATTTCCAAAAGATGTCTGTGTGTATGTGGTCAAATTTTGTGTGATCTACAAAAAATAATAACAATTTTCAAGCCAAATTTTGTAATTTACTTTAATATTGAGACTTAAAACTGATTAGATTTTGGTTAATTTTGTTCTCAGAAAAATAATTTTTTTTATTTTCTTTATACATATTATGTTAACAATAGTAATCAAGAACAGACTATTGGTCTATGAACAGATCAATAGAAAGAGACGTTACCCAAGTACGGATTTGTTGAATGGACTAATACAATATTTGAACTACCCGACAAGTTTTGAATGAAGAACACAAGTTTTGGATAGCAATATTGGAAGAATACAATCGACCATAAACTTTAATCGATATTTTTAAATAAAATACTAGTCGATCTAAACAATTTTTTTTAAAATTTTGTGTTTAATTTTTTTAAATTTTAAATAAAAATAAAGTAGTACATAACTATTTAAAAAAATCTTGTAAGTCTAATCTAAAAAGTATGATAAAGTCATGTGGATAGCCACATCAGATTTTTTTTTTAATTGCTAAGAATTTATTTTATTTCTCTATTAACTGGTGTTAAGATAACCATAAAATAAAAATTGAAATGTGCAATAGTTGTTAGTATTCAAGTTAAGAAAAATTATTTACCATTTCCCAGTTTTAGTAATGACAATGATTCGACCGTGCCTTAAACTGTTTGTAAATATGTAATTAAAAAACGTTTTTTACCATTTCCAGATTTAGTCAAGACAATCATTCTACTGTGTCTTAAACTGTTTCTGGTAGGTTCATGCCGACTTCCTATGTTGCTAGCACCAATATTTTGAGGAACAGTAGTGTTCATTAAGTGTACCTGCGTAGGAGTTGTTTCAATATCTGTTTGGTTTAATTGAGAACATTCTAATACTTCTTCACCATTGATTCGTATATTATCATAAAAACTTACAGGGCGGTTTTTCGCTCTAGCATTATTATTATTACTTTGGTTTTCGCTAACGTCCAAATCGGCAGGAGGTAAATTGGTCATTTTGGTTTGAGTATTCATTATATTTATCTTAAACTTTGGTTTCTGTATTTATATTTAATTAACTCCATCAGGTCCTAAAATAAAATTACTATAAAAGAATTACGGGAAATTATACATAATATTATAATAATATATTAGTCCTAGAATATAATCAACTCTATCGATTAAAATATTCCTATTGTTTAATAAATAAAATAAATTAAAAATTACAGGAATAAGTCATAATATCAACTTTTCAATTTTTTCCATTTTTTTTGCATAATTGGAGAAACTTCATTTCGACGTTCTGATTGGTTAAAAAAATGATTTCAAATTCAAATCAAATGCGATTAAAGTTAATAATCTTAATATACAAAACACAAAGTTTGTATGTCCGTCCCATCAATATCTCCCCAACGGAAAGCACGATCGAAATGAAATTTTAACTGGATATTCAGCAAAGAGTTCTAAGGTTAACGCCACTATTCCCAGCTCTCTACGTCAATTTTTTCTTGCAAAATCGGAGAAACTTCATTTCGACGTTCTGATTGGTTAAAAAAATTATTTCAAATTCAAATCAAGTGCGATTAAAGTTAATAATTTATAAAACACAAAGTTTGCTTTTTTTACATTATAATATAACTAATAAGTAATAACTATATAACTACACATAGGAATTAAGTTGCGTGCCGTTGAAATTTGATTCTAATTACAAAAGAAATTAATATTATAATAAATGATCCTGTGCAGAAAGGAGTTTCCAGGTCATTCAAATATTAGGAGGTCATGGCGGCCGGTAGGCCGCCTGACCTGCTAGTAATTTAATAATATTCTTAGTTAATTTAAATGAAAATAAATTGCAATAAATAAATAAACACAACATTTCGGCTGTTATTACTGAGTCCGGAGCTAGAAACTGCTAAAAGATTTAAAAATTTATTATTTAAATATTCTCACTTGCAAGAAGTGGTTTAAATGTAATATTTGCTACGCTACACCAAGCTTAGAAAGGACCTAGAAAAAACTAACTAATTTGAAAGAAATTTTAATGAACTAATGAACGTCGAGTTACTTCTCAAGTACATTCGGTTGTAAAAAATACGAATTATTTCATAAATTATTTTAAAAGTGCTTATTTAATATTATTGGTGCTAATATTTTTTATGCGTTTCGTGACTGCAATTTTACAAAATTATTTATAAATTTTAAATATTTGTGCCGAAAAACTTTTCCATCTCAGTATACATTTTCAATTCAACTAGCGCCAGACACGTCCCCTGAAAACTTTTAAACTTGTTGGAATTTTATTTGTTTAAAAGCAAACCGGCAGACAGTGGAGACATAATAAATCCAGATTATCTATACTCCATCTAAAGATGAACCGGAAAAGCCAGCATTAGGGATGTCAATGAAGATTAACTGCTCGGAATCAAAATTTTCAAAAAACTAGCAGTACTCTGCAGAAGGCATATATTTAACTTTTACTGGCTAGTTTTTATATTATAAAACGAGAATTTACTTTTGCTACTTGCTGCTGTTCCGATCGCCTAGCAGCATGCATAACGGCTCGAAGATAAACTGATTTTAAAGTAATAATTTCGACATTATTTAGTAAACTGCTGAAGGATGATAGATATTTTCATTTCTCACGCCAAATTCGAAAGCTTTTAAAGTAAATTGTTGAAAAATACAAAAATTCGAACATACAATTACAAAAAATAACAGCTGAAATGTTTTTATTTATTTTCATAAAATTGTTAAATTATTGTAACTTTTGATATTTAAGGTTAGTTATATTTAAAAATTCCTTAAAAATTACATTTTTGTTTAACGAAACTACCATTTTGTGATAGAGAGTGGAAATGACCTATTCCTCTTACTGTTCCTATTGCGTGAATTATCATAAATAAGTGCATAATATGTAGATAGGTACCATCATAGATGTTTTATCTATTGCTGTGATATTTTAATTTAATTTTCTTTATGTATCTTAAAATTATGAGATGTCTGAAATATTCGTTTATTCTCCTGGAATAATATTCAAATTTTACTTTACATAAAATGTACCTACATGAATTTTTGGAATTCATGGCCAATGTACTTGGCCATGAACTTGGTACTTCTAATTTGGATTCCTGTTATTATTATTACTATCCTGAAAAAATCGGTTATGCCGATTTTTCTGGGCTAGCTCTGCGAGGCTTCGCAATGTTAATATTAATTGTTAATAATTTTACCATAACATTTGATTTTTTTTGTTTCCCGATAAAAGAGTATACTCATCTCTTCGAAATCTTTTTCGATATTGAATTTACAGCTTTGAAAAGCTCGCTTATGTAACGAACAATTTTCTCATCTCGGCCAGAGGTTTTCGGCGCACCCCCGATTCGGAGCGGAGTTAAGTTTGCTTAACCCTTAGCTTCACTACGAGGCACCATGAGGTAACTCATAGCAATATTTTTACATATCAGACTTAACGTAACTCGTAAGTAATTTTGATTACGAAATATGCGTTACAATATTATGTTAAGTGTGATATGTAAAAATATTGCTATAAATATGAAATAGTCACCCGGATGACTCGTTGTGAATCTAAGGGTTAAGTAGTAACTAGCTGAACTAGAATTAGCAAGCTCTATTTTGTGCAAGAGTTATTCATAAATTATAATTTGAAGTGGTTACTTGGTTTGTACAAAATTATGTAGATATACTGCGAACAGAGAGTAAGAATAATAACTAGTAATAATTAAGGGGAAGGGAAATATTGCAAATGTGAGTTACAAAAAAATATTTATAAATCGGGAACGTTGGGATTGAGATCAACAATCAGAAAAAATTGTGAAATGTCTAAGAGATACCAACACAGCAAAAAACTAGGAGAGCAAAATGAACGAAACAATTAATAGGTTGACGACATTGGCGAGAGAAAGGATAAATGATTACGGAACTTGCAGTTGGAAAATAGGAACTTGGAATGTTAGTGGGTTAAATGGTAAAGAACATGAGTTAGCAGAAGAATTCTTGAGCTGTGGACTGGAAGTACTAACAATAACGGAAACTAAAAAGAAAGGGGATGGAATAGTTGAAATCGATGAAGATTTGATTCTGATATATAGCGGAGTACCAATACATGAACGAGCGGCAGGTGGAGTGGGATGTTTGATAGGTAAGAAATTAAAAAACTATATTAAAAGTTGGTCTTGTATATCAGAGAGAATAATCACGGTAACAATGCACTTGCAGTTACAACAATAATAGGCGTGTATGGACCAAATGAAGATGCAACAGTACCGGAGAAGGATCGTTTTTGGGAAGAACTGCAAATGACGATAGAAAACGCAACAGGACAAGTGTATATTGCGGGAGATTTCAATGCGAGAATAGGAGATGAAAATTTGGGTTACGAACTAGAAAAAACTAGGAACAAAAACGGGCTTCGAATGATTGATTTCTGCTTATAAACAAATTAATTATAGGCAATTCATGGTTCAAGCATAAAGAAATAATAAATATACACGCGCACTGAACGAAGTAGAAACGAAAAATCAATAATAGACTACATTCTTCTAGAAAAAAGTAACAAAAGCCGGATGAAAGGTATAAGAGTGTGTAGAGGTCATGAAATTGGCAGTGATCATTTATTGCTAGTAAGAAAAATCAAATATGACAACCGGGAGGGAATAAGAAAAGACAAAAATACAAAAGTAAGATACAGGGAAGTAATTAGATCATATAAATTAAAAGAGAATGCGGTAGCATTGGCTTATCAAGAAAAGGTGGAGGAATTATTGAGTGTCAATTACAGAAGAGAAGATGACGACATTGAATGTAATTGGGAGGAATTTAAGGATTAAGCAGGAAATTCTGAAAGCAGCAAAAATAACATGTAGTACAACAAAAGTAACAAAAAGCAAACGCCATGGTGGAACCAAGAGGTAAAAGAAGAAGCGAAAAAGAAAAGAGTGAAATGGAAGACATTTTCAATACAAAAAACTGAAGAATCCTATACTAGGAATACAGGGAGCAGGGAATAAAAACTAAGGAATTAGTAAGTATAATAGTAAAAAGCTCTCGTGGGAAGAATTTGGCAACAAGATGGAAAGAGACAAAACCCAAAACCAGAAAATGTTCTACAAAATAATGAAATATTTGAATCAAAATAAAAAAATCCCACTAAAACATATAAAGGACAAGGATGGTTTATAGTATTAAGCGACGAAGCGAGCATAATGAGAAGGTGGAAGTAATATTTTGCCGATCTATTAGAGGCAGGCGAAAGAAACATGGACATACATAATGAAGTGGAGACAGAAAGTAAAATCAACAAAATCACTGCAGATGAACTAAGGAATGCTATTTAAAGATTGAAAACGGGAAAGTCAGCTGGACATGATGGTATTAAACCGGAAATGTTAAAAAAATATGGGGAATAAAGGGCTGTTGGAAATACACAAAATTTTCAATTTAGCATGGCGACAAGGTAGAATACCAAAAGATTGGGAAGCCGCGGTTGTCCTACCGATATTCAAGAAAGGAGATAACAGAATATGCGCGAACTATCGAGGCATCTCACTATTGTGTACAACAGCTAAGCTGTATAACGAATCGTGCTTGCCGGCGAATCGTGCCGCGGCGAATAGTTCCTGGCGAGTCGTGTTGCGGCAAATCGTGCGCGGCGAATCGTACCGTTCCCATGATAGACAGTATTGGAAGCTACGAGACTGACATTAATATATATTGTTGTGTAATTTTTACAAATGTGTTTTTTGTTAGTTTTCGAATTTTGAAAATTTAAGTTAAAAATATTGGAGGGAGAGATAAGGGGCAGTTGGCAACGAAGCGAACGGAGAGACGTCCGGGGATTGCGTCCGATTCTTGAAGAATTTAAAAATAAAGTTTTTTTTGTAAGATTGTGTGTGAGAGTTGTCAACAAATTGAAAATAAAAAAAAAAGGTGTTTTAATAATCAGTGGTTTGACTTTTGATTTACTTGGATATAACAATCAAGGGGCCACATTTGATATGTCTTTGGGCGTTCACATGCGAGACAACGGACGATAGGGATTTTATCGTTCCCATTTTGGAATAAAAATCAAGTGAGAATTGAAAAATTTTAATTTTACAAAAGCCGGGCAAATTTTTTAAGATTTGTAATTTTCTCCAAAACCGCGATCATTTATAAAAATTAAGCAGCGGGGAAAATTCATTTCAATTGGCGACACAACGTGGAGCTCGAATAATGTTTTTACTACCAAAAAATAAAGAACCGACCATGAACCCTGAGGAAGAAAAAAACGAAAAGAAGAAAGAAGACAACAAAGACTCTGGAATAGAAGAAAGTCAGGCGTCACCTAACTTTGAAAGATTTCCAGGAGCGGAAAGCACAAGGAGAGATACCATAGAAATGAATAGAGAAGATAGTGATATAAAAGAAATCCAAAAACAAGTGGAAGAGGACGATATCACGAGTAGCAAATTTCTAAAACAAATGCTAAGCGAAATTAGAGCAAATAGAGCAGAAGACAAAAGAAAAACCCACGAAAATAGAACCGAAGACAAAGAAATAATGAAAGAACTAAAAAACTTAATCATGACAAATAGTAGCAAAATTGATCAAATTAGGACGGAATTATCCGACAAAATTGAACAACAAGAAATAAAACTTAATAAAACTATCGATATAGTGAAAGATAAACTAACTTTAGACATCGATAAGGCAAATGAGAAAATAAAGAGCAACGAAACGGAAATAATGGAATTAAAAACAAATTACGCGGAAGATATAAAAAAAATCAACGATCAATTTGTAAATGTAACTTTTAAAGAATACCCTACGATAATAAACGAGGAAGAAATAAATGAAATCATAATAAAAAAGGTAAACGAAAAAGGAGTAGAAATTTCGGCAAACATAAAAGAAAATTTAAAACAACTCAAAATTAAGGAATGGGGACAATTACATGAACACCATCAACACAGAACAGAAGCAATCGAGAAGAAACATGAAGAAATCGAAAGAAGCTTGAACAACAAAATAAAATTGCATTTAGAAGAAACCTGCGGTAACATCCAAAGAGAGTATAGCAACTTAAAGATCAATATTGAAAGAAATAAAAATAAAATTGATGAGTGTCACTCAACTATCAGAGATACACACGATTATTTAAAAACGATTAAATTAAATAGTGTTGGGAATCATGAACATCTAGAACAAAATTACATTAAAGGATTGGTACAAGAATTAAACCTAAATTTCAATGCTAACAAATTGACGAGATTTTTTGGAGATGGAAAACATAACCCGAAATTATTCATTAGAAATTTGAAACATACTACTGATAAAATTAAAGATATTTCGAACATTAAATGTATTCTAAGATCGATCATGAAGGGTGATGCGGAGAATTGGTTTGGAATAGTAGAAGAAAAGATAAATTGTTTTGAAGATTTCGAGGAATTATTCCTAAAACATTATTGGGGAGAACTGGAACAAAGAAAGGTACGTGACAATATGATATCGGGCAAGTATCGTGGTTTCATGGACCAAACGCGGGTTAGCTATGCCACAAGAAAAGTCAATGCAGCTAAACAAATCGATCCGCCATTTACAGATAGCGATATTGTGAGAAATTTGGCTAAACATTTTGAAGATGAAGTAATGAATCGGATCATTATAGAAAACATAAATACAATTGATCAATTACTAGATCTCCTCAAAAGATTTGATCAATTAGGTAATAATAAAAGTACGGAAAATTACAATTCGAATTTTAACGTTTGGAGAAGATTCAATGATAACAAGCAAAATAGTAATTTCTACAATCACAACAGCAATAATAATCAAAGACTTCAAAACAACAACCATTTTTCAAACAACAATGACTTTTCTTATAATCACCAAAACAATCGTCACAACAATAGTAATAATTATGAACAGCGTCGTGATCATAATCAGGGTAGTTACTCCAACCATAATTCGAGAAATGATTACAGCTATAATCGACACAACTATGTAGATCGGGGTAGGGAAAGTAACACACATCCTAATAATACCCTGCCACAAGAAAATAACCGTGCAAGAAATTCCAATTTGACTGATCGGCATATCAACTCCATCACAGTTATGCCATCAGTGGAGACTACTACGGCCATCGTAGAGCCTCCACGAAATTTTTAATTAACGACGAGCCAAGCACGATAAACTCCTACCAGCATCCACGGGAGTTTATCAAAGAAAGTGGAACAATGGATGAACACGAAGGGTTAACTAATTTGCCGTATATCTTTGCAAATATCAACAAGATACAAGTAAAGTGTTTACTGGATACCGGTGCAGAATTATCCTTAATAAAAGAAGAAATTGTTAATAAAAATTTTGAAAACATAGAGAAAAACATCTTAAAAACATTGCCAATTAGATTAGTAGGAGTTAATAATAAAAAATTTTCAACGATCAATCGAACCTTAATAGCAAATATTCAAATAGGAAAAACCGTGGTATTGGACAGCATGATGATCATGGAAGACATGAAGTTAGAATGTATTTTTGGAATCGACTTGATGGATAAATTAAAAATAAAGATAGATGTAGCAAACAAAAAAATAACTGTACAAGATGAGGAAGTAGAATGGATTGAAGACGATAAAGAGGTAGAAGGAAATTTAGTCGTTGATGAGGAGGAGGCAACAATTATTAATGCGTTTAAAAAAGTGGATCCAAAAGAAATGAAAAAATTTAATAAAGTGTTGAATATTAATAGAGAAGATGATGAAGACCATAAAAAAAAAATGGTATTAGATTGTGCAGAAATTTATAATGAAACAGTTAAATCTTTATTAAACAAAAATTTATCCTTAATAAATGAAGAGCCAAGAGTGGCGAAAAATTACATCCATGAATTACATGTACGAAATGAAAGCAGCTTTAAGAGTAAGAACTACCCAATACCACAAACATACAAAAAACAAGTATGGAAGGAGATAGAGAAAATGGTTCGGGATGATATAATTGTGGAAGCAAGCACGGCATACATTAATCCATTAGTTGTCGTGAAGAAGAAAGATGGGGAGATCAGATTATGTCTAGATGCGCGCTCGATTAATGCGATAACGCAACCGCAATTTGAAAGTCCACAAGGAATTGAAAATTTAATTGGAAGAGTTGGTGGCATGAAGATTTTTTCAAAATTGGATTTAAAAAACAGTTTCTGGTTAATTCCACTAAGCCAAGAATCACAGAAATACACTGGATTTTGTGTCGACGGGCATACCTTCGTATTCAAAGTCGTTCCGTTTGGTTTGTCGACGAGCAGCAGTGCTTTAGTAAAATGTATGCAAAAGATTCTAAAGCAATACGAGAATATTTGCGTGCATTATGTGGATGACATACTTATCTTCAGCGAAGATGCTGAAAAACATAAACACCATGTAAAAACTATTCTTGAAACATTAAACCAGGCAGGTTTAAAATTAAACGTAAAAAAATGTGAATTTTTCAAGGAAGAGATAAATTATTTGGGTTATAAAATTATGGGAGATAAAGTGGAAATAAACAATGATCGACTGCAAGAAATAAAAAATTATCCCAGGCCTAGAAATCTGCGAACATTGCGAGGTTTTATTGGTGTACTTAATTATTACAAACGATTTATTCCAGATTATTCGAACAAAATATTACCATTGTTAGAATTACTCCGAAAACATGTAAAATGGAGATGGGACGAAAGAAAAGAAGAAACCTTTAATTATTTAAGAAAAACAATTTTTGATAACATTAGCCTAATTCATCCTGACTTTAGTAAAAGGTTTCTGTTAAGAACGGATGCATCCAAATTCGCTATATCTGGTGCTTTGATACAAATGAAAGATGATTTAGAAGTACCGATTTGTTTTACATCTCGAACACTTCGAAAGAGTGAATTGAACTATACGGTAAGCGAAAAAGAAATGCTAGCTATTGTTTTCTCTTTGACCAAGCTAAGATTTTACCTAATAGGTAACCGGTTCGAAATCGAAACCGATCATGCTGCTCTTACATTTTTGATGAATACTAATAGTCCGGGAGCCAGCGTACATGTTAACTAAACCATAAGGTACAAAATTTTTGACCATACAGGCTGAAAGAACTTTGCAAATGAGTAATAAAACCGCTCGTCTGCCACTCGCAAGTGGCAGCGTTAACTCGGGAGCGGCGCGAGAAAAGGGGCATTTTTAGGGTTCAACTAAACCATATGGTACATGGAAAAATTTTATATCAAAATATTCCTTATATTATATAGTTTTCGAATTTACTATGACAGACGGTTTTAAGTGCAGCTTTCTTTGCGGCAGACGCGTTTGAAAATACCGAGCGAGCGAGAGTAATGCGCGGAATAGCACAACAAACAAAGATAGACGTTCGACTTGCTTGCAAACGGGATTTGGTAGGTTTCAATCATTAATTTACTGTAAGTACTTATTTTCTTTATTACATAGGTCATGAATTAAAAACTCTTAACATTAAAAATTAAATTCTTGATGCATGTAAAATGTTTTTGTATGCTTGAGGACTATTGACTTGTATTAAACTGGAGTAATTCCCACCAGAATACCTGGAGGTGGAAGAACTGTAACTTAAGATTTGGAAATCGTACAGGAATTGTCATTTTTGACTTGTTTGCTTCAACTTATAATATCAGATAAGTATATTAAAAATTAACCGAAAATTTGCAGCTTTTATTTAAATAACTATAAGTTATACATTAAATGCTACAAAAAAAATTCCCACTCTGGTAATATATCGATTGCAAAAATTAATCTATTTTTTGTTGAAAATTTCATTCTCTTTATTTTTGTTTATGTAATATAGGGTGGACCAATAGTCCTTTAACATTTTAAATGGCCATAAAAAATAAACAAGCGGTGTTAATTAATAAATATTTATTGTATTTTAAAGTACACAAATGAGGGTTTTAATTTTTGAATATTACATCATGTAAATGTGTACCATGATTATTTTTCCACTCCTGTAACCTGAACCGGAAATTTTTCATGACCGCCCAGTAAGTGCGGTTGTTGAAATGTTTTGCATTTCATTGCATATGTTTTCTTTCAATTCTTCAATAGTGTCTAGATTGATGATACAAAGTTTACTTTTAAGGTATCCCCACATGAAAAAGTCCATTGAGGTCCAATCCGGACTGCGGGATGACCTGTTAATGTCACCTCTTTTGGATTTCAGTTTTTGGCCAAAAATTTTACGAACTGACGCTATAGAATAGTTGGAGGTGTGACATGTTGCCCCGTTTTGTTGAAACCAGGTTCTTTGATTGTAGCCTGAAAAGTTCTGGGCACATTTAAGGCACTAGACTGCTTTCGAGTGTTCAGGCCAGGTTGCTCTCGAACAGGCATTCGTACACGCTCAACGTTTTTCGGTTTCCACGATGTCCTGGGTCGGCCGGATCATGTTGAAACTGTCGTTTTGAACTTCTGCACCTAATTCTGAACCGTTTGGATTTTTGGAGCTTGATTTGCGTTCCGTATATTGAATGAGAACAAAATTTTCGTCTAAATTCGGTCACAGAATCGTTGTTTCGATAGAACTCGCGAACACAAAGCGCACTTTGTGCTCCGGTAAATGACGCTATGGCTCTAAATCCCTATTGCCCGCTCTCGCGTTTGATACCCTCCCCACCTCGATACCTCTACCCGCACGGATGCAGCGGGCTTTTCAAATGTTAAGAGACTATTGGTCCACCCATATAATTTATAAACCGTTTCTGAGCTACAATTACTTAAACAAGTCTCGGTAAAAATTTTAATAGAATTCCCATAATATTTTATTAAAAATTATACAGAGTCTATTTTAAATCACTGCAGCTCAGAAACGGTGCTATGAAATAGAAAAGTGTAAATAAACAAAAATAAAGACAATGAAGTTTGCAACAAAAAATGTCAAACAAGTATTGATGTAAAAGCGATTTTTATATGACAAAAAAGGTTTTCAAAAAGTACAATTTACATTGCTAAAATAGGAGTGTTCTAATAATTTCTGGAGTAACATAAATTGTGTAGTGATTAATACAATAAAATATATAAAATAAATAATTCCAAAGTCAATAAAGCTTATCTATTTTCGGTAACTTGGACAAGTACTATAAATAAAATGCTTGATAAAAGCATCTTCAGAACAAATTAGAATGTTATGGAATCAGAATCATCATTGGTCCTGTCATATAACCTCTCCAAGTTATAGAAAATTGAATTTGTTATATGTAACGTATCTATTTGAATTCTTTCAGTCACTATTTTCTGAATCAAAATATTAAAGAATTATCTTGTGGTTTCAATAATGCTAATCCAAGGCCATGATAATCCCAATTGCAATTGAAGAGTACACGGGAATAACGATCAGAGTCCATTTTTCTCAAAAAAAAACTGTTGCGGCCATCTTTTAGATTGAAACCAAAGCTATCATTTAGTAGAAAAAAAATTAAAAAAAGTTTTAACAGTCCAGCGTAAAAGCGTTTTTAAAATACTTATGTTGGTAAGGATGTGTGTGTTTGTAAAACTTAAAACTCAATTTACGCAAAACTTGACTTTTGTGACTCTGATCGTTATTCCCGTGTACTCTTCAATTGGAAACAACCGGATTATTTTTTCAGAATGCAAAAAGCAGCAGTAGGTTCATCTCTTTGGTTCCAACATTAAGCATATAGCTTGTAATTGTCTTTGATTTACTGATATTAATAAAAAAAAATTGGTATTGGTATTTATGGAAAAAATTATTCCAAATGAAAAATGAAGATTCAAATAGAATTTGTAATGTATTTTAAGCCTCTTTTAATAGCTGTTTATATCCTTTTAAAATTTTAATTTCGCGTAATGTAATAATATAGAATATAGAGTATTACTTAACAAAATAAGTAATTTTTATTTTTAAAATGCTCCTTTTCCAAAATTTAATTTTTATTGTAAACATTTTTTAATTCATTACCTATGTAATAAAGAAAATAAATACTTACAGTAAATTAATGATTGAAACCTACCAAATCCCGTTTGCAAGCAAGTCGAACGTCTATCTCTGTTTGTTGTGCTATTCCGCGCATTACTCTCGCTCGCTCGATATTTTCAAACGCGTCTGCCGCAAAGAAAGCTGCACTTAAAACCGTCTGTCATAGTAAATTCGAGAACTATATAATATAAGGAATATTTTGATATAAATTTTTTCCATGTACCATATGGTTTAGTTGAACCCTAAAAATGCCCCTTTTCTCGCGCCGCTCCCGAGTTAACGCTGCCACTTGCGAGTGGCAGACGAGCGGTTTTATTACTCATTTGCAAAGTTCTTTCAGCCTGCATGGTCAAAAATTTTGTACCTTATGGTTTAGTTAACATGTACGCTGGCTCCCGGACTATAAATTTGCTAATAGCCGAATCTACCGATGGTCGTTATTAATACAAGAATATGATTTTACGATAACACATATTAAAGGGAAGGATAACATCATTGCCGATGCCTTTAGTAGAAAGGACAATCACAACGTTAATAAAATTAAAGAAGTTTTAATAGCTTTAAATGAGCTCCATACTGACAAAAAGCCGTTTACTGAAGAATGTATAAAAAATGCACAACAAGATGAAATAATAATTGATTTGAAGAATATGATAAATTACAACAATAATAATTACAAAAGTTATACTATAAAAAATGGATTCGTAATAAAAAAGGTTAACGATGCTGAGTTGTATGTCATTAATGAAGAACTAACTAAAGAAATTGCTCGAGAGCTACATCAAAAATATTGTCATATTGGAGTGACGAAAACTTGGTTAATTTTTCGCGAAAACTATTATAGTAAAAAAGATAGGAAGATAATTAAAAAAATGATAAATACATGCAGTCTTTGCTTGCTTGGCAAGTATAAAAATTTCCATAACAAGAATTCCGTACACAGTGTAGAAGCACATGAACCAGGAGATATCATTGCCATTGACTATATTGGAAATTTAATACCAAGTGGACCTGATCAAAGAAACATTTTGGTAGTGGTGGATATTTTCAGTAAATTTGTAAAGCTATACCCGACAAAAGCTTGCACAACAGATTTAACAATTGAATTGTTGGAAGATTTTATAAAGAATGTGATAAAACCAAAAACAATATTAGCAGACAATGCGACTTATTTTAATAACAACAAATTTAGATGGCATTGGAATGATCAAGGCATAAAAGTGGTGTTCTGTAGTATTCGACATCCGGCTGGAAACGCAAGCGAAAGATATGTGAGAGAGGTCACAAAATTTTTGAGATTGTTAACGTTTAGAAACAATTTAATGTGGTTCGATGAGTTACACAGGGTTGAAAAATTTATGAACGAAACACCAAGTACGGTAACAGAGCAGTCACCCATTTATATCATGAAAGGAATATTACCAGAGAGACCTTGGTTAATCAACGAAGAAGAAATAAATTTTGAAAATATCTTACATAAAGCCAGATCGAAATTGATTCAGAAAAGAGAAAATTATTTAAAAAAAGCCAACAAAAACATAAATAAGAAGAAAATATTTAATATTGGAGATCAAGTGATCGTTAGAAATTTGAGAGTGGGAAAAAGATCAGCTAACCAGTGTGCAAAATTGCAACTTCCTTTCGAAGGCCCTTACACGATCAACCGAAGAGTAGCTGAGAATACTTATGAACTTATTAATTTGAAGACGAATATAATTAGGGGAAGATTTCACTTATGTGACTTATATGCCTTTAATGAAAATGTGAATTGAACAATAGAAAAGTAGGTGGATAGCAATTTCGAATAAGTTATTTAATTATTTAGTTAAAAGGTTTTTAAAAAAAAAAAAAAGGTTTATTTCAGTTTATAATTAGTAAAAATGGAAAAATTTTAATTTTTGTTAGTATTTAATTTCATTAATAGTTTAGTTTGTTTTGAAAATTTTTTAATGTTTCAAAAATTTATAATGATGAATTACACAACGGGTGTAGATTTAATTGTAAACCTTAGTTAGACAATAAAATCTAACGGGGGTAATGTTGTGTAATTTTTACAAATGTGTTTTTTGTTAGTTTTCGAATTTTGAAAATTTAAGTTAAAAATATTGGAGGGAGAGATAAGGGGCAGTTGGCAACGAAGCGAACGGAGAGACGTCCGGGGATTGCGTCCGATTCTTGAAGAATTTAAAAATAAAGTTTTTTTTGTAAGATTGTGTGTGAGAGTTGTCAACAAATTGAAAATAAAAAAAAAAGGTGTTTTAATAATCAGTGGTTTGACTTTTGATTTACTTGGATATAACAATCAAGGGGCCACATTTGATATGTCTTTGGGCGTTCACATGCGAGACAACGGACGATAGGGATTTTATCGTTCCCATTTTGGAATAAAAATCAAGTGAGAATTGAAAAATTTTAATTTTACAAAAGCCGGGCAAATTTTTTAAGATTTGTAATTTTCTCCAAAACCGCGATCATTTATAAAAATTAAGCAGCGGGGAAAATTCATTTCAATATATATTGTCATGGATTTTCCTATTAAGAGTTGTTTTTATTAATTTATTTCATGTTGTATAAAATTTGTAAATGCCCTGTGTTTGTCAAAAATTTGTAAATTTATGTTGGTAATTTTGGTATAGAAAACTTGCGTGAAAGCAAGAAGATAACGAGGCTTTTTGCCAATTCTGCTCGGGCAGAGTGGATCGATTGTAACGATCTGCGAAGTTTTGTGAGAATTTATATTGATTTTGTTGAAATTTAAATATAAAAAGTATTTTAGAATAGTGTTTTATTAACTTGAATTATTAGAAGTATAAAATAGTGTGTGTAAGAGTCCATGCTCAAAAAAAAAAATGAATGTCGCCGGAAGAAGAAGTTGATTTATAAAATATTAAAATTATATAACTCTGGGGTGCATCGCATTTTCTGGCTACCCAACGTGTGGCATCACTTGAATCTACTTGAGACCCTGAGATCAAGAATTTTTCAAATATTTGTGACACATGTTTTAAAAATTACTAGATTGACAAAACTTAATAAAAATTGAAAAGGTGTTCAGAAAATATTATGGTTAAACGAGATAACGCGTAGCAAATTGGATAAAACTAAATTCAAAAAAACAACTTAATGTTTTCTTTGGATAACAAAATAAAAATTAAATGAAGATTTTAAATTTATTTTAAAACTAATATTATTAAGAACAAAATTTAAAAAAAAAATACTAAAATGGATAATTTAACATTGAATGAAAAACTACTACAACTGATAAAAAGTCAAGAAGAGATAAAAAAAGAATTGAACCAAAAATTTAAAAAATTGGAAGAAAAGTTGGAAAATCTTTGGAAAGATGCGGCTAAGGGTGAAATTGTGGAGAAGAACATACTTGGACATGTGGACAACGGGAAATTTGGTATGGTTCGACGGGAAATGGAAAAAGTTGGACACAAGAAAATAAAATATGGAAACCAAAAGTTTGGATTAAAAAAGAAAATTACATTTGGACCTGAAAAGAAAACTGGTGGAAGCAAGAAAAACACTGGACATGGAAAAAAAAAGGGTAAAATTTTAAATGGATATGAAAAATTTGGAAGGAAGATTTGGATAAGGAGTAGGGGGATCTACCAATTACCTCCAAAGTTGCGGACGAGCATTACTAAGATGGTCCTTTGGAAATATTTCAGACGGAGGTAAAATAAAACAGATGTCGGATGAAAATTAAGTAACTATATGGCAAATACATTAATTAAAATGTTGAAATTTTAAAAAGTGATTTATGTTTTCTTTTGTTTAATATTAATTTGAATTGAAGATATTTTTGAAATTGCTATTGTGTTTGAAAAATCTTGAAAGTTTGGATTTTATTTGATTTGAAATATTTTGATGATGTCGTAAAAAAAATTAGAGATTGTGATTGGTGATAATTTGAATATTGTTAATAATTTATGTAAAAATTGGTTTATTTTATGATTTTGTAAATATTTGACTTTTTGAATTTGACTTGTTGATTGTTTTAAAAAATTTGAATTATTTGTTAATGGAAATATTTTGAAAAATCCATAACCAATTGAAGATAAAATTGTAAAGCCCATTGCCTTTGACAATTTGATCTGGGGGCGTAAATGTCATGGATTTTCCTATTAAGAGTTGTTTTTATTAATTTATTTCATGTTGTATAAAATTTGTAAATGCCCTGTGTTTGTCAAAAATTTGTAAATTTATGTTGGTAATTTTGGTATAGAAAACTTGCGTGAAAGCAAGAAGATAACGAGGCTTTTTGCCAATTCTGCTCGGGCAGAGTGGATCGATTGTAACGATCTGCGAAGTTTTGTGAGAATTTATATTGATTTTGTTGAAATTTAAATATAAAAAGTATTTTAGAAGAGTGTTTTATTAACTTGAATTATTAGAAGTATAAAATAGTGTGTGTAAGAGTCCATGCTCAAAAAAAAAAATGAATGTCGCCGGAAGAAGAAGTTGATTTATAAAATATTAAAATTATATACTTCGGGGCATCGCAATATATATATATCGTATGGTTTATTTATCCTTCATGGTTACAATTGTAAGTCTAAATTCGTCAGCCAATCACGAGATCTATCAGATACGGCATCACTCAATTCACGCATCGTGCCTGTAAATTTTCTCAAAGGGCAGTAACTTACAATGTGTGACATTGTTTGGTCGGAACATCCACAATCACAATCAGAAGAGTTAGTAAGACCCCATTTTTTTAAAAAATGATTACATCTGCCATGTCCAGTTTTGAGTCGATTTAAAGTAACCCAGTCTTTCCGATTTAAGTTGAAACCACCGACTTTCTTAGTTGGATCCTCAATGAGATCATTGTTGGAAACCTTCGAGTTTACCCAATATTCTTTCCATGCTATTTTTTCATCAAAAGTAACCAGTTTGGTGAGTTGCTTTTGGATAGGTTCTCTAGATTTTAACCTATGTATGAAAGTATCTCTAATGACATTATAAAGGATGGAATTCTCTAGGTGTAATGTTTTCTTAATCAGACGTGAAATTGCCTTTTTTCTCCGAATGTCAGGGGGTGCTATGTTGCAAAGAGTTGTAAGCCACGGTAAGGGAGTTGACGAGACAGCGCCACTTATTATTCGCATCGTGTGATTTAACTGATTATCCACCAGGTGTACATGGGAGCTTTTGTACCATGCCGCAGAGCAATATTCTGCAGCAGAGAAGGCGAGGCCAAGCGATGAAATTCTCAGTGTATCCGCACTTGCTCCCCATGTAGTGCCAGATAAATTTTGGAAATAATAGAATCAGTTCAACTGCAAAGTTATTTCAAGGGAACGGTACGATTCGCCGCGCACGATTCGCCGTGGCACGATTCGCCGGGAGTTTTTTATTTAACTAGGCTTTCATAAAAGACGTCTCTGTTTTTTAGAACTTTTTTTAATTCGTTTATGAAACACCAAATAGTCAGTCTTTCGATGCTCAACTGCGATTGTAGCCTCCTATGGATGCCTCTGCAATATTATTAGTTCTCTGTAAATTTACTTAAATCAGCACTGGATTTACTTTAAAATAATTTTCTTCTTGTTTAATTCCGAAGTTTCTTGATAGGTATATGGCGCTAGAAGCTCTCGGTGAATCGTGCCGCGGCGAATCGTGCCATGGCGAATCGTGCCACGGCGAATTGTGCTTCGCGGCGAATCGTTACCGGCAAATCGTGCGCGGCGAATCGTGCGCGGCGAGTTGTACCCAACCCTTATTTCAAGCACCACAAAAAGTGATAATAAATAAAAAGGAAATATCAAATATCAAAACAAACGAAATTGATCATATTTAAAACGATTTACGTGCCTATTCTAACTTTTGGTTGCGAAACATGGCTTCTAAATAACAGAACAAAAATCAAGTTACAAGCTAGCGAAATGAAGTACCTGAGAAGAGTGGAAGGAGTTAGTAGAAGGGATCGAATTAGAAATGTCGACATTAGAGAGAGATTAAACATAGAACCGGCTCAGACAAAAATAGAAAGGCAGCAACTAAGATGGTTTGGCCATATCAATAGGTTGAAGGACGACATGCCGGTGAAGATGGCATGGCTAGCGAGACCGATAGGAAAATGAAGAAGAGGCAGACCGACAAAGGGATGAAATGACGGTATACAACAGATCTTGAAAACTAAAAAAATTACCTGGGAGCTGGGACCAAGCAAGAAGAATCTCACAAAACAGGAGCGAATGGCGGAGATTTATAATTGATAAATAAAATGTAATACAACCTCGACACCTTCGGTAAATAAATAAATAATAATTAAAGGTCCCCCATTGTTTGCATACTATACATAGAATACCTATGATCGTATCCCAAATAATTTTGCAGGAGCTGCTAACAAAAATATATACCATCATGTGAACCAAGCATGACGTATTTAAAATTTCGTAGATGGGCCAAAAGCAATTATACAAATATCGTAATATTTATTGCGAAACTCTGGTTGCTCTGGAAATTCTCCACCCCGTAAATTAAAAAAAAAAAAGGATGCTGATAGAAGAATTTTAAGAAATGTGGAAGATTTTCGCAATAGAAATTTAAGTTTGTTAAGATTTGTAAACTTTGATATTCCTGCGAATTGGTAAGCTGACGCCAACTGGCGAAGTTACTACTTACTACAACTAATTATTATCAAGTTGGATTTAACTTTCCCATTTTATGAAATTTATTTTGACTTTTGAACTTTTAAAGTTAACTGGGAAATATTTTGAAGTATTGTGATTTTTCCGACTAATCCGATTGAGAGAATTTTTGAGATTGGAAAAATATAGTACAATATTTATAGTCTTTTAATAATTATTAGATTAAAATAAATATTTTTAAATCAGTCTTGAGACGAAACTATTAGCCCGAATAGGCTCGCATCGACATGGTTTTGTACCGAACCACCTGCACCGAATCGGGCTCGTTGACTGGCTGTATCGAATCGCTCGTGCCGATGTGACCTAGACCCCCTATAGGTTGATTACGTTGTGTATTGAATTATACCACGTGTTATACGGTAATTTAATTTAAAAAAAAATACATAAAATTGTAACAATCAGCTACTAGACAATATTATATTATGGACAGGAATGTACATGTACATTGTTATTTGATAAATTATTTAAAATATAATAAATTGTTAATGTCAAGATTTCCCCTTGAAGTAACTAATAATAAAAAATTTAGGTAACACTTTCCTCGAGAAAATTATATTGTGAATTAGTTTCATTTAGTGCTTCATTTATTTGTTTATTATTACTCCTATAATAAATTGTATTTTTAATGTTAGTTATTGCATAATTTCTTAGATAAGCGCAGTTTTTTACTCGAACATCAGAATAATTGATATAGTAGTATACGTCAATAAGTATCGAAAAAAAATTGCGAACGTATATAATATATTAATGAGGTAATATAAAGTACCATAAATGAAAATAAATTATATAGTGCAAAACTCATAAGATAAATAAATAATTGAGTTGTTTTTACGAATTGCGCCATTTATTTAATAATTTTGATAGTAGATATAATGTAATATAGGTACATATACATTTATAATATTAATATATTGCACGTACATAATTTATAGTATTTATTAGTAGTGTATAGTACATAGTACATAGTACTTACCTACCTACATATCAATGATACTATATTCTTTAATATTTAACAGTGCGTTTTCCTGTTTGAATTTTATTTATGTCCTTACTAACATTTTAAAAACTTGATTGTAGTTAGAAGATAATAAATATTAATTACACGTACCTTTACAGTAAATTTGTGCCGTTATTCCGAAATATGTAGTTGTTAGCACATACCTATTTATTTTATTTTTATTGTACTTAAGAAGTCAATCGGTAGTAAACAGTCATTTTCGACGATGTGCGATATTAAAAACAATGAATGAATGCCCATTCAAAACTGGTTTGTAAAATAAAATTCAATGCCGCGACTTCATTTTATATAATGTAAAAGATTCAGACGGTGAACCAGTGTATTAATGGGTTTCACAGAATTCTTTTCAACAATTTACGAAACGTTCGTTCCGGTACTTGACTAGAACACAACTGCGGTGCTTTAACTTCTATGTTATGTACTTACCACGTTATAATGCACTCTTATTAATTTCTACTGTTTCAAATCTATTTAATTCAAGTGGCGTAGGGTAGTACCTATATCCATTATGATACAAAAATGTCTCAAACTAATGTATTATTATTATTAAATAATAATTAAATCTATTCGCATTAGGTAGTACGTACCTGTGTAAAAAGGTAGATGAAGCGAATAGCAACAAATATAAATAGGTAGGTACACATACCTAAAACTTAATGATTGGAGTCCTACCTACAAATACTATTGAGAAAACTTTAAATTACCTACTTATTATTTGTAATAAAAATGCAGGAAAAGTATAAGCATATTTTTTACTCGTTTCAATAATATTATCCGAGTATTTTAGTTATGAAAGAAACATAATATGTAGTTTACTGATTGATATTTTGTGTTGAGCGATTTCTTGATTCGAGCGGAAATATGGTTTGCTGCTCATGCATGCAATACAACGTGAACGACATTTAAGGCAGCTCTTGATCTTGAATTATAAAGATTATAATTTATAAATAATGGTTTTTTTACTTACAATTACAGCAGTGCAGGCAAAAAGTTAGTGATATTGTAGTTTTTATATTTAGGACTTGTTTCCAAATTTTTTTTGAAAGATTTATTTTGTCGAAACTTTAAGATTCCGAATGGTCTTACTTTCTGTTCCGTTCTTACGGGTCCGTAACTTTCCGTTTGATGCCTTCCATTATGTTTTGCAAGATCTTATCCGTCACTCTACTGGCTGCTCTTACACAAATTCAATATTTTCTACTTTGAGGATCTTCAAAGTTTGTGTAGCATAATGAGCTGAGGCTAAGTCAGGTCAAAATTATGTTGGACCATCATGTGAATAAATGAATGGTTTTAAAAAAAATTCAATCGCATAGAACCAGACGTAACGTAAATTTCGCTTCGCTTTCCGCACTGTCAAATAGCCTGCCAAACTAATAGCTTGGGCCCAAATTTTTCGACACCAATTTTTTTTCTAGCATCAGGAAGATTCTTTTCAAGTTTTCGAAGTTAATTTTGATGATACAATTAAAAAAAATTTTCTACTTTTGTTATGGTTGAACACCTTATTTCGTCAGGATGTACAGCGGGTTCTTTTATAGTCGAAAAATAAATAAAACGACTGGTCGACTATTATTAATATATATTTAATGATTATAAATTTTATGCTAAACGCTAACGTTTTCACGTAGCTCAAAATTACAACTAACTATTGAGTTACAAAAACATGTTGGTATGGGGTGAATCTTTTATTATCAACTTCTTTGATAAGGCACCCTTGGTTAGACTTTGTTCTACAGATATGGATAGTACAATTTAAACTTAATGTACAACAAAGTCTAAGAAATGTGAAATAAATTTATCTAAAAAAATAATATTGTAACTAATATTATAACACCTCCCGAGGGAAGAATTCAATGTCCCATTGAATTTATGACTCCGTTTTCCAACCAGTAGGAATTTTAGGGGGAGATGTGGTACGTCTTTGTTGGACCGTAGGTGATTTTGCCCGCGTTTGTCCAAGTTGTGCTGATGGGTCAGTAGTGACGTCTTCTTCGTCGGAGCTAGAAATGGAATGATCGCGAATTGCTGACATTCGTACATTTGTTCTTCCTTCTTCTCGAGATCCGACTTGATTATAGATAGTTAACGACGGAAAGCACTTTTTATTACATTTACGGCTTCGAATAAATTTCCAAATTAAAGAAAGTACATTACATTTGCACCAATATTGGCAAATGCACAGTGACATCAAAAACGTAATTAAAATGGTAATGAAGGTGTATAATGGATAATGTTTTTTTAAATGTTTATGAAGCATAAGCGTATCAAGATCTTCGTTAATTTTTTTTTAGATTTCTCTGCGCGTGCCACAAATCATCTAAGTGCACAGGAAATTGTTCGACGGTATCGAAATGTATTTTTTCCACATATTTTCGTTCTTCTTGACAGCACTTATCAAACATTGGTGTTTGTGGTATAAATAAGGTCAAATTTGATGTTTCTTCGTTGAACGCAGTCAATTGAAGAGAAGCGATGAATGCTTGACATTTCGGTTCTAACGTCAGAATGAAAGTATGTCGAACCATTTCGTTAGATTGCGAATTAGGACAAATAATATCGATGTTGTTATTAGCTGCGGAGGTAATGATCCAGCGGTTATCATTTACCTGACTCCATGTCAACACTTTACCAGTAATGATGGTAATATGGCAATTGAAAGGTATATTCATATAAGTTTTCTTGAAAAGTTTGACTTCGCAAGGTTCGGAGTCGCCATATAATTGGGTCTGTTGACTCGCACACAAGTATCTTGAGGTTTGTATCTGCTTACATCCCTTAATGTCCTTTAATGTAATATATCTAAACCTATCCTCAGTTATAAGGATGAAGGAATATGTAGGTTGGATTAAGGAAAATTCATTGAGGTTTTGCGGATTAGCAATTGGTAATGGTACAATTTTATATAATTTATAAGAGTATAAATCCGCGAGAGGAGTTTTGATGATAAAAACTAAAAAGTTGTCGTGATAATACACGTCTAAATTTGATAACTCGAGAAGTACATGACCATTATGTACGTCTAAGGAAACGGGAAAAGTTTTGCCGTTTGGTAATTGATTTTGAATTTTGCGCAATTCGTGAATAAATTGCGATGGACCTAAAATAGAAGGTGAAAGTACATTTTGTTTAGCAAAAAGAATACTGCTGATTATCATCTCTAGTTGATTATCGAGTGTTTCAGTTATAAAATTCAATTGTAATACAGTATCGTGAACTAAGTCGGCTTTTGAAAATTCGTTTTCGTGTGTTGAAACTTCGTAAGCAAGCTCATTTAATTTGTTAATGTTTTCATTAATTTTTGAAGTATAATTTTGCATATTTCGAAGAGTGAGATTGAAATTTGAAATTGTTGAACTGACAATTTGAATTTGTTCTCTAATTAAATTTTCAATTTTTACTTGATCATTCTGTGCATCTATAATAGCTTGATTATAGTATTCCGCGTCTTTGGCATCTGGCGATCCGGCAATGAATTTCCAGATTGTACCGAGAAAATCGATTGATCGTTTGAGCCGTTTCTCTTGGTTAAGATTTATGGGCTGATGATTAAGGATTTCTGAAATTTCGTGATAGCGTTTCTCAATCAAAGGTAGTTTATATTCGTATTGTTTTATAGAAAATTTGCATGATTCTATTTGCTTATCCACGTGAGGAATGAAACAAATTTGATTTAAGGTATTTTTGAGATTTTTGAACGAATTGATTTCGTTTTCGATTGAAGATATATTTATGTAAGTAACTAAATTCCAAGTCGAGTCCGTTGTTTGTGCTGTTCCTAATTGATTAAAGTATATCCCTGATCCTTCGGATATTGGTTGTATGTGATTACAATGACTGAAGTGCCAAAGCGTTAATCTGAAAAAGGCTTCAGTCGGTTAATGTGTACTTTTAAAGGTTTTTTTGAATTTGTTTTTAATGTCGCGTTTGTACTGGTTAGTGACTCTACGGTGTACGGTCCGGAATAAGAATGACTTAATTTCTTCGCGTTTTCATTTTTTAATAGAACTTGGTCTCCTATTTGCAGATTGGGAATTTGAATCTTATTATCGTAATATGTTTTTGAATTTTGTTTTGCTTTAATGAGTCTTTCTTTAGCTAGTGTATGCGAATTTTGTAAATTTAGTTTTAGCTCATCGAGATAATCGTTATATGTGTACTTGAATTCCGATTGTCTCTGTAAATTTGAAGGTAATGACATAGCATGTCCGAACAATAATTCGTAGGGTGAAAATTTTGTTGCAGAATGTACATTAGAATTATACGAAATTATTGCGGTGGATAAATATTTATCCCATTGATTTTGGTTATTATGTACATAGTGTCTTAAATATTCTTTGATTACTGCATGGGATCTTTCAAGAGATCCATTTGTTTGAGGGTGATAACTAGTAGTACTTAGTTTATCAATTTTTAATAATTTATTTAATTTAGTGAAAAGTTCTGACATGAATTCTGAACCTTGATCCGTTAAGATGGATCGTGGAGTTCCATATAAAGAAATTAATTTGACGAGTTCTGCAGAAATGACTTCGGCCGTATGTTCCTGTAAAGGAACTGCATATAAAAATTTTGTAAGATCATCTTGTGCAGTTAGAATGAATCTATTTCCACTTTCAGTGAGCGGTAATGGTCCTACAATATCTAAAGAAACGCGCTCAAATGGCTTTTCGCTAGTGGTCGTAATTTCCATTGGGAGTTTGGATGGTTTCCTATTAATTTTTGATTTCTGGCAAGATTCGCATTTTGAAACGTATTTCTTAATGTCTGTCATCATATTAGGCCAATAATAATTTTTTTTTATTCTTGATAACGTTCTGTGAAAACCTGGGTGACCTGCAAGTGGGGAATCATGGTTTTCTTTTAATATTTGAGAGATTTCGTCGGGTGAAATTTCTGTGATTTTGTTTAAAAATAATTGGATATCTACGTTTGGGAGTAGATAATTTAATATTTCTATGAAATATTTTGTTTTCAAAGTTGAAAAATCGTCTTTCGGAAACGATATGTCTAAATTTTTAATTTTGTTTTGTTTACAGTAAAGTGAGACATTGTACATACTATGGTATATATTCTCGTGACTTAAAAAGTCAAAATAATTAGTTTTATGATATGAAATTAACATATCATCACAAATTCTTTCACATTCGTATATTGCAGCATTTACGTTGGGTATCAATTGTTTAGATCGAAGAATGTGAGAAGTTAATGTGTCGTTATCGTTATCGAGTGATTGAAATAATAATTTTAAATTTCTTGATTTACTAATAGAATAATTAACATGTGTAATTGCTCTTGGTACAATTTCATTGCAATTACGGGCTTTTAAGAAGTCTTGGAAATGTGACGATTTGGAAATTGCTAAAATGGAATTTTCATTGGTAGTTTGAACTGGAATACGAGAAAGTGCATCAGCATTGGAATTGAGTTTTCCGGGTTTGTATATGACTTCGTACTCGTACTCTTCAAGAATTAGTCTCCATCTGATTAATTTAGAACTTGGATCGCGGCAATTTTTGATCCAAACTAACGGTCTATGATCAGTAATTATCTTAAACTTGGTCCCATAAAGAAATGGTCTAAAGTGTTTTACTGCCCATATAATAGCTAATAATTCTTTTTCTGTTGTACTGTAGTTTTGTTCACATTTGTTTAACGTTCTGGATGCGAATGCTATTGGGAGATCTCTATTAATTTCACCTTGAGACAATACCGCACCTATAGCTATATTGCTAGCATCGGTTGTTAGTAAAAATTCTTTAGAGAAATCTGGATATTGTAATAAAAGGTCGGTTGTGAGTATATGTTTTAAGTTATCAAAAGAGGTTTGCTGTTCCGATTGCCATTTAAATTGTTTATCTTTATGTAACAAAGAAGTTAACGGTTTAGTGATTTCGGAAAAGTTTTTTATAAATTTGCGGTAGTATCCGCAAAGACCGAGAAAAGATCTTACATTGCTAGGAGTCTTAGGGACTGGAAAATTTTTAACTGCTTGTATTTTTTCCGGGTTTGGTCGGACACCATCTTGAGAAATTATGTGACCCAAAAATGCAACTTCTTTACGTAAAAATTCGCACTTGTCGGGTTGTAACTTAAGGTTACTTTGGCGAAGTCTATCGAATACTTCCTGCAATTTTGTATTGTGGTCTTGCAAGGTATTTGCATAAACTATAATATCGTCTAGGTACACAAAGCATCTTGTGCCTTGAAGTCCCGTTAAAACAGTATTCATTAATCTCTGGAAGGTGCTAGGGGAATTTTTTAATCCCATTGGCATACGAAGATATTCGAAATGACCGGTAGGTGTGGAAAATGCAGTTTTTGAAATGTCCTGAGGATCCATTGGAACTTGATGAAATCCGCTGGCTAAATCCAATACTGTAAAGTATTGAGAATTACCCAATTGATTTAGGATTTCCTCAATATTATGAATTGGAAATGAGTCACCGATTGTAATTTCGTTCAATTTACGGTAATCGATAACTATTCGCCACTTTTTAGAACCACTAGAATCGGTTCGTTTTGGGACGACCCAAAGGGGAGCTGACCATGGTGATTTTGAAGGTCTAATTATTTGTTGATCTAACATTTTCGAGATTTGAGAGTTCACCTCATGTTTGTGAACTTCTGGATACCTATAAGTTTTTGTTGCGATAGGTGCATCCGAATTGGTAGTAATGGAATGTTGAATAACATTGGTAAACGGTAGAATGTCACCGGGTAAGTGAAATACGTCTTCGTAATCGCGACAAAGTTTTAATACGGATTCACGTTCTTCGCGATTTAAATGTGCAGTACGAATGTTATCGTTGAGCACTTGAAGTCTAATTTTATTACTCTCTGTCTCTGACATCGTAGGTAAATAACAGACTTGGAAACTTTCGGGAGTTTCAAGTGGTAAAAGTGATACTTCACTTAAGGTGTAAGTATAAGAAATTTCAGATGTATTTGCAATTGTTGCAATGCAGTGACCGTTAGGTTGCACATTGACTAATGCTCTAGACAGAAATATGCCTGGGTCTGGAATCAGTTGTGGTAATAATCCTTCTTTAATTTCGGGGTTTTTTACCTTGAGTGGTATTACCATTTCCGTACGTGCCGGAATTGAAAATGACACTTGATTATTAGTATCAGTTAAGGGAATACTAACATTATGTATTCGCAGATATTTCATTTTGAAGATTGTAGCTTCATTTTCGATTAGGAAATCTGAACCGATTATACCGTCATTGGGTATGTTGGTTGCGTCATTGATGACGTAAAATTTAAAATTCACCGTTTTCTCATGAATTTGTAGAGCTAAAACAATAGAGCCTAAGGTAGACATATTTGTGAAAGGATTAATACCTTTTAAATTAATAGTATCGTTATAATTAATATTCGAATTGCAATTTAACGAAGAAAGTTTAATAAGGGACACGGAAGCACCGGTATCCATAAGAAAATTTAGTTGTTTATTTTTATTGTGAACGTCGATAGTTTTTAAAGTGACCGTTAAATTGTTTGAATTGACATGAAATGCAGAAATGCTGTACGAACAGTCGTTATTACCAGATTTGTTCATTAATTGTCCACGGCACTGGTACTCGTCGTTGGACACACAAAGTTTAAATTTCCTGATTGACTTAAATTTTTATTTGAATAGTTCGTTTCGTTTCTAGAGAACGATGATTGTTGATTGTGCGCATTTAAGTTAGGCGTTCTAACATTATTTGAATTAACTTGCATAAAATTATTTGCGTTAGGTTGTCGAACATTATTTGATGTATGTTGTCTAAAGTTACTTGAATTATTATGTCTAAAATTATTCGTGTTCGGTTGCCTAAAATTATAATTATTGTAATTATTTGATTCATATGCTTTTCGTTTCCTACATTCTTGACTTGAATGTCCTCTTATTTTGCAAAAGTTACATGTGACACTTGGATCATACGTAGATCTAGGAGAATAATTAACCTGAGTATGATAAACTCGGTTTGCATTAGCATTAGGAAAAGGTCTTACATTCTGATAGTTTTTTGATGACGCGCTAGGTAAATTCATCATATTTAACGAACTTTCTTCCGCAAGAGCAATCGATATCGCTTCATTAAGATTTGCAACTGTCGATGATCTTAAACGATCCGATATTTTTGAATGTGTAAAGTGAATAAAACGTTGTAAAGCTATTTCGTTCATTAAATGTAAACTACCGCTTAATAAACTAGGATCTATGTTATTGGAAGAAATTGCTAATGTTACGCGTTTGATTAAAGTTTCTACTCGTTGAATAAAGTCTGAAAGTTTTTCATTCGATTTCTGTTCGATATTTGTAACATCACAAATTAATTGAGCATAATGCCTTTTGTCTTGATATAGCAATTTTAAATAATCTTTAAGACTATCCCAATTGTTGAAAGTTTTATTGCAAATTGCAGCTTTTGCTTTACCTTGAATCTTAGTTAAAATGTATTTCAAAAGAATCTCATACTGATTAGGATGAGCACATTGTATTGCACAATTAACATCGGAAATGAAAGATGCTAGTTTATCTCGAGAACCATCAAATTCTGGTATAAAAGCAAATAAATCTTTTAATGATAAGTGTGTTAAACTGTTATCAATTTTTACCGAAATTGGAGTTTCGTCAGTCATTTTAGATAATTTAAATGTTTTATTTTAAATTGAAAAAGAATAAAAGAAATTTTAGTTATTTTTTTGTAATTGTAATTATATTTATTAATTATTATGAGCAAATTATTATTTAAATTCGGGGAAGTTTGTGAGTCGCAATTTAAGCTGAAGTACGTGATTAATACGAGGTTTAGGATAATTTTAAGTTATGATAACTGAGGATTGATCAAAAGATATAAAAATTAACTTACATCAATAGTCGATGCATTGTTGTACCAAACCTTTTATGGAACTTGTTGAAGAATGAATTAGGCCTATAATTAAATCTTCCAAGTGGACCAAAGATTGTCGGGTAAATTTTCCTTTAATCTGCGTCCTAGTAAAATTATTAGTTGACGGTTGATTAGGAATGTGACGATTGGAATGTGTGGCACTCGCAACGTTGAATTCGATGATTCCGTTGATTTGTCCAAATTTTTCCACGTCGAATATATCCCACTTCTGACACCAATTTATTTTCTTGTTATGGTTGAACACCTTATTTCGTCAGGATGTACAGCGGGTTCTTTTATAGTCGAAAAATAAATAAAACGACTGGTCGACTATTATTAATATATATTTAATGATTATAAATTTTATGCTAAACGCTAACGTTTTCACGTAGCTCAAAATTACAACTAACTATTGAGTTACAAAAACATGTTGGTATGGGGTGAATCTTTTATTATCAACTTCTTTGATAAGGCACCCTTGGTTAGACTTTGTTCTACAGATATGGATAGTACAATTTAAACTTAATGTACAACAAAGTCTAAGAAATGTGAAATAAATTTATCTAAAAAAATAATATTGTAACTAATATTATAACACTTTGTTATCCCAGTTTTTATTGTTAAAATTTGTTTTTCAGTTCTTTTAGGTTTATGTTGTATTTATATTATAGGTTTTCAAGTTATTGATCTTTTTTGCTCGCTTGATTATACTTTTCTCGAACTGAAAGACTTCTTTTTAATTTTAAGTAACTTACAATAGCTTTATCTAATTTTTTATCCATAGCACCGTTTTTTCCTTCGATTTTCTTTGGATGGTGTGATTTAGCATAGAGCTGCTGAGATTTTTAGAAAGGATATTGCGGAAATTTCTCCTAAAAACATTTTCTACGGCCAAATGATGTCTCTATTGAAAGTTAAAAAAAGTTTGTTCCAGAACAACTACAAAAGTTCTCATCGTAGATAATAGATGAAAAATCCTTTCTTAATAGTCAAATTATATCTGATTCTAATGGAGTTGCGCGACAACGTATTTTAACTTTGTGTGAAAGTTTGATGTACTGTTCAGGCCGAGGAAAACATCAAGTGATTGAACCGTTTCATTGTGAACTGATGCGTCAGCTGTATCATGAATTTGGAAGTAAGAGTATGAAGGCCGGAACGACCACGGGCCCTTCCCGGAGGCCCAGGGCTCTGGTGCGGTAGAGGTTTCTAATTTATAATATTACGTAAATTTTTTTCAACAATAGTCGTCATAGTATACAATGAACTTAATTGTCAAGTTTTAATGTAACTATTTATTTTGTTATGTTCGATGTTACGTTGGTGTTCTAAAACAAAAATAGTTATTTTGCAACTTTGATTTGATAGTCATTTTGGCCATCTTTCCTTGATAATTGGGATAGCTGGCCGCTGGCCACTATCTTCTTTTCGGAGAGGAAGTGTGATTTATTTTTGAGAAAATAAATCTTACTGTGTAGCCATAAATATGCCAGTCCTATGGTATATCTCATTGCAGATGGAATTGTTTGAAAATCCAAAGATTAGAAATCTCATATTACATTAACTTTTCGTTTTCGATCAAATTATACACCTAGTTTTTATTTTTGTGAATATTAATTTTATAATAAATAGCTGTATTCTTTTTGCCTATTTTAAGTGAGATTGTACTGAGATACTCAGTTACTCAGTTAAATGGGTGTTCTTTTTACCGTTGTGATAGAAGTACTGTGCCGTGCCGAACTGAGTTTTAACTGAGAAAATTACCTCCCTCCCTAACCCAACTGATCTTGCTATTTCAAAGTGTTACAACTGAGATAAGTTGGGAAATAGCCCGGATTGGTCGGTTTAAAAAGATTGTGACATTTGAAATTTTGTGACATTTATGATTGTGTAGTTAACATTTAAATTAAATAATATAACATGTACATCATTTAGATATTTCATTAGATTCGTAATATATTTTAATAAAAATGTTGAAGGCGGTTTGTTACAATATGATTGGAATGTAATTTTTGTATCATGGGTTGGTAGTGTATTTTTGTTGTTCTTTTCACCTTATGTTTTTCTACCTTTGGCTCAGTTAATCTCTGTTCGGCTCAGCTCACTTCGTCTCAGTTGTACTGAGTATCTCAGTACAATCTCACTTAAAATAGGTAAAAAGAATACAGCTATTGATTTAAATTTTTATCAAACACAATAATTCCGGGACTTGCCCTATATGTTGTCATGTTTTTTTTATAATTAATTAGAGTATTTAAGTAAATTCGAAATTTAAGTAGAGTCGATTGGTTTTGTAGGCGTCGCGTCGCCGTCGATGAGAATTTAGCTAGGAAATAATAGAGAAAGGGTTTAAAAATATAAAAAAAATGCATTTGAAATTTTACCAAAATTACGCGAGACTTAAAATTTAAATCAAAACATGAATCGTGGATTAACGAAAATACAAAATTTCGGAGTGTTGAGGTTTTGCGCAGGTCGTGAGATAAAAGGCATTCTAGCTATGATGACCGAAAAAATAGGTCGATGAAAATTAAAATCGTCTAGAATCAAAATTTTCAAACATTTTTTTAATAAAAGTTTTACTTGAAAATAAGGTAAAAGATAATTAGTATTTACCAGTTATAAAACAAAAAAGTTAGTGCAACAAATAGATCGCATTGGAAAAGGAGGAAAACTATTGGAAATCATCAACCGTCATCACTTAAAAACTCTGATGAAAATTATAAGGTGAGATAAACTTTTGCGTTTTTTTATGAAAAGGAAACAAAGTGCGAAAATTAAAACAAGGGTATTTTTAGATTTTGTTTATTTGTATTTTCCATCATTAACAAAAATTAATTTAGTAGTTGAAAATTACATAATTAAATAAAATTAATTTTTGTTAGGACGAGAACAAAATGAAATTAGCAGACCACATGTGTGGTGTAAATTAAAAACATTATACAAAATTTTGTCAAAATTTAAGAATTTGAACAGGTACATTTAGTTAATGAATATTATATTAACCCTATAGGCTATGTGCAAGTGATTTGAATTTTTGAAAATTCGACGCCAGCGATTACGGTGGGGAAATGTGGAACTTTTCATGGTATAGATTATTACAGTTTGTATGTGTTGCAGTATTATTAAATGCCATTTACATTTAAATCGCGAAATTTAAATCAATTTGTGTTTGATTTTATTATATCTACGAATGCTTGTTGTTATTTTTTGACACTACTCGTAATTTTTATTTACTTTTCAAAGTTTTGTACATTAGTTTGTTAATTTTTATATACATACAAAAATGTCACAAAGAAGTTCAGGAAATACTTATTGCTGCGTAGCTGGATGTAAAAGTAAGTCCTCGAATTCATCAGGAACAATATTTTACAGTTTCACTGTAAAGAAACATAAAAGTGACCAACGAGAAATGTGGATAAAAGCAGTTAAACGACAAAAGTAAGTAAAATGTCTTATAATTTGTTATTTCTCTGTTGAAAAGTAAATGTTCAAGTTAATTATTATTATAGTAGTACTATTTTGAATAATTGAATTTTTTTTCAGTATTAATAGATCCCATTGGAAGCCGAATAAAATTATTCTCGAATTTCCAGAGATAAAAACTGTTGGATGATACCAGTAAAGGAATTTTACTAGTCATGCCCCCTTTTCTACGAGATAACACTTTTTCAGCAGAGCAAGTGCTGGATACAAAAAAAATAGCCAGTGTAAGAATTCATATAGAAAGAATAAGGCAAAGAATAAAAACTTATCGCATACTATCAAAATTTACCATTAAAATGTTACCTCATGCGAACAATATTATATTAATGTGCTGCATTTTGGTAAATTTACAGCAACCTATTTTAAAACGCAGTAGTTAGTTGTAAATATTTATTTTGCGTTTATTTGTAATAATAAATTAGGATTATTAACTTGTGAAATATATATTTAAAAACTCAATAATAACACAAGTTAAATAAACGATAAAAATTCTTTACTATTTCGGTACTAATGAAGGTAAAATCAGTACCTAAATATTAAGGAGTTTTATAACATTTCATTACCGTCTATTTATTTTGTTTAAATTTATCTAATATACATTATTTCTAGTAATACTAGATCAATCACCTACTTACTATAGTAGTTGGTGACATTCTTTGTTGTTTCCTCATAGCTTTCAACTAATTTCAAAATTATTTGTATTGATATATTTTGAAATTAATACCATGAAAAGTTCCGGCGCGCCCAACCAGTGGGCGCTAGTTGTGAACTTGTCTTCAAACTGACGTAATAGTCACACTGGGTCAAATAGACCCAACACTTTTGTACCGCGATAAAAGACTGTAGAAAGCCAGAAAACTAATATATTTATATCGCCGATCAAATTTCAAACCTTCCTTGAAAAGACTTCATAGGTTTGAGATTAAAAATTTTATTTTACATGAACGAAAAAAATTACATGAAATAATACTTTTTTGAATCGAAAGTTAAAGATTCAAACTACCCTTAGATAGTTTAGGTAATTAGACAGCATAAGTTGAATTTTTCTTTGTTTAAGGGCCGTACTCAAGGTCTAAAGATTTTAGTTAGGGTCTATTTGACCCAGTGTGACCAAAAAGGGTTAATGAAAGGTATTATTTGAAACATTGGATTTCTTAATTTTTGTTGTACAATAAATTTACGAAATAAAAAAGTTCTCATTGCTCAAAAGAATAATTGCATGATATGGATGGGTAAAATTAAAAATTTTATCTAATTATATTATCATACTAAAATCATAGTAAATTGCTAAAATTTTAATGACAAAAATTAATATTGTAAGTTTAATTTATTAATTTTTAAGGAATGCAGTATTCAGGTATTCAATTTGCCCAAAGTCAGTATAATTTAGGGAAGAATAAACATTGTGTTTGTATACAAAATTCAATTATCAACAAAATCTCACTTAAATATCACCTAAAAATTCTAATAAGTAAAATCACTATTTTTTGATCAAGCATTGCAAAGGCGTACTAATCAAATTTTGGCGTTCGATATACCTATAATTAAATAATGCACAGACATCTTTATCAAAAGCATGAGGACTAATGTTATTTAATATTAAAAAGATATGAATTAGATTAAGATTATAATAACGTCTATTAATAATATAACAAATTACATGTTGTGCCAGCTTTAACTTAGCATTTTTAACAACCAAGCTTGAAGTTGTTCGATTGAGCAATTTCTATTTTAAACAGATGTATTCGATATCCAAAAATCTTAATTGCTATTATAACATAATAAAAAGTTATTTTTAATACTAAGTAATCATCATAAAATTTAAAAACTTTGAATCGAAATAATAAATAACTTTCAATAAGTACTTACATTTCACAAATAAAAAAATATAGAAAAATTTATTTTACTAAAATAAAAATGTTTTGTAAGTAGGATACATAATTATATTACAATCATGCCCGATTGCACCACCTACCCTTAAACATTAAGCTTCCCTTAAATCGCTAAGCCCCACCCTATTTCATTGCACCACTGAATTAAGCGCCCCTTAACTTAAAACAGACCACCTAAATTTAAGCCTCAGAAATCTACGGCTTAAACTGTCCCTTAACCTAAAATATAAAAAAAAGTGACACCGTGAGCGAGTTTAGTTTGAATTTAGTGAAATATATCAAAATGGATAATGATTTGTTTGAAGACGATTTAGAAATTCTTGAAATTGTTTAACATGGATTTATATACTAGAAAATGATTTAGCATAAATTATAATTTTGAACATGTTGTATAATTTTGTAGGTGTTGGCGTCTATCAATGTCTACAAAAAATAATACTTTGTAAAATTTTGTTAACTCCTCTTCTGCATCCAGAAACAGAATCACAAGAAAGATACAATGAATCCCAAATTCGTACCCGCAATACAGTCGAAAGACTATTTGGGGCATGGAAACGAAGATTTCCCATTATGGCATATAAATTGATTTTAAAATTTTATAATTTTTATATATTTATCAAAACTAATTTAAAATAAATTTAAAAACAAAAAGCTTTTTATTTAATTTTTCAGGGCTTTGCTTAGCGCAATCTTCTTCAATTCTAAACAATTTTGAGAATTTCTCCTTTAAAATTAGAAGTTTAAATTTAAAATTATTTAAATTCAATAAAGATAACATAACAATTTAGGTTACAAAACTCGTTGACATTTGCAGATTTAACCACACTAAACACAAATATAACCAAAGTTACTATAAAAATGCGACGTTGCTACATTTAATGAACGCTTAACTAAACCGAAGGTTAAAAAGAGTGGTGCAATGAAATCTAAAGTAAGGGTCGCTTAAAATTAAGGGACGCTTAGGTAAGCGTCACATTTAAGGGTAGGTGGTGCAATCGGGCATCAGCCTAATAAATTATTTTTGCCAACAAATTTTTGATATAATTTAAATTGATTATTACAAAAAATACAGTTATTAGACTATTATAACTTACAATTATTATAAAAATACTCTTCATGCAAGACAATCTTAAGTCTTCCATCTTCAATAAAATCTCCATAAGGCCGAATTGGAAATACAAACATTTACAAGATACAGCACTATAACTATTAAATAAGTAAATATAATCGAACGCCAGATAAATTTGCCATAGCTGTAAAATCATAAACACAACTTATTTTTAGAACAAATTGCTATTAAAATATTTACATTACAGCCTCTTTTACTTGAACATAAAGTGCTTAAAATAAATTTGGTTACTAAATGGAAATGTAGTTTTTAAGTCATATGACAAATTAAGTACTACAGGTAATGATTTTCAGTTATTGAAATTTTATTATAAACATTTTTATTTAGTAAAATTTTTATAAGAAACACGAAGTAGTAAAATGAGAAAAATGGTATATGTTTATCACAGACCACAGTGGGTTAACAAATTTATTCATAATATATCTTCTATATTTCATTAAGTTAGCTTTATTTTCACATTTTTAATTAGTTTAACTTGGATTTTTGCTCCAATGAAATTCAAACAACTGAGATAAATCTAAATAGTTTTTTAAGGTACAGAAATATTAAATTGGAAACATTAATTTTGAAGACGCAAGTTTTTTTTGTAAACTCGATAAATTATATTTATATTATGTCGGATGGAATACGCTTATGAAATTGCTTTTAAAAATGTGTAAAATATACAAGGCACTTGATTTGTAAAAAGTATTATACGTTTATAGGTACTAATACGAATAAAATAAATAAAACAGAACATTGGAATGTTTGTACGTAATCTAAATAATTATTGCCTCATAAAATATTATTACTACTAATCGGGATGGATAAAACGGAAATGGTGACCTAAACCTAGAAGCAGCCACCATTTGTTTAAGATTGTGATGGTAAAACTTACATAAATAAATTTTAAAATAAATATAAGTTTAAAATTCATTATATCGTTGGAGTATATAATTGGTTAAGTAACTATTACCACAACACTTCAAGTTATGAGTTTAAAAAGATAAGCCTTTACACTTGCATAATGGAGAATTGATTTTCTACAGATTTAGGCGATTCCAAGTTACTTAATGTATCTTCAAAAATTAATAATTTCTTTTCTTCTTTTTTCTTAGAATTTTTCTTTTTACCTTTATTGATTACACCATCTTCTTCGTCCATCATTCTAATAATTTGTAGGTGATCTGACGAATCTATGGGAGCTACCGAAATATCTCGAACAGCTCTAAATTTACCGCAATTATTTAAGTGTTCATTTTCTAATCGGAAGAAATTCCAAACAAATCGACGAAAAACTTCCAATGGAGCCACAACCGAAGTCATTAAATCAACACTTACGTAACCCATTTCTGTAAGGTATAATGAGAATGCCCAACTAAATCGTAAAACTAAATCTTCAATAATTGCAAAGTAATAAAAAAACTGTAAAAAAAATATTGTTATTAAATTTACAAAACATAGGTATCACCTTTTAACTGACCGAAGAAGAATAGACAATTTCTTCTCTTAAAAATTTATTTTCTCCTGCAGTTTTGTCAAACAGACCCCAATCCATTTTTATATCCCAAGTATAAGAATAGCAAGAACTCAAAATTGATGCTCCGATTACCAGATACAAATAAGGATTATCTGCTTGATTGGTGTAATCGCCTAAACCAAAATATTATGAAACTAAACACTACCAACAATTATTAAGCTTACCTTTATAGACAGTTTTAAGTGTGCTAAAAATTACAACAAAGAAAGTAGTGGAATATTTTCCAGCATTAACAAGATGTGGAAAGGCCTCTCTAGTATCACGATAACGTCTTAAACATTGAGCAAATCGTATCCAAGCTGGAATGCAATTGACAATTGGACGAATGAAATAACTGTTATCCATACATTGAGCAGTATCTAAAATTAAAAAAAAATTAGTAAGGATTTGTCGAATGATTATATTATTAAGAAAACTAACTTTCAGCTTCAAGCCAATTTCCATTTGTAATATAAAAGCATGTTAAAAATTGAAAATCTAAACAAGCATACACCAAACTATTTAACTGGTCCGCAAGCCAGAAATCGGCGAAACCAACGTGGAAGAATGGAGCAGCAATCAAACGTCCCTATAAACATAATTTAATTGTACAAGAGTGCATCTTTTAAGTACGTACTTTTAACATACACAAACTCGTAAGAACCAAAATCTTGCTTCGTGACGAAAAACTTTACACGGATTGATGACAAAAATTACCATAATTACAGTTAAAGCTAAAGGATTAACGTAAGGTGGTATACTCAAACTGGTACTATACAGAAAACTTAAAAGACTTAATGTCCAAATTACACCAAATATTGATGCCATTTCCATTAAATCCTGCTCGGATAAATGGTTCCTTGGATCAAGTTCAAATATTAAAACATGATTAACACCGGAAGATCGCCATCCATACACATTTACGCCAATTAAAAATAGAAATTCAATAATCAATAACGGACCCCTGTACAATCGGAATGCTATTTTCAAATTATCACCTGCAGTTTCGTGAAATATTGCTAAAACAAAATTACAAGTAGTGTTTTGATATTATTATAAAAATCTTAAAATAATATATAAAATTTAAAGTTTAAAAATAAACAAAAAGTAGATAAAAATTTTTGTTAAATGGTTTGAAATAATTCATCTACCTGAAAGAATAACTGTAATGAACAGTACAATGAATGAACCAGAGAACAAACCAACTTTGAAAGTTGTCCAAGGTGATTGTTGTTCTCCTAATGGAGGTACTCTCAGTCTTTTCATCGCCTTTTGTCGATCGCCGCATTCCAGATCATTTGTAAAAGTTGCTTCTGTATCCGTAATAAGTTTTGGAATATCCTTATTAGTATAAAAATGGGACGTCTCGACATTTTCTGTTCGCCATTTAGCCCCTACATCTACTGCTAACAACTAATGAAAAAAATGTATATTTTAAAAATTACAAATACAAGCTTGGGAAAAACATTACCTTGTCGTGCTTTTTTAATATCTTTCTAAATCCTGTAAAATTAAGCTCTTGGTAACTTTGCAACAAAACAAGACTTAGGTAAAATTCGCTAAAAGCTAATTTAAGTTCTTGAATTTTGCGTGCCGGAAGAACATGTTTTCTGGTATTTACAACGTTAAACTTTGACGAAGACGATTTACTTTTGTGTAAAAGCATCCCCAAGGTAATTTTTAATTCGCTGCTCAGGGTTGCATATTTTCTGGTAGCTTCGGCTAGTTTTTCTGAATAAAAAGTGTTTATTTTTTTTAGTTCTTTATCACAGTAATGAAAAAATTGCTCATCAAAAGTTTTAAAATAACGAGTCAACACTTCTGGTTCAACAACTTCGGATGACGGTGCTTCTTCTACGGCCAAATATAACAGGCCCTTCATCTCCTAAAAATTTAAAATAAAAATTTATCCGCCAAGACCAATTATTACACGTAATAAATAATAGAGGGCGCTAAATTTTTAAATCCTAACCAAATTCTGCACAAATGACAAACGAAAATAAAATTTTGATATCAAATAATTAAAAGCAAAAGAATTTTTAACGATAATTCGGGAGACTAAACAAATATAGAAAATATTCAACTAGTTTCAATAATCAATTTAGAATTACTACAGTTGGAAAGTCTCGGTTGCCAATATCGTGATTTTCTAGCAAAGTATAATTTTCAAGTACCTCGTAATTTATGTATTGTTTTCTCCATTCTGGTGTTATATGCGTTGAAAGGGTTTCTGCAAATTTCATTTTGGACCATCAACACAAACATATAACTAGCAAATTTATGTAATCGTCGTCGTATACGTGCATTGCACACTTAAAGATGTTACGAACTAATCTCGATGGTTAATTAAATTGTTATAATGATTATCTTTATTATATCTGGTTTCGATTTTGTTAACAAAATTCTATTCATAAGTATACAATTAACAGTTTATAACTACCAAATATTATCAAACCAGGACTACGAAAGTTTATGATGTATTTAGTAAATAAAAACATAGGTTCTTTAAATAATGCACCCAGCACTTTTGGTATTTCCAGTTGATAAACTAATTAATCGTTACGTAGAGTAGGAAAATTGAAACGAAAAGCAGTTTAATTAAAACTTTAACTAAATTTATAATGAGTACTTATTATTGTATATTGAGTAATTATATTTTACGTTTCAAATATAAACATGACGTGTATGGAATCCATGGAATAATATATTATCATATGACAGAGATAAGATAATAATTTATTATGTGGTAGCGTTCAAGCAAACGAGAAACAAAAAGTTGATCGGTATGTTCTAAAGAATTTCTGAGAAAATAAATACAATAAAATAATATTACTTAAGTAAATGTTATTGTTGTAACAAGGAAATTATTTAAATAATATGCGATACAACTTGTTTATTGTTACCATTATACACAGAGGCGTACCGTAAAATGGGACGATAGAAACGAAACTGGAAAAAAACACACGCGACAGAGTATCATACCGACAAATCAGCAGTTTTTTAACCGCCGACGACGCATAAAGAGGGGTGTTATTATGTTTGACCGCTATGAGTGTGTGTGTCTGTCTGTGGCACCGTATGTAGCCCTTAAACGAGTGAACCGATTTGGATGCGGTTTTTTTTATTTAATAAGTAGGAAAATAATTGAATTGCGAATTTCGAAAAGGGCTCATCTCCGAAAATTGAAAAGTCAAATGGTCGAACAGAAATTCAGCTTTTGTGTCTCTTGAAAAATTTAAATTATCGGAGATGAGTCCTTTTCAAAATTCGCAATTCAATTATTATTGTTTTGGCAAAATTGCTTGCGGTCGGATTTGTAATTACTACAAGCAAATTCTAAGTCATTTTGCTTAAGGTAAATCTGTAGAAAATAATCAATGTTTATTAAATTTTAATTGATTAACACATAATCCTGATGACGGTTTTTCAAAAATAAAACTGAACCGGTATTTTTACTTTTAAGTGGAACATAATTTATTTTTAATACTCAAATGTGATAGATCCGAAATTTTTTCTCTATCTCCAATCCAGGCAGGGCCGGTGCTAGGATATTTGACGCCCTAGGCAAAAATCTATCTGTACCCCCCCCCCATTTACATTTTTGTATCTTATGGGCCGGTCGATGTTTTGCGATTTTGAATTTCGCCGAAATTGTTGCACTGGGGATTAGGTAATGGACAGGATATGATAGGGACATTAGGATATGGATACTACATATAAAAAATAAAATTTGCGGATCGTCAAGTAGTTTTTCTAAAATTAACAAAAATAAATTCTTAATTTATTGTATTATATTGTGCAATACCATTGGTCACTGACAACAGGCATGAGATGGAGCCTGTGAGAATTACTTAACAAACCATATGTTTTTTCTCAAATTATCAAAAATGATGGATTTTAAAGTGCCTGGATCCGAGACTCGCTAAAAACATCCCTATAGGGTTACCGAACCCGAAAATGACGAAATTTGAATGCTGAGATCCGAAATTTGAAATGTCAGGGGCAATAAAAACCTACGCTCCAAACGCCCTTGCTAACCGCTCGGACAATTTCGGCGGTTTTCTCAACCCCTGTGAGAATTATTAAAATACTCGGAGTGCAAATAATGAACTGGATAATCTAGGAACTCGAATGATGTTTCCTCTTCAACCACATACAGTAGAATGAACACGTTCTCTCCCACACCTAAATTCTGATTTCTAATACCCACGTAGCGTACACGTACCGTCAAGTGAATAGTTTTTAAAGCGAAAATGAACTTAAACTTATAAAATGTGCATCAAAAAATCGATTTTCAAAATTCATAAGAATTTTCTTAAGAAAGCTTAAATTTTGCTCTTTCAGAATATTTAAAGGTTATCTATTGTACTTTTGAAGGAAAGAAACAGATAAGAGCGACAGTAACCTCATTTTATATTGGACACTGTAATTAATTTATCTGGCTTGCGCCCCTTTATCGTTTGCGCTCTAGGCAGTTGCCTAGTTTGCCTAGTGCCTAGCGCCGGCCCCGAATCCAGGCACTCTAAAATCCTTTTTCAGCCTTAGCCAAAAAAGGACTAAAAACTGACCATCGGTGGAACTTACTCCTGTCCAAAAAAAGGATTATATAAATTAATGCGTTTCACAAATTTGCTCCTTACTGACCTGTTACGTATTTTTTCTGTAACATCTACATACAACATACAGTGTCACTAACGGATTTTTTGAACAATTTTGTTTCTGCACCAAGAGATTTATTGTGGAAAACACCCAAAAAAAATAGAGCAAGCAATAAAGTAATGATAAGATTTTATTACCTAAATTTTTTCAATTATGGTCCTTTTCCATAAAAATATCACGAGCCGTCACTGAATATTGTAGTGCTTGTGGTATTTGTCCGTCATTGATTTTTGTGACTACTGACTGTCATGGGCGTCGCTTCCAAAAATTTCAGGGGGGGGGGAGCGAATTTTTTTAAACCGTATTAAAATAAACGATTAAAAAAATCTGATGTGACATCACATGGCTTTCCTATTTTCAAATTACTTTGCAGTTCAATAAAATATTATTTCAACAGTAATTGAAAAGAAAAATGTCAAGTAATGGTTATCATTAGACAGACAAAAAAAAATTCTTTCAATTGAGACTAATTTCATTACTATCTATATAATAATGGGAAGAAGAACCGGGCCATAACAATTTTCAATTTTTGAAGAAATGGAGTCAAGATGGAGGGAGATTTCAACTAAAATCTAATCGGTTCACGAGTTTCGAAAAATTCATGGACGAAAAAATCGCACACAACACACATACGCACATCCGGACACCATTTCAAAATTAGTCTCAAACGATTTGTATGGATTCCTAGACTATGAAAAAAATGCTAACTCAAAAATTTTAGACTTGATTGCAATACTTGCCGTTACTACGTAAATGAGAAAGTAAAAATATATGCTATAAAAATATAGTATTCTATATTAATATATTATTATTATTATGTTTGTCGTAATCGTAGTTGCTGAGGTTCTACATAGAGATATAAGTGGAATTAGAGTTGAAATTTTATGGTGCAATTTGCAATTGTTAAATTATTATATTGTTTGGCAAAGCCAGGGGGGCGATATCTCCCTTGCCCCTCCTTGGGGACCCCCATGCTGACTGTACAAACTCACCGGTTGTAAGGCTGTTAGAAACTCGGTTGTACAAAAAATAATGTTAATTTTAATTACAATTAACTTTTTAAAATTTTCAATACACCGTTTAAAGATTAATTTATTGACATATTTAAATATAGCAAAATTCCCGCGTACGTTTTAATTGAATAAGCAATCGCTGAGCGCTGTCTGCAACTGAAGTTGGTCTAAGTGTGGCGTTTTGCCTATCGTCACAAAATTATAAAATAAAAGAGGCATTTTTATTGGTATGCTTTTGTATATTTTTATAATTGTGGTTTTACAAATATTTTTACCAATATTGTAGCAAATTATTTTAATGAAGTTTACCTGTTTGGTTATACTTTTAAATTGTGTATTATATTGATAATATAAATGGACATTTTTTAAAAATTGTTATTTAAACAACGATGAAATGCCAGTGTAATATTTTTATGTGAAGAAAGCTTTATTATCTATTTAATAACCGTTTGAACATGGCCAAAGCTAAAATGAATATAGAGTGGAGGAGACGAGTAAGGCAAGAATATGTTCGTTTGATGCAAGCAAAACGTTTTAAGAGAGAAGACGATGTTAAGATTGCTTGGACTCAAAATCGTCAAAATATGTCGGAAATTGTTACAGAGCAAGAAAAAAGTTGGAAAGAAAACAAAGCAATATGGGTGTTAACTCCAGAATCTCCACTTCATGTATCTTGTATGAAGAAAGCCGAAGTTATTGGCAACGAAGGTTTGTATTTTGTTTGTAGTTAATTAGAACATTAAAATTGTTCTCTGTATTTTAGGAGATATACAAGTGATTCCCATAAAAATAATAAATTCTGTAACACCCATTCCAACAATGTACACTTGGGCTCCCATTCAACAAAATTTTATGGTGGAAGATGAAACCGTTTTGCACAATATACCTTACATGGGAGACGAAATTTTGGATCAAGATGGAACCTTCATAGAAGAATTGATTAAAAATTATGATGGTAAAGTTCACGGAGATAAAGAAACTGTTTTTATGGATGATCAATTATTTGTTGAATTGGTGCAAGCTTTAATGCAGTATCAAGACAATGAAAAAACAGAAAAAAGGAATCCATCTACAGAAGAAGTAAAGGAAAGTGATAAAAAAGTTGATGTTGATTTTCCAGCTTTTGTTATATTTCAAGCAATTTCGTCACGATTTCCCGATAAAGGCAGACCCGAGCAACTTAGAGAAAAGTGCGTAGTTGTTTATCTTAAAATTATAGTTATTCTTATTGTTTCCGCCTTTTATTTTTCAGATATGTAGAACTCACAGAACATATAGACCCTAACGCCTTACCTCCAGAATGCACTCCAAATATCGATGGACCAACGGCTGAATCTGTGCCAAGAGAGCAAACAATGCATTCGTTTCATACTTTATTTTGTAGGAGATGCTTTAAATATGATTGTTTTTTACATCGTGAGTATCTTCAAGCTTTTATAACTTTTAGTTTATTAAACCTTTTAGAAAACAACAGCTTTAATACTTAATCGTAAGCATAAATTTGCTTTTTTTTTTAAATAATCAATTGATTTGTGAAAGTTAATTGTATCTACATCTATTTTAGAATCCACAAAAACTTTGGCTAAAATATTTTGTGCATTTTGGTTCTGAAAAGTGTTAGGGCATTGTTTTGCTGATTTAAAAATACAGTAATCTCTCTTTAGTACACACATACTATTGCAAAAATGTTTCTGCTTAATACAAGTGTCTGCTCAAGCGGAAAACTTATTACTAAAACCAGTTATCGGTTCCCTAATAAGTGTCTACTCATGAGAAATGTTTACTAGGAGAGAGTATCCTACTCAGATTTTAATCCTTATTAGGTTCTTTTGCATGAAAGTAATTAAAAAAAAAAATTACTTAAACCTTCGAGTTGGGCATCACATAAAAATTCCAAAATTGAATCAATTAGGTTTGAATTGGATCATGGCTAAATTTGTTGAAGAAAGTTCCAAAAATTATAAAATTGTGGGTTGTATACAAATACAAATCAGGTATACCACAACATATTTAATACCATTAATGTGTCCGTGATATACCTGATTTATTATTGAAACTTTTAAAATGCATTATAAAAATTTGCTAAACTTAAGTTCTGCTTTTAAACTTAGTACAACTAGCACTGAGTTTTGTTAAGGCTAGGGATTCTTACGAAAGTGTCAATCCACAACCTTGTGAGTTATTTCGTAGTACTTTTGTTGACAAATTTGCCTCTGAGGGAACTTCATGGCTTTTTTCAGGCCAAACTAATAAGTGGAAGCAAAACATTGCACTTTTGAGTTATTTCCCTGCAGACTCTTTTTTTTATAATCAAGTATGATTATTTTGTTTTGAGTAATTTTTATTTTTTAAGGAATTTCAAAGAAAATTTTTGGGTAAAAAATAGTGATTAGAGTAGTTGAATTTTGTAGAAGTCTTGCATTATAATTATTGATATTTAGAGCTGTTTTTCAATGCTCTATTAAAGTTCTGTTAAGGCTAAACCATAAAGTTAGACTTGTCATTGGTTGGTTAATCTTCGATTAACTTAACTGGAGTTTAACCCAGCATTGGAAAAATGTAGCTCTTAGAATAGAAATTATTTAAAAAATGCTTGCATCACAAGCGGTTTTTGTCCTCATGCTGCACTATAGGACACCAAGGTAAGGTCATTGTGACCTTGTATAAACTCATTAATCATTTGTCATTGTTACTATATTATCTAGTTCCATAAAATTTTTAACAGACTCTTAGCACTAACCGATTAATAACAATAATTCATGTCAGAGCAAGTCTTATTTTCTAAAAAGTGTTAATTTGATTCTTTCATTATTAACAACAATAAAAGAGTAAATTTTAAAATTTCAATAAAATCTAATATGAAAAATTCTATTTTTTTTGTTTTCATTTTTATCTATAATAATAATACAAAGCGTGAATCTTAAAAATCTTATTTGCCATGTTATTTTTCTATGTTCGGCTATTAAAGTTGTTACTTGATAAAAGTATAATTTGCAACTGACGAACATTTTATATCTACAGCAACCCTGGTTAGTGCTAACACTGTTAAAAGTTGAATGAAGTCTTGCATATTTTATTCATACTCTTGATTTTTGCAAAAATGTACTGGTTTTTTTAAGTTATTTTTAACATTATTTGTTGATTTATCAAGTTTTAATGTGAACAATTTAATTTATCTTTCACTTCTTGATTTAAAAAAAGAACGAAACACATTTTTAATCAAATTCAAATTTCAAAAGATAATAGCTTTTAATGGCTAATAGATATATGCGAAAGACCATCAGATTAAATTTCATTAACTTTTAGGTCTTCAAGCTTGCCACCCTGGCCCAAACTTGAATAAACGTCGTGGTCCAGATTTAAAACTGTTTTCCGAACCTTGTGGTCCAGATTGTTATACACTTCTAGTGAGTTAACGAAATTATAGCAATTGTTACTTACTTATATAATATATGAAACATTTAATTTATTATTTAGGATGGCATAAAAGAAAAATTAAAAGCGAAGCTTGAACAAGAACAAGAGGAGAATGAAAAAATAAAAGAAAAATCGTCAAAAGAGGGAACTTCTTCAAGTGAATTTTCTAAAACGAATCAAAATTTGCCACCACGTAAAGTATGTAAACAGCAATCGGTTGATTCTGGAAATGAAGCCAGTTCAGAAGATAGTAATGACAGCAACAATAAAGGTAATTACTAAAGTTAACTAAAAAAATTTAAAAGCAAAGTTAAAAGTGATTGTTGGGTAGTTGGTATTATCATATGTAAGCAAATACGATTAAACATGCTACATTGTTATATTGATATTTCCAAAGCCAATATCAGTTTAAATGAATTTCAGACTTTAATCGCAAAGTGGATAATGAGACTCCTTCTACAGATTCGACTGAAGGCACAGACCCTATTACTACCACTACTTCATTTAGTCTTTTAGGTCTTATGAGAGAGGACGATCATCGCGAATGGACTGGTTCTGATCAAAGTCTTTTCAGAAGCCTGCACAAAGTATTATTAAATAATTATTGTGCTATAGCGCAGATTATCTTAACCAAGACATGTCAGCAGGTGACTTTAATATAAATTAACAATTTAACGTAGTAGTGATGCAATTTTATTTTTTATGAAATAGGTGTACCATTTTGCACTGAAAGAAGATTCAGATATTCCAACAGAAGATTCTCTGCGAGATTATACTCCACCTCGCAAGAAGAAGAAGAAACATCGTTTATGGTCGATGCATTGTCGCAAAATTCAATTAAAGAAAGATTCCAGTAGTAATCACGTTTACAATTTTTCACCATGTGATCATCCAGGCTTACCTTGTGATACTTCATGCCCATGTATTGTTGCTCAAAACTTTTGTGAAAAGTTTTGTCAATGTAGTTCTGATTGTAGGCTTTATTTCAAATATTTTAAATTTGGTCAAGATATATTAATTTTTAGGTCAAAATCGTTTTCCTGGATGTCGTTGCAAAGCACAGTGTAATACTAAACAATGTCCGTGTTATTTAGCAGTGAGAGAGTGTGATCCAGATTTGTGTGAAACTTGTGGTGCTAATGAATTTGATGTATCACAAATATCTTGTAAAAATGTTAGCGTTCAACGTGGCCAGCGTAAGTAAAAATTTTCAATTATGTGTAAAAGTATTAATTAATTTGTATTTAGATAAACATTTGTTAATGGCACCATCTGATGTAGCAGGATGGGGAATTTTCTTAAAAGACAGTGCTCAAAAAAATGAATTCATTTCAGAATATTGTGGCGAGATTATATCTCAAGATGAAGCTGATCGACGAGGAAAAGTTTACGATAAATACATGTGCAGTTTTTTGTTTAATCTTAATAATGGTTTGTAATTAACAATTTTTTTTGCTTATTGTATTTGTACTTGAAAAATTTGTAGATTTTGTGGTAGATGCTACGCGCAAAGGAAATAAAATTCGATTTGCAAATCATTCCATTAATCCCAACTGTTATGCTAAAGTTATGATGGTTAACGGTGATCATCGAATTGGAATATTTGCAAAAAGAGCTATTCAACCTGGAGAAGAATTATTCTTCGATTACAGGTATGTTTTCATTTATCATAACATTGTTGCAAATAATGTAAAAAATTATTTATAGATATGGACCAACCGAACAATTGAAGTTTGTGGGTATTGAAAGAGAAATGGAATTTTTATAATTTAATTTGCATTTTTAGATGATAATTTGCTTATCATTGTAATATATATTTTTAATATTGATTTTTAATATTTTGACTTTTTGTCATAATTTTAATAGTATTTTGTCTTCTGATTTTTCCCACCAAAAAGGATAGATATTGTTAAATTTATATTATTTTTATGAGAAGAATCTTCAGGCAAAATTTCTCTCATTTTTTTAATAGATAATTTAAGTTAATTTATTCAATAAATTATTTAAATCTTGATTGTTATTTACTGAAACTTATCTAATTTATCTAGAAAAGCTAGCTATAAAAATTTTTAATATGGAACATGTTTTTGCGATCGTTACCTCCCAAAAATCGACATGAAATATCAACACCAAATTTTTTTATATAATTTTAGTACGGGTGCTGAATGAGATAGCCGAACATATAAAGTTAACATGTAAAAACTTATTTATGCAAATTCCCGCTTCCCTAATTATTTTAGAGAAAAAATTGGACTTTCATCTTCGAATTGTAGTAGTCTTCACTTAAAGGGTCCAAATTTTTTTTAGAATTATTAAAATTTTCATTTGTCAGACTGGTGATGAAATAAATTCAATTAAATTTAAAAATAATTACCTTGGAAACTTACATGGCCAGTCTGATAAATGAAAATTTTAACAATTTTAAAAGCTTTTTTTGACCCAAGTAAAGGCGGTACACGTCATTTCGGCGACCGCAGTTCGGCGAAAGCGATTCGGCACCGTATATTGGGCGACGGTCAATTCGGCGAACCGATATTCGGCTATGTTAGTTTCGGCGATTCCAATTCGGCACCGGCATTTCGGCGATTCCCATTCGGCGACAGAAAATTCGACTACGTCGATTCGGCGACGGGAAATTTATTTAAATTATTATTTATTAATAAACAAGAAGATGGATTTAATTATTGGATTTTTTGAGTCATACGAAAGAATTACTAAAATTATTATTTTAAATAATTAAAAATTATTGTTTATTAATATAAATACAGGGTCGAAAAAAGTTCATAGTATTTATTATTACCTATTATAATATAAAAAAAATTATTTTTTATTTTTAAATTAAATATTTATTTACATACATACATCACAGGTCATATACATACAAGCAATTAAACAAATTTTAATCCATGTTATAATTATAAGCTATACCGCGAAGATATTCTATAACATTATTAGAATTATAATTGGTTACCTTCGCCAAAATTCGAGAATCAGCCGCTTCGTACCGCGGCCTTTTTTTAGGAGGTGCATGTCCGGCTAGAATACGTTCGTATTCTGTGTCGAAAGTTTTTTGAATACGTCTTAATTTATCCAAAAAGGTCCACAACGTTGGATGAAATATACCACTACCAAAACCTAATTGTATTTTTCGATGACAAGCTTCGGCGTAATTATTAGTTCTATCAATTCCATCCAACGTGCGTTGATACACAGACCAAATATTTGAAGAAAACATTGGAGTATTTCTAGTACCATTATTTCTAAGACGTCCAATATATGTATTTGTAAACCATTCTAAAATTGGATCTAATTCTGGTGGTAAATCATTCTCCAAACTTGTAATTGCGTGTAAAATGTCATTCTCGGGAACAAACGCAATCGAAGTAACCATTTTTGCACGCAATGCAAAGTCTACATCGGTACTGTATCTTTTTAAAAGATTATTTGACGATAAATGTTTTTTTAAATTTTTCACTAAGTGAAATAGGCAGCCATGTATATTAACGTCAGGAAATACTTCACGAATCGCTTGATGAATGCTAAGCTCAAAATCCACACTTATACTCAACGGATTTAGTTGAGGCCACAATTCACGGATCATATTAAATAATTTCACATAAGTTTCTGTTCTCTTATTGGGTAGTAAGCAAAACAAAACAGGAAACACTGCTCTTCCATCTTTTCTAGCAAGTATAACGAATACTTGTGAAAAAAGAGACGGACAAATTAGAAAAGTGCCGTCCATAAACAATTCAAACATACTTTCACTCCAACTGGAATTATATTCTCTTCCAAATATCATAATACGTTCAGAGTCCAAATTCTCACTTCCTGAATCGGCTAAAAGATATCTCTCAAAATTATCAGGGCTAAACTCATAAGTGGAATAACATTCCGGTATGATTATTAGTTCCCTAGATTCCGGATTTGCTGGTGCTTCAGAATTTTGGTTACGTCTCCGTTGTATCGTTCTGCTCATGACAGAATTGCTTGGAATATTACCTTTTATGGCATCAGGAACATTTGCAATAGCCCGTGCTCTTATTTGCGATGGATTTTCCATTGTATTTTCGGCTAAAAGTTTTATAGCAGTATTAAGTCTTTGAAGTTCGACGTTTTCTGCATTTCCTACGGTTCTGCAGGAATGCTCCCTTCGCTGGGAATTGAACGAACCGTCTCCAATATTGGTCCATATTCTGCCATTGCAACCCTTGTGCTTACTTTCACATCGCCAGAATTGAATAGTACCATCTGTGTTAATTTTATCTTTAACATAGAGGTACCCATCATTAGCATATTTTTCGTTGCTTCGTTTGGTTAAAATCATTTGAGTTTCTTCCATTGTATTGCAAATTGAAAATTATTATATTGATTCCTAATACTACACTTGAGCACTCTTATTAAAATCTATACAGCGAAATCTGTAAACTGGAGATAAAATGTCAATTATTGCAATCTTATAAACTTACTTAAGTTACTTACCTTTAGCGTGTTATGCTTAAACGCTTCCACTCACTACTTGTGTAAACTAAACTGTTCACTTTGATACCAAAACCCAACTCAACTGACTATTCCACCGCCCAAACTCAACTAACTAAAAAATCAACTCGAAAACCGTTACTAAAAGTGGAGGACTAATTGAAATTTTGAAAAGGATATGTACTTAAGGAAAATGGTATTAACTATTTAGTTGAAAAGGCTGAATTGTATTGAAATGGGGAAACTAAGGAAAGATTAATACAATAAGGTATTATTGAAAAGGTGGATATATGCAAAAATTGTATTGAAATAGGGAAAACCAGGGAAAGATTAATACAATAAGTATTATTGAAAAAAAGGATATACGAGTATATGTATAAGAATTGTATTGAAAAACAACCCAGGAAAGATTAATACAATCAGTATTATTGAAAAGCAGCAAATAACAAAAAAGGGATCTACTTAAAGGAGGTAAAAGCCATATTCGTCCGTACTAAAGTTTTTTTTATACATTTAAATTTTAAATTTAGAATTGAATAAACCAAAAGTATATCCTCCGTCGCCGAATCGACGTAGCCGAATTTACTGTCGCCGAATCGGAATCGCCGAACTACCGGTGCCGAATTGGAATCGCCGAAACTATCATAGCCGAATATCGGGTCGCCGAATTGACTGTCGCCGAAACAGAGTCGCCGAAATGACGGTGCCGAACTGGAATCGCCGAAATGACGGTGTCCGAAGTAAAGGTTAGATGAAATCTATAGTCGATCTCATATTAGCAGTAAGTAGGTGGCAGGTCGTCTGCAAAGTCACATTTACAAAGACAGAATGGAAAATGATTCAAAATTTTAAAGAAATGTGTGTTGCCTAATGTAGAAGTTGACAAAATACTTTTAGAAAACGTATTTTCACAAATTTATTTCAATTTTAATGCGATTTTGATAAAATAAATAAAGAAAGGCTGCATAGGAACTATTTAATTTTAACATTATACATTCTGACATAATATGAAAAATTAAATATTATCTGTCAGCAACACGTAAATTTCAGCAGTGTAAAAGCGGCTAACTTCGTGACAATTTCATTGGCTAATATTGAAGGTCATCATTTTAGTACAAATTATTCTCTGCATGTTTAAATGAAATGGACTATAATGCTTTTATCATACGTAGTTTATATTTCTGCATTATTTTTGTGTCTTTTATTTTTTCTCTAAAATAATTAGAAAAGCAGGAATTTGCATAAATAAGGTTTTACATGTTAAATTCTTGTTTGACTAAATCATTCGCAGCACCTGGTATAAGGTAGGTAACTCAAAAAATTTCTTACATTCTTACATTCAGCTGACTATATGACTTAGAGAGTTTTGGCAGTCTGTAGAGTGTTCATCAAGCAATTTAACAGTACGATTAAGTCAAAACAGCCAAATTTTGACTTAATGCATTTTTTCAGAATACCCACGATATAAACTAAGAAAGAAAAGCAAGGCTCTGCGGTGCAGGGAGAAAATGCTGTAAAAAGGCAAATTTGTAGAAGGCAGCTGGTCTGCAAAAAGCGATGACCGTTTACGAGCGGGCTGGGCTGTCCAAACTTCAGGGTAAGGATAGCACACCATCCGGTTTGGTATCAGGTTAGAAGAATCCAGCACCACTAAAAAGAGGTGAATACAAGTTCCCTCATAAAAGCGATGAACCTAAACTAGCCACGATTTTGGCGGGTTTAGTTACCTATAAGGAGGCAGCTACTAAGCACTTTCGAGTAGCACTGATTTGGCCTCTTTTACCCAAATTTGGGGATTCCATTAAGTTGGGAGAATTACAAACTATTATGGCTAGACTCCCGCAGCCAAATTGGAAGTTTGTTGGATGAGTTGCCTAGGATGTCCAAAACCACTATTAGCTAAGGGACTATGCTGCCCTGCTTAACGAAAGTGCCGTATATGTACAAAACAGCCATATTGAGATATTCGACTTCTTAGATTTAACTTTGGCCCAGAAACCGTAGGGTCAATGTCGTAGTGAAACACGTATTTCTTAAATAACTTTAATATTTTGAATTTTCTACAATAGTCAAATTTCATACATAACAATGTTTTTTACTAGAAAATCCATTATATTGGTATACTGCAGAAATTGTATTACCATTACCATTACTGCCATTACGAAGAAAAAATGCCGTATGTGCACCACATACTGACAAGTACTAACGAAGAGTGCAGTTGTATATTTTATTTTTTTCTCGAAAACGGTAAAACGGAGAGACCTGCGGTTTGCGCCAATCGAAGGAGAATAAAACCTTACATGGTATAAATATTTTTTTTATACTAAGAAATTAATATTTTTGGAGAACTTTGACGTCACGAATGACGTGATTAACCAGGACCGTTTTGATTCTAATTTGAAATGGATCATTTTAATGCATCTTTAAAAGCCATATTAAGTGCTAAATAGTAAAAAATACAGATTTTTAATATAATTATGTCAATATACTTACTTTAATAATAATAATAATAATAATAGGCTTTATTCTCGGAACTTTACAAAAGCTATGAATGCGTCAAAAAGAAGAAAAAAGAACATGTGAATTTTATACATTATAAGTGGAAAACTCATTGATGCTGTATAGTGGTTGTTGTTCCAGGTGCAGTCTCAACTCTTTTTTGAATCTTATCTTGTTTAGATTTTTGATTGCTGTTGGTAGCTAATTATAGAGTCTTACTCCTGTTGCCATTGGTCCGTCCAGTGAAAGTTTTAAACGTGTGTATGGAATGTGAAGTTCATGGGATTTCCTGGTGTTGTATCCATGGAGTTGGTTGTTGTGCAGAAGTAAATGTTTACGTTTATGTATATCCTTACAGACTGCATATATGTACAAACAAGGCAACGTAAGCAGACGCCACTTGGCAAATAGTGGCCTACACGGCGTCTGTGGATGGGCTCTCTCCATAGAGCGAAGTATTCTTTTCTGCAGCAAGAATATCTGAGTGGCATGTGTGGATGTTCCCCATACCGAAATACCATATGCAAAACGGCTCTCAACTATGGCGAGATATGCAGTACGTATGATCGAAACTTGCACATCTTGACAGATTACGAAACAGGTAGCAGTACTTACTACATTCTTCTCTTAATTTTGTAGTGTGGTTAATCCATGTCAACTTGTGGTCCATATGAATTCCAAGAAATTTAGTAGACACACAGCAACCAATCGATTGTCCATCAAAATCCATCGCAGTTAGACTATTGGTAGGAGCATTCTTAGGAAGGAATCTCATAATTTGGGTTTTTTCCAGGTTTAGTGTCAGGTTGTTTCTTGTACACCAGTCGAGCATGCTCCGGATAACTTGTACGCAGTTGTGATACAATGCATCTTCGTCACCCGAAACACATAGTGCATTGAAATCGTCTGCAAATTGGATTCTCAGTTCCCCCCCGAGCAAGTACTGTATCAAATCATTCACAAACAACAGAAAAAGTAAGGGACCCAATGTTGAACCTTGTGGGACGCCCAATATAGCATTCAAATATGTGGATGTCGATTTGTTGATCCTAACGTACTGCCTGCGGTCGGCGAGATAGCTCCGGATCCATTTCTGGGCCAGACCCCGTATTCCTAATCTCTCGATTTTTTGGAGCAGGATATCGTGATCTATTGAGTCGAAGGCCTTTGATAGATCTAAAAATACCCCCAAGACCCGTTTTCCTCTATCCAGGCTTGATTGAACAAAATCAACGGCACGTAGAATAGCGTCGCTCGTTGACCTACCCTTCCTGAATCCAAACTGACAGTCGCTGAGCAGATTCCGAGACTCAATGTAATTAATCAGTCTATTGTAAAATATCAGTTCGATTACTTTAGAAAACTGCGATTGTAGAGCAATTGGGCGGTAATTATCAACGCAGTGCCTGTTTCCCTTCTTCTTATAAATTGGATGAATCTTGGAAATCTTCAATGCCTCAGGGAAGCAACCCTCCAAGAACGATGCATTAATGATATGGCACAATGGAGTGCATATTATATCAGCAACGTGACGCAGTACGCAACCAGAAATGTCGTCCGAACTAGACGAATTTTTCTTACAGTGTTTACGTATTGTAAGTAGTACTTCATCAGGGCAGCAGGGAGCTAGAAAAAATGAAGACAGCTCATTAGTAGGTAAAGTGATGTTGTCAACACGATTTTTGTGCCCATTCAAGTTGGTAAAAAACTTGTTGAATAGTTCAGCTTTCTCTTCATCGGATGTAGCAAAATTACTTCCCAGCTTGTCATGCAAATGTTCAGATTCATCTATCGACGATCTAGCTCTTTCATCATTGATAATTCTCCAGCAGGTATGCGATACGTTATTGGAATTTTGTATTCTTCTGTTATTATAATTAAGTTTATTTTGGTTGATTAAGTTTACATATTCCTTCTTTTTGCTTCTGTAGAATTGCGCAAGTTTCTGATCATTTGGATATGCTTTGCGAATATGATCCAAGTCTCGTAAATTTTGTGAGGCATTTCTAACGCGGTCGTCGATCCATTTGGGGCTGGATATTTTGTGTTTTTTTTCCTTTTTCTCTGGACAAGTGTTATTGAAGTGGAACGCCACCGTGTCTATGAAACAGTTGAAAGCAGTGTTTGTATTAGCTGCCACATACACGCTCTTCAAATCCTACCGCATAAGCTCACTTGCAAGCGCTGAGAGATTTGTAGCGGATGTGTCTCTGTATATCCTCAGACTCTGAGCACCAAGAATCACGGGAATTGAAAGCAGTTGATATGTGTGGTCAGATACATGTGTGTTGTGTACTGAAACTTTGTATTCAGTAATGTTCGTCATGAAGTTATCGATACACGTGCTGGTGCGAGGAGCATACCTAGTTGGCTCAAATATTGTCTGCGTCAAACCATATTCAGAGCAAAAACTTCTGAACCCAGAGGACTCCTCCGTCTGCTTGGAGAGGTCGATGTTGAAATCACCACACATTATAAGTGGTTGGGTGTTATTTTTTATTTGAATGTGATGCAATACTTCTGTCATGATGTTCTTAAAGGTGTCTATTGGAGCCGAAGTTCTATAGGCCACAGTCACATATACATTTGTATTATCAAGTTTTATTCGAATGGTGCAGTGCTCACATGCAAACGGAACAGAGTTCCCCACTGAAGCGTCAGAAACCCGTCCCATCAGAGCATCCTGCACGTATATGCAGACACCACCAAAACGTCTCCCCTCTCTGCTGTAGTGGCAAATCAATGAGTAGCCCTGGATTATCACCTCATTCAGATTGGCGTGTTGGAAATGATGTTCGGTGAGACATAGTATGTTTGGATTGTGGACATTAAGTATAACAAGTAGTTGACTAACCTTATCTTTAAGCCCATTTATGTTGAAGTGTAGAACATGGAGATGTGTAAGACTGTTTTTGTGCGGCTGTGACTTGCTAGTTTTGTCAGTGTAGCTATCGGTTATTTCCTGTTGTCCAAAAAATTTCTCCCGCGAAAAAAATTAAATCTGGACCAGGCAATATTGGTTGGCCAGAAATCTGGGTTATTGACGTCTTCCTTTAGGACAGGGTCTACACCAATCATAAAAGAATTATTATTTTTTGTAGGATTTTTAGTTGAATTTGGAAGAGCTTTAACATAATATTCCAGATCGGGTCTTTCACTTTTCCTTTTGAGGTAGTCAACTATGATGTCCGCTGTAACATGATCATTCGCCTTGGTTACGTAGAACCACAATTTTTTGTGATTCTCTTTTCCAGAGAAACCACTCAGCTGGTCCTCCTCCGATACAGGAGCACTCCCCATCTGACGACGCCTTGGTTGTTGTCTTGGTGACTGCTTAATAGCGTTTTGTGTTAATTGTACAGGACTCCTCGACTTAAAGTTAGATGTTCTGCGTCTTCTATTAGTGTGCAGCGTAAAATCATCACTTTCTAGTTGTTCTTGCGATGGTAACTGGGCGGATGGATCTCCTGTAGACATCGTTGATAGTGCAGCACTTTCTGTTAAGGATTTAATCATTTTTCGTGTATTAGTGGTTTCACGTACAGAATCTCTACTTTGAACGACCGACGACAAGCTTGATTGTTTGCTTACTCCGGCGCTGTGACTTACGATTTGTGATTTGTTTCCGTTTGGATGTACTTGCGTTGAGGAATTCGTGCTCAACCTGGCAACGCCGCCGTACGAGTTGTTTATTACAGTTTGTGCATTATCATTCAACAACTTAATTATAACTTCCTTGTCACTTACTGCTTTCTCCAAGTTATTTATTATTGTCCTTGAGTACTGAAGCTCCACCTGGCATACTTTCAAGTCATTTTTTACGTTGATCAAATCAATATCGTTTTGTTGGTTAAGTGAGAGTTCATCACATGTTTTACTGTACGCTCCCGATTTTTCACTCTCAATAAAGTTTCGTAATTTTTCACTCACTGTAGTGCCCTCCGGGACACGTCTCTTCAAAATTATATCAATTAAATACTCTTTCTTTAATTTTGCGAGTTCGGAGACGAACTGTTCCACTTGCTCCATGGTTGCCAAACACATTTAACATTTATATTTATATAATAAAGCACAAATTTATTAAATACGAATTTAGTGAAAACACCCTATTGTGCTCTAGTATCCTACCTTAATGATTGATTCCAGAAGGTGGTTGCGGGTGGCTATGAGTCCTTGTGTTTCGAAGTGACATCGTGTACCGCAAACTGCTCAATTTACGCTACAACAGCCACTTGCTTAACCGTAGATGGTCTGTAAGCGTTAGCTAGCCTTGTTACCTAAAACGCAATTCTCGAGAGCGTGGGATTTCGGAAAACATCGTGGATTCGGTTCCATTAGGTCCTTTTCATACTCAGAACTCATCTCAGCCAAATGAAAATATTGATGTTAAAGTGTACGCCAGTTGATACAAATAAAACTAAGAAGTAGTGAAGAGTCGATTTATTGTATAAACAAAGATAGAAAAAATAGTTGAGGTCGACATGTTTAATTAATTCACTAAATTAAAAGTAAAACATAAAACGCACACATAATAAGCAAGTAAAACTAGCACGTAATTGAAGACTATGCACTAGGAAACAAAAAAATAAAAAATGGCAAATTTGAAGAACCGACATCTACCTGAAGGGTAAACTCAGTCAAAAAAATACAGTTGAGTATCCTTGAAGAGGATAACCCAACAAAAACAAAGTTATGCTCCAGCAAAGATTAATCGCACACCGAATTTTAAATACTCGGGATCGTTGACTCAAAATAGAACCTGGCACACAGCATCATCAATATCAGACAATATCTCTATCAGACTTACTCTGAATGCAGTACCACCAATTTCGCGACTCTGCAAGTATATTTCCTCCGTCAAGACCTTTCGAAATCAACAACATTACTTCATCATTCAATTGGTCTACCATCCAGGAATGAAAGTCTACAAAACAGAGAACACAAAATACTCATTAAAAAATCAACATGCCTGCCAGTTCCAAGACTCATCAAACGAGTAAGTGTGACTACAAATCAATTAATCTTCACGGAAGCACCTTCAAATCTAATCATCTGCTTGAAAGTTGAGGTGTGACATCCCAAAATATGAAGACGGTAAAAAGGAAAATCTGCAAAGTTTGGCTCTCTAACTTGAAATGATATTTTGACCCATCCGGTATAAACACTTCACAAGGAAACATCCTCTTGTGAACAAAAACCAACCATCAGGAATCAAAATTCAAAAAGGGTAAAATAAACCATTCTTCGCACTCAAAATATTCGTCATCCCCCCCCCAATTCTTCCAACAGATGACGTATTAAAACAACGTCATCGTAAAACCAAAAATAAAGCTAAGAAACCATATGGGTGGATAAAAGATTTCCCGGCAAAATTAAATGAAATTAAAACAAATAGAAACTAAAAATGGACAAACACCAAGATTACACGTCCATTCCTTGTAATTTTCATGTAATGGAATGTAAATTTCCGTGTAATGGCGCTTATCAAAACCACACATATTTTCAAAAACTAAAGCGATCCAGCGGCGTAGCTTGAAAAAGAAATGAAACGGTCAAAACTAATTTTGACACGTTACAATCGGGACTGTTATATATTAATGATGTCTTCTTCAATGTGCTATATCAGGTCCTCCCGATGTTGGTCATCACTTCTCAATGATTGAGAAACGACTTGTATACGATGTATACATTGTATTTGAATTTTCGATGTTTCTTCTTTTTGCTGATGACTTGAAAAACTTTGAACTTATAACTTTTATTTGGATGCTGTGTGTAAATTCTGGAGCAAATAAAATGCTATAGTGCATATTTATTTAAGAGACGGAGTGCATGTAAACAATTGCACGCAACTTTCACGTGCACCTCTCTAATGTCGAGCATTCTTCTGTTGCTGCACACCAACTCTTTAACAGCACCCCATAAAAAATAATCAAGAGGAGTTAAATTTGGGGATCTCGCAGGCCAATTAATAGGTCCTTCTCTTACGATCCATTTTTAACGATATGTATCATTAAATTTTTAAAAAAATCTTTTAAAATGACCACGACTGAGTATTGAAAATGAGATCTGTCGTATTTTTTATTTTCTGATTTACTGTCAAATGCATTGGTTTTTCATTTTTACAAAATATAAAAAATCTCAAATTTTCCAACATTTTTTTACTTACTTTAATTTATAACTCGAAAACAGTTGATTAGAAGCTATGCAAATTAATGATTTAATTTGTTAAACATCCATCTTGTATACTGCTACTTACTGCTTAACAACAAACGCGTGTAAACGGACAGACACTTAATTTTAACTTAAAATTAACTTAACAATATAGTTATCATTTATCAACTTATCAACTTGAACGGTGTAAATGGGCCTTTAGAGAGTTTTTGCATCAATCTCACGGTATGATTTAGTAAAAACAGTCAAATTGTGACTTAATAATGCATTTTCGTAGAATACCCACGATATAATAATATAATAAATAATATAATTTTTATAATCTAACTAAATTTTTTTAGTAATTTTTAATAAGTTAATTTTCGATGTATCAGCATTAGATTAAATAAATCTTTTCACAAACAAGAAGTTTAAGATTCAACTCGGCAGGAAAACTTTTGTGTATATAAAATAAAATTATTCATTTTATATTATATTACGAAATTACGATATACACAATATAATAGAAGCCTCACATAAAATATATACATAGTATTATGAAAAATCTAAACAAAAAATTTAAATAATAGAATTTTAATTTTTTGTTTAGATTTTGTTTAGTATTATATAAATCGATCGATACTACGAAGAGGATATTACTCGAACAAGTAAAAATTTAATCTAATAAGCTAGATATTTCCTATACATATAAATACAATTTTACATTTTCTTTAACTATTTTGAAAATATCAAAGCGATAGTATACAAAATGTAATAAAAATAATTTTTGTCCACCTTTCGCAGATTTTGGAATTTGGCTCATTGTTCACAGGTGCAGTATTTTTTAGTTTTAAAAATGTGAAAACCAAAGAATAGTTTGATTATTTCTTTAGCAAGTGGAGGAAGATGTTTTATAAATAAATTGTAAATATTGCTTGGCCCTGCACTTGTACTTTTAGTGTAAGTTCATTCAAGTTTATTATGGTGCGTCATAATATTATATTAAATAATTGTTATAGTTTATTTGAGAATTTTCTAAATTAGTATGTTGCATATTGAAGAAAACTTTGTTTACCTTTTGCTGTATTAAATTTATTACGATGGTTGCCTCCTTGACGTTGTATATAATCACTATTTCATTGTTTAAATTTTAAGTTTTCTCTAAAGCTATCAAAATAATTCATTTATTTTATTGATGTTATTTTACATAAAATATAAAAAAGATGCTTTTTAACTTTTTTCTTTTAAGTCTTAACATAATAAACTGATTTACATGTAAAAATAATATTGATAAAATTAGTACAAAATTAATAGTAGATGCAAATAAAAAATATTACTTTTTACTACATATTTTTAAGTCCCAGTCTCGCATTATTTATATAAAAAAATAGGTCTAAATTTTTGTATGCTTTTGTAATTTATTACCGAATAAAAACACATATTATTCTAAGAACTTTTGGTATTTCAAAATTAGCGCAGCACAGTACTGAAAACGCGAACACAAAGCTGGTTGGCAGTAGTAATAGAATTTTCCTGGAGAATTTTCGAATTCATCCCACTAGTTGATAGCCGGCCGGCATCAGATACAGTTAAGCGCGTTGCTTAATCTAGTTAGTTGTAAAAGTTTTAAAAATAATTCTTTCTTCGGTGTGATATAAACAAAAATGAATTTTTATTTTAAGTGTTAATATAGGTACTTAAGTATACAATGGAAAATACTAGTAAGTCAATTTTTTTACTTTACATAAATATCTTCAAACTACCCATTTCTTCCCAATTTAAATTTAAAGGGTTTAAAAGTTTAGAAATTCCTCACTCGTAAGAGATGCTACAATGTACATAATTACGTAGTTATAATATTATATTACTATTATTATATCTTTTTTTATAAATTGAAATTCTATTTCTGATCATTGTATATAAATATTTAAACGGTTATATGGGTATCGTCTAAAAATAAAATTTTATTTTATTAGCTTTTTTAAATGTGAAAATCGTGCAGTTTTAAAGATAAACAGTCAAATAAATGTATCTATTTACTAAGTGTGTATTTAAACGATGTATTTATAATTACACATAAACATAGAGGCAATTTTTATTTTGAAGCAAAAGTTACTTCCTACTACTAGTTCAAATTTAATTTACTATAACGCTTTTATTAATATTTGTGTCCCTATAATAATACTCGTATGTATTATGCGCATTTTAAAAATTTTATTTTAAATTTTTTTTGCAAGTTTACCAAAATTTTAACTAACAGAATATTGACAAACTCCAATTTTATATTTGTACATAGGTGAATGAATTCGTTTTTTAGTTAACGCATTTCATTGTGAAATAGCTTAGGTGAACTATAAATAGAGAAACAAATATGCCGAACTTTTTATTGTAATATGTTTCGGAGATTACTCATAATAAACTAAGAATGATTACTACACCAAAAGAAATACTTTGTAAATTTATGTGAAATGTATTTCATTATCACCAATGGCTTTCGATAACCATAGTGTAAAATTACATAACAATACTAGTAAATCATTCACATAACATGTTGTATATTATTATGTAACATTACATCTTAATTGTATTTGCACAATATTTACTGATCACCTTGTATGTAGCGAAGATTCTTATTTAGAATTTTTTTTGTTGCGTGCCAAACACTTACTTATGCAAGCGTAAGCGATCAACTTGGCTAATTATTGTATTTGAAACTCGAAAAATATTTCATGGCTAAATTATGGATTATACATTTATATTATATTCATATATGAAATATAAATATATAAATAACCTAAAAAATTACGTATTTAATACAAAACACTTATAATTATGGGTTGTAATACTCTCCTGAACAAGGGATTCATTTTAATTTTGGTAAATAAAAGTATCTAGTAGGTATCTTTGTAACTGTCCCCAAATCTTCAAGAAAAGTGATAGATGTGATATCTCAAACTACAAAAAGTTTTGATTTCCACCAAAATTTTCTAAAATGATTAATTAAGGCTCACATATAATCATATTATTGTGGAGAATCATCATGGTTTCTTCTTTGATATTTCTTCATTGATGTCTTCCGGTTAATTTTATTTTTTTGGCCCATTCTAATGAATATGCAGCGATAGAAGTCATTCACCGTGAAGATTCTCCTGCTAGCCCAGATGAAATGTTCAGAAATCCAATACCTAATCTACTGTACTCAGTCCTAGTCTAATTTCAAATATTTCCAACTGGTTGTACTGTTGTACTACACCTATTTCCAGTTGCAATTTACTCCTCGCACTCACCCTATGGAGTTCAAGCCAAAAAGCGAAACAGTTGTTTGGTTGGCCCTATCTTGATTATTGTCTTCTGTATATATTTATATTTCTGGAAAATCAGCCCATTTGGCTTTATTTCGAGAGGTCGGTAAGTGTTATGGATAGGTAGCATAGCCGTTGAGGGGTAAGGGGGATTTTAAAGTTATTTTTAAACACTTGCATTACTTTAAATGTGAAAACCTTTTACGTGATTTGCTTTTAATCGTTTAATTTTATTGTATATTTTATATTATATCAGTGGCGTAGCTATCATAGGGCAGTTAGGTGCGGCGCACAGGGGCCCAGACGGTTTGAGCGCTCCAAACAGAAAATAACTCAAAACGCTAGAAAGTTTTGCTTGCTTCTTAATGCATTTTTTTTGGTTACTGTCGATCTTTTAAGACATTTTCCTTCAAAAGTAGGAAAGGATTTCTTTGAATATTCTGAAAGAGATGAGGTGAGGATAAATAAAATCGGCCATTTAATTTTGCCATTTAATTTTGAAAATCGACATTTTGATGAAAATTTACAAGTTTTAAGTAGGGAGATTGTCATCCAGATTGGTGTTTACACCGAAGCGTAAGTAAATTTTTACATGCCTTTTTGGCCCATTGCCACAAAATACAAACACCAGATGAAGGAACACTACGCTGCGCTACGCTAAGTGGGGAGAGAGCGTGCTTCATTCGACTGAATGCGCTAGCCGTGAGAACATCGTTAGCTTACCTACATCCGGGCGGTTTTCACAACCCCTGACATTGGCAAATCTTGGATCCCAGATTTAGAATTTCGTCATTTTCGAGTTCTGTTGCGCTTCGGCGGATTTTTTTATTGACTCTAGCGCTTGTCAAAACGGCTTGCAGCGCTCGAGGGAAGCGGAGCCCAACCACGGCAAACCTCGGATACAGGATTTTTGTTAATTTTGGATAAACTACTGGACTATACGCAAATTTTATTATTTTTATCTACTGTAAAATTCGAACTCTTGAAACTTTGACCGACCCCCTTTATTTTGGGACAGGGGAGCCTCCTCGTATATTTTGCATCGGGGCCCCAACAACACTCGCTACGCTTCTGTATTATATATAATAATATAATGTTGTGGTAACTATTAACTGACATGCCCAGGTTCCATTGCTTTTAATTAGTCGTAACAAACCAATAAGCCTTTATCGTTTTTCTCAGTGGTGTTTTGCATTGCAATATTTAAAAGGTTTCTGCTGTTCGTTATGTCAGAAATCCACACCGGAATATTTTAACTCGTCTACGTTAAATAAGGAATAATGTTGTTATAATGATTATTATTTTATTTTTAAACTAATGCAAAGATTTTGTATAATAATGAGTATGCGGTGATGCGTTGCAAAGCATAATTAACTTCCTAATAAAATGTAAATTACCCCCAATGCAAAGTCAAATATTAATTTTGAGAAAAGTGTTCCATTTCAATAAAACAAAGCTTTATGTCCACCGCTCTCGCTTTATTACCATTATTAAAAAATAAGCTAAAGAAACAGAAATGCACAATAATCATACTCATCACGGAATTTATCATAATATTATAGTATTCTTAACTGCACAAATCGCAATTTACAAAAAAATAATAAAGAATTTCGTGTCAAATAATAAATAAGTTGTAAAGAAATCGCTAGCATTAGGTACTACCTACTACTAAAAGTTAAAATCACACAAAACAGAAACCTAATAAAATCGAATTAAATTACATTACTGCATATCAATTCGAGATCAACACTTATGTAAATAAATGACCAATCAATGGATGCGAATGAATAAACTTATATTAGATTATTATAGAATACTTGGTTTACTCGTATATGGCAGTTAAAGTTGATAATTAAGAATAAAATTATTAACATCGTTTTGTGTCTTTGCAGCAATTTCGCATATACTTCTAAGAGAGTTATTTTCATCTTTTTTACTTTCATATAATATTTATGTTCTTGTGGTATCTATTTCATGGTTTTCTTCTTCTAGACGTATTTCAAACTTTGAAATTGTATTTTTCCTCAAACATTCTTTTATTCTTGTTTTGATTTCTACCAGTGTTACCGAGGATGTTACTACAATCCTCACAACACAATATGTACCTTCCATTATTCCGCATTAAGATTGTTTTCGAATTATTAAAGTTAAAAGACGTGTATTTATTTCACTGCTATATTTGTATGTGCTTATGTTAAAACAAAGTTCAAGTTTTCATTATTAAATTTATTATTAACAATAGAAGCAAATCCTAATAGTAATAAAATGAAACCAGTAGACAAAGCTTTGCATTATTGTCTAGGAGAAACCAATATCCTCAATTTATTCTTAGCAGAAGAAAATACGATATTTGGTTTTTTGTTGATCGCTTTCTGTATTAAAAAAATGTAGTTTCTGTAGAATTCTAATCTAAATTGTTATCCATATTTTCCCAGTTGTGGAGTTATATATTAAAAAAAAAAGAAATAAAAGAAGTCTTTTCTCCAAAGAACTATATTTTGGCCAAACAAGTTTCGGGGTTCTCTAATTAACCCCATCATCAGTTGCAAAGTAAGTTTCACAAGACTTGTCAGAATGTTATATTATAAAAAGACAGAATTTCACGACCATGCCAGGTGTAACCAAACAGTAGCAACACAGATATCGTACATACTATGACAAAACAGTAAAAAAGACAAATTTTGGAGAAAAGACTTCTTTTATTTGATTATTTTAATCAAAATTGTGTAATATCTTTAAAGCAGCGGTTCCCAATTAATTTTGTCTCGAAACTTGTTAAAAATTTGGCAGAACTACAATTGGAGAATCTGGGGGTACTTTATCGAAAAAAAGTTTGAGAAATTATTTAATTAAAACCTACTTTTAGTATAATTTTGTTCAAATTTTACATGTAAAATTACATGTTTTCTAGTAAAAGTTTATTCAGGACACAAATTTGCCATCAAACAAAATGAGAAGAATGAAATGTTGTTTGTTTTTGATAAATTCTTTTAATATCTGATTTGATGTCGGATAATTGGATTCTTTTAACTGGATCTGAATCAAGTCGATTTCGGTATTTTGTTTTCGTTCCTATAATTAACATTGAGAATTCAGTTTTCAGTCTCAACAGTTTTCGCTCCAAAATGCACCAATGGAAGTTATACTTTAAATTTTGTTTCCAATTGGTAACCTGAACGAATTTCTATTAGATGTTAATTTTGAAGAATGTATTTTGCACTCAGCTAAATATATGCAATTTTTCAATTAATGTCGGAAAATATTGATTGATGGACGCGCTTAGATTTCGAAGAATTTCTTCTTACAGTGGCTTTTTTGCATTTTTTTAAAGAAATTACTTGGTGTTGGAAAACAGTACAAATTATTTTCTTCAACAGCAAATATCCAAGAATCTAATTTATGAGGCAAATAATATTTTATCTCTTTTATATTCAGTTTTGTAAATATATCGGCATGATAAGCAATTCTGCAAAGTCATGAAATGTTGGTGAATCGATCAGATAATTTACCACACCTTTGTATGATGCTGAAATGGATTTAGCTACCAATGCATGCAATGCTTTAACTATCGCTGCAAATATCAATGCAATTCTCCCAACTGACATGTTTCTTCATAAAATTATCGATACACTTAAATATTATATTTTCACTTGTCGCATGCGTTACTAAACTTTCGCACAATATTAAATGTTCTTCATACATTTATAAAAATGAAGCGATTAAATTGAGGATCCACATTAATTTTTTCTTAAAATTTTTTTTCGAATTATTTCGAAATTCTTAAATTAAATCGAAATTAAAATTTCGAAATAGTAATCGAATTTAAACAGGTTTTATATTTTTTCATTTACTCAAAATTTTTGAGTGTAATTTATGCACTCAACTACCATAATAATAATTTTGGTAAAGAAAAAAGAAATCTTGCCGAAGGAACAATGAAAGCAAACAAATATGAATACAAAGAAACGAAAATATATGGTAGAAAAAAGAAATTTAACATATAACATGGAAGAAAACAACATTGGACAAATCAATAAAATTATAATCAAAACAATTATGGAAAAAGTTTGTTGCACAAGCGATGAAATGATTCTGAAAAACTTTGTAGAAATAAAACAAGGACTTCAATAAAATAAAATCTGGAAAATTGAAAAAGAAACAAAATTTCAAAAATTAAAAAGATGAAATGGAGAACTATTAAGAAAGAGGTTTAATAATTAATTTAAAATTTAAAATAAAAATAATAAATATTTGTAGCAAAACATCTAATTATAAAAAATATACTGAAACAGAAGAGCAAGAAAAATAAACGACGAACCCAAACGATTTATACGAAAATAAAGAATTCGGTGACCCATCGCGAGAAAATCTTATAAGTATCAACGAATTTTGGGAATATTGGAAGAAAAAACCACAAAAAAGAAAGGGAGATAGAAAACAGAATATCTCGATAGTGATGTCTTTGAAGATATTTCTGTTAAAAAAATGTAAGAAAATAAGAGTTCGGATGAAAATTAATTTATAATATAAAATTACATGGTGAACTTGATAGAATTATTTGATATGAAATTATTATTTGAAAAGTATTGTGATTCTTCGAGCGATAACCGGACACTTGAGCATGTTATCTTTTGAATTTAACGTTTCTATTTTCTAATAAATTTATGTTGAATGTGGAGATTTAACCCTAATTAGTCACACCTCTTCCAATTGGGTCAAATAGACATAGCATTTTTCTAACGCGATAAAAGACTGTAGAAGGCCAGAAAACGAATATATGTATTTATATCGCCGGTCAAATTTCAAGCCTTCCTTGAAGATACTTAATAGGTTTGAGATTAAAAATTGTATTTTACATGAGTGAAAAAAATTACAAATGAGGGACGAACTGAAATAATACTTCTTTGAGTCGAAAGTTAAAGGTTCAATAAACTACCCTTAAATGGCAGCATAATGCCCGGTTTCTTCAAGATATCGGCAGTCTAAACTGCCGACAAAACACATTTTTTTTTATTTATTAAAATGCAAGTTATTAGATTAATAAAATGAACTGACATAAAATAACCACGTTATAGCTACTTGTCACACATGCTCAATTTAATGTAACCAAATGTATTTTTAAGATATCCCTAGTATTTTTGTCGGCTAATTTTACTATAATGCAGAAAACCAAAATTTGTTTTGTCGGCTGTTTATACTTGTCGGCAGTTTACCTATGAGTGAAGAAACCGGGCATAAGTCGAATTTTACTTTTTTTAAGGGCCGTACTCAAGGTCGAAGGATTAGTTAGGGTTTATTTGACCCAGTGTGACCTAAAAGAGTTAAGTTAGCCGGGCAATTGTATTTTTCTACGAGGTCAGTTGGAAAATTGAGGACCCTGGAGGAAAACACTTCAATATTATATTTATATTATTCATGTAATTGCATGTAACCACTCCGATTTACCAACAAAAAAAATTATAATAGTATATTGCTGTGTATTCTAGTGTAACATTGCCTTTATATTTGTATTTTAATTTATTTTGAAAAATGCGCAGCATCGAGGATTTTTGGTGGAAATTTTGGATAGGAGGTCGTTCGAGGGAGATAATGCCGGACGGCCGCAATTTTGTTAGTGGTTAGAAGTTTGATAAAAAATTAAAAAAAAAAAAAATTTGGAAAATGATTAGAAAGAAAATTTATGGTAGTATATTTAAAGGATAATTTGAATTATAAAATTTTACACGGACAGCACCAAGATAACACGCAGATGATAGGAGGTATCCATTTTATTTAAAAATTGAAGTGAAGTTTTCGTTAAATTATTTGATCGTTAGAAAATTTAATAATTTACTGTGATGGACCCTGAGATGTAAATATCACAGCAATATATTATCTTACTCATATTAACATAATCATCAATTTATTATATTTGGTCAGTGAACAAAAGTTCCTAGCGTTGCTCTAAACTCCTTAAAAGTTGTCAAGAGTAAATTGCAGATAAATAATATTTTAACTCAATTAGCTTTTATTGAACCTATACGAGCTTTCACAACAACTTATTTTTGCTCGTTTTCTATCTGCAATTAAAATGTCGGAACTGTCCAGATGTCTCTAAGTGACCCTTTAACATTATTAGAAGACATCCCTACTAATTTGAAGTTGGGGCCTATCTATGTATACAAGTAGTCAAATAATAAAAAAATTGGATAGCTCGATGCTTCGTAATTCAGGATACATTAAAATGAAAAATATTTGTCGTATTTTGGAGGGACAAATAGAAGCTGCTGGGATGAATCGCGCAGCATAGTTTCTATGAAATATGCTGTTCTTACATCATGTGATGTCGAGCAATCATTTTCTTACTATAAAAAGTTGTTACAGCGGCAAGCAATAATTTTACGACGAAAAACTTGAAAAAAAATATAAGTTCTGTCTTGTAATCATTATTTTTAAACAACGTAATTATAATTATAATTAAAACATTGACCTCAAATTAATATTTAAAATTTGTTATAATATGAGGGGTGATGCTTTTTCCTATTTAGAGGAAACAATGGTTTTTAAAGTAAGGTGCTTCTATTACTACATACTAATTTTATTTTTGAAATATTTTTTACTGTCAAGGGTTTTTAAAATTTAAAATTAAAAAATTTTAAATTTAATGTTTTGTTTTGTAGCTGTCGTATTTATTATTTTCTGATTGTCTGTCGAATGGATTGGTTTTTCAGAAAATTTTACTAATAGACAAAAGTTGTAGTCCGTTAAATTTCCTATCCGGAATGGGGTGTCAGCTTTTTGTAAAATATTTCATTTAAAAGATACTGCGTTTTGAAATAAACCAAAATAAAAGAAATCTAGAATTTTTCAACATTATTTTACTTACTTTAATTTATAACTCGAGAACCGTTGATTTTAGACAATAAAAGGTTTGAATCTAGTTTGTAGATTATTTCACATTCTTTAAAAAAGTACTAATCAATTTTTACCGAAAAAACTACTTTCAAGAGGCCCAACTCTTGAAGGCTTCAATTTACAAAAAAAGTTTTGTTGAAAATGTTTCTTGGAAAAGTGAGCCTTATCACCACCTAAGTTATATAAAGTGTATCTGGGGACACCCTGTATATAAAATAAAAATAAAAAATAGTATATTGAACTGTAATTCTAATTCTTATTTTTTTGATATTTTAACTTTCCATAATTTTCAAAATGGTCCCATTCAACTGTCGGATACTGGTCTCCAGGTGTCCGGTTATCGCTCAATTTCTCCTGCTTGTTTTTGAATTATACAAATCAAACATTTAGTTTTCAGCACTTCTATTTATTTTTTTTAGCTTATAAATTCAATTCAACCATCATACAAAAATTAATTCTCAAAAATAAGCTCGCACCGGCTATCTTCAAAAACTCGAGCCGCCTATCATCACACTTCCTCGCGCCAAGAATATCAATATTCAAATTTAAAATAAATGAAAAATTCTTCTAAATAATAACATTTTTACATCAATATTGTATTTTAATTATCCAACTAAACATATCACGAATATATAAAATATATAATTATGTATAATAATATTAAGAGTTGACGTACAAATTGGCATCCTTCAATGTAAAAATTGCGGTTAAAATGGCATCCGGTATATGGATGTCAATTTGAAAATCGCTCTAAATTTTAATTTGAGCAGTAGTTGGGGTCCTTTGTTGATAGAGCTCAAAAACACCGGACGCCAATTTCAGCGCAAATCGTATACCTCTATACATTATAATACGTGGCAATTCTTGCTAGGCGGCGCTACTATCGCACGAATGTATTCTTCGTTGGTTGCGTTGTATAGATATGAGAAGAAGAAGAAGTAGATATATATATAGCCCTTAGAATATAAAATAGGAAGGAAAGAGCGAATGTACTATAGCATATGCATCAAAAGCAATTCAAAAGTCGTGGTTAGAAGCTCCGCCCAGGATACCAACTCTTATTTTCAAATTTTAAATTGATATTATGGTTAGTTGCAGTGTTTGTGGGACCTCTAAGACCAAAAAAACTAATAAATGTGGTATAACTTGGCACGAGTTACCTACCCCAGGAAACCACTACCTATTATAATACTTTTTAGCAGTACTTAGTACTATAATACTACTTTTTAGTAGTATTTTTTACTATAATTTTACTTTAATTTTACTATAATGCAGAAAACCAAAATTTGTTTTGTCGGCAGTTTACCTATGTATGAGTGAAGAAACCGGGCATTAGTAGTAGATACTAGTTATGTCAAACATTTAAAGGAGAGCTTTAAGGCGCAGATCATAACTCAAACAATCTAGTCTTCGCTATGTTATACACAGTGTCTAACGATTATAAAATTAAATTTAGAAACTGTTATACCCAAGTGTTTAATTTTTGAACTATCGTGAAAAGTTTTGAGTTTTGTGTCGTTCAATCAGTCTTTTTGTGTTTAACAAAGAGCTTCCGTAGTGATAATAGTTATTGCTTTAATAACATCAATGTGTCTAGAAGGTGAAATTAATTCAATACTATAAGATGACGACAATATAGATAACAAAATTAAATTGTGTAATTTATTATGATAGATATTATAAATATCTAATTGACTTAAAAATCATTTTATTTAAGAAGTTATGTTTATTTATTGGTATTATACGAGAGCAGTCTGAAAAGTTTTCGGCAAGAAATATGAAAAGAAAATTGGTATAACCATGTAACGGCATGAGCATTTGCGAGATCCACGTCCACGTTATTTTATGTGGATCTGGAGATCCATCTAAGGAACCTAAGGAATATCCCCATAGTGATTGGTCGTCACTATAGACTTGTTTACAGGACTCATGAACCAGTCCTCTCCTACGCTCCATAGGAGCAACACATGTTTTAATGTCAATAAAAATTTATTACATCGAAATGTATGAAACGCAAATAAACAAAATTCTATGTACCCAAAACCTACTATTTGTTTCTTCTTGTTAAGTCATTAAGAAGATCCGTTAAGAAGAATAAAAGGTACAACGATTACGAACAAGGGTTATCGACCATCAATAAATGTAGCCCTGGCCAGTAACAACCATAATGAAAATAGTATTTGATACATTTTCATTATTTTGTAATTTTTTTTATTACAAGTAAAATTTATAATATCCCCCACCGCGCCCTTTATCGGCAAAAATTAGAAAATCTTGAACCCTCGCCCCCTAAGCCTGCTTACGTAATACTTGAACGCCCCTTAAAGTAAGCTTTCGGAAGGTCTGCAAAATACCCATCCACGCATGCAATAGCTTAGTCATTATTGATGTAAACCGCTTTCCGGCCAGGAGTTTTTTCAGGTTTGGAAATAGATAAAAGTCAGGGAGAGTCAGATCTGATGAATACGCTGGAAATTCAAACAATTTGTACTTTAATACATTGAATTTTGCCATCGTGAAAAAACTTATGTGAACTTCAGCTTATTAGGTGAGAATGAATAAAATCGGCCTATGTAACATTAAATTCTCATATTTCAAACAAGTGTCGTATCATCAAGTGGGGGAGAGAGCGTGCTGCATTCCGCTGCATGCGGTTGCAGAGGAAACATCGTTCGAGTTCCTACATTATCGAGTGCATTTGCGCTCCGAGGATTGTTTTAATTACCACAGGGGTTGGGAAAACTGCCCAGAGCCGCCAGAGCGGTCAGCCAGGGCGTGCAACGGGTAGGTTTTTATTGCCCCTGACATTGTTAAATCTCGGATCCCAGCATTCGAATTTCGTCAATTTAGTTAGTGTTAAGTCGACTCCGGCCGCGTTTCAAAGTCACAGCTACCCCCATGTTGGATCCAGGTAAAATCGGATCGGATCGTGAACTTTGTTATTGGATGCAATGGCTTGGCCATATGCTCCTTATCTGGAGTGGGGACTTAATGGGCGTTTTTTAACGGGATTGTACCTTTTTAGGCTTTATAGGCTTTTCTTTGAAGGCCGTTAAATTTTGGCTATCCCTATGGGTTTTTGCACTTGGCTCATTTCTCAGGTATTTATGCGAACGACCTCATGGGGATCTCCGGTTTGCAATTCCCTTTTGGGCATTCAGGTCAGGAGCCTTGACCCTGGACGTGGACGCCTGACTTGGAATTTACGATTTTAACGGTAAAATCAACGCAGCTCGGGCCCGGAGGCTTGATTTCGCAAGATGGATGGGCCGGGTTTGATTTTTCTTAGTGGGAAGGAAAAGGAAGAAATTTGAGAAGGGGTAAAATCTTCTTTACGCAAATTTTATGTGTAGTTCCAGTCGATATATTTTCCAGTGAAGATGTGACACCTCCTGAGGAGAGGTGGTTTCTATTTTTTCTTCTGGCTGTGTTTTCTTTTTGCGGTATTCCTTTATCGTTTTCATGACCTCCGCGTTAATGCGGTTTGTGAGGTCTGGAATGGATGGTTCCTCGTTTGGCTTGAATTGGGCCTGGAAACTGTCTGCAAGCACATCAGTTTTCTCTTGGGAGCTGAGGGCCAGTCCTGAGGAGCCTTGGAGGGGGGCATTTTATCTTTTTTGTTTTGGAGACTTTTTACCAACCCCCATTCTGAGGGATTTTGTAGAGATAAATCACTCAGCATGTTACCCCAGTTGGTATTTTTGAAGTCCCGTATGGCTGTCCTGACTTTTGTTTCAGTTGGTTGTATTTGCGATGGTCTTCCGGGTAGGCTGCGCTCTGTGCACGACGCCTAGCCCGGTTTTTATCGCGGATCAGCCGCCTGATGTCGGCTGGAAGTTTATACCGGTATTTTTGCCTGAAGATGGGAGTCTCCCGAAACCGGTAGTAAAAGTAAAGGGTGAAACAGAATGCAGCGCCGTCGTACGGCGTCAAATGTCATGTCCAAGTTGAAATGCGTGTAAACAGGTTTGACTGCACACAATGGACGGTCAACTTTCAACTTTTACGCCGTAAACGCTGTTATTCTAACCTCACTTTTGAAGTTTTCTGTTAACTGCGAATCAAAATTAGAATATTTTGAAGGAAAATTACTTCAGTTAATTTGTGAATGCAAAATAGTGTATAATAAACGTTGAAGAGGAGGTAAAACACTTCTTATAAAATGAACTTGAAAATTATTAACTAGTGAGAAAATTATAAAATATTTAAAATAATACTAGTTAAATTAACGTAATAAAACAATAATGTTTTTAATATTTCGCAGATTTTTCATCTGCTTCGTCAGAAAATATCAATTTATTAAAACAAAAATGTAACATTATTGTTTTATTACGTTAATTTAACTAGTATTATTTTAAATATTTTATAATTCTTATAAAATGTTAAATAAAATTCGAAAGTGACATTTGACGGCGTACATTGCGTTCAAAAAGTTTTTCACGGCGTAGCGTTGCGTTCAACGCCGTACGACGGCGTTGCATTCTGTTTCACCCTTAAACCTTGTTTTATTTGCGAAGAACTTAGATCATAATATAAATATTGTCATGTTTCATTTTAAACTCACATCTTTTGGTATAAATAAATTTTTTAAAACAGGGATTAATTTTGAAACTTTTAAATTAGATAAATTTTGTTATAAGAATATGAGATTTTTCTTTAATATAAATTTCCATGATGATGAATAGTTCGGTTTCATTTTTTTTTGATAACATTTAAGTTAAATTAAAAAGCACAGCTGGGAAAATTGGATTTAAATCTTCAACAATTAAGAATAAGAAAGATGTTTTTGGTCCAAGATCTTTGAATGAAAAGACAAATGCCAAATTTATCAAGGAAATCGATCGGTATTCTATCAGTTTTTATAAATTTTTAAAATAAAGTGTTTAAATCAACGAAAGTGATTAAAATTATAATGCGCCGAATCTGCAATCCCACCACTATAAATTCGAGTATTGGAGGTTTTCTAACTTACAAAAATCAAAGAGGAAGAAATATTTAAAAAGTAATTCATTCTGGGTAAACCCAAGTAAACCCGTCAACTCGTCAAGTTTGAAAATTTTAAAGCTCAGAGTCAAAAGTTTAAGATTTAAATTTTAATTGCAATTGACAAATGCAATTGAATTAATTTACTTACCTGAAGATTACAAATTCAGAGTAAGGGTGCTTGTGCCATTTAATCGAAAGGAAGAATTAAAATTCATACATGGCAAAACATTATGATCAACAAGTAACGCAGCAGATGATTGAAACAAACAGCAGCAAACCAAAGAAAACTTCAAACAAATAGGGTGAGAACATTTTAAAAGCGCAGGAACGATTAATTTTACGTTAAGTGAAACCACGATAAAATTGATTTATTTTAAAACTTGTAATTTTGCCATCAAAATTGCAACTTTATCCAGATAGTTGAAAGAATTACTCAATCTTAAATACGATTAAAGTTACAATTCGATGAAATTGATTTATTTGGTAAACCGATGTAATACGGTATAAAATTAAAAACATCACAAATTTAAAACTTTCTAAGAAATTCAAAATTTGCCTGGCTGTGAAATCTGTAAAATTTAAATTTGTTTAATTTACGATTAAATTATAAATTAATTTGACTAACTTGCTTTAATTATTCAACATCAAAATAAGTTAAAGAAATCGCAAGCTGATAACAAGGGATGGATGTTCAAAAAGGTAATTGATTAGGTTTTCTTTAGATTCAAAACAATTTTTACGCATTTGGACATCGCAATATATTACATATACGTATACCAAGTGCCCTATCCCAATCCATTGAAGCTAGTGGAAAAAGATAGTTACGACAAAATAATTTGTAGCTATCTTTGTTAAACACCATAGTTGGATCTCTTGTATCTCCTATGGTATTATGAAAGGCGAAGAAGTACTTAACATTATATTTACTAAAATTTATTTTACACGTTTTACGTTAAAATTATTATATTTACATTAAGTAATTTATACGAGTTTTTTTTATTTAATACATTATACATACATTAACTGTAAGAACTAATAGTTAAAAATCAAACGAACGTTTGCATTTTTGCCAAACACCTGTTAGGTTGTATATCATACAACTAACTTATTTAAAGAATATCATTATATTTTTATTTTGTTAGAAAATGATAAATATAATTTCTGGTTATTGAATATCATAAAACTTCTGATTGGTTGTATATTATAACCGGTATTTTAGAGTTATTAAAATCCAGATGGAAATTTTTTATTAAAAAATTGTAGATTTCAGTGACGAATCTACACACTATTGGAAACTAATTAATCATTAATGAAACTAATAATTAATACACATTTTTGCTATATCGAAAATATCTTAATCATTTTCATTTTAAATGAAAGAGCACTTCCTTTGACCACATTACACACTTACATAATGATTTTTAAAAATGTTGATATTTAGCCTATAAAACCTCAAAACGTCCAAATTCACCAAAATCTTTACTTTTTTCTGCATACGATTTGAATACTTTTTTATACTACTTATGATAAATTCAAGATATAAAACAATACATGTCCTTTAATTTGTACAAGAACAATGTAGGTATGTATTTCAGCAAAAACAAATTCTACTGCATTTTGTATCTGACGCCAGCCGTCATTATTAAACGAAATTATTATGATTTTCGATATTAATAGCTATGTTTATCTTTGGCATATATTACAGATATCGTACCTATGTATTAAAAATAATTTTGGATGAAATTGTAATCGATCCTAAACAATTTTATCCGTAAAATCACTTTTTTATATTATATTTTCATAAAAATTTGGGATTATAAGAAATAACCTCTGCTGAATATTGCTGAAATTAGAAATTTTTGACAGTTCAATAAAGGAAATATTCGCGATTAAAGTCTGAACTTTTTGCATGGGTTAAATGTACCAGTTGACTCAAGTTACACATTTCACATCATAACTAAAAAAATTTTCTTTTGATTTTTTCAAAAAACTACTAATTTATATATCAGCTTATCACAAATATGTTGAATAAAAAAAGAGGTTACTGACGGTTTTGCTACAAAGATAAACATTTATAAAATATGCACAATTAAGCTGTGATAGGTTAGTGAAGGGGCATACCAATGAGCGTCTGACAACGCTGTGCAAGTAATTTGACGGATGATTCACATAGATAAGAGAATATTATAGATAGGCAACTTTTCGATATTTTATAAACCTTATTAGCGCGCAGAAAAACTGATTTAAGAAGCAATATCACAATTTATTTGGTTAAACCCTAGTTAAAAAAGTTGAACTTTTAAACATTTTGCACTTTTCTTGCGCGCTTCTAAAGTTTTTACATTTAGGTTTGACACATACGACATACATAACCTTAGATTAAAATGTGACACAAAACGCAACGTTGCCATACTTCTTGTATGTATGTAGTTGTGCGTCTTATCAATGCATTGTACGAATTTAAAGTACACTCCCAGAAAAAATAATGATTTCTTTCTCTCTCTTTTTTAAATTATTTTACGTTCACACTGGAATTTATTTTTGTATCCGATTGTCGCAGAGAAACTACCTTATTATAGTAGATACCTAGTATGTTCTGAATTTTATCTTTCGCTAAACATCACCAGATTCAATCTGTAAAAATTTTGCTAAACATTTCAAATTATAAAATTCCTAAAAATTTAAATTTTTTCGCTACTGATCGTAATAATATTACATCAAAATTTAATTTAATTTTAAAATATATAAATTCTTAAGTTGTATCATGTAATGTAAATAAAACGAATTATAAATTGAAGAAGTTAATTTAACAACGGTTAATTTAAAAACATTGATTTTCACTGTTGTTCAATTTATAATTATTCGTTGAACATAATTAAATTAAATTTAAATATTAAAGTTTTTAACTTGTGAAATGTAATGCAATAGAAAAATTATTAATTGAACATTTTTAACCAAGTTAAACATGAAGAAAACTACATTTAACCAAGCAATTAATAATTGTATCAATATGTATTATAATAATTAAAAAGAATCCTGTAAAATTATTATTAAAAAGCTCAACAATTTTATAAGCATGCGTAATAATATCATCCAACAAATGTAATTGTTAACTAGTGCCCGTATTAATAGTCACGGATTAATCCGAGATTCAAGATTAATTAATTCTTGGTCGTAATAAAATAGTCGAAATTATTAATAGTATCTACACGTGTAACTCATCAGCAATATTTTTATATAAAACGACAGCATTTGAATGAATAAAATATAGTTTGAAACTTAATTTTTTGAGTTTTATTCTACCGACAGGGTGACTTTTGGGATCCCAGCCGAAAACACGTTAGTGAGGCTGCTAACGCTCAGAAGTCATCCACCTCTTCTTAATCTTTTGATGGGATTAAACAGAACAAGTTAATTATAAGAGAAGTAACCTAGTATACGATATATCGGCTAAACTAACCAATTGCTGCATAAGAGAATAAGTGAACATGTTTCAACTATCCGAAGTGATAAGCCAGAAGCCATCTACTGATATTGCTAAACATATCTTAATCGATGAACATGATGCAGGCTTCAAACCACAGTAATTAAAACAGTAATCAATTATAAAGATCGACTTTTTGTTAATTTCATTAAGTTAAGTTCATTTTATAACGAATATAATAATAATTATTTGTCTAGCCATATATGTCTTATTTTTTATTAATAAATATAATTAATAATTTTTTCATGAAATTATACGAATAAAGACAGAAAAACACTCGATGAACAGAAAATCTACAGCCATTTACTTGTCGAATTACTTCACGTATTGGAGTTAAGTTTTTCCTACGTTGACAGAAACTTATTCTAGGTTCTTCCTTAACTTACCATCACATATTCTTTGAAATTTTTTATTTACTAGGGGGGCTTCGCCCCCTGGCCGCTTCGTGGCCCAATATTCCCCTACCTAATAACCCTTCTAATTACAAAACTTCTTTCCACACGACATTTGTTATGCCGCTTTTACTCTGAATTTTTATTCCATTCTTTGGTCGACATCTTCACTGAAAAAGAGATTAATCATATTGATGAAAAATTCATCATTTTTCAGCCGATGTAAAAAATTCATCAAATTGATGAACAAAATTCCTCACAATAAAATTTTTTCATCAATACTATGAATTTTTCATCAATGTGATGAATTTTTTACATCGACTGAAATCTTCAGAAATATGTAGTCTCCTTGGCTTCTTCATTAAATTAAATTAAATTTTTTCTTTAGATTATACCAAATGGTATATTTAGATGTTTTAAAATGATTTGCCATGTGTTGTACTGTCGCGTCGCCGTCGGTGGATTGATTTTTATTGCCATTATCTTTAAATTCGATACGTATTGATTTGTCAGAGTTGGCTTATGCTGCTGCCATCCTTTCAGATTTATGTTCTGGGATTTTATATTTTTTATAGTTAGAGAGTGTACCTTTCGAAACACAAGAATTTCGATCTTTATACCTTTTTTGTTTCATAGCAAAACTTCACTGTTGTTCTAAAAGTTTAAAAATTATGATTTGTTGCTCTTTAGTGTTAACAACATGTTTGTAACTGATAATTGAAAAAAAAAACAAAGTTGACATCAAAAAGTTTCTATCGCGTCCTCTATTGCACACTTGAAATTTTTTCCAAAAAATTAATTGTCATTGGTGAAAATTGAATTTAAAGTTGTTCAGTTTTTCATTCACGGTACCCGATTGTAACAAATAAACTTCTAAAATGAAAGCGATTCTTCGCTGAAAGCTAAAAAAATATTGAATTTTATTAATGTTTAATTAAATTTAATTTTAACATAAACATCAAGCTATAGGACTTTCACTGTCGTCCCGTACATCCAAGGACTTGGAGATAAAATGAAAAGGAAACTAAAATAACATAACATAAATCTAACATTCAGGTCCACTAACACGTTAGGAAAACTTTTCACTCATTTAAAAGATACTATACCTAGTGAGAAACGTTCGGACATAATTTACAAATTAAACTGTACCAACTGTAATCTTTCTTACATTGGCCAGAGCAGCCAATGTTTACACAAAAGAATAGGAGGGCACATATCAACTATTAGATGTAATAAACCAGACTCTAATACTGCCATTGCAAAACACGTTCTAACTAAGGGGCATGATGCTGATTTCAAAAACACAACCATACTAAAAACCATCACTAACTACAAGGATCGTCTTTTACATGAAATGATCGAGATAAAAAAAAGAAAAAAATGCTATGAACAGGAATACCGACGTAGAAGGCCTTAGCAACATTTTTAGTCTTCAGCGTCATTTACATCCAAGTAACGTACGTATAGCGGACATACAAGACATAACGTAGAAAACATAAGAAATAATTTGCCATTCACATTAACATAGAAAACATAGAAACATGAAGCATGCGCACGCATGGTTATACAACAACGGGGGTGTTGCCAAGTAAAATTAACGCTTCTCATTGGTCAAACATAGAAAACATAACGTAGAAGTTGCAGTTGACCGAACTTTTCGTTATGTCTCCCATGTTTTGTACGAATGTAAACGGTGGCGTTTGAAACCATGCATTTCAACTTTCCTTATGTTATGTCTTGTATGTCCGCTACGTACGTTACTTGGATGTAAATAACGCTTTCTTCTTAATTAAGTTCTTAACTATTGGGATCAAGTTTTTCCTATTAACGGATTAAATAAGCTTTTTCCTTGATTCACGGTTTTCTGTGTAGTTCTTCTATACAGAGGGCTGGTTAAATGACAATAGAATCATTCCGTTTCCTAGTTTTCTTTTTTTTTCTTTATTATGACATTATAATTTCTGATGAAGGCACAATCAGTGCTGAAATATTAAAGATTTAATAATTTTAATCTATTATCGTTTATTTAACTCGTTTTATTTTAATTTAATTTTATATATATTTTCACGAGTTAATAATATTAATTAATTTTTAATTAAATTGTTCAATAAATAATTTTTTTGTAATTTAATTTCATTATCTAGGTACATAAAAAATGTATTTAAAAAATGTATGTATGGAAATATGTACATAATGTATTATTTGGCTAATATGAGGCTTGAAATTAAAGAGAGGAAGTTAAAATTATGACATGGGAAGACAGACAATATAGAGAGGAAGACTGCTATCTACATGTTGAGGTGGACAAACAAACTCATTGCTATATAGAAGAAGTTCAAAGATTCTCTAACTTAGGTAGCATACTCATGAAAAACCAGAAAACAGTACTGAGGTAGGTGTCAGAATTACAGCAGGAACTAATACGACCAGTGATTACATTATGCAAGTGAATTCTGTACTTTAACGAAAAAATACCAATTAATCGAGGTGTGAGACAATGGATCTATGGAGGAAAACTAGAAACAACAGGCTGGCGAAGGCGAATTCACATTGAGATCCAACAACTATACGGAGAATAAGTAATAACAGGGTTCGTAAGAACACAGAGAAGAAGGCCTTATGACATCTGAAGGTAACTTATGACTTGTGACTTCTGAAAAATTTACAGGAAAAGACTAGGCACAGAAATAAATGGAAGAAAATAGTTAGCGATGTTGACAACTTTTGCTTAAGATGTACAGAAAAAAAAACTCGTCATCAAAAACTGAAAAAGACGTTTTTTTGGGCAAAAACCGATAAAAATTGGACTGCTGTGCAGGATTACAAAGGACTAAATAAGAAGGATATTTATTTCAATTTTTATACATATAAATGGTTATTCATATTAAGATCATTCTGATTTAATAATATAGTTAATCGGAAATCGTAGATAAATTTGAAAAATTTTGAAGTCGTAGATTGCAAATAAAATACTTTGATGCCGCCGCGCCGCCGTCGTCTGGCAATATATCTATATAACTGAAAATACGCGTATTTGCTTTTTTTTATTTCAAATTATTTCTTAGATTAAAAAAAATATAGCGTGTTACGTGTTTCATTCGAAATAAATGGTCTTGTTTTCCACTCATCCGTCAATCTTACAAAACTCACCACAATTCTTATTTGAAACATTTGTTCCTAATAAAAAACCATACACTGGTGTCAATTGCACGGTGTCGCAATTAACTAAATGGAATTGGTTCCTCTGAAATAAAATTCTTCTTTGAGCAAAGGTGGGCGTCATACTATATATAAATTTCTTAAATAAACCAACCAGAGAACGACTATAAATAAATTAATATGATATAAATAAAAATTAGTTAAGTTATAAAAGTCTATTTAAATAATATAATAGTCCGACGTTATAATAATAATAATAATAATAATAATAATATAATAATACGTTATAATAACTTAACAAATTTTTAATTCATAATATTAATAAAAATGGTTAACTAAGTATATATAAATTACTTATTAAATTGATATGGTTTGGAAATTCTACAAAAGTGCAATAAAAAATATTTTGAGGGTCTGCCAACAATATTTTCAAGTTTGTTATATTGGAATAATAATTCTGTATAAAATAGCTACCTTGTTAGAGATTAGATTAATCCAGATCTACATAGTATCTTGACTTATTCTAAGGCTTGAAACGCTGAACTTGTTCTTAATGTTTGAAATGTAATTGCCTATTTTATTTATCTTTCATTATTACACTCCGTTTTAATTATTATGAAGGTTTTTAGTAATTTTCTGTAGCAATAATTTATACATAATTCGTTCCTAATGTTTTAAAAGCATGTCACTGCAAGTTTAATAATAATTATTATAATATGTACTACCATGCACATGCAGCATTCAATAAGTGTACAGGTGGTGCAACAGTAGTACCTACAATTTTATTTGAAATCCTCGTTTATTGAAAAGTGAAATAAGTAAAAGTAATATAGCTACATCATAGACAATATTTTTTTTTAAATATTTGATTAGATAAAATTAACAACACAAATTTCTTATATTATTACTTAAATGTCGAATCCTGATTTAAATCAAATTGATCCTCCAATCGGTTCAGTTTCTAATAGATACAAATGCAAACAGAAGAAATCTACAAATTCACATTTTTTCGATTCGGCTGACGAAAATCCCGAAGAGAAAACGTTATTACGGTGGAAATTGAAAACAAAACGTCCACGTAAGTACCTACTCCATAATCAATTTTTTAATGAAAAAATATCAATAATTTTAAGTAAAAAATAATAATAATAATTGTCAAGGTGAATATTAACAAAAGACATGGCAAATTAAATGAACAGACTTTTCATGCGTGGTTCTCAATTTTGCTGTGCTAAAATTCAAATCTGACTACTGGAATACTATTTCTATACGTAAACATATTTTCTCTTATCGAGCAATTTTTTGGGTTCTTAATTAGTTTCAATCATTACGGAATGTCTCTCTTGGACACAAGGTGTATGTTGATTTGTATTCTCAAATTGTTATTTTTAGTTTACATGTATTTTGAGGAAGATATTATACACATCATATTCCTCAAAATTTCTATGTACAGTAACAGACAAAATTCTAAAAACTTTTCGAACAAGCACACTAATTTTGTTATTGTTTCTTCAATACTTAATATTTCGACAAATCATATATTATGTACACATAATAAGTTTTAACAGTTTTCCAAAACTGAACACAAACCCACAATATTTGTTGTTTACCATAAAAAAATGAGTCATTTTCAATGCAAGAAAATTCTGTTAGTAAATGCCTATTTGAGTACGCACTTTTCAGAATATATTTTTAACAAGTATCACAATATGTGCAAGTGCTGCAAATACATACATACAACCTGTGATACAACATAGATATGCATTTGACTATGTAAAAGATTATAAAATATAATAAATACTTAAATGATAAAAGGTCAACTTCTACTTAACCCCCTTAACTTAACTTTACAAACAACCGAGATATCGGCATTTAACGAAAAGTCGAAAAAGCGAACTTTTGGCCATAACTCGAAAACGAAAAAAAATATCGGATTCCGGTTTTCACCGTTAAGGTTTTCTCAAAAAAAGAGATAGAGGATGCGCCATCCATTTTTCCATAACTTTTATAGTTACCGAATTCCCCATAAGAACATTCGAATTTGAACCACCCTGTACAGGATAGCACTAGCTATACTGGTCAATTCTCTTATCAGGAAGGGACATGTCTTCTGTGGAATGATTAGTAATTTTGGAAGTGTTCCCACTCGTGACAATATCACTTCTAAATCGCCGTAATGACTTTTATATAGTATTATATTTTATATAATAGTATTACATTTTAATCTTTTTCTCAGGGTTGCTTCATTTATTCCCATTTCCCCAGCTAGACTTCTTTTTCTAAAGCCTTCAGCGATTTTCTGCTTAATATTTTCAAAGTTTTCTTCCGTAAACACTAGCTTTCGCTCCCTTTTTCTTTTGTACCGACTTATAATAGGCAATTCGTAAACTAAAAACAGAAAATTAATTAGAATCCGTATCTATTTTCATACTACGTATAAAAAATCCTAATTTATAAGAGTACGCACTGCGAACTCTTATGCTCGGTCAATTGAGTTAAATTTGAAATTATAATCAATTTTTTCTTTGCAAAACGTAAGTTTTCAATATTTTGTAACTATACAAATAGTAATAATATTGTATAAAAATATTAAAATGCAATTATTAATCCATGACATTAATACTTACTTCCAGAAACACTAAAAACTGACCGCCAAAAACTACAGTATAAACAAACATAACCTTATAATCGTCATATTATAAAAACCGCTTCAATATAATGCAGATTACTGTTTTTGCCTGTATTAGAATATGCAATTATTAATGTATCTGACCATTCAAAATATTTAATAGATGGCAGGTTATATTAAAAATAGCGACGCGTGCTCTTATACATATGCGTCCTCTTATTCACATTTCATTTACCCTACTACTTTAATCGCAGGAGGTGTTAATTTTCGTTTCCCTTTAGAAGTTATCGCCAACTTGTTATCGTTTCTATAAATAATATTAATTGAAAAAGTTTTAAATTTTCTTAAATAATTGTACAAAATCTAAATACTTATATTTATCTCGTATTAGTTTTTCTAGGTCGCCCTAGTATTTTCGGCACTGGTGCATTCTTTTCACGACGATGCAAACTATCAAAATGGCACTCTAATGGTGGGTTTCATAAAGGTATCTTAAAATTTAAACTAAGATTAAAATTATAACCATAGTTACGACAATTAAAATGCATTGTTGTTATATTGTTTGAATATTATAATCCTAGATTGAATTTTAAACCTCTTTTGTGAAACCCAGCATGAGTCAATAATTCCGAGTATTTAAAATTCAGTGTACGATTAATCTTAGCACGAGCATAGCTTCCTTTTGTTGGGTTATCCTTTTTAAGGATACCAAACTGTATTTTGTTACGATCGAATCTATCTTTCAGGTGGAGGTCAATTTTTTAAATTTGTATTTTTGTAATTTGTATTTAGACTGATATAGCTATACCTATAGAACCTCTTTCAAGCATGAACAAATATTTACCTTGCCTTTTGTGTAGGTACATAATTATTATCCTATGCCAAGCAATTCCACGAGGTATCGCATTGTGCCACAAATGGGGATATAGTACATACATGCAGACAGATGTTACGTGTGTCGTTTCATAGCAACACCTTAATTATTGGGTAACCAAAATATAAACAGAATATCGTCTGCAATAAATTACTGTCCAATATGCGAGACTGTTTGATGGGTCAATGAGGATGTATTATTCCATATAGAATTTTTGGGAAGCAGACAATGATATGTGTAGAGAGTACCGATAAAACTGCAATGTCATTGTTTTGATCTGTTTTCATAGGAAACTAAGAGGTATTTTTATGACCTTAGTCGTGCTTTTGATTGCGTGCAGCATGACCATCTTCTGGACAAACTGGCAAGATGCGGCTTGAAGGAGGTAGTTCTTAAGTGGTTTAGGTCGTATCTATAATTCGGACGACAGCCGTGTTGGCATAGAAGTTCCTCAGGGTTCTACGCTAGCCCCAATACTTTTTGATATATTTATTAATGATCTAAGTAATTTTATAGCTAATGTGTATTTCACAATGTATGCTGACGACACCTCAGCGATTCTCGGCGATCATAATCTTAGTGACAGCCTCTGCCAGGCTGAACAAGTTCTTGATTCTCTATTCGAATGGTTTTGTGCTAATTTGCTCTACCTGAATTAAGATAACACGGTCTCTATAATATTTTTTGCAGGTCAAATTTTTGACAATGACTTGTGACATCATGTACTACGTAATTCGGAGCTCACTTGTGTCAGCAACATTAAGTTCATAGGATTGAATATTTGTAATACCCTACGATGGGAGAATCATTGTCGTGCGGTTACTGGTACACTTAGCTCTATTTGCTACCAAATTAGCGCGCTTTCTTCTGCTTTAAGCCTCTCGGTATTAAGATCATTTTATTTCGCCGAACTGCAATGGCGTCTGATGCAGGGCCTTACTTTTTGGGAATATCGGGACATGCACAACAGGTATTTTTAATGCAAAAGTGCATACTGAGGTGTATGGTGGGTGCATATCCCTGTGAATCCTATATACCTCTCTTTAGAAATTTGAATATTTTAACTCTGCCTTGTCTTTACATAAAGTCCATTGCTATGTTTGTCAGTGACAAACTTAAGGGGACGTCCATTAATTACGTGAGGTGTTTTATCGTAAATTTAGACCCCCTCCTCCCCCTTGGTGAGATTTGGTGAGATTTGGTAGAACCCCCTCCCCCCTCCGGTGATATTTACTATATAATTTTCAAATAGTTAAATATATATTAATTTTATATTTAATAATATTGTCTATGACCGGGATTGAGTTTGTAATATAAAATGTTATCTGTTATAATTAATTTATGTTCTCTGAATTAAAAAGTTGACGTGAGATTTTCGTTGATCCCCCCCCTCCCCCTTGGTGAGATTTTGCCGGACCCCTCCCCCCCCAATTTGACCTCACGTAATTAATGGACGCCCCCTTAAGTAGCTTTCGAACTGCGTCAGCAGTTCACGGGCGTAACACCAAATTTGGGGATCAGTTTCTGTTTTCTTAAAACCGCCTCGATCATATTGATAAAAGTCTTCGGGGAATGGACGTTAGAATCCATAACACGTATATTTATGTATATGACTTTTATTTTGTACTCCTTTTTGTACATTGAATGTTTGGTTTGTATCAGGTTGGGTATTTTTAAATCAGAATTGTTTTGGCACGAATACTACTAGGTGTATTTTTTAATGTAATCTGTGAATCCATGTAATTGCGATTTATGAAATAAATATTATTATAGGAATTTATAGTCATTTTATAGGAATTGTTGTTAACAGGTGCCCCAAATGTTTAAATTCGTTAAGTACTAAATAACAATCAATTAACTACATAATATATTTCGTGTGAATTTAACTGTTAAATTAATTATATATTTATTTCCATATTTCAGATGACGAAACAGAATTGGAAAATGTTTATAGAAAATACTGTGCAAGACTTAAGAATGCTTTATTTGTAGCAAATCTCGGTGTAGCAATATTAACGTCCATATGTGTATTAATCGTAACATGCGTTTTCCACAGTCAGGTAAGTACTTACTACTCACTATATAATAGTAGCGGTTTGTGTTATTTGATTCATTTTGGAAAATTATTAAAATATTTAAATTTTTTTTATAGAAAACTGAAGGTAGCTTAAAAAATAAAAATAATATCACAGGAATATAAGAGTACTATTACTGGAGGTAGATAACGTATTATCATAGTTTCAGCGATAGAAAGCAAGGATTTTCTCTTTACAGCTCAAATAGACAAATGCTATGAAAAGCGCGGAAAGAAGCAATTTTATGTGCAAAGGGTTGTTCCAAACTGTTATGTATGACTGATCTAAACATAGCCTTTTCTTCAATTTCAAGTTTTTCATATTAAAAAAAAACGAAAAACATTTTGCCGGAAAAATATATTCGTTCATTTGACGCGTCGCGTCGGACATGTTCAGGGGAACATGGAAATATTTTTAGAGAATTTCTGCTGTCGGACGCCGTAAACTGAATGGTTTTGTGAAAAAAAGCCCCCTTTCCGAGTAATTTCTTATTAAAACAAGTTATTTGTGAATGCTCTCAAAAATGTATGAAACTGATGGTCAATACAGCACAGCTAGATCTTTCTAAACACGATTCAATGAACACACGCGACCTCTCAGACTTGCATATAGGGAAAATTTACATTTCTGAAACAATTATTAGACACAAACCACAAACAGGGGGGTACGGAATTTTACATGAGGAACAAATGAGCATAAAATAGAAAATTTATTAGAACTTATGGAAATCGACAAATAAAATAGTTATCTTCTGTATTAAAAGGTGAATCTGGCAATCGGCATTTACACAGTGGTATCACTAACCTGTAATTGTTGGAAATCCCAAAAACCTATTAATTTAATGATATCCTTTCTAACTTTACCCATATTATACTACTTAACACGGGCGTATATAATGGGAGAGGTTTGGGGGTTTCAAACCCCTCCCTTAGCCTAAGCAACAACGCAAATATTAGCCAAATACCCACTTTTTATGATACGGATTCAAACATGCTTATGTAAATTTTCATATCCATTTGATTGATTTTATTGGGGTTTACAGTTCTGACTTTTTATGACGTTAACGTAGTCACTGGAAAAAGCTAGTTTACTTTTGTAAAATACAATGTCGAACCCCCCCCCCCCACCCCATGGAAAAGTTATACCTATGTCCGTGCTACTTACCAATAAATTCCTTTTTAAAAAAATTCCCCTCCCTACCTCCACTCTTGTCTACGCAATATAAACAATATTTAAACGGATTCATTCTATATTCTTTTTTTTCAAGTTCATCTCATGATAACGTCATATAGAGAGTATGGTGAAAACGATTGCGATTATAATAGGGTAGAGTCGGGTATATAGTACCGCCTGCTAAGTCGTACTAATGTTAGTTTTCTTATTAAAACGTGTAAACGGTGACATCTTTTTCAGCCCTTGTGAAGTTTTTGCACTGCAATCCTTAGAGCAAAAAAAAAAAATTTCGAAAGTGTTAAATCAGTGTCATAAATTGTAATCATTTCGTTCAAGTGTAAAACTTGAATTCTAAATCTGGAAGTTAAACCCTATGAATTATTTACATCCGGATTTGTCAGTAAATTAATCATACATTGAAACTTGATTCAAGGCACCAAAACTGTAATTAATATAACAATATAAATGTAAGATTAGTAACTTTTGATATTATAAAAAATATATTAAATTCAAATTAAACAAAGTTAAATAAACTAATAATAAATTATTGAAATTATTTATTGAGCTTTCAATAATTTATTGAAAACCTAGTTTTAAAGTTATGTCTTAAAAGCATTGTGCGTTTGGTTTCATACGTTTATTTTGAAAATTAAAATTTATTTTTGTTGTTTTTAAAAGTGTACTGTACCAAAGGATGCGTTCAAAATTGGACAAAAGATACACCGGTTAAGCTAAGAACTCCAATTTCGGTTGGTACAACCGGCCCTCATTATTAATGAAGCAGGGCGGCTTTCCTTTCGTGGTTTCGATAATATTATTTGATTGATTTATATTAGGTCGGCTGAAAAGTTCGTATCGTTTCTAAGAGAGGGCGTCACTAGAATTTTTTTCATGTGATTTTCAGTGAAAACTAACCTTCAAATGATACGTGTCAAAATTTGACAGCGATCTGTCAATTGGTTTGTGAGTTATAGCATTTTGAGTAAAGCAACTTTCGTTATTGGAAAAAAAATGGATAAAAAGGAATTTCGTGTGTTAAAGAAACATTGTTTTTTAAGGGGAAAAAATAGTGCTGGAACAAAAACTTGGCTAGATAAGTGTTACTCGGACTCTGTTCCAGCGAAAGCAACCATTTCGTAAGTGGTTTTCTAAATTCCGTACAGGCCATTATGAGCCTTGAAGATGATGAGCGCAGTAGACGTCCAAAAGAGGCTATTACAGACGAAAACATCCAAAAAATAAACCAAATAATTTTGGATAAGCGCAAATTGAAGTTGATCGAGATAACTGGGACTCTAAAGATATCAAAGGAACGTGTTGCACATATCGTGCATTAATATTAAGATTGCGAAAGCTTTGTGCAAAGTGGGTGCCGCGTGAGCTCAATCTCAATCAAAAACAACAACGTGTTGATGATTTGGAGCATGTTTGGAGCTGTTCAACCGCAATAAGACCAAATTTTTGCGTCGATATGTGACAATGGATGAAACATGACTCCATCACCACACTCCAGAGTCCAATCGGCAGTCATTTGAGTGAACTGCAGCGACAAACCCAATCCAAAGCGAGGAAATACACAGCAGTCGGCTGGCAAGGTTATGGCGTCTGTATTTTGGAATGCGCATGGTATATTATTTATCGATGATCTTGAAAAGAGGAAAGCAATTGATAGCGACTATTATACAGCATTGTTGAAGCGTTTGAAAGATGAAATTGTTAAAAAACGACCACATTTGAAGAAATAAAAATTTTGTTTCACCAAGGCAATGCACCGTGTCACAAATCGATAAAAACGATGGTCAAATTCAGCGAATTGGGTAATGAATTGCTTCCCCACCCAGAGTATTCTCCAAATTTAGCCCCCAGCGACTATTTCCTGTTTGGAGACATCAAGAGAATGCTCGCTGGAAAGCAATTTAGAAGGAAAGAAGCCTATTTTAAGGATAGAAACTAATCGTGCTACAAAAATGGTATCGAAAAGTTGGAAGATTGCTATAATCGGTGTGTTGCCCTCGAAGGCAACTATGTTGAATAATTAAATTGAATTTTGCCAAAAAAATGATTTTTTCTGTAAAACGATACGAACTTTTCAGCCGAACTGTTATTACACTACAAACAAAATTACCGAAAATTTAGCAAAATAACACTTGGAAATCTGTTAAATTTTTCACAAAATATTTCATCCTCAGGATTTTTCAGCGTGTAAATAGTTACTACACATGTAATATGTAATAAATTACACAATTTTATATAATGTTTTTTCAAAAACTGCGTGTTAAATATCTATTTCAATAATTGACAGCTATGTAAAATTTTACACAATAAATTAACACAAACTTACCAAGTTTTTACACATCGAATATAGCGTTTTACACGTCGTTATTTCTAGCAGTGTTATAACTTCCACAAATAATGAATTACATTACATATATTAAGGTTAACCAGCATTTAATCAAATTTTAGACTTAGTTACGTATACAGAAGATGGTTTCGTATTACCATAATAAGAGCATCGTAAGACAAATGTACGCGAATACAATTAAATATAAAAAAGCGTTGAACAATATTAGATTTCAATTAAGACAAATTATTTTCTTAATTATACAGCTAATAATAAATTAAATTCAAAGTTTTAAAGTTATTATGATTTATGTCTTATCGGATTTAGGATTTAGGGCTTCTCAAACGGGATCCCGATCCCGATCCCGGTATGTAAAAATACTTCACGTAATCTCGGGGTATTATACAAATATCCTGGGAATCCCGCCAATCTTAATTTTTTCAATTAAGTTAAGATTAAATTGGAATTATTTGAATTAAATTTGTGAATTGGTAATTTGAATTGAATTTGATTTGGTACCTCAACCATTTTATTTTGTATTATATTTACTGGAAATGAGAAGCCCTAATAGGATTATTTTTATTTTCAATAGGTTTATTTAATGGAGATGGAACATTTCAATAGAAATATCGTATTGTTAATTCAGTAATTCAAATTTAATTTCGCAGATTTTATTATTTTTATAATTTAATTTATCTATAAATTTTTAAATTTAAAATATATTAATTTAGTACAGCTCCACCAACTTTAGAAAGGACTTTAGGGGCGCGACCAGCGCTGATAAAAATTAAAATATACCCTCAGATGAAGAAGTTTCTCGGCGCGAATATTTGAAATCCAGTTTATGAAGATTTGTTCTACAAAGAACGTTTTTTTCGTAGACATAAAGTTCAAATCTAATTAACGCGAAACTGAATAAAACAATCACGACAAAATGTAAGCACACGCAATGATATGTAACTTTTACAATAGATTGTACCTACTTGAAAAATAACTCAACTTCATTGGTTCATTCAAATCTATTTCAAATTAGGTGGCATATTTCCTGGGTCCTTTCTAAGCTTGACGGAGCTGTATTGGTACTGTTTATTTGTGGTAAATTATAAATTTAAGATTACAATTTTGTTTCTCTTTTAGGAAATCCAGAAGTACTTATTCCCCGTGTTGATCATTTCGCTACTGATAATTATCTTTGTGTTAATTTTTTTGAGTTCTCAACTGCCACTAATGATAGATTCAAAAATATGGTCTATAACATCGGCATTAATATTAACTGGTTCTGTAAGTGGAGCGACTCTACAATTTGCTGGAAAATATGCACCCTTAATTGTATTTTCTCTTCTTCTCGTTCTTCACACAATGCTACCAATTTCTAAAATTGTAGCGTGTATTTTAGCAACCATAATTACTACTGCACAACTAGCAATATCTATAGCTAATATTGTGGAAAACAATTTACCATACTTACAGGTACGTCTGGTTTTATATTTATTATTTCAATCAAAAGTAGTTTATTTGAAAACTATAAAAAGATTAGCAAACTAAGTTGTAGTATAAATATGAAACGAAAATAAAACTTCCAATTTTTACGCTTGTAGAAGTAAAAATAAAAGTTTGTAATAATTTTACTATTTTTTATTAGATACAGCTTTACACTATTTTGTCAAGCACTTTTTTTGTTTACATAACAATACCTATAAATTTTTTTATTGCGTTGAATTGCAATATGATAGATAACTGCTGAAATTGAAGACTACTACTCGATGAAAATAAAATTTCGTAGCCTAGTGGCTATTTACAAAAAGCTAAGACATATCAAACAATAGAGGGTGCTAAGATAATGGGTGGAAACGAGTTTTCAGGCAATTTTTAGAATGTAAAAAGCAAACATCTTATTGTTAGGTATAGTAGGCAAATTTTTATACATATGTAGAAGATTGATATTGCGATGTCCAAATGCGTAAAATGGTTTAAAATTTAAGAAAACCTAATTAATTACCTTAATTTTCGGAACATCCATCCCCTTTTGTTTTTAGCATGAGACTCTTTAACTTAATTACTTATGATGTTGAATAATTAAAAGCAAAAATTTGTCAATTTTAAAATTTATAATTTTATCGAAAAGTTAAACAAAATTTAATTTTACAAATACACAGCTAAATAAATTTCATGTAGCATTTAAATTTTAAATTTTGATGTTTTTGATTATCATCCGTTTACATCGGTTTGAAGGATTAGCAGAATTCCATGCAGTGATTACATCCGTGGCTTTTCTATTTGTTTCGCGTATGATTATGTACGCCATATCTTCTGTGATCAGTGATCGCAATATAGTATAAGGATCATGTGTAACATTCGATGGTCCTACTTTCCTTCTTGTGTAGTTGACGACGTTATGAGCACGAATGCGGGTATTTGGTGGTGGGTCTTTGTTACATTTAGATCAATGTTTGTAATGGCAGCAGTAGCTTCTAATGCATCTTCATCATCTACATCTGACTCATCATTGATTTCCACATTTGATTCTATTTCGATATCCGACATATCAAAATCAAGGTCTGGCTGATATGTTAGGTCATCGTTATCCTCACCATCGACGTCATATTGATCATCATCATCATCACCGTTTTCCTAATTCATAAAATTTGCAAATCTTTCATTCACAAGACGTCTCTCCTCCACAGTCATTTGGTGATAACGTGTGTATTGCCACGAACTACCACGTCCGCATCTTCACAATTTGCCTCTGCCATTGTTCACTATTCACTGTATTCACTATTTTATGGTTTTATTTATACCGAAACACTATACACTAGTCAAATTACACACTCAATGAAAAAGTTGCAAGTAATTCAACAAAACTCAAGAGTGACTTCTTCGAATAATAATACAAGATCCGTAGGGACCTTGTCACTAATCCCAGCAATAAACTTAATTAAATATAAATAAAATGTAAACTATTGCTCGAATCGCTTCGAAATTAGTTTTAATCGCTTCAGCACACTTTTTCCTTGGAATACATGTCGATTTCAAGTTTCTAACCATCACACAGAAAAATTTGTCGGTAATTGAAAATTGAAAAGGTCCTCACGGACCTCCTCGCTAACAGAAGGGTTAATAAATTTGAAGTTTTCATTTGATTGTTGCTGTTTGTTTTTATCATTTCACCTTCTGTGGGATTATAGGAATTAATACATCATAGTTATTAATTACTTAATAGTTTTGCATCGAGCAGTGGTCGCTAGTAAATTTTCGTAGTTTTTAATTTCTAAAGTTATTTTTTAAAACTTTTGCGAGCCGAAAATAATTCTAACAAAAACATTCCATCGTATAATATCTCTAACTGTTTTCCGATTTCAATGGGAAAATGTAAAATTGAAATTTAGGTATTTTGTATTTTAAACAGACTTGAATATTTAATTTAAATGTTTTCTGTATTTGAAAGTGAAAAATGTTACAGAAATTGCGACTGCTTTGCACTAAGTAAAACTTCATTTACACATTATTATGTATTTCTTTACAATAATTTTGTAATCTATTGTATTATATTAGAGTATTCATTTCACAGTGACATAAATATACCCTTAATATTTTTACTAATTCTTCTCTTGTTTTAAATAATTTTAGATCGTTCCGGAGATACTTATAATAATTACAGCCCATGGAGCAGGTTTATATTATCGATATTTAACAGAAAATGCTCACACTCGAACTTTCGCAGGAACTCGACAATGTATTGAATCAAGAATTAAATTAGAGTGCGAAAAAGAACAGCAAGAACAATTGTTACTAAGCGTAATACCAGTTTATATAGCAGCAGAAGTATGTATTAGTTATTAAAAACAAAGCTTCCAATCTTTCCATAACACTGAATATCTATTTATTAATTAATGTTTTTTATGTTCAGCGAAGTTTATTTATGTGCTTTTTCGCAAATTATAATATGTTTCTTATTATTAAATGTTTCGTACACGTAGGTTATAATACATCCTCAGGCGGCTACAGAAAATAAATGAATATTTAGTAATTAAACATATTATGTAGAATATTATTATGCATACCTTAAAAATTAATTAATTATTTAATAAGCAGGTTAAAACTGTTAAAAACTATTAAAATCTAATTTTCTAAAATTGGTTTATAATATGATTAAAAATTTTATAATATTATGAATCGTTTTTTTTTGAAATTTTAATAAATTTTTAAATGTTGAAGTTGTTTGTCAAAGTATATATAATATGTCATTGGTACTAAAAATTAATTTGCAAGGTATTCATAATAATATTTTACATAATATGTTACATTACTAAATATTCATATATTTTCTGTAGCCACTTAAAGATGTACACTACGTGTACGAAACATGTTGTGGTAATGTAATAATAAATAATATATAATTTGCGAAGAAGTGCATATATAATATTAATATCTATTTATTAATTTTTGCTATATCTTTCTATTTTAAAATAATTTTCTTTTTTTCCTTCAGCCTACTTTTGTTCACTATTGAATAGCCTGTCCAGTTTTCTTTTATTCATTTCTGTAAGACCATTTAAAATCATCAATGGTTTTTTGTATATCTCTAATGTCAGATTCTGAGTTTCTAACTAGACCCACTGGGCTATTTACTCTTATTTATCTATTTAATGTATTTTTAAAACCTGCAGATGATACGGTTGACTTTCAGATATGAGAGAATTTCTCTAGTTTAGGATTATATTTTAACTTATTTTATCTTTCTATAATTTACTAAGTATAAGTAAGTTCTCTTATTTCTTCATTGTACGATAACACATTCTCCGGCTGGAGGTTTTTACCTGAATCTTTAGTGGATGAACATTATCAGAGCTCCCAACGTGAAGGTGAAAGTAGAGATGTTGAAAAAGAAAATGGATGTTTGTCGTTTGAAATTTGGTATTAGGCGGCAGTCCCACTGCAGCCACCATCGACCACCATCGCAAAACTCAACCAATGGAAGTGGTTTGTTCATTATTTGCACCAATTGAATTAGTTGAGTTTTAGTCGATGGTAGCTGGTGCCTGCAGTGGGACTGCGACCTTACGCATTGCAATTTCTTTCAATCCGCAATGTTCGTTTTCTACTTTTCTTTGTATAAAAACTGCATTGTTTCATATATGCGTCAATTTTGCTAGTTTTTCATTTGATGTTGATTCTTAGTGCATCCCTGCACTATTTAAAAAAAAAGTGTCAATTAACTTGCAGTTAATTGTCTTGTCTTCAATCAGTCACAATTAATCTGCATAACCATCGTTAGGTATGCAACCATGGGCATTTATTCTTTTCAAGCCTTCCTTTGACATTTGTCTAAAAAGGATAGATATTAAACGCAAATGTATTTTTTTCCATATTTTATCCACTAAGGAGCATCATTTTTTCTTTCGTGTTTCGCCTTTCCTGCATAATGAACGCTCGTATATGTTCACCTAATTCTTGTAGCTTATGATGTATTTTACGTTATTTTACGTATATCTGATGTCCTTGATTGATAGGGAAAAAATCTAATTATTTGAAACATATACGGCAAGATACAAATTACACTGCATTACATTTTAAATACATTATATTTGAAATAATTTGTAATTAATCTCCTAATTTCAGGTGAAGCGAAGTATTATGTTAAAAATGTCAGAAGCTTGTCATACTGGACCAAATAAAACTCAAACTTTTCACGAAATGCATGTACAACGTTACAACAACGTATCAATTCTGTATGCTGATATTGTAAATTTTACACCTCTATCGGAACGTTTAACAGCTTCTGATCTGGTGAGGACTCTGAATGAATTATTTGGAAAATTTGATCAAATTGCTCAAGTAAGTTAATATTAATTAAAATGTGTATTTATCATACAAAACTTTTATCATTTGAAAGTGTCATTGTAATTCCTTAAATTGCTACAATATTATTATTTGTTCATGTACATTGTTAATATGTATTTATATAATTAACAAATCAACCAATGGTTAGTATGCAGAACATAGAAGAAAATTTTAATAATTACATACTTACATAAATATTATATAAAAAAAGATTTTGTTTACATTTCAAGTATTTAAGCATATTTGTTTTCACTTTATGCATACACATTGATGAATATAATTCAAATATAATATAATACAAAACTCCTTCAGCTTTTAATGAAACAAATCAATTTTATTGATAATAATAACTTCTTCCTGAAAACAATATAAAAACTTCACTTGTGCAATATTGTATATATACTAATATTTTTATAGTGTATCTTTGATGAAAATATCGTGAATACGTTTAAGGTTTAAGTATCACTAGTCTCACTTTTTATTTACCATACATAAATTAATAAGAAAAGACATTATCTCAGCTTATTATTCGTGTTAAGGCTGTTCGGTAGGTTTAGATTTTGTGAACAAAAAATTGTAATACAGTGTATTTAATATAATATTCTATAATATTCTTGCAGAAGTACATATTTTAGATAATATTTGTTTATAAAAATAAATTCTAAAAAAATTAGTTTAGCCGCAATTTGTACTCAAAATATGAATTTATTTACGGAATGCCTGTACGATCCTGAAAAAATATCATATGGAACTTGTGTACTAAACGCAAAAATCTTTAATTTATTATGACATGACATAATTTTTATTTTGATTTTAACTTTGAATTACTTTGAAAATATGAATTTTTAAATACTAATTCAAAACGGAACGTTTATAAAAAAAGCATATACATTTTTTATTCTACAAATTTTTTTTTTCCAACTTCTCCCAACAATTACTCGAAAACTAATAAACCAGTTTTCTTTTTTGGAAATGTTTGTAATTACAATGACTAAGCCGATCTTTTGTATTTTTAGAATTACTATATTTTCAAGCTGCTTGAATACAAAATAATAAACCTAGAAAATAAAAAAAAATTCAATCAGTCGCCATTTAGTGGTAAATTAAAAAAAAATATATATATATGGATAACGATAGCCACATTCGTGCAGATAGATGATGAAAAAAAATTTGGTTTGCTTTTTCAGACAACCCTACACTACGAAACCATTGGAACAATGGAGGGAGAATTTTTTTTAAATCTTTAGGTAAATGTTTATAACTTGATAAATCATTGAAATCTTTTGATGAACATTTTTATAAAACAAGCTTAATATACTGGGTGACCGTCCCATTTTTGAACGTAGGGAATTTTATGGGAAATTGATTTTTTCTAGATTCATGCTTTCCATTACACCAGATAAGAATGATACGTATATGAAATTAAAGAAATTCTTATTCTGCATCTAAAGATATTTAACATTTGATATTTTGTTTTTTAATTATTGTTAAAAACTTGATAGTAAAATTAAGAAATAGCGCTTTTAAAAAAAATATTAGCAGGCTTGGTCGACAAGTTACTTTGACCGTTTAAAATTTATTTGGTTAACAATGGCAATGCGGTAACTAAAACGTAAATGAGATAACCCAGCTATCTAATATATTTTTAAGAAATACAATTTCTTAATTTTACTATTGAGTTTTTAACAATAATTAAAAAACAAAATATCAAGTGTTAAACATCTTTAGACGCGGAATAAAAATCTCTTTAATTTGATATACTTTTTATTCTTGTCCGTTATTATAATGGGAAGCAGGAATTTAGAAAAATTCAATTTCCCATGTAAATTCCCCATGTTCAAAAATCGGACGGTCACCCGGTATACTTCATTAAATAACAACAATACGATTCCTTTAATAATTAATTAGTTGTTAATCTTGTGAAAAAAATTCTTGAAAATTAACTATTTTTTCAGCTCTTACAGTGGCGTTCCTCCTTAAAGATTTTATAATAATTTATTTTTAGATTTGAAATTCTAAATACTACAATATCTGCAGCCCTTTAGGGAGCAAAGATATCTAACAAAATTTCAGCTTTTTTTTTAGATAGTACAATTATTTTAACCTTTACTTTGGTATTACAGTATCACAGTTGGTCAGTGTCCACGACTACGACTATTACAATATTATAAGCGTGTTTATAAAAGATGAAAATAAAAATAACACCGGGTGTAACAAAATCAAAGAACTTAATAAAGTGATTTTATTTTGACAAAATTTCTGGACATAGTCGTACTATGGTCCACTTTGCTCTTGGAAACCTTCCATATTTGTACTATAATCTAATAGCATTCCCTTCGCAACATCCAAGCAGTTTGGGAGTGATATGGTGTGATATTGATGATTTTATTCATCACTTTAAAAAAACAGCGCATATTATAGTCTAATTATTAGGCATATTTTTGCATCGAAATTCAGATATGAAAATAGATATTTTCGATACAAGTTAGGAAAACTAACATTTTTCCATTCAAGGCGAGGTTTTACGATCGAGGCCTTCGGCCGATGTCGGTATAATGTCTATTTACCTTCATCTGACTGATTTAAAATATAATTAGTACTGTTAAAAATAAATTGTCATTTTATTGTCACTCCTGAGATATTAAGTTATTACGTATTACTCATAACTTTTAACTGTGCATCTTCTACATACATATATAAGTACATACTATGTATTATAATATCTATACCTACTAGTTAATTAGACACATTATTTATAGTTATAGGTTTAGTTTTAAACCTATTTGGTTTTTTCTACACAGAGTACTTTTTTAATTTGTATAACAAAAATTTCATATATCGTAAAGTAGAATTCAACAATATATAAATTGTGCTGTATTTATATTATTTTTGTAAATGATATAAACTATACTACATTATTTTAGAGTAATGTTCTATTATGTGTAATACTGTAATATAATGTGTTTACATTAGGGTGTTCGTTAGCTTTTGCTATTACAAACATGAGTGCTAATTAAAATACGTGTGGAAAACATTCAATTTCAATTTGATTAAACCAACTATGTTCATACACCTACCTTTGCCGCTACAATACCTATTAACTTTGAAGTCATAGGTATGCAAATAGCAATTGATTAGTATACATGGTGATCTTTTAAATTACATCTTAAATTGAATTTATTAATAATAACGCTTACTGATATTATTATTGTTATAGTCATATTATATAATCATATGTTATACTTATAACCTCTCAGCCTTGCTCAGTGGTTAAAATATGGAGCAATTTTTAATATCGCGTCGCAGAGCTGCGAATGGTTTCAAGGAACACCACCTACAACAGATGGAAGAAATTTACATCTCACATGGGTGATTTTACAGAAATGCACACTTTCCGTGTTTCTCTTTTTTTTGCAAATATTTAGACAATTAAAGATAAAAAAAAGTCAGCCAGAAAATAAAATGAGTAAAATCTGTACTTTAAGGTAAAACATTGAAATTCTAATATTTATAGATCCATTTTACTTTTTCACAGGTCACGGTACGCGATATCTCACCTCCGTTCCATGTCCCAACTTGTAACTTGAAAGTTTTTACCTCTAAAATATACAACCAATAATTCGCATTTAATAAAATTCAAATTTTAAACAAAGAGGAAAACTCAAACAATCGGTATTAGTAATTGTTTCATTACAATATTTCTTCAAAAAATATTTACAGCTTAAAATGTACATGTCCCAGATTTTATTCTCACCTCCGTGGGCCAAACTAAATTCATCATAAAATTCCAAAGTTTGTCACTATTGTGAAAGTGCGGCAAAATTATTACGTATAAATTGTGTTCCTTGAGCAAATTGTTAAATAATTCATTTCAGTTTATTACCTCCATACCTGTCTGTAAATGTTACATTTTTCAGCGAAACTCTAAATAAATAAGTATATTTTTGTTATTTATGCATAGGTTCTCCCTATTGCCAAGTGCAGGAATTTAAAACTTTATATCATTTCTACAGAACAAAACATTTAAAAATCCCACCTCCGTCCGTTACCGTGCTATGGTAACTTACCATTCACGGAGATGAGAAATTATCTGAAAATTTTATTTAACTTGACCTTCACCATATTTCTATTATACTAATATCCTTATAAAATATTTAAAATAATACTAGTTAAATAAACGTAATAAAACAATAATGTTTTTAATATTTCGCAGATTTTTCATCTGCTTCGTCAGAAAATATCAATTTATTAAAACGTTTTAATAAATTGATATTTGATAAATTGATATTTTCTGACGAAGCAGATGAAAAATCTGCTGCGAAATATTAAAAACATTATTGTTTTATTACGTTTATTTAACTAGTATTATTTTAAATATTTTATAATTTTCTCACTAGTTAATAATTTTCAAGTTTAACATATCTTTAGCTTCCTCTTGAAAAATTTAATCATAAACTAGTTTTAAGTTTTTTTTTTAAATAATTTATATAAATAATTAGTATTTTATTTATATAATAAATAAAAATTAATTTCAGTAGTTTGTTACTTTTTGGAAGAATCACCCACTTGCTCTATCTTATTTTCCTTATTTTTTGTAGTGAGCAAACCGTGAAAAGTAGTAAAACAATACGAATATAATACTATATCAAAATATAGAGTAAAATGAATTACGTATATATTTTTATAATATATTTTCGGCATAATTTATGTATAATGAAAATCCATGACCTACATGATGCATGTTCATGAGTAGGTCAGTAATATTAAACAGGCAATTTCTTATTTGTTATTTTTTTCCTAAACAACACTAGTATAATGTTATAAACTATAAAATAGGACTAAATTTACGACTACGTTTTTTCAAAATCGGTAAGCTTTTAGATAAAAATTTGCATCTCATCGAAAGGCGAACACACATTGTAAGCAGTTTTCAAATGTTTCAGATTTTTTTTGAGAAACTTGTTACGGTTCGATTTTTATTTATAGAAAATTTTAATTATTTTGTTAAAATTTCCAAAAGGTGGCATGTTTGTTTACATTTTGAAAATATAATTCAAGGAATTTTTATCGGCATTGATAAAATGCACATTTTTCATTATCAGTGAATTTTGGCAATTCAAAAAAAGTTGTAATTACGAATTTTAAGCGTATTAATTTGATTTGGACGTGTAGTAATCAATTTATAGTGAAGAATTTTGTTATTTTCCACCAAGTTTTTGGGATTATTATTGGTTATTACGTTGTTGGATTTTTCTTCTATTTCCTTTACCGGCTTGTTAAGCACTTTGGGGAAATATCCGATCTTCTTTGAAGGATAAAATTGTCCATCCATATTATTGCATCGCTTCGACTTTATTTATAACCCTCCACTACATCTTGAGGTATGGCTGATAATTTAAAATCAACATGTGTTGAATTTGATTTTTTTTTTAGGGTGTTACTTACGGCTTACCATCTACCTAGGATTACCATCACTCCCTGGTTATATCGTTCGTGACGCTACCGTTATTGTGTTATTTGTTTTATCGTTTCATTACTTGGGTCGCATTTCTGGCTGGATCATTATCAAGTGGTTCCCTTGTTCCGCTGTTCACCTGTTCACGGAACTCGCAGCAACTTCCATTTTGTAGAAAGATCTTTTGACTTATCCAACTAGTAAGAAAGAGGACATCAAGGAAAGAAAGCTAAGATTTTGTTGTTTTTTTTTTGTGCTGTCAGTTATTATATTTGTTAATTTTCTTATTGCGCGAGAACTCGGTATTGGGCCGTTCTCCTTATTACTTTTTACATTTTTAATAATTAATATTTATTGGTAATTTGTACGCCACGTATACGTATACCACGGTACACCACACGTTTTGTTTTATTTTATCTGTTTTTGAGAGTAAATGTAACTCATAGATTTTATTGGTTTTAAGTAAAGGGTAGCCCAATTCCGCGCATTTAATTGTGTATAGTGAAATATTAAATTTTGAGTAAACTTCTAAAACACAACCACCTTGACTCTCAGCTTCCTAGACCTGATTACTTCTTTTTTTTGCAGCAGCCAATATTTTTTTCGCAGTTTATCACTGACTGCTGCCTTTCCGGTATACAGGGTGAATTTTTTTTATTATTTAAACTTCGTGGCGCCCAAAGTGATATCTCGTCGGCTTGCTCTTCAGAGCTTTACATTTAGCGTTTCCCCTGTATATCTTTCTTACCAACCGAAAGAAGTATTCAGCTCGTTACCGTTATCATTTCGGGTTATATACAATCTTTATTTTTTTTCTCTCTTATTTTTCGTGTACTTTACGAGCTAGCCAGAAGGGCAAACGACCCAACGCCAGTGGCTTTGATTATCGTCAAAGTAACGTAGCAACTAAAGTTACGTTTCTTAAATGGGGAGTAACATTTTTGTTATCCTATTGGATATCCGCAATAATATGCGTTAAATTTTCAAATAATTCAAATTTTTGACTTTTTTGTGTTTATATGATGTATTTCTCCCTTCTTTGATCAGGTACAACATTTTGCTTTCAAAAATTCCATCTATCGCTTAGCGTCTTCAAGAAAAATATAGTTGCTTTTTATTTTTGTCCAACATTAAAGAATAATTAATGAAATAAATAATTAACGTTTTGAAACCTTTTAAAACAGTTTTATTAATTTATCATAAATATGAGAACATTGATAAAAGTAACGATAACAACATAGCGAAAGAAATAATAAATTATAATTTAATTATCCAAGAAGGTAGAAAAATTCGTCTATAATTGGTTCTTTAGATGACGACTCCGGTAGATAGATGGAATTTTCTCGGTGAAAGCACAACTAATTCTTTGGATTAAAAAACTCTTTGCTTGTCTATCCCTTGACACATCGATAAGTATAGACGAGTGATCTAGGTGACCAATTCTTTCGCATCACTCTTGCTCTAAAAGCTTCGAGTCTCGACAGCGAAAATTCGGAAGTCAAAATTGGTTTTCACTGTTTTATATTTATTATTAAACCTGAAGGTATCATAAACTGTCATCGTTAGATTTTCAAATCAGCTTTTAGTTCCTTTATAGAAGGCGTATTTATGCAGAAGTTTACTAATATGTAAAACTTCCAACGGAATTAACGTTATTATTTGCGGAATTATTGTTAATATTGACGGCAAGAAAACTTATAAATTTAAAATGATTAAACTAGCTGGATACTTGGCCGATGCTTCCGAAGTTTTACATAACATAAAATACTTTTTCGCATCTATACGACATATAGAAAGAATTTGTGTTAGTGAAGTTCTAATTAATTTTTCGCGTTCCGGATCAATATCTCTCAGAAAAATTTTTCTATTTATATACTGCTCTCTATCTATAACAGTATGAATAGATTTTTATGTTGTGGCATAACTGGGAAGCCGATCCTGTATTTTAATATTCATACGATTGGCACTACATTATTGTTAAATTACATTACAGTTGAATTATTTTTTAATACTCTATTATTTTTTTTTATAGGATAATCAATGTATGCGAATAAAAATTTTAGGAGACTGCTATTACTGCGTTTCGGGACTTCCAGTGTCACGACCTAACCATGCTCACAATTGTGTAAATATGGGTCTGCAAATGATAGATGCTATTTGGTGAGTTTATTTTACTTCAAAATTATAGCAATTATTATTGTTTTTCATAATGCTGCTTTCTTTACTTCTCCTTTGATTTCGTCTGTTATTTCGTGGTTGATTCAAATCCTTTGTTTTGTTTAGCCAAAGCCATCTTTGGTAGTTCGTAGAACTTTCCTTTGAAATACCCTGGTAACTCTGTTTCTGGCTAGAGACTTCACAATGTTTCCGCTACATATGTACATTACATTCGGTCGTACTATCGTGTTATAAATTTTTATTTTGATATTATTTTGGTCTTTCAAGGATATTTTATTTCTGTCTACATGCACTTCCAGGTAACTACAGCTACATATGTATTTTTTCTATGTTGTTTTTATTTATTCTTAGATCTTTTTGGATGTCGTAAACACCAAGAGTTCCATCAACTTTTCTTTTTTTACATTTCTTTAAAAAACCCCACATCCCTTCACATCCATTTCTTACTTCAACGTTAGTTGTTTTAGAGCCGATCTTTTCGTATTTAAGTTATACGTCAAGTAGTTACTTGACGTTTACTTTACTTGGGCTTTTTAACGGTTGAATAAGTCAGTTCACTCTTTTCATCCAATTTTATGCAAGCAGTAACTACTTGAAGTATAGTACGGTTGGCATTATATTTAAAACTAAAATTTAGCACGATTTTAACAGATTTGAACTATTAGCTCAGATTAATTTAAATAATATATGTCATCGATATTAAAAAAATTTTAATTTGGCAAAGTTGTACGGTAAGTTAAGTATTAATTATAGAAAAGTTGCTAGGTTACTTTTTACTTGTAGTTGAAAAGACCGAAAAGTAACTTATTTGTAGATTAAAACTTAATTGAGGTTTACTTGAAGGTGAAAAGATCGGCCCTTAAACTATAATAATTATTAATTAGAATAATTAAATTTAGATCCCAGCAAATCACATAATAGGTGCCTTTACACAGAGAGGTTTACCCACAGTTCTGACCACAGCTTTAGCCACGGTTTTAGCCTCAGTTCAAAACCGTGTGTCTAAAGGCACGACGATCCATTCCACGCGCCGCCTCATGACGTCACAATATATTTTGTTCATTATTTTTTGAAAGCTTTGTTAATACTCGAGATAATATTATTTTTTGCTCTATTATATTTTAATTAATTTCTATATGAATGAATTTTACTCTCTTCTTTAAATTTTAATATTTTTGAAATTACAGGTTTGACTGTATATTTTGCGGTAATAGTTCTATATATTTTAATTACATGAAAGACTATTTTATCGAAAGCATTTTACTTTTAATTAAAAGCAAATTATGGCTTTTAAATACGCATCCCACATACACATACCAACAATTTCCTGATTTTTTGCAACTTTTCACTTTCAATAGGCGCCTAGATAATTAATAGTGCTTTATAATTAATTAAATAAAGAATTGTCAAAGCAAATAAGTGCAGCAGATTTTGAACATTATTAGTAATTCATAATTGATATAGAATTAAGCTTGTGCTTTTTATTGTATTAAAAAATAATTAAAATATATAGAAGTATTACCCCAAAATATAACAACGAAGCTGCGGGTATGTTATATTCAAATTAAACTAATTTTTTCAAACTTGTAATTTCAAAAATATTGAAATTATCGAAGAAAGTAAAATTCATTCATATAGCGATAAAATATAATAGAGCAAAAAATAATATTATCTCGAATATTAACAAAGCTTTCAAAAAATAATGAACAAAATATATTGTGACGTCATGACGCGGAGCGAGGAATGGCGCGTGGTGCCTTTAGACACACGGTTTTGAACTGCGGCTAAAACTGTGGTCAGAACCGTGGGTAAACCTCTCTGTGTAAAGGCATCTAATGTGTTAATATATTTGATTTTCTCTTCCCTTCATTTTCTCAAATATAATATGTTGGAAAGAATTTCTGTAATATAAAATTTATTTTCACAATATATTCTTGATATAGATATTAGTTGTAGAACATAAACTATAATTTTTTTAAGATCACATTCACGGAATGCAATGGTAGCAAATTTTATTTTTTTAAATGCCAGTAAGAATCTAATGAAATCAGTGTCATGGATAAAACCACGAATAAAATCAAAACATATATTTCGTTAACATTTTTTTTTTAAATTTTTAACACTAATATTTCTTTGCTATTTTTTTATTAGCTCAATTTAATTTTCTTCTGCAAAACATTATTTTATTAAGTAGTTTAACAATAACATGGTAATTGTAAATTACTGTTTAAAAAACTTGTTGAAATTGTTATAATTAATGTAAATATTTAGGTCGTATCAAGTTTCAGGCCAAAAAGATTATTTTTACGAAAAAGACGCTTTTTATACGATATCTTACTCTGTAACTGTTAAGAATTTTTATAAGAAAGTTTTTATAATATAGTCATAAAACACGTTGTGTATATTTACAAATTGAAGTTCAATTCCCATGCGTTCAAAAGTGGATCGATGTTACAAACAAACAAAATTGAACTAAAGAACGTTCTTGTTAAATAGCAAAATATTCAATTTTCTTTTCAAATTTTATGTTTTAGTTGGAAAATAAAGGGTGTCCAAAGATGCCAAGCAAGAAGTAATTTTGACAGAAAACGCTAGGGCTTTAAGGCTATTCGATTGGTTGAGATTTTGTACAAAAAAATTGTAATACAGTGTATTTATAATAATTAATAATGTTCTTGTAGAACTACATATTATTTAGGTAACATTTGTTTATAAAAATAAATTCTAAAAAAATTAGTTTAACCGCAATTTGTACTCAAAATATGAATTTATTACGGAGTGCCTGTACGATCCAGAAAAGATATCATAATGTAATTTATTGTACTAAATGCAGGAATCTTTAATATACTTTGACATGACATAACTTTTATTTTGAAAATATGAATTCTTAAATACTTATTCAAAACGGAACGTTAATAAACAAATTATACATTTTTTGCTGCACGAATTTTTAGCTTTTCAAAGTAGGTAAAAGTTATTGTTTCATAAAGTATACGGTATAGCTTATAATATATGGAATATCAATCGGATAATGACCTCCACGACTTTTCTGGTACTTTGCTTGTTAGTATAGGTACATTTTAGTCTTCAAAATTCCCAAAGCAGAAAGCTGTTAAGTCGCATGATCTGGGCGGTCAATTCGTTTGGGCGCGATTTAAATTCAGCCACATTTTATGCAAAATGGTCAGGGAAAATTTTGACAAAAGAGTTCGAGAGCAAAGCCGCGGAGGCCAATCATCCGATTTGCTATTCCATACTTAACCCTATAATACTGTATACTTCATGAATCAATAAAAATTCACAATTATAGTTAAAAACCTGATTTCTATCAAAATTACTTCTTGCGTGAATTTTGAGACAATATGTTTAATCCAGAAATTACAGAGATTATCTATAAACAGTAAAATTGTTAAACTTATCTAACTTTGACGAATTAGTTTTGGTTGTTACTTACGGACAAGGAAAATTATTATTGGTAACACTAAATTAAAAGCAGTAATTAATTGATAGATAACTACGTCAATTTCTACTTCACTTGTTAATTTTTAATCAATCATTAACAAATTAGAATTATTAATGCCCAGTTTCTTCAAAGTTAACAGCGCGGTTACTTTGACAAGCTGTTTACTGCTGAAAATTAAATATTTAGAATATTTAACTTTTATAAAAGAACTCGTACTCGTATTTATGTCCGGAACAGCTTGTCAAAGTAACCGCGCTGTTAACTTTATGTAGAAATTTATCAACTTATTTACTAACCTAAAAAAATGATAAATAATACAGTTTTATCGTGATCTCCTATTATATTATATAATTATTATTAAAAGCACATGCTTCCTAAAAACATTTTAATAAAAAATGTCAAAATTTAATCGATAATTATTTTTAGGCACTTGGGATATTATTGTAAATAAAAACCGTTTTGACCGTGAGACAGGTCGTTTTACTAAAAATTTACAACTTGTCAAAAATATTTATGGTACTTTTGTTTTCATGACGTCAACTCAACATGTTGATGAAATACAAACTATCTCTATAATTTTGCCATTTTTCAATTACGATGTGTTGATTCTGTTATTATTTGCAATAAAAATATCATCAACATCACCATGTTCTAGATGTGTCATTAAATAATAATTATAATTAGAAAGATATAGTCCGGTCAAATTAGACCGAAAAATAGGGGTACCCTTGCATAAATTCCCAACAAGCTAAAAATTTACATGAACGTTAGGAATACCATTATAATTAAGTTGTCAAAAGTCCCCATCGATCCCATGTGTGCAAAAAATTTTATGCGAGGTGAAAGGTCGCAAAAATGAATTTTTTGAATTTTTTAGCGAAACGGTTAGTTTTATGATAAAAATAGATCAGACATAAATTGTAAATCATGCAATTATCCACAAAAATTGTTCTAAAACTTTTTTCCCTGAGATACACCATTTCTGAGAAAAAGCAATTCTAATATTTACTAAAGTTGTATTCTCCATAATAACCCGTGTCCAATATAGTATTCGCATACGCTTTCATGAGCGCGTATTTTAAGTTCAATACCAACTTGTATGAACATGATATTTTACAGTATGACATCGCAATGTTTAGGCAAACAAATAAGGGTCATATCAAATTTCTGTCAATTGTCATTACTTACAACGAGTAGTGAAAATTGTGAGCGAGCGGATTCGACAAAAACACTATCGTTCAATACGAAAATTGGCAGCCGATCTGAATATGTCCAATTGAAAATTGCTCTTGGGTGTCGCGCTTACAAAGAACGAAAGTTACACGGCGTTTCGAGAGCTTCTGTGGAAAAGAGGTTTGAAAGAGCAAAAGCGAAACTTTTCTGGCACGCAGGTGATGACTTTCTGTTTTCTAACGAAAAACTATTTGTTCTGGAACATCCGCACAATGTTAAAAATGATCGGTTGTGGGCAGAAAAGATACAGGATATTCCCGCTAACCAGAAAAACGTTCCTATATTTCAGAATCCGCCCTCAGTGATGGTTTGGGGAGCAGTTAGTAAAACGTCCACTCGAATTCATTGACAAAGATGTTAAAATCAACTATTACAAAGCATTTTTGGAGACGATTATTACGTTTTCCAACAAGATGGAGTACCATCGGAACCAAAAATGTTAAATTTGCTTTCATCAGCAAATATTACATCGTTCCACCACGATTCATCTTTGTTTTTAAAAGATTTGGCTACTTAATACGTTTTATTCTGTGCACTTCACAAATATATGTTTTTTTTTCTAGCCATTCGGCCGTTATAGTAATTTCTTTTCAAAACTCTGGAAAAATAGTTTGAGGATTTACATTTTTTCCTAGTTCGTTTAGCACTTCTGTTTGCAATTTTGAGGCACTAATTCGGAGATTTTTTTTAACTTTTCTTAGAATAACCGTTTCTTCTCGACAGTTGAGTTTACGTGGACGGCCAGTTTTGTCTAGAAAATCGATTCGATCGATTTACAGTTTTGTCGAAGTACCACGGTACTTTTACTCATATTTAGTAATTTCACGTTGTGATTTTCCATTACATTATGAAAAATCATAAGTTGCCTTAAATTGAAACTCGTATTTTTACAATTTTTTCGCTCCATGGTCCTACAATTGCTGAATCACGACACAAACTGATAAAAATAATAATAATTATGACTGCAGAGAAGTGCAAGAACAGCTTCTTATCAAATTACAATAGTATTACATCATGTAACACTTTAATAAAACATTATAAAATGCAGTGCCCGACTTTTTTTGTGACTATAATTTTCTAAGTGCTTTCAGTAATTTTAATATTACCACAGATTAAATATACTACAGATAGCTCGCGCTTATGGGAGAAAGAGTGTCCCTTTTCAGGTATTTGGAAGCCAATTTTCTTAGTATGGAAGCCATTCACTTTATATTATAGAGGCGCTGGCTGTTCGTGTTTATTCGCGGTTACGTTATCATTTCTCTTCTAGCCGCGGTTGTTGTACGATGTACAACGATGTAGCGATAGACCGTGGGTATGGTCGGTTACTTACGGAGTTTTCCTGCTGGTACCCCACCAGAAATATATTACAAGGATAGGCAGCCCTCTAGAATTCAGAAAAATACATTGCGCGAGCTATCTGTAGTATATTTAATCTGAGATATTACTTTTAGTTGGAATTAAATTTCTTTCAATTAAAGTAACATTGCTGTTTTGTGAGGTGCTCGAGTTCTTTTGTGAGTAAATGTACATAAAATTCGCACTCGAAATCCAAAACAAAAATGGTATCCTGAACTTCCGGGACCTATCAATAAAAATAATCAAAGAGAAATTCGAGTATTATGTTATATTATGGAGAATGTAACTTTAGTAAAATATTAGAATTGCTTTTTCTCAGAAATGGTGTATCTCAGGGAAAAAAGTTTTAGAACAATTTTTGTGGATAATTGCATGATTTACAATTTATGTCTGATCTATTTTTATCATAAAACTAACCGTTTCGCTAAAAAATTCAAAAAATTCATTTTTGCGACCTTTCACCTCGCATAAATTTTTTTGCACACATGGGATCGATGGGGACTTTTGACAACTTAATTATAATGGTATTCCTAACGTTCATGTAAATTTTCAGCTTGTTGGGAATTTATGCAAGGGGAAATGTCTATTTTGACTGGACTAATAGACGTTCTCGAGTTGACAATACGTTGATTTACAACGTACATTTAAAATTACATGTAGATTTTCTAAATATATAAATTTTTAACTTACGAAATATAATTTAGAACGAATTATATCGTTCGAATTATATCATTGATTTTCACTGTTGTTAAATTAACTTCTTCAATTTATAATTCGTTCTAAATTATGTAGATTTTCCATACTTACAGAAAATGCGTAGTATATTTTTATTCAGTTTAATTAATTTAATTATCAATATACTGTATATTAACAATTTAAAAAAAAATGTATATTACGTAGTAATCATTAAATCTAAAAATTATTGATAATTTGTCATTCACAGCAGACTATTTTTTTCAAAATATTGATAAAATTTTTGACCATCTACCCATAAATTTTTGTATCAAAACATAGGTACTTTAGTGACATTAAACCTATGATAATTTTGATCAAAACAATGTTGGAAATTTTGACCCTGGGACACGGGCATAATTTTTCATATTTTTGATAGGTCGTAAATTATTATCAAAAGGGTTTTTATCAAAATATTTATAAAAATATCCGTGAGACATTATGATATTAACTACTAATAGGGGAGACTGGGGATGGTTTGGACACTTTTTACGTTTTATTATTTTTATTTTTTTCCAAAGCAGTTAGGCCATTATTTTTTTTACTAAACTTTAGGGTAGATATTATAAGATTATTAACCTTGATTTAGGATACTAAGATTCAATAGTTTTTCCAGAATTCAGTCACAAAATAAACCTTAATTTTGACCAAAATAGCCCGAGATACTACATAGAATACAGTGGACAATATCCGGCGATACACTGGACAATGGACATTCAGGGAATGTAATGGACAATACAAACTAAATATTTATTAAAACAATAATTAATTGGAATTATTAACTCGTGAAAAGTAAAATTAAATTAAAAGTTAAAACGAGTTAAATTAATTAAAAAAATTATATTTCTGAAGAAAGCAAAATCATCGCCGAAATATTAAATATCTTATTAATTCATTATCTTTTACTCGTTTTAATTTTTAATTTAATTTAGTAATTAAAACATCATAAAACTAAATTATTAACAATATTATATAATAATTATTGTAATTAAACTTGAAAAATTATTACGAAAATTTTAATTGAACAATATTATATTTCAAAATCAGACTTACTGATTAATTTTATTTTTACTTTAAATAAATTTTCCTTTGCTTTCCCATTCTTCAATTTCATTTGTTTACAATTAGTAATATTTTTAAACTCGAAAAGCATTAGTAGCCCTCCTTCGGCAGTCGAGTAAAAGGTACCGGAACATTGGATGCACTGTCCATTGCATCCCATGACACGAAAACAATTTTAAAGTAAAGAAAATTTATATAAAACAAACATTCATTTTTATGAATTAACTATCGACATACCTGTAAGAAATTGATCTCAAATGTCCTTAGTCCTCAAATTCTATCAAAAAATAAGATAAACTAACTATTTAAGCTTTTTAAAGTTTAAACCGAGCCATAACTATATCTTTGTTAAAGGAATGGACGATTGGCATTTATGCCAAACTGATTTTGCGACTCTGACATCAAAACTCGCTTATGCATGCATATAACGTAAAATATCTTGCTGCGCAATTTTTTTGTTTTTGTATATAAATTGTACTAAAAAATACGCTTTAAATTTTTTTCGAATGACCAATATATGCCAAAATCTGAATTTTCGTAAGTTGGCGCTTATGTTGTTCTGCCTTAACAGCGTCAATTTATTTGTGTAGATATTTCAACCTAGATACATACAACATAATATATAATTTTCTATCAGAATGCACTTGATGACTTTTACCCTTAACCTATTGATATTACTTATAAACTAAAATCCATGTGACCCAGTTAGGTTAATATAAAATGTCATTAAAACACAAATTGACTATCAGCTTGCAGCCTTTACATTGGGAGTTACGAGTTAGTTATTGAAGTAGGTAAATATTCATATTCAACACCTATGCAGCTAGTCCTGCATTTGTTCAATTTAATCAACTTTAAACCATATTTTGTCAATTTGAATGGTATCACGAAATTCTCTCGGATTTACAAGCTTTAGAAAAGCGCAACCATGCGATAATATAAATGAAGTAATCCCATTAATTTATTTCTAACTGCTGATGCTGTAAGGATAACAGAAATTTTACTTCAATTCATTAGTACTCGGTTGATATTTAATACATAATATTTAATTATAATAGTACATGCAAAATTGTCATACATAATATAAGCAACATAATACGTACTAAAAGTCTTTTGAATTATGCTAATCAATATTAAGGTAAGGTCAGACACAGCTACTTTTGCTTCGCAGTTTTTTTACTGCGGCTGCATAAGTTGCATGTCAGGTTCACACACAGACCGAAAGTAGCCTGCAACACGCAGTTTTTTGTGCTGCGGCTGCATGAAAAGGTTGCAAGCTGAGCAAAAGTAGCAAAGCTGTTCACACTTGGCTGCTTTTACTTCAGCTTGCAACCGACACTTTTGCAGCTTTTACTTCAGCTGAAACCGCCACTTCGTAGCCCAAACATCCTAGACAAGATTTCACTAAATAACTCAGTTAATTGAAGTATGAATTTTTTTGACGCAGTTAGGTTCCAATGATGGGGTAGCATATGAAATCACAGTTTTAGTCCAAAATTTGATTTGGAGGGTGCCAGGAATTTTATATTTTGTGTTTTGTCGATTTGCAGGCGTATTTTACATTTCTCACTAAAAATGGAGATAACCAAATTTATAGAGAATTAAACTCTCCACCTTTTTCATCTGGATAATTTTGTTGTAAAATAATTATTTATTGCTAATAATAAGCAAAAAGTGTAAAAAATTAGCAGATTGTTCCAGTTTTTTCAAGTTTAGAACTATTTTTTTAAAAAAAAGTGACACATTCAAATGGTAAAGTTGTAGAGGACAAAATTTCCTACTACTTTTGTAGAAACAAGTTTTTCATACGACGAATGGATCACGATCACGATCAAATAATATAGCATATTTGATTAATATTGATGGATACTTTAGTGGTAGCTACACAAATTTCACATAAACTGCACCTGCAGCCGCTGCAAAAGTTTCACCCAAGTTAATATTTTTACTGCGCTCGCAACTCGCAAATGTACCGACTCACATTAAGCTACTTTGAAACTGCATGCGCGTTAAAAATGTTGCAGGCAGCACTACTGCACGTGAAGTTTTTTAGGTTGCAGCACTGTTCACACAGCAAGCAGCAAAAGTTGCGCAGTTTTTTAATTGGCTGCGCAGCAAAAGTAGCTGTGTCTGACCTTACCTTTAGAATTCAAACCATGTAGTTACTTACATAATATAATATATACCTTAATATAGACGGTGTTTTGGCAGAAGGACGAATACGGGTTTTTAAGGTTTTAAGAAATAAAGAAGAAAGAAAAACCAGTTTTGAGGTGCTTTTACACCTATACATTTTTTACAACTTGTTTTCTAAAATTTTAAAATATTTAAAAAATCTTAGGCGATAATATTAATTTATCTTTAACAAACCGTATTTTGTACATATTCGTTCTGTTATCTATATACCACCACTACTTACCTTTTTGCGAAGATGCATTATCGGTCTGATACATATTATAATGCATCGTACAAATTAGCGAAGAAATATGCCGAACAAGCAATTTTCAAATTTATCAAATATTTTTCGGAATGAATAGTTACGTTTAATTTTTCAATTTTTCTAATTCTAAAAGATACTCCTAGTAGTTTATTTCTAATTATTACGTATTTATTAAATATTTTGTGTTGCTTTAGTCGAAGAATCTATTATTTTATATAGATACCTCTTTTAGAGTTTAAACACAGATCCAAAGCTTTTAAACATCGAGCAGTGACAATAGCAGCCTTCCGCACAAGATACAAACGCGACATTATTATTTATTTATAAATACTATATATTGTCGTGTTCTGTAGAGTGCTATTTGGTTTTAGAGAAGATTTTCTTTTTGATTAATTAAATTTTAAATTATATTTTACTTTAAAATTTTAAGCAAAAATTAGTGATGTTGAAAGTAGAAATTCACCGGTATACTGGATAATATAAGTATTTAATATTAAAATCCAAACAAAACATTAAAATAAGTAATTGAATTTTAACTGTAAAGATAAAAATCGGATGTAGCCATCGCATAACTTTCCGAATTATTGAAATTAACGTCTACTTTACCTCGGCTAGCAAAAATCAAAATACAAAATTTCCTCAAGGGAACGTAATAATCGCGAAAAACATTCCAATCAATATTTAAAAACACAATCGAATTTTTATTTTATTTAATTTTTATTTTTTACGATTTCACTCATTTTTAATTAATAGGCTTCTCATCACAACAGATTAAAATTTGGAGTGATTTCGTCTTTCGTTTGGATGCTATCGTATTCACAGACATACACACATACCTACACACCTACGCGCACCCTCACACACACCCACACACCCAGTTTTCAAAAAACGTAAAAACGATTTAAGAATACCTCGAAACATAAAAATTTGATAAAAAAATGAAGGTATTTTTTTTTTCATATTCTGATTACAATACTTTCCTTGCCGAGGAGTTCGGAAAGTAAAAATACATACGTAGAAAATTATTATTTAAAAAACATTGAAAAGACCTTAATTTGACACTTTTGACAGGGTAGGACTTAGAATGTTTTAAAATGAAGAAAAATATTGTAAGCACATAAAACTTTAAAAATCCAAAAACTAATGTAATGCAATATAAGGCCTTATTTCACGCTTATTTCCGATCTTCATTGCATATAACAAAAAGAAACAAAATAATAATATGAAACTAGAAATTATATTCAAAACAATTTAAAAGAATTAAAAATTATCCAAGAAACGTTAAAAATATGATAATGAAAGATCTAATTGATACATGTTACAATAAAATTCAAAAATATTTAAATTGAATTATAACTTACGTAATTGTTATCAAATAACTATCATCAGATAAACATTGTATAATGATTAAAAGAGCTAGAAAAGTTATGCAGTCAATTGAATAATATTAAAATTATCAAAATTCAAATTACTTTGACGTTTATTTCAAAATAAAATTATACTTTGATGCCAAATCATTAAAAAATAAATAAAATTAATAATAATTTTTCAAATTTCTAAACCGATCAATTGACTGCATACTTTTCTAGCTCTTTTAAATATTATACAAGGTTTATCTGATGAGAATCCAGTGAGATCGAAACACGCTTGCTCGACCAAAAGTGTCATAAACTATCAATTCATAGTATTTTATAAAAATTACGTAAGTTATAATTCAATTTGATATATTTTTTGTATTTTATTGTAACATGTAATCAATTAGATCTTTCATTAATATATATTTTCACATGTTAATAACTAATCCAAGTTAAAAATATGAATTGACTTACCAAGAAAAAATTGAAATATTATATACGTAGGTATCTACTAATAATATAAGTATAGTTAAATTAAAATAAAACGAGTTAAACAAACGATAAAAGATTAAATTATTAGATCTTTAATATTTCGACACTGATTGTGTCTTCATCAGAAATTATAATGATATATTTATTATTGTTTGCTTTTTATGTGTTTTTGGCAGACATCTGTATTTCGATGTGTTAAGAGAGTTTTAAGGTAATTTTATCAAACCTGCGAAGAAAAAGAACAAAATTTTCGAAACGAAATAGAAATAGATATTTTATTTAACATCTAGAAATTCAAGATTCCCCATTATTCAAAGTTTAATAATAAATTATTAGTTGAAATATTATAGGCATGATTACCCAACATTGTACATCAAAACTTTAAATATATATTTTTTTTATAGTTTTGTCCGAGAAGCAACAGGGTTTAATGTTGATATGCGTATAGGAATTCATACGGGAAACGTTCTTTGTGGAGTTTTAGGACTAAGGAAGTGGCAATTTGATGTTTGGAGCGATGATGTTACTTTAGCAAATCATATGGAATCTGGTGGAATCGCTGGGTGAGTAAATTTTTAATCAAATTCATATATAATACAAAAAAAGACAAAAACTTTATAAACACTTTTCCGAACAAGTAATGTGTTTTTTTTAATATTATTATATATTTTAGTTTTGGAAAGTGTTTTTACATAGTGCAATTTTTGGTTACCTTAAAGCAACGGATTTACGAAGGACGTTTAAAAACTAAGTTTAACGCTGGTGTTACACTACCAAAAAGGGGTCAAAACAGAGAAACCAAGTGATTTTTGAAAATCTCAGACAATTTTACTACATTTTCACATAAACGAAAGTTTTACGACACATTTGTCGTAGCGAACAATCAACTTATCAATGCCGAGTCAGTAGTGCAATGAATCCAATATTTGGAGTAATCGGTCACTGCGTCTACGATTTTCTCTCTTGAATTGAGCTCTCTTCATCGTGCAACTGGTTTTAACGTCATCGCACTACTATTTGAAAGCTCATATACAGTTGACCGTATACACTACATATTTCTCGATGAATTTTAGTTGCCGTTTTATTTTTTACCCTAAAAAATTTCGTCGCTCTACGATTTCACTGAGTGGAGTGCTCGGATCGGTAAACTTAATTTTTAAACGGCCTTCGCATTTTTAATATAAAACATTTTATGTAAGTAAAATAGTTTGGAATGCCACAGTCAGTAGTGATTCATTGATGAAGTCAATTTTGTAATATAAATACCTATTATTTTCTGATAAAAGTACGTAAAACATTATTTATGCATGTGTAATTAAGCACAGTACAGGGAAAATCCGTTGTTACATAACTAAAAATTACATTACTAAAAGGACTACTGACTTGTTAAAAATGACTTGTTTAGTTTTTACGCAGTACTATTTATACTCGTACAGCCTTACAAATAAAAATTCCTTATTCAGGAGTTATACAACTGTTTAGTTATAGACTGTATACGGCATATATAAGAGACGCATAAATTTCTTACTAATAAACGTCATAATAGCCGCTGTATAACTATGCACTTTATTATACATCCGAATTGTCATCAGCATGCTTGATTAGTACAACTGTGAATAACTATACAGGGCTTATACAGAGCATAATTAATATACACGGTTTATTAGTAAAGTTTTCTTATACAACCCTGTATACGCCTGTTATAAGATTTATACAACGTTTATTAGTAAGGCTGGTATAGTATAAAAAAAGTTAAAGTTTAAATATTCCAAAACATTAGCATTTTATTAAATTAAAGGAATTTTTTAATATATTCAATAGGAGAGTTCATATAACAAGCGCAACACTCACTCAGTTAGGAGATTGTTTTGAAGTTGAACCCGGCGATGGAAAAAGTCGCGATGGCTATTTGGCAGACCACAAAATAGAGACATATTTGATTATTTCGCCTAAGGTATGTACCGCTAAAATTAAAAAAACTAAAAACAATATTGTGGTCTTATAAGCTTTCAACAATAGGTATGTATTATCGTTATAATGGATGTATGTATCCAAGGTAGATATCGGTATGTACGAGCATCTATTATTAATTTTAATAAACATTGCTTAATTTGTCATATTATATAAGGTAATAACATAATTTGTATTATTATAATTATCGCAATAATTTGCAACAGCTGTACAGCTATACGCATACACACGTATAGTCTAATTAGCCTCAATTACACGAGGATAGTGACTTGTACTAGTTACTAAAATCCAGTACTAAAAGCTAGCGATTTAAAGGAAAATTGCGTTTATATGGTAATAATAGCTTACTCAAGTTAGTAGTATTTTAAACAATGAATTCGAAGTGTCAAATCACTATTCTGTCAGGAAACACTAGAACGCCTTCTAAAACGATATGTTTACACGGGTTTAGTTTCAGGAAAGTGGGAGTGGGGGTAGCTACTGGCTCCAGTAAATAGGATTCCTTTCTATTTACTAAACTGAAATTATTACTAAAACCAGCACTGGATTTAGTACTAAAATACTTGTTTACACGAAGAAAGTAAAGAAAGAAAGTTGAACTTGCACAAGCCACTATTATCGTGTAATTGGCGCTTAAGTTACACTGGCTTTATATAGGAACACTGGTGACAGTAATCTCAAAGTCGGCTCAGAATGCTGCAAATTCAATCAAGAAATATAATACCTACTCCATGTATTTATATTTTGTAAATAAAAAGGTTTTTCGTTTCTAATATACTATATTCTCATATATAAACAAAACTATCGTGGCCAATCAAAAATCGGACACCACTTTTCACTTGCCGCCACTGTCCCTATAAAGTCATAGACTTATAATAGTCTATGTTATGACGTTACTGAAAGAATGGAACATTTCCAATTTTTTCCATTTTTTATTTTAGAAACTATATAGTTAAATTTAAGTAATGAATGAATTGTTGTAAATGAAAATAAGAAGTTAGAGCACTTGGATTTATAAGTATTAAGAATTTTATGTGAGATTATAAGAAAATTGAATAATAATAATTTTAAACAATGAAAAAATTACAATACTTTTTCATATTTCATATGATAAAGTAATAACAACAAGTGAAAACTAGAGAAGACAATAAATCAAAACTTAGATTTGATAATACTGTAAGGATAAAAGATAAAAATTAAGCAAAACGTTTAAATTAAATTTATGTACGTGGATTCAACTGGAAACAATAGTACATTATGCACCAAGGGAATAAAGTGATCCATTTTTGGCCTGAGGGTAACGGCTTGTTTGAACGAGGCGTAGCCGGCGGTAAAAATTACCCTCAGGCCAAAAAATTAACTTTATTCCCGAGGTGTATTGCGATGTTCTAAAGCGTAAATGTATCGTAATACAAAAAAAACTTAAATAGTTACCTTTTGAACACCCATCACTTGTTGTAAAGCTTGCGATTCTTTTAATTATTTTTACGATGAAAAATTAAGCAAGTTATTCAAATCAAATGTAATTTAATCAGTAATAAAAAAACACGAAATTTCAAGATATTACAAAAAGGCACAGTTTGATCAAGTTGTAATTTATAATTTATTATAGTTAATCGTGATGTTTTTAATCTTAAGCCGCATAACATCGGCTCACCAAATAAAACAAATTCACCGAATCTGGAAATTAAATCTTATTTATCGAGTAAATTTTTCAACTGCTAGATAAAGTTCCAAATTTGATGGCAAAGTAATACAAATATCAAATAATCAATTTTATCGTGGTGTCACTAAACGTAAAATTAATCGTTTTTGCGCTTTTAAAAAGTTCTCACCCTATTTGTTTGGAGTTTTCTTTGATTTGCTGCTGTTTATTCTGCTCATCTGTTGTGATTTGCTTCTGCTTTTTCCAATCATCTATTGGTACATCTGCTACGTTAATTGTTGGTCATAATATCTGGTCAAGTGTGAATTCAATTCTTGGTTTCAATGAAAATGGCACAAACACCCTTAGTGCTTGTTCACAATGTACGTAAGACATAAAACGTACATAAGCGCAAAACGTAATTTGTACATAAAACCAACATAAGCCGTAAAATTGTTCACAATGTACGTAATAATTATGTCAACATACGCATGCGCAATCGACCAAAAATATTTTTAAATTCAAACTATTGAAAATAAAATTGCATCAAATTAATTATTTTGGCACTTATTTGCTTAAAATATAAGTTCACAATTCTAAATTAAATCAATAAATAACAAATAAATTTATTTTAAGGACTTTAATTGATAAAAATTATGTTATGTCAATTTAATTCAATTTGTAACCAAACACTACCAACTTCAAACCACAAATTTCACTTGAATATATAAGATTTACGTAAAACATACATAAACGAAATTTGAACATAAAAACTACGTAAACGTAAAAGCTCCGTAAGCACATTGTGAACATTGCATTGATTTTACATATGTTCAACTTTACGTCTTATGTATGTTTTATGTAGGTTTTACGTTTTACGTACATTGTGAACAAGCACTTACTCTGAATTTGCAATCTTCAGGTAAGTAAAGTAACTCAATTGCATTTGTCAGTTGCAATTAAATTAAAAACTTAATTTGACCCTGGGCTTTAAAATTTCCGAACTTGACTGGTTGACGGTTTTACCCAGAATGAATTACTTTTAAAAATTTCTATCCCTCCTTTATTTTTGTTATTTAGCAAATTTTTCAACGTTTGAGCTTGTAGTGGTGGAATTTGTAGATTCGGCGCACTATTTAATTTTATTTACGCATTCACTTTCACTTTTATTGTATTAATATTTGATTAGAATAATAAACAAATTTGAGTGCCAATCGGTTTCTTTGATAAATTTGGCGTTTGTCTTTTCATTTAAAGATCGTGGACCAAAAACATCTTTTAATTTTAAAATGCTGACAAAATTGTAATACAAGCTCTCAAACGTGCCTTCCTTTTTATAAAAATCAAAAATATGTGAAACCGAATTAATTATCGTCATAAAATCAATTAAAGAATGAACTCAAGTCCTTAAACAAATTTAAATTATAAAGGTTTTAACTTTTTTATTGTTTTTAAATGATTTATCATAATAAGAGATCTGGGTCTAAATTGAAACATGACAGTATATACTGTTTTTTGCAATTGCGGAAGGTAAAGTACTCACTTCGACAATAATTATTTTTTAATTAAAATTTGTTCGATAAAGCACGTGGTCGAAGCAACAAAGTAAATGAATCATAGTTGGTAATACAGGGTGACCCAAAAAAATGATATCACAACATTTGATCATAAAAACTTTATTCGACAGAGGAAAAACTTTTTGATAACAAATAATAATAACCTACATTATTGTTGACAAAAATATTTAACTGGTTTTGAAAGGGCCGCTTTCTACTACTATACACAACGCCAGACGCTTTCGAAAATTTTATGCTACGCGCCGAAGCTCTTTCACTGATATTCGATCCCACTCTCGGCGCAACGACTGCTTTAAAGCCACCAAACTATTGTGGGGTTTCTCACAGGCTCTGGACTCCAAAATGGACCACATACTATAAACCATCGGATTGAGATGCGGTCAGTAGGGGAGCCATTCCGCGGATGTGATGAAATCCGGAAAATGAACCTTGCACCAATTTTGAGATGCTTTTGCCCTCTGTGCTGGAGCAGAATCTTATTGGAACGTCCAACCGAAATGTTGATGAGCCTATGCAAGGACGACAGCGTCGAGAATGTTATTACATTGGTAAATTTCTTGGTGAATTTTCACTCCCTGATCCACAAAAATCAAATGGTTTTCCAGTTGAACAAATTCCGGCCCAAACCATTGTTAGAACTTCTTAAAAATTTTGGCATACAAGTTCTATTTTAAATTCCGCAGTATATTTCGTTGCGTATGAATTTGAATAAAAAATAATCCTACCTTAAAATTTTAATCTCAAATATTCCTTCACTATATTTAATTTTATACTGTCTTACACTTATAATTACGCGCGTCGCTTTATTTGTCTTTTACACCTATTTGTCCTAAGTCACTTCCCGTTACCGTTTTCACTAAATTTTTCCAATTTGATCTTTCAACTTTTTAACACACACTTCTTTACGCCGTCTACCCCATATTCTTACTATCGTTTCTTTTACAAAAAGTTTTTGTTTTTCCCGTCTTTCCCCGTCTCTTTGAAAACCAGCCTCTATCCGATTACGCATACCACTCTTAATTTTTATTGCTATTGTTCATTCAAAACCATTAATTATTTTTAACCTTTTTAAACTACAACTATAAACTAAAATTTAACTATGTATAACAACCATCACATACTGCGGATTTTGACGATGCTCTACAACAGCAGAAGTACTTGGAGCATTAGCAAACCAAATTCTGTCGTTTTGACGGTTGTGCGCTTGCTCGACGATGAAAAGCTTTTCCATTTGTAAACAAAATACGATTCCAAGGCAGAGAAGCGGAAGTTCAGTAAATCTTTGAAGTTGCATGAGTTCATTCCCATCGGTCAACAGTTAAACTTTTTGAAGCTTGTAAGGTTTAATCTTAAGGTACTCTTTGGTTTTTCGACGGGCCGATTCACGTGAAATACCGATCTCGCAGGCAAATTTCGTCATTGAGACCCTAAGATTTTGCTGGAATCGCTTCTTGATGATCTGACGGACCTTCGACTTGTTGATTGTTCGCTTTCTTCCTCTCCCTGGATGACATCCGGTATGGCCATGCTTCTCAATTTGTTTGATCGTTCGGCTGACATTTGGTGCCGCAATACCGAGCCTTCGCGCAATGTCATAATTGCGTATTTCCAGTTGATGTAACCTTAAAATTTTCTCCTTTTGGTTAGACATCTATAAAAAATAGGATAAAACACACACAATGTGTGCTAAAACAAAATACCAACAACAAAAAACTATCACGTTAATACCGGCCACCCGGTATTGTTATTGCCAACTAGAATTTTTTCACTAAAAAGTACTAGAATGGTTCAGTTACATTTGTGCCTTTGAAGGCACACGAGATTGCCGAATCAACAAAGATGGCGTTGGCAGAACTTTTGCCGACAAAATCAAGGAAAATTTATCAAAAACAATATGAAGGCTTTATAGAGTGGTGCAAGGAGAAGGAATTAGCCGATTGATTCACCGAAGACGTTTTTTTGGCATTTTTTACCAAAAGGCTAAAACGTTGAAGTCGTCGACCATGTGGTCACAGTATTCTATGATCAAGGCGGTCACCAAAGTAGAAAATAAGATTTCGGTCAAGTAAACATAAATGTAAATGTTACAAAAAAATGAGAATTAAATTGATAATAAAATCTGGTGACTTCTTTTTTGTCCGGCAGTAACTTCTTTTTTGCCCGGCAGTAACTTTTTTTGTCCTAGTGCAAAAAAGTACCACTTTACTTTAGCCCCGCTATTGCAAAAAAATATTTACATACTATATAAATTAAAATTTAAAATTAATAAAATTAAATATTTTTTAAAAATTATTTTAAAACGGTTGTTTCTAATCAATAATTTTGTAAAATTTTATTAAAATGATAAAATATTTTATAAAACTATTATATATACCTACCTCTTTTAATATTAAGCTCTATTAAATATTAATTATAAGTTTTGACTTTCTGTTATTAATAAGAATACTTCAACATTTTCATTTAACCATAAAAATAATGTTTTCAAATCACACTGTTTTTATGATAGCAGCCATGCGCAGATAAATTATTTTTCAATGTGCACACTTTAACTTCAAAAATATTACTAGACAATTTCATTTTTTCATTGTATAATATTACAAATTATTACAACTTGCTAAATTCAAATCGAAGTAAATTCCATAAAATAAGTTAATGTAATATGATAATTACAGACTTTTCTTTATCCAGAAAGATAAAACAGACGTTATAAACGGAAATGCAAATACTACTGAACTTAATGCTGTATCAAAACTGGATATACCAGCAAAGAAAGACAAGATTTCAGGAGATTCTGGATTTGCAACTCCAGGTGGGCCCCCAACACGAAATCGGCATTCAAGTAAAATGACCAAATATATGGAATGTTGGGGAGCGGATAAACCATTTGCAAATATCGCAGAAAGTATTATTGCCAAAAATATTGAGAACACGGTAAGTATTACTACTAAAATTAACAATTTAAATCACATTACAAAAATAAAAATCATTTAGGTGTTTCATAAACTCAGGTTTATTCTTAGGTACATGTCGCTAACCATCTTTCCCGATAGTATTTCGGAGTAAACTTAAAGAGTTAAACGTTTGTGCTTCCTCCCATTATTTGGGTGTCAACCGTTCGCTGACTTAACGTCGAAGTCTGAGAGGTAAAAAGTGAGGCTATGATTTTATTAGATTAAAAATTATTTCATAAGCGGATAAATTCTAACATCATGAGGAAATTTTATATCGATACAAAAAACACTTTTTCTCAACAAAACAATCAAAAGTTTAGATATTTTTGGGTTCATTATCAAATAAGAATGATTGATTTTGCTGTAAGAGCTCGCCACATAGCTTGTGCTATGCTATGCTGTGTAAAATTTTATCATATAGCATGGCCTAATATATTAGAAGTGTTCATATAGGTTGTGCTATACTTTGCTGTGTATATGTCATGCTGTTTTTGACAGGTGAATGACAAACTGTCCGTTGTTATCAATGTGCAATGTGACCACGTCACCATTAAAACCGTATGCTACTTCTGTGTTTTACGTTGGCATAGCGTAGCACAAGCCATGTGGCAAGTCCTTTACTGAATAGAAGAGGGTTAAAAATTTCCAAAACGTTTGTCGACGTTTATGTTCATCAGAGGTATTATTTCATTCAGGCTTCGAAATTGTATTTTTCATTTTATGTAGATTTTTAATTATTGATTTTTCTCCCTTTCTCTTTGATCTCAAATGGATAATTGGCGAACGCTTATGACATTAAATTATTGAAGGTTTGCGCCAAAAATAGTTTCTATACAAAGAAAACAATATTTTGCGGCTTAAGCTTTATGATACTGATCCAAAATCGATTATTAAAATTTGCCAAACACGTTTAAAGAATTTTGGTTTAAATAAAAACTTAGTAGGTACGAAACTTTTGATGTAAAAAATAATTTAAAAAATATAGCAAAATAAATAAAAACTAGACTTCCTATTGCTAAGATTGTTATTGAGATAAACCAGGAAACGTGCATTTTTCCAGAATCCAATTATTTTCAGTTTGTGATAGGAAATTGATCGACATTGGAAATCTAACCTGCGAGAAAAATACTCCGTTGATGTCTAATATACGTTAGAAAATGAATTTACTACAATGTACAACTATAAAAACGTTCGAGATTTTAATAAAATATTTATTATTAATAAAATATTTTTATTATTAATTATTTATTATTAATAAATATTTTAATAATTTACAGAACTTGTAGGTATAGGTACATATAATTCCGCTCACACTAAGTAAAAAATAACTATTTTTTAAATACAAAAAATGTGAGAAAGTAAAATATAAGTTAATAAAAGAATGAAACTTATTACTTATTCAATAAGAGGAATAAAAACGCAGAATACGTAGATGAAAGCACAAATAATTTTTCCCAATACTACCTAGTGTTATAAACTATTAAATATTTATTCAAAATATTACCCGAATAAACCTAAGTTTATTAAATTTTCAAAATTTGTAATCGTATTAGTAGGAAATCGTATCGCACATATCGCATATTTTTTTTTACGATATAACTTATTTTAATATTTTCAGAGTGTAGCTATGATCGAATCAAATTTACTGCCCGATAGAATTACGTGTTTTGAATGTTCGTAAGTATGCAACTTATTTTAAAGCTTCAAAATAAACTAAATATTATTAAATGTGTGTTTTTAATAGTAGACCAGGCGCCAGGCGATAAAATAGCCATTAGTGGAAAAAATATTGGGAGATATTTTATTATTTTATATGTTTGATTTGAATGCGACTTGCTAGATTTCCCTTCATCGAAGATCTGCGCTGACCGCAGCGCTCTGATGCAGGAGAGGTACAAAAGATCAAATTTAGGATATATTTAATTTACCTTCTTGTTATGGTCAAAACACTGGTATACTAAAAATTAAACATGATGAAATTCTCTACAAATTTAGTGTCATATCTTTTATTTAGAACCAATACTTTTGGCTGTGTAAGTAGTAGTTAGGCGAAATTCCTGAATTTTCCAGCCCCAGAACGTCTTACAACGAAAAAAATATGATTGAATTGTATATTACACTCAGAAAAATGATTTGTTGTCTTGACAAAAATTTAGTCACAGCAGCAAATATTTTACTTAATACACTGAAAGAAAAGAAAATGTGTATCAATTAGTATTTGTAGTACAGTAGAATCCGCTTAATGTGATCACTTTGGGCCAAGAACATTGTGATAACATTAACCGACTGATAACAATAAGAAAATTTTAGAAAAAGCGAATTTTAGAAATGAAAAATTAGATAATCTTAATTTACAGTGAATTTATTGCATAGCTAATTATACATAGTACCTACTATGTTTTTAATAATATTGTTAATATATTGTTAATTAGGGCGTGTTTGATTTCATCTCGCGATTTCCAAATTTTACACAATTGTGGTTGGGAGATTCTCAATTGCGCGGCGGCATTTCTTTGTCCCATTTTTGGCAGTTTATAGTACATTTAGATAATTTCCACCTTTGGTTTTTGTATAGAAATTAAAACAAGTTACGTGTTTTGTCAAGATATAAAATTTCAATAATAAATCAGAAAAAGTTACTTAGAAAAAGAGATTATTGTGTTGGAAATTCCTTGAAAGTGATAATAATAAGCGGCTTTTTGATCACATTATCCGGTGGTTTTCGTATGTAAACTAATTAAAGCGGCCGGTTTCCAGTCAAAATGATCACAATAACTGACTGATAACATTATTCGTGATCACATTAAGCGGATTCTACTGTACTTAAATAAGAGATAACTAATAGCTGTTCTATCTGGGTCTCTATAAAATCTCAGTAGCGCTCAAAAGTAAGTTGTCAAACAGTTTTTTCTACAAGAACTTTTTTATATTTCAACAGTTTTCTTTCATTTTTGTAATATTATTTTTTAAAGACCTTTAAATTAAAAGGTATAACTCTAACTTTCTATATAATAAAAGAAAAATGTTCAAATTAGAAAAAGTTCTTTTAAAAAAACTGTTTGCCAACTTACTTTTGAGCGCTACTGTAGAAAGTTAGAGTTATACTTTTTAATTTAAAAGCCTTTAAAAGTAATATTATAAAAAAGAAAGAAAAATGTTGAAATATAAAAAAGTTCTTGTAGAAAAAACTGTTTGCCAACTAATATGATATCATTTTTAATTGTTATATTTTTTATGATATTTGTAATGCCAAAATGAAATAGTATTTTGTTTGTAATGGTAAGTATTGGCTAAATCATTTGAAATTTTGATATTCAATATTGGTTGCTGAAATAAATCTTCACTCAGTTCATTATTTAAAGAACGGGTAATTTTAGACAATGGAATAAAAAATCCATAGTCTGTGGAACGATGAGAAACTTGAATTCAAATTTTCTTGTCTTCCTGATCGTGGTTGTATCTAAACTTTAAAATGAGTCCGCAAAATATTGCAATCAATTTTACCTCTCAGCAGACTATGGACGAAGCACATGTCCACAACATATATTTATGTATGTACAGGGTGGGCCAATTTCGATAGTTTTTATGGGAAACTCGGTAACTATCAGAGATATGAAAAAATGGATGGCGCATCCAAATAAATAAAATTTATTTTGTTAAATTATTTTTTAAATTTTTCTATGCAGGGAGCAAAATTACAACTTGACAATAAACACGTAGTATAAAGCTTTATTCGATTATGTCTACTACATGCGTATTTTTGCTAACTTGCGCTCTACAACATTATTATATTATATTACTAATTTATATTATATTATTTTGTTATAGTTACTTACTCGTTACTCACCGTTTTATATTTGTACAGACAACTGCTTTTTTTTAGAAAATGGTGGAGATCGGAAGATTTAAATCCTATATTTCTGTGGTTTAAAAATAAAAGTTTTGAGGAAGACTATCGCAAACAATCTGATAATGAGTTTCAATATTATATTACAGCTGCAACTTTCATCTTCATCGTAATGTACGTCATGCAAGTTTCTACAACCGTGCTTTTCAAGTAAGTATTATACCTACTACTTCAAAATTTAGAATTGATAGGGTTAGACGAAGTAAGTAAATAAAAATATTTGATTTTATTTGCACAACATTATTGTTGTTGTGTAGAGTGGGGTTAACTGGACCATCTATAGAAAATATTTAAATTTAAATGGGATTGTGTAAATTTAGACCAATAATTTCTTTACAGCATATAGTTTGGTGAAATAGCAATAAAAAAAAATATATCTAACACACAGTTTATAAAAATACACCTTCTATAGTCGATCTCATATTAGCAATAAGTAGGTGGCAGGTCGTCTGCAAAGTCACATTTACAAAGACAGAATGGGAAATGATTCGAAATTTTAAAGAAATGTGTGTTGCCTAATGTAGAAGTTTACAAAATAATTTTAGAAAACGTATTTTCACAAATTTATTTCAATTTTAATGCGATTTTGATAAAATAAATAAAGAAAGGCCGCATAGGAACTATTTAATTTTAACATTATACATTCTGACATAATATGAAAAATTAAATATTATCTGTCAACAACACGTAAATTTCAGCAGTGTAAAAGCGGCTAACTTCGTGACAATTTTATTGGCTAATATTCAAGGTCATCATTTTATTACAAATTATTCTCTGCATGCTTAAATGAAATGGACCATAGTTATAATTTCTTGCATGCCTGCAATATGGTTCAGTTAACCCTATATGCAGGTTAACTGAACCATATAGGTAGGTTAGTTGAACATATTATCTTTAAAATATTAGTAAAAATATAAAAAAAAAAAAAATTATATATAATATAAAATATTTAAGAAACTATACATAATCTAAAATATAAAATGTAAAAACTTTGAAATTAAAATCACCAAAATCAAAGAAAACGAATTACATTTTGCATTAACTTGCATGTTCATTTAACCTGGTGTGATCTGTGTCCATTTAACCTGTAGTGTATATAAAAAAAGTTAACAAATAAATTGAAAGCAACATGGGTTTAGGTTTAACAATAAAACCAATAATGGTAATCAATAGTCAAATACATACCCTAAAGCACTATGCACTACGATTTTATATATATTACTGATTTCTGCAAATAAAACAAAATATGTAAGAGTCCAAAAATTTATCCAGCCGCTATAAAAATAATTTTCGGTTATGATTAGGGGATTTTTAATATTATGGAATATATTTGTAAACTTAAAGTGACATCTATAGCAAGTCTTTGAATTGTCAAAATTGGAGTCCATAAATAACTAAGAGATGCCAGATATAAGCAAATGTTCAGTTAACCCCAGCTTACCCTACATTTTATCGGGTGTTTCCACAGCAAATAAATATAAAAAAAAATTATTATGGTAGGTTTCACAAAAGTACCTAATTTAAATATTAAGCTACGATTAAAATTAAAACGGTAGGTATATTATTGTGCAATTGTCGCGATCAAAATGCTTTGTTGTTATAATTATTATTTAATAGAAGTTATAATATTGTATTTAGATTGAATTTTAACCTACCAAGTACTATTCTTTCTTGTCTCTCATGATGTTTTATAGATTAATCCAATCTCATTCCGCGTATATTACCGAATTGTTCTACTTTGAACATAGGCCTTTTCCTCTGGATTGAAAGACTGGGGGCGGTAGCCACCAGGCCAACAATCCCATTTATGACATTACCTACTGTACACTCTTGCCGAGACATGGCGAGACAGGGCGAGAGCGAGAGTGTAGATGGGAGCGCTCGCTGCGCCTCGCTGGTCTCGGTGTTCCTCGCTAGCTCTCCATCCAAAGTCGGTTTTTTAGGTCCGAGTCAAAGGGTCTCGCTTGACTAGCGAATGTGTTCCTGTACACTCTCGCATTTCTCAGTCTCGTTTGTGCCTTACGATAGGGAAGATGTGTTTTATATTAAAATAAAAACGTCTTTTGCATGAAAATGGCATGGAATAACGAATGCGAACTAAATTTCTTGGGGTGTATCAAATGGTACCTGTTCTGTGGAATCCTGGTGACAGGTTCCACACGGTCCATCTCCCCTGGGTTCACAATTACAACTGAACTCGGCGAGAGTGTACATGGTCGTACTCGGGCACAGGCCTCTCGCCGAGACATTCGGGCCGAAATGCATGGGCGTTTGAAGAAGAATATAATTATTACAAAATCCACTAAAAATTGCGGCCAATTGTATATTTTAAATAAATATTTTATAACATTTTATTATGCTAAATATTCTATATACTTTTTTTTTGTAGAAATTTTGTATTTCATGGTACTTTTGGATCAACATTGATTGTTTTACTAATTTTTGTATATTTGAGCTGTTTTCCTGGACGTTTTTGCTCAATACCTAATAGTAATATTCAAACAAACAATTTTCAAACTTGCACGTCGCAAAAGGCCTTTGTGGCAAAAAGTTTAGGAATTCGATTAGCAATTTTCATAGTTTCAACAATTCTTATATCTTCTTGTTCTATAATCACACTGGTGAGTATTATTATTAATTACACTTAATAATGCATTATTTTAAGTTAAGCGAAATTTGTTTATAATAAATATTAAGCCTGCGTGTTAATATTATTATAGTATTTATATATTATCATTATAATAATATACTATAATTATGTAGTACCTTAATTGGCGGTCTCTGTTGATATGTGAACGTTGTTAAATTCAATTCTTAAACAATGCATCAATTTTATTACAACCGGAGACCGCTTTCAATTAATAGTTAATAAATTGTATTACTTCTAGGTTAATATTCAAGAAGAACCATTAATTTCATTGGCAGAACCTTTAAATGTAACAAGTTCTAAAAATTCTACTGAAGTGGTATCATTGGCTATGATGAACATATCAGTAAGTTATACATAAGTCGGTGACAATTTAAGTGCACTGGTAATTTTTGCAATTTTATTATTTAAAGTATTTAACCCTTATGGGGCCACACCTAGTGGTGGCTATTTTGACGTTTTAGCATAACTTTTTTCCTGTTGGGTCAATTTTTTTGAGCTTCGACGATATCTCTACGAAAAAAGGTTCTTTGCACGCAAAACATTATAAGGAAAAAAATGATAATATTAAATGAATCCGGGTGCTACGTATGGCAGATATATGGTGTAAATTTGTATGGCCCCATAGGGGTTAACAGTGTTGTATTTCCAATGCATTTTATACGTTTTCCACCTGATAACATAACTAGTACTTTCATATGACCATAATAAAGATGACGCAAATATGAAACAAGACAAAATAAGTGTATAATCAAAAACTGTGTAAGTGCGGACATATTATGTATGGCTGGATTGGGTGGCTGGCGAGTATCTGTTTCGAAAGACTAATGTTCTTAAACACACATCATGTGCAGCAACAAATATTATTGAAACCAGGAAATGCAACTGTTGAAATGGCTTGACTAGGATTTAGATCTAAAATACAAAATTTTATTGACTTCGTGCACTTTATGTTTTCAGCGACTGGAGATAATTTTTAAAATTATTAATTACATAACTTCATAATAATCTTATTTCAGACGTGTCTATATAGTTCCATCTTATCCCTTACTTCAATATGGGTATTTTTGAAAATGGGTTTTGTATTAAAACTAATATTAATGGTTGTGTGCACCACAGCACACATCTGCATATACAGCAAATCCGAATATTTCCAAAACTTCAATTATTTCCTTCCTAACAGGTAAGTCACTCGCATAATACATGAATGCTCAAATTTATCGATCAAAATTTAACTACAAGTATATTATAGTATATTTATTAAAAATTAATAATTGTTAACTTAAGGTTTAAAATTTTTTTGTTCAAGGTTTCCGCATTTACCTTTTGAAATTGTAATTTCAATTGCTCTCATAGTACTTGTAATTTTGTATTATATTCTGGATAGGCAAATAGAGTTCACGTCTAGAACCGATTACTTATGGAAATCGAAACTCATGGTAGAACAGGATGAGGTTGAAACAATGAGAGGAATTAATAAGGTAGATTAACATATATTAGTTAATATAATATAACTTAATTATATTGTATAAATATTTTAGAAAAACTAAACAGTGCCACTAATTTTATTTTTCTAAAATATGTGGTTAATATCGAGTTTCACTACCTAAACCCTGTATTCACAGATTAGTATATTATATTTTTATAATAATTGTTGTTTAATAGATTTTATTGGAAAATATATTACCCGCTCACGTAGCCGAACATTATTTAGCAGCCCGAAATGCCAGTCAAGACTTATATCACGAAAGATATTCCTGTATAGCTGTTATGTTTGCGTCAATACCAAACTTTAAAGAATTTTATGATGAAACGGATGTAAATAAACAAGGTTTAGAATGCCTTAGGTTGCTTAATGAAATTATATGTGAATTTGATAAGGTAATTTAAAATCATTTAACCTACGTAGAGCTTCCTCCCTCCATCAAGTTATGTTTTAGTTGCTTTCTAAACCAAAATTTAGTTGCATAGAAAAAATTAAAACTATTGGTAGTACATACATGGTTGCAGCCGGGTTAAGTCCAGGAAAAGAAAATGGAGATGAGGTACGTTTTGTTATATTTACTAATCTGATATAATAACAGAATACTATTTTCTTTGCCGCACGCTTAGCAGCTTAGCTGTAAGGTAATAATAATTATTCTTATAAATTTTATATATCCGTCAGTCCACGTGAACGAAAATAATATACCTCTGAATTAATATATTTAAAAACTATCTAAAGCATTTCTTTAAAAAAACAACGGTTTTTTAATTTACAATAAAACTACAAACTATTTTTAAAATATTCCAGGATACTACTCGCAAGGAAGAATATTTAACAACTACTTTAGTGGAATATGCCATTGCACTAATGAGTAGTTTAGATCAGATAAATAGAGATTCATTCCAGAGATTTCGGCTTAGAGCTGGTAAGTAATAAAAACGGCAATACAGGTAGCTACACTGTTTATTTTAAGCTTTTTTTGTTTAATTTATTTTTATTAAGTTCACTGGTGGCTTTCGTTCTCAAAGACAAGTGCACAAAAATACAAATCTAACTTTAGTATGCACAGAAAAAAAAAGTTCAGCAAAAAAGGTATATCAAGGATCCTTGATGTTTGTCAATCCTTGTCACAAGAATTTAAAGCTTCTACCCAGAGTTTAAATTTGAACACCGACACAAGAAAAACCTTAAATTCAAACTTCTTAGGACGGCCGTTCTTGATAGGATTTGTTGCAACATTTTTTTCAGTGTAGAAATTCTACTATAATAATATAAACTTTAGAATTCGTAACTTGTGATACGTTTTTTGTGTTTACTTAAACTCGAAAATGAAAGTAACCTCTTTCGGAATATCGTGTCTAATAAATACAATTTAAAAAATACTTAAGCGTTTATTTAACTTGGTTTTAGTTTAAAATATTATTATAATTTACTATAATAATATATTCGCGAAAATATTCCTATAAAACTACTGCGGATATTTTGCGTAAAAACGATAATTTTTTAATATAATTAAAAAAGTGAAATTATGTTTGATACGCAATATTGCATTTGTGAGGCAGAACACCAGTCGAGTAAACAATCATTATATGTTAAACTTTTCAAGTCTAGCATTAAAAACTAGGTATTTTTAGACATGCATTAAAAGGATGGTTTAGCAATATTTTTATAAAATTAGTAACAAAAACATCAACATTAATTTTAGTTAATGCTGTTAAACCACAGTTTTTTAAGACGGAAGGGGAAAAATATATTTGTTAACTAGTTTATAATATTATATAGTGAGCCATATCACGTCAAGTAGACACCCCATTTTCCACTTGGTCATGGAATTTAAGTTCATATTTTTTAATTACAAGTAGTCATTACCAATAATCATACCCTAAAACGGTTTTCCAAAATTTTCATTTTAACAACAATTTTTATTGCAATAAACATTTTAGGGACTTTAAATTAAAAATTAATTGCGAAGAAACCGTTAAGAGATATTATCATAATGAAATTTACTGTTTAATGTTTAGATTTTGGTAAAAAATTATATAAATTTTAAAATCGCATAGCGGGGCTCGGTATCCGTATAATAAGGAACATGCATGAATAATAAAATTTAGTTAAAACAGTATTTTCCGATTAATTCTATACTACATTAAATATCAAATTTGCAAAAATTACTTCTATTTATTATATTTTGTTATAAATACCCCCAATTTTTAAATTCAATAATAATTTAAAATAAATCATGTGACCACGAACGCAAATTGCTTGATTTGATGTCACTTGGTTCTATAATGCCTGCATTCTTAATAATTACTCGTACTGACTCGCAAAAGTTCTCGGACACTCCTATCTTACCAATGTAAATTGAACATTTTGAAACTGTTTTTTGTCATATAAAAATCGATTTTACAGCAAAATAGCAGAAAAAAGATCAACAGCAAAGAAGACAATGAAATTTGAAACAAAAAATGTCTACAAAGTTTTGCTGTAAAATAGATTTTAATATGACAAAAAACGGCTTCAAAATGTTCAATTTGCATTGGTGACATAGGAGTGTCTGAGAACTTTTGCGAGTCCTGTACTGCCCTGTTAATAGAAGTCGTATCTACAATTCTGAATAAATTCTGTTTATGATGTTTACAGTGTGAAAATGAGCATATCTACCTGGCTTTTAAGACTCAAAGTCCTATCTACTCTTTTTATGGTTCATATTTAGCTCTGAAGTTTAGTTGCATCTGAGAAATTACTACATTTGATAGGTGCATTAATCGTATCTGAAAATATTAGAAACATAAATATTTTTGTCAGTTACGACTTCTATTCTTAACAGGGCAGTGTATTATGTCGCGCTGCAAGAATTGATACGTTATATAGGTAGTATATCAACGTTTTTAAGTAATTATTTAAAAAATTATAATACTTTATTATTTTTGATTGTTTTATTAGTTTCCTTCAACGAGTTGTAGCGATAACTTCGAAAAATAGAGTAAAAATAATTTGATCTTCTCGATAAAATATCGAGAAGTTGCCTATCTATACTAATTTCTTATCTATGGGAAAGCCGTGTGATGTCACAAATTGATGTTTAAATATGTTCTAAATTGTTATCGAAACGAAAATAAATAAATTAAATAGTATTAATCAGTATATTTAGGTATTTTTGATCCAACTACGCTATAAAAATGTTTATGCATCCCTTATTGACTTGCTTTGAACTCCAGTCAGTTGACATTTACAAAAAAAATTAATAATTAAAAATAATTTTATTAATAAATGAAAACATAATGTTAAAGTTAGAAAAATTCAAACTTAACATATTAAACGACCGTATTTGATAATTAAAAAATGGATGTACGTGGATTTTCGGTTGTAATGATCTATCTTTTATCATAAAGATAGATATACTCCTCTCACATTACGCTATATATAACGCGGGGATACTGCAGAAGCAGCCCCCTCAGCCAGAAACATACATACAGATAGTCTAGCCATTGCATGGACCGCAAGGTTTTATCGTGCTACCGGTTTCGATCATACTTCGAATAGTCCGAGATCCCACCGTATGATTACTGCACTCATCTGCTTTTTAATCAAAATACAATTTTTGTGGATAATTATTGATAGAGAAATACGGTTTTGCGGGGTTGCCTATCAAAATATGGCCGCAAGTACCTTTAATTAAAATTTTAAAAATTAATTTTTGCAACGAATTTCCTTCACTTGTTTTTCAGATAAAATATAATTCATATCAAAGATAGATAGGTAAAGAACTTAAAAAAATTGGGTTGCCGTTTCTCACTTGGCCGCAACCTTCTTTCAGCCGGGCGTAAACACGTACAATTTCGTTCAATATATACGTTCATGGCGTATCTTAATAAATTATATATCAAATTAAAGCTAATTTTTGTCTCTAAACGATGGAATGCGGTTGCCTATGTAAAAGTGCCCGCAAATAGGGGTAGCCAACGTTTAAAGATATATAAGAGAGCGAGAAAGTTAGCACACCACGGTTCATCAGACAAGGACGCAATGTGACAGCTTTCCCTGTTCTGACGTTGTAAAAGTATTACGTAAGCGTCGCGTCTACGGTAAAATGCTGAGCTAGCCCTTTAATTAATAGCTAGCTGGAACATTGCGTCCTTGTCCGATGACGTAATACGTAATACTTTTACAACGTCAGAACACGGAAAGCTGACACATTGCGTCCTTGTCTGATGAACAGCGTGGTGTGCTAACTTTCTCGCTCTCTTATATATCTTTAAACGTTGGCAACCCCTATTTGCGGGCACTTTTACATAGGCAACCGCATTCCATCGTTTAGAGACAAAAATTAGCTTTAATTTGATATATAATTTATTAAGATACGCCATGAACGTAGTATATATTGAACGAAATTGTACGTGTTTACGCCCGGCTGAAAGAAGGTTGCGGCCAAGTGAGAAACGGCAACCCAATTTTTTTAAGTTCTTTACCTATCTATCTTTGATATGAATTATATTTTATCTGAAAAACAAGTGAAGGAAATTCGTTGCAAAAATTAATTTTTAAAATTTTAATTAAAGCTACTTGCGGCCATATTTTGATAGGCAACCCCGCAAAACCGTATTTCTCTATCAATAATTATCCACAAAAATTGTATTTTGATTAAAAAGCAGATGAGTGCAGTAATCATACGGTGGGATCTCGGACAGAAGGCTTCGAAGAGATTACTCTCATCGGGGCATCAGGCACGAAGTATCCCCGCAAGTATCAAGTAAGTATCTCCGCGTTAATCTTTGGATTGCGTAATGTGAGAGGAGTATCTTATCTATCTTTATGATAGATCATTACGACCGAAAATCCACTTACATCCATTTTTTAATTTTATTAAACTTCAATTATTTAAAAAAAATTTAACATTATATTTTTATTAAATAAATAAAAAAAATTAGTTTTATTAATAAGCAAAGACAATTTTTTTTGTTTTTTGATAAACTTATTGCTAATTGTTTTCTCATTATCTGAAAAAAAATTTCATTTAACTAATTCTGCATCTAAAGCTTTATACAATATGATGGAACTGGCGCTTATGACCTTCAATCAATCAAATAAATTGGAGGTATGGTAATCGAAAAAAAATTTCAGTTTCTTTTTTTACATTTTCGAGATCACCGTGTCCAGAAACGTAAAGATCTGCAAAAAATAAAAAATAAATTTCTGTGTCGGTCTGTCGGTCGGTCGGTCGCCAGATTTCGTCCCTCGATTTATTTCTGAACCATCCAACCAATCAGGACCAAATTTGGTATAATAGTAGAGTTTACGGTAGAAAAGTGAAAATAAGGTTTTCGTCGTGATCTATCAATCAGGAGTGCCACTACAAGAAAATGATATAAAATTTCTAAAAGCGATTTTGTCTTGCGATAGCTTATTTTAAAGACCTTGAAAAGCTATAACCAGAATAGATGAAATGAACTTTCTACCTGTCATCTGTCAAAAATTACAAGCTGTCAAAGTTAAAAATATTACAAAAATGAAATAAAAATGTTGAAATATAAAAAAGTTCTTGTAGAAAAAACTGTTTGCTAACTTACTTTTGAGCGCTTACTGTAGGAGCTTAGTAGTGCCATCAGTTTTTCAAAGTTCACCAGTTGATTCCAAAACTTTCATCAATTTGTTTATTTGAGCCTTTCCTCCTCTTAATTTAGAACTTGGTCTTGTTATTATCATTTTTGCATCAGGTTTACATTTGGCAATAAATAGTTCTGTGAGCACTTCAATAATTCCCTAGCAGGGTGCTAACTTCGTTACAAGCATAGCCCATAGATCGCAATTATTGGGCATCTAATCATGTGCATCTGGCGCGATCATCAATCAAGGTTTCCCGCAAGAAATATTCGCGGCAAGAACTACATCTGAGTGTATATTTTTAATTTTAACAGCATCTGACACGCCCCTAAAGTCGGTTCTAACATTGGTGGAGCTGTATCTGATTTCATACAAAATAATCAAAGGTAGTCGTATAGGATGGTTAGTACGCTAGCATTTAGATTTGGATGATAATAATTATTATAGATTCAATTATTAATGATTGTCTAAAGCGAAATTAAAATGGGACATTTAATGTGATGAATCAATTTAAATTGATGAACGATTACTATCACTTTAGATGTTCAACACGGCCAACTCGATAATTTAAATAATTAATCAGGAAATAAACGGGATTTAAGGTAATTAAGGCAATATTAATTAAATAGTATTTTCTTACCTACAATTAGTAACACTGTACAAATTTATATCCAGTGAGAGATCCCTCGGTTTACAAAAAAAGTTCAAATCCTCGCATGAACTGCAATATAATCATCTAGTTAGTTTATATAATAATTAACGTTATTTAAATTACCTTACCTTCTAGGGTGCCTGTTCGTGTTAATTCAATCTCTCTTTTGCATTTTAAACTTATATCCAGAGCGAATGTAACCACGACGGTGTATATGAAAAGGTTGGTAATTATAATTTTTTGGAATGTTTCTAATTTTTCTTTTGGTGTTGTTAAAATCAAATACAATTAAAATATGTATATAAATTAATTATTAATCTTTAAAATACATTTTAAAAGATTTTATCAAAAGATTCGCATTTTGTTGTTCATCATATGTAACCTGTTAATTAAAAAAATTTTAAAATATACTTTATATTGTCCTTTTTCATAAATATCTATCTTATACCACAAATAATAATAGTTACATTTTAAATTTCAAGTTTTATAGTTATTGTAGTTTTAAAAAGTTAAAAAAAATTTCAAAAGAAGTCTTTATTGTCGACTTAGCCGCCTAAAAGCTGGACACGCAGTGAACATTGGACAGGCACTGCCCTGAACATCCATAGATGATAGAGATAGTATCTATCTATCTCTCCCATTTATGGCTTGAATACAGCGGTGGCGCCAGCATTTTTGAAATGGGTGGGCACAAATTGGGCCCAATATATTTAGGGTGGGCACACAAAATTTATAAAAAACCTCTATAAATTATATTGTAGAAATAAGCTACAAAAAAAAAGGTTTTCGGTTTACTACATAAACCTTTTTTTAAAATTTCGTATAAATTTCACTTGGTGGGTCACTTTAAGCAACAGGGTGGGCACATGCCCCCCTTGGCACCATCGCTGCTTGAATATGACCTCCACTGAGTAGAATACTAATATCTAGAGTGCGGATTTCTAGATATTATGCTAATAGCAACATGGAAAATTTTAGAAATAAATAAGCTCGAATCGTGACAAAAGCTATCGTTTAAAACAATGTTTTTCGTGCTTTTTTCGCTTTTTGTTCAATTTTTGTGCTAGTTTTGAGTTTTTATGCTTAAACTGTGCTTTTTTGTGGCATTTTGGAAGTTTTTATGCATCTAAATTTTTATGCGCTTTAATTTACATTAAATTTTTATTTCAAAACCGTAATATGGCTTAATATTTCTTCAAGCCTTTACACAGAAAGGTCTGATCCGAGTCCTGGCGGATTAAACTTGTGACATGAAGTCACAATATGCTTTCTTGAAAGCCCATTTCGTCCTACACGACGGACAAAATGAGATAAACACACAAGATGTGATTTTTTTGTTAAATATACCCCATATGAGAGGAATTCTCTTTAATGAATAAATTTGTTCACAATTATTCAAGTTTCTATTTCCCCAATGTAGCTATCCCATTTTGCCCGGATTTTCCCTAGATACTGAATAATAAAGGTTGTAATTTGTAAATTTTGTTTTCTAATGTTTATTTTAAGGTTTTCGTACATTTTTAATAATTTTTAATGCTTATTTCAAGATATTGGTGCATTTTTAATGCTTTTTTGCCAATTTTTTAAAGCATTTTAAAGCGCTATTTTTAATATTTTTTGCGCTTAAAATTCCGCACTCCACTAATAGAAATAGCACGGAGAAATAGTAGTATATGTGTATTCCTAACCAACATGAAAATTTCTGAAATACAGCTTTAAAGCTGTAAGTTCAATAACGAACAATTTTCGACTAGGGAAGAGTATACTGTTTTATCGGGAAACGAAAAAAATTGAATGTCGTGGCAAAATTTTTCGCTCTTAATATTGACATTAGGAAAAAAATATTTAAGTAAAACGTATTACGTCGAATGTTGTTGCTGGTTTAAACTTAAGGTCACTAAAATGCCATTCAAATGGAACCTATACCTATCATAATTTTAAATAAATCGTAATTTATTGCCTCACCAGGCGACCTCGCAGGGTTGCGTTTTATCGCAGGGTCTACTAATGCTTCGGTGTCTTACCCTACAAGACGTTCGGAACGCTTTCTCTATGTTTTCCGATAAAATAATTTAGTGCCCGGTTTCATAAAACTTTTAACTCGGGTTTAAATTTAGCAAACAAATAAAAATGTTTATTAAAATAATAGCAAAGCAATAGAAGTCATGGACTAGTTTTAACGGCTTCTTAAAAGTTTGATGAAACCGGCCATAGATATATGCTATAAAGCGAGGATATAAATGTGTCTTATTTTTGTTAAAGGAATAAATCATGGTCCTGTGATAGCCGGTGTAGTTGGTGCTCAAAAACCGCAATATGATATTTGGAGTAATACCGTAAATGTTGCTTCTCGAATGGATTCCTGCGGAGTGTTGGGTCGAATTCAAGTAACAGAAAATACTGCAAAAATTCTCATGAACGTAGGATATTCTTGTGAGTGCCGTGGACCTACTTATGTGAAAGGAAAGGGTACTTTAATTACGTATTTTATGAAGACACCATTTGATGAAAAATAATACCTTAGTGATTTCGACAGTATGAAGCAGTAAATTTCTTCAATAATTATAATATTATTTATCGATATTAAAATTTTAGGATAACTGCTGTTTCCAACTACATAGAACTACAAAATTATAATATCTAAAGGTAGTGCAAAGTAATTCAACGTCCAAAGAATCAGAATTTTTAAAAGTTTCTTCGAAAAATCGGAAAAATTAACTATACAAATGTTTTAAGTAAAAAGAGTAATAATTATTTATTATGTCATCTTTTTCTGATAAACCTGTTTTTAACTAAAAGAATTATCTCGAGGTGGATGTATTATTAGTTTGTAACTTTATTTTTATTAGAAGTTTGTAAATCATTAAACTAAGTTTGCATATCTTTATTAATAGGTATGTAGTTTTCGGAAAACTATTATATTATAAAAAGCGTGTTTTGACTTCGCCAATTGCAATGTCAAAAGTTAATAATACGTATTTAGATCATAGAGAAACTGTTTTGTAAATGTGGAATTGTTCATTATGTCACTACTATTAAGTTCGTAGATCATAATAATTTTGAACAATAAAAAATTTATGACAGAAACCTCATATTTTTTGACCCGAACGAAGTGAGATCTACGTTTTGCTTTGTCTGTATGTATGTATGTATGTTTGTAACGCGCAGGGCCGCCTTAACCATATTGGACCCCGGGGTGCAAAAATCAGCCTGCGCCCCTTGCCAACAAAATTTTTTTTATTTTTTTTGCACCAACTATTGAATTGAGTTTGGTATCAATGTTTGGAAAGAGGGATGCTGTTTGTGTGTTTCGAGTGTCAACACTATAGAAAAGTGTTCAAGAAATTGTGCAATATCCAATTGATGTCCAAACAATGATCATAATTTAACACCATTTAATGTATAGTTAGTTAACCGTATAAATTATTCTTTCGTTGCTGTAAGAAAGGCAGGCATAGTATATTTATATTAGACTTGAACATAAAATCACTTATATTTTTAATTTCACAGTTTATAGTACAATTGTTATATTAAAAAAAACATATTTACATAACCATAAATAACAACAAAAATATTAATTATACTTGTACTTTAATTTGCTCCGTATCAGTTCTTCAGAATTATATGACATACCTACCAATACTTTTAAAATTTTCATTAAAATTCTAATAATAATAATTATTTATCCTAAGACGTTTAGTATCAACAAAAAAGTTAATTTGGCAATTATAAACACCCTATAATTATAATAATTATAAACTACAAACAAATTCAATTAAAAAAATTAAGAATTTGATAAAGTAACTAAAAAAACGAATCTCAGCTATTTCCATGATGTTGATATTGAATTTGTTGATGTGAGTTTGGATAATCCATTACCAAAACTTGAGAATCTGGTTGAGACTGACTATCTGAATTATTTGAATCGATGGTTTCGGTGTCGTATTTTACGCCTCTCTTAAACCGTCCATACAAAGATGAATATGGAAGATTGTAATGAATTGCAGCTTGATTTATCGACATATGTCCTAGTCTGAAAAAAAACTAGTATTTACTATTTCCTGGAGTAGTACACAAATTACTGTTGTATTGTATATAAACATTTTTACCTCCAAGACTACCGAAAGTACCGCTTTCAGCACGATTTATCATGCCGAAAATGATACTTGACGGTATCGAATTAGAAAATCATGTAAGCCTGAATAAACACGAACAGAAGATTTTACTTTCGATTCAAGTATCAAGTTTATTCAGGTTATCATTTTCTGTTCATGTTTATTCAGGTTACATTTATGTATTATTTGAAATATAATATTTTTGATGTTTGCCGCCATGTACTATAATTGCAGGGGTTTTAAAGTTTTCAATGTAAAAAATTTGCGATAAAATTAATTCTCAATTTTATTAATGTTTATATATAAATTGGGTTTGGATAAGCCCTGTCTTGGAGGTAAAGCTGCATACGTGGTTCGCACCGAAAAAATTCTATAGGTAATTCGTAATCTATCAGATATACAATGATTACTCACTACGTAAAGGATATGTTTCGGTTGCTCTCCAGTAAATAACTATAATACGGTATTACAAAGCAGCACACAAATATTATTATAGTGGGACAAGTGATGTCACAATCATTAAAAGCGTGCAGTCATAGCAAAATTGTTAGGATAGCTCACAGGTGATTTGTGTTGAGCTATTATACCCAAAAATATATATTTTTAAATTGAAAATATATAGCATTTCCTATTGTTAGCTAAATGCAGTCTATAAAAACTTCCAGGTTTCAGCTTTTAGAAATGTGTGGTTATATCTTCACGTTTCCTGTGCATCACAGTAAAAATCCACGTATTTAATTATTATTAGTTTGCTATTATAATAAAATTATAAGCTTCTGTGTAATAAAATAAATAAGTTATGTACTAAGTGCAATTCTGTTCTGAAGTCAGTAATTTCAATTTGAATTTTACATTGTCGTTTGGGAGGATAAATAAAATAGCAAATATATTTTTTTATAAAAACAATTTATAACTTAAGGAAAGCAATGTGCTTTGAAGGATAAAAATGTGTTCAAGTTGCCGTGCTTATTCTTCTATATATCGTATCTCTCTTATTTCCTCCTCCAATGCTCCAATCCATCTTAATTATAGCTTTTGAAATACCCATTTCAATTTTGGTTAAATTATGATAAATATGTAGGTATACCGAAATTTTGAAGGTAATGCGAAACGTTTACTATATAGGTAACCAAGGTTAAAAATAAATTTGCATTCTTATTAATTTAACCCTTGTGTTACCAACCAAATAAATTTACACTATTTGCCAACCAGGGTACCCGGGTACCCATGAACGAATTTGTATGTAATATTCATGTGTAATTTGAAATTATTGTATGTATTTTATGGATATTGATTTATTAATGGTTAACGAAGATATTTACACTTAAATATCTTTTAAATTTTTGAAAATTTGTTGTATAATACGAAAAACAAGTAACCACTGCTATAATTTAGATTTATATAGTTTAATTTGAATTTGATAAATAAACAATTAAAAATTAATATTATTTATTATAACTTATTAATTTATAGTTTTTTTTATTTATAATATTTATAAAAATATTTCAGTTTTATTTTATATTACTTGAATTGAAGTATTTTTATATGCGGGTACCCTGTTGGTATATACATGTACATTTTTCAATTTAGAAATTTTCTTTATTAAAAACACAAAACAAAACTTTTCAGTGAATATATTTCGATATAAAATCGGTCAAATGGTGGGGATCCGAGAGGTTTTCAGCAAATTGTTTTTATGGAAAAAGTTATTGAGCAAAATGTACGTCGATGGGCACCCGGGTACCCGGTTGGTAACACAAGGGTTAAGGCTTTCGTATGTGTGCATCAATATGAGGATTTAAAAGTTGGTTCTATTTTTACATAAATGACGAAACGACAGGGCCAGAAACATTTTTTTTAAATCATCGTTATTAAAGTACTACTATACCTGACAGCTTCCAGAGCTTCTCCCATTGCATCCTCTGACCAAGGAGTAGGATTCGAACGTGAAAGTTCAATACCTTCCCTTTTACACCTTCCATATAAAGTACCAGTAGGAATACCAAACTCGGTCGATGCTTTTTGAACTGATGCTTGACCTGATCTAATTGATTCCAACGCTTTTTCTAAGTCCTCTGGAGACCACGTCGTTGGTGCTGCATTAAAAGGCGCAGCTAATTTAATGCCTTCTCTTCTAGCTATTTTATATAATGTACTACTAGGTATTCCTGAAATGGAATGTTCAATTAATGATTTGAAATATTTTTGATTTTGCATAATGTATGTATTACACAATTGCACATAGATACCTACCGTATGCTTTACTAGCTTTATTCGCAGAAATGGTACCCGTTCGCAACGCTTCAAGCGCAGAATTTAAATTTTCTTCCGTCCATGATTTTGTAGGACCCTCCTTTTTTGGTGTATCAATTCCTAACCTATGTGCTCGTTGCCACAAAGTAGTGGATGGAATACCATATGTTGCAGAAGCTTTTGTTAGACTCATATTATGATTTCTTAAGGCATCTAAAGCTAATTCCATATCTTCTTGAGTCCACGTTTTAGGACCTCCGGTGTGAGTTCTTATTAATAATGCATCTGAATGACCATTGCTTTTCATTTGACCGTTTTCATCTTTGATACCTTCTGAAATAATAAACATATTTAATATGGCAACAGACTAAAAAATAATCATATACTATTGGGGCCTTTCTCCAGAGGGAATTGATTTTTATTATTAATTATTATCAAATATTTGTAATTCGTAATTAATGAAGTATTTTTATATAAATGAACTATTGAATTTAACTAGTAAAATTTAAATATAATGATAAAATTTAAGTGAAATATCGTAAAAAAATTATTAGGTATTCGTCACATTCATGTGATTTATCTCAAGATAGACAATATAGTTTATGTAAACCTAATTCCAATATAAGTTATTGATTCAAACTTGACGACGTCTATCATCATCCACAACATAAAAATTAAATGCCAACAATATCACTATAATTTATGCGAAATAGTTCAACACTATTAAGTAATATAACACACATATCCTTTCCAGCTATGCGATCACAATAATATAATGTGGAAGACCTGTCTAAACAATACGATTAAAAACCACACCGTAATATTTTTTCAAGAAAAATCTACAGCCCTAAATCACACACAGCGGTAAAGGTTGTGTTCAGAGTGTTCTGTTTTCTTTTATGGCAGATTCGCTTTTACTTCAATCAAAAATCTACGTTTCCTTTACCAACTTATGCGTAAGGACAAGAGTGCCACAAATAAATTGTGGATAATATTTAAAAAAAAAGTAGTCTGATAAGGTAGGTACCTATGCAGAGAAGAGCTACAGGCCTTGTAAGCCCAGCCACTGATGTGCGTAGTATTTAAGTATTTGATACCTCACAGATTGATGTAGTCAGCACTTTGAGAAAAACACGGTCAAAAAAGCTAAGTGTACTTTGTCAGGGATCGAAGCTATGACTGCAACATAAAAATTGTTTGCCTAGCCTACGATTGTACTCAAGGCAAATTATATAAATTATGGTAACTTACCGAATAAAAATTTTAGGTTTGTGTTAGTACATCTACACTGTTCAACAAAACTACTTTTTTGATACAAGATATGGGAAAAGACAAAATCAATCAGGAGACAAAGTTTTTAATAATTTTACAAGTCATTGGGTTTTCAAGTCAAGTAGTTAGCCTGATGGACTGCTAACATTAAGGTACCTGGCTCGAATCCAGGAAAAAATTAACCTAAGTGGTGATTGCTAGTATTGATAATAAAACAGGCTTACAGGCACATCTACGGTCAGCCTAGAAGATGTAAAATCATTAATATGTTCACAGTACTAACCATAATAATAGTACCGCGGAAGCTACTGTAAAAACAGGCATTATACCTAAAATAAGACGAAGAAGATATTCTGTATTGTTTTCTTTAAATTGCAAACTAAATTTGTGCAATGGTTTGCATACTATTGCAGCAATAGACAGGAAAGTTGTTATTGAAAAGTTGGTAACCTTTTCTTTAAAACAATTTCAATATCTTAAACTTCCAGTTTGTGTCCTACTTGCCATTTTTTAAAGTTGGCAATCCTAAGAGCATTATTGGCTTTTTTCGTAGCATTTTATTATACCAACTGTGTTAGAAGTAATATATATGTATCTTTAGATAGATCGTGTGACCGATTGCCTAACAATAAATTTTTTTTCAATCCAAGCAAAATTTATGAAGTGTTTATTAATCAAGAGTCGAAAAAAAATCGTACCTAGCCTTCCCCCAGATACTCCGGGTAACATTCCAATTAATTCTGGAGTAATCATCATGGAATGCATAGATCGTTTTGAATCTTCGTGACTTTCCATAGAATGATCAGGCCCAGATAAATGTGAAGCATCCATATCCATCATTGAATCATGATCGTAAGATCGTAATGTTTCAAATTTAATATTAGTTTCTTTTTTTATATCCTCATATTTAATGTGAACATCTGACAAATCTGTCCTATGGGATGATTGAAATAAATTACGGGTTGGCGAGTGATCTTGAAGATCGACATCTCCAACGGGTGTTGCGGAAGGTGCTGGAGGTTCTGGTGGGAAATCATCGTTTTCACATAATTGAGAGAATAAAGCCTAGTCAAAAGTAACATTTTGTTTGAAACCGTTACAATAGAAAAATAGTTACGAACCTGTCCTGCCAATAAGCCATGACTGCTCATGTTAATTGGAGTAGATTGAGCTGCTGCTATTAGCTTCCTTCTTTTTGGTGCTTCATCAACAATTAATGGTGTGTCACTATCTTCATCGGATATATCTTCTTGTACTATGTTGTCTTTACAATCTTCATCTGGTAAATCATCTAAATCAACTTCTCTAAATTTATGTCGTTTATTACTATTTATTTGTTTTTTATAGTGCTTAGGTGAAGATACTTGACTAACTTTTGAACCACTATTGTTGTTTGGTATAAAAATCGAAGAATGCGAATTATCCTTTTCTTCAGATTCACACAATCCTTTTATTTTTAATTGATCTGCTGTTTTTAGCAAAGACTGAAACAATAAAATTAAATAAATGAGCATACTAAGTATAGTGTTCTATTCGGTGAACAGATGATAATGCATGTGATTATTCCCGATAATGTTCTTGCGGCACGAGCGATCAGCAAGTTTCTAAATTCATTTGAGGGAGTAATCACTCTCATATGCAAGCTAAACACAATACATTTTGCTACTAGTTAACCCTAAGTTACTACTCGGTGGTAACCAGGTGGTAACTAAGTAAACCCTGAGCCACTTTAGACAATTCTGCTTGTATTTTAAATTGCGTAAAATTTAAGTTTTAATCTGGCAGCTAAAACTAATTACGACAGGTCAAATAGTAGGTCCACTACAGCAATAATTTTTCATGTCTCCGAGGTTCATTACTCAAATCTCAATACTATGTGGTAATGAATTAATACCCAATACCGAGATTAATGATTATTGTAAATATAGAAAATTAGACAGTGGTAAACACAAATAAAAAAATTAGCGCTTTATGAATGAAAATTATCGTTTTGGATTCCACTTCTCATACTAAATTTTAATTCTCGCGATTCTATGGATGTACAGAGTATCAGAAATAAATGATGAAACTGAAAGAAGTAGAAGCAATTTAACGAGAAAAGTTCATAATCACACATGTCCGGAAATGTTCGCAACTCTTTAAACTTATACTAGGACAGCAATAGGTGTATTCGGATCCGAAAATATATGGTAATAGTTTATAAATTTGGGAATGAACCGCGAGAAGAAATGAAAGATTCGGTCAGCCCCGCAGGATCTTGTCCAAGTGGTGCAAAAATTGATATTCTCGAAATATCTCGCTATTGGCGTATCCTACGGCAAAAAAGGTTATTGTAAAAGTAAAAGAACATTCAAATTAGGTACAAAATATATTTTGTACATTTTTTCTATATTCTACATATAGTTTGGCGCAGTGGGTAGCCTAGCGAACTCCCGACTATTTAAAAAAATTCCAATGTTCTAGATTCATGTTTTCATGTAGTTAGGTATCCAGTAAATTGGAAAGTAGGTGACCGTTGAGGTAGAGATGACTGCAAAGATGTAAAAAAAGCCATTCTTAAGATTTATTAACTATGCTTTGTTTCTTTCTTGGGAGCTTAAATTATTGATAAATACATGAGCATGAAGTATATGAATAAATTTCTGATGAAAATTATATAAAAAGAAATTATCATAACGCTGAAGATAATAATCGAATAGTTTCGTCACTTTAGAGTGAACTTGATCACAGCGTTCTTCAGTTGCCTTAGAATACATAAAGGAGATTGTGACCTAATCATATTATGAATAAATCAAATATCGCGGCCAAATTCGTCCCAAACTGGAGTGAAAGTGAGACTTAATACAGATACACTGAGAAAAATGATTTGTCGCCCTAACTAGGCTCTAAGTAGCTATAGCCTCAACAGAATTTTTTTTGCGTCTGCAACAAATTTTATGCTGCCATAACAAAGTTTTATTTGTTTAAAATAATTTGAGAATTTTAAAATTTGTTGGATCAACTAATTTTTAATTCTGAATTAGTTTAAACAGCTAAAACTTTGTTATGGCAGCATAAAATTTGTTGAAGATGCAAAAAAAATTCTGTGGAGGCTATAGCTACTAAGAGCCTTGTTAGGGCGACAAATCTTTTTTCACAGTGTAGATCTAATGATATTTGCGGCATTTTTTAAACACATTCATAGAGGAGGTCTATTTTTGTATTATAGGTATTTTTTGATACTATTTCCAGCTACACTGTTCCACATTAATTTGTAAAATCTGTACTTTGAAAACTTGTGCTGCTGTAGCTTGAATCAAAGGAAATCAGATAATAGTTCATGTGCATTTATTATGGATCCTACAGTAAGGTGGTTTCTATCAGGCCCGCGCCAAGCCTATCTGGAGCCCTCGGACAAGTCACTCTTAAGGTAAGGTCAGACACAGCTACTTTTGCTGCGCAGTTTTTTTACTGCGGCTGCATAAGTTGCATGTCAGGTTCACACACAGACCGAAAGTAGCCTGCAACACGCAGTTTTTTGTGCTGCGGCTGCATAAAAAGGTTGCAGGCTGAGCAAAAGTAGCAAAACTGTTCACACTTGGCTGCTTTTACTTCAGCTTGCAACCGACACTTTTGCAGCTTTTACTTCAGCTGCAACCGCCACTTCGTAGCCCGATTATCCTAGACAAGATTTCACTAAATAACTCAGTTAATTGAAGTATGAGATTTTTTGACGCAGTTAGGTTCCAATGAGGGGGAGCATATGAAATCACAGTTTTAGTCCAAAATTTGATTTGGAGTGTGCCAGGAATTTTATATTTTGTGTTTTGTCGATTAGCAGGCGTATTTTACATTTCTCACTAAAAATGGAGATAACCAAATTTATAGAGAATTAAACTCTCCACCTTTTTTATCTGGATAATTTTGTTGTAAAATAATTATTTATTGCTAATAATAAGCAAAAGTATGAAAAATTAGGAGATTGATTCAGTTTTTTCAACTTTAGGACTATTTTTATTAAAAATAAGTGACACATTCAAATGGTAAAGTTGTAGAGGACCAAATTTCCTACTACTTTTGTAGAAACAAGTTTTTCGTAAGACGAATGGATCACGATCAAATAATATATAGCATATTTGATTAATATTGATGGATACTTTAGTGGTAGCTACACAAATTTCACATAAACTGCACCTGCAGCCGCTGCAAAAGTATCACCCAAGTTAATATTTTTACTGCGATCGCAACTCGCAAATGTACCGACTCACATTAAGCTACTTTGAAACTGCATGCGCGTTAAAAATGTTGCAGGCAGCACTACTGCATGCGCAGTTTTTTAGGTTGCAGCACTGTTCACATAGCAAGCAGCAAAAGTTGCGCAGTTTTTTAATTGGCTGCGCAGCAAAAGTAGCTGTGTCTGACCTTACCTTTAGTGATTTAAAATATTCAAAAGTAAGTATATAATATTGTAAATTTTCAAAAATTTTGCAGTCATTTTAAGAAAGATTTTATTTATTGAATACATATTTTAAAGTGCACTAATAATAATTACAAAAAATGAAGAGTTAAATTAAAGTAATATGTAATATAATAAATAAAATATAAATTACACATTTATGAATTCTTTTGAATTTTTTCCATTCAATTGAATGGCGGAATCAGTTTTATAATTTTTTTTTTTACTAAACAGATTATCAACAATTATTATTGAAAAATACATTGTTGCTAGCGTTATATTTTATTATTTTTGCATATTTGAGCATATTTTTGAATTGTGACTATAAATTTTTGTTATTTTACCAAAAGGTATATGTCTGGTCAAAGAGACCAAACAGAAATCTATACGACGATTTTCCTAAGTAGAATTTTATATTAAAAAAAAAATTTGGACCAGAAAAAATGAATATCTCGGAAACTTCTTTGCCCAAACTTTGTTCCAACAGCTAGCGACATAATAAAGGCACCAATGTCAACAAAGTCGTTAGTACAGATTTCATATTATGGAAACCCGGCGAGACCCTTTAAATCGCACTAATACTTTATTGCTATTCTTTCACTTAAGCTTTGGTTAGAAATATAAACATTACAATTTTGTGAATTATTCAAAATTTAAAAAAATCAAATGAGATTATTATCAAGTGGAATCTCTTAGACAGTGAATTTCCAAGTAGCTTCACTCATTAAAAACAACCCTGAAGCCGCTCCAACTCAAAAATTATGGAATTAAAAAGAAGAGATCGTTGTTTATAAGTTAAGTTCGGATATAATTAGAGAAATCGTGTTAGCAGTAGCACGGCTAGAATTCAACTGCGGCAGGCTCCACTTAATAAATCACATCGTGGAAATATTTTGAAAATGTCAAGTTTTGTATTATTTTGCCAAAATCACGAGGGCCCCTGGCGCCGGTGACAACAATCAAACGTTGTACTTTTTCAAATTTTATGTAGGATATTGAAATGTACAAAAAATAATGCACAAATGAACAAACTTGCAAATTTTAAGATTTTCCGTAGGTACCCACTTATTGGAATCGAATTAAATCTTTAACAATAATGTTTTTAAGCCAATTGACTATTAATTGCCTGGATGTAATTTAATAATAAATTACGAAACTAGTTCCAAATTAGAAAATTTGTATTTTTACAAATAAGTATCAACCATTCATTAAATAAAACAATATATATATTATAGATATATATCTGAGCAGACCTAACGCGATAATATGGGAGCTCAAAGTTATTTTAGTTTGATGTTAATTTACATCACTTACACATTACACTTGCGTTAAGTGTTCCTAAAAAATGTTCATAAATCTCTCTCATATCTCTTTCATTGAATAGGATTTATACAGGATGAATAATTGAAAACAATCCACCTTAAATATCTCGTGAACTACACCAAATATCGAAAAACTGCAAAAGAAGATTTTTTTAGATTGGAATAGATTAGACTGCATTCTGCGTTGCACTAGGACTCACCCTCCAGCTACTCCAACTCAAAAAATCTACATGTAACCATTCCCTTTTCTCAGACAGAAATTAAATTATGAACTCGCACAAAAAAAAAACTGAAAAGGCCTCCCCCTTTAGGTGAAATAACGACAACTTATATTCTTGAAAGTTACTAGCAAAATCGCAACAGAACGTTTGAACGCGAACAATTGAAATTGTCAATATCGTAAACTATATTATTATTTTAAGAGCATCGGCAAGTGCTAAATTTTTGCAATGAAGAAATAAATATTTACAATGTAAGTATTACATTCAACATTTTAAAAATATTTCCCATTTACCTAAATTCCCAAATTTACACTTTATCTTTTGGGGTGTAGTACGTTAAATGCCTCTACAAGTTTTAAGAATTCCAGCTAAAATTGTTGTAGAATTTGAAAAATGACATTAAAATGAAGATATTGACCACAGGATCTATGTACCTACATCAATTTTTCCTTTAAATTTTGAAATAAGCTAATCCTAGCTATCTATCCTAGTTCATAGTTTAGGACTACACTTGGCACTCTTGCTTATTTGAGCACTTGCATATACTCTAGTAGGGTGCTAACCTTGCTAGGTGCACAGCCCGTAGATATGTAAGTTAGATCACAACAGTGTAGTCGGCACGACCGAGCATCGAACCGCGGTCTTCCATGTCGATTTAAGCCTTATACCACGCTGTTGGTACATAGCCATGTCGGTGAATAGCTATTTTTGTTGACGGTATGTCAGCTCGACGTAAATAGATGCTGCTGGTGATTTAGTGAACGGCTTACAATTGAGTTCTGTAGGACCCCTTAAGAATTGATCAGGAGTAGCAGTTGAGTTATTTGATGATCCCGTTTTCAGAAGGATGTTGCTCAGAGATGTTTTTAAGAGCAGGAGTGGCTCAAAGATCCACTGTCTAAGTAGAACTAACCTGTTTGAATGTACATGCCCAAAAATATTTATATAAAATAAAAACACTCCATGGGCGTGGCAACCCTTATGGAAATGGCCAATTGAATTCAGGCTTTCAGTTTTTGGTCTTTTTAAGAATATTTTTGAATGATCCTGAACATTTAATGTTTATATTTGTAATTTACGGGCTCACCTACCATGTCATAAAAAGATTTTTATCATGGAGGCACTTAACGTACCTACTACACCCAATCTTTTTAGAATACGAACGATAACGAACTTTCATTTAAAACTGTGATATTATATTAGAATTGACACCAATCTGAGCGAACAGATACATCAGGCCGTAGGTTATGGTGAGGTTTTTATATTCCGTTAGAAATTATACCAAAAAGGTAGAATCTCTTAACAAGAGCTTCAACGAAGGGGGAACAATTCTAATTGTTCACGTGCAAACTTTAGCATAATATATGCTTAATTATTTTTTCCTCAACAATGTTATTTTTTAATAAATTGGTCTGACAATCATAACAAAAATTATTACATTTTTTTTAGATTATTTTTAGGTAGAATGAACAAATCAACATGAAAAGTTTTATTAAATTTTGTAATACTTTAAGTATCATCAAAATAGTCGAAAAAATTTGTTTTTTACTCGTAGGAATTTACTGTATGAATTTGAACACAATCGATAATGACTGAGCGTCAAGTTAACACTTTGATAATTATACTGCCAGACAAATTTGCAAAAAATCTGAACATTTGTGTCATCGATTTTGTTCGAAACACATTATATTTTTTGATAAAAAAAAAAGGTTTTCAACACTCTTCTAATGATGTCTGCAGCTTTTCTTTACTTCTGTAGTACTCTAGTTTCACAGATATAATTGAAATAATGTCAAAGATTTCGTTTTTTCTCAAAGCCTCAACTGTCAACAAAACTTAACTTAATACAAAAGATTCAGTTGTGGTCTAGTCTTGAAATATTCATTATTTATTTTCAGTAAAAGTTAAAAGTTTCACTTTTTTGTCCGCTTTCATTTATCCATAGGTGAAGAAAAAGAACAAAAAATGGCGCGAGTCAAAGTCAGGTCGATTTTGCGTGAATTGCCCCAAATTTAAATTTGTTTTATACTTCCTTAGACTTCCTTGTAACTATAAATGTTACAGAAGAAGCTTCTCTATAATATGTTGACAATATAAATAAAATATAGTAATACAATCATATAATACGTATTTACGGTGTTTCCATTAAATTATTATTTCCTACACGGTGTGTCCTAACTTCTTTTTGACTTTCTATTAAAATTTTAAATTTTTAAACTGAATTATGTTGACCATTAGTGATAAAATGGCAGAACGAGTAGGCGGACATCTCAATGAGTAGGTATTAATATAATATTTTGTAGAATTTCAAATCAGTAGCCTTATTACTTCTTCCTATAGTATTTTTTGATTTAGGAAATATTTGGTGTGAAATTTTTGAAATATATAACGTATACCCGGTATAATAAATATATTATAATATTCTTACGATGTATTAGGTACTATGTATCTATCTGATTCAGATCAATACTGCTTCATTTGATAAATTTAATTATTAAATCAAAATATCCCTATGAATAGAACAGCAACATATAGTTTTTTATGTGTTTAAAAACCATGCTGATATAGAATAATGATTTGACCCTTTTCTCTTAAATTAATTCTTAAATTATTCCAATGCAATGCAATGTATACCCTTAAATGGATTTTGTTATAGAAATTTTTATATATTAACAGTTTCAGAAAATGTTTTATTTATTTAGTGTTTATTAAAACAATACATTAATTTTAAAATGTGCTGTTATCTAAACGTGAAATAAATCCAAAATGATCAACTATATACATTTTTTAAAATTGCAAATCGTGAATAATTATTATTCCAATTTTTACCCTCTTCTAACGTTTATCTTAATACAATACGTTAATATGTTATAGCAATATATAAAATATTTATCTACAAATTTTTGCCATTAGTAAAAATATTAGCGTTATTATTACACTAATACTTGGTTAATAAATTGACGCAGTTGAAAACTGATAATCAAATCGTTTTCATTATGCAACAAGAATATTTTGAAATATACCAAAAGTTGAATTACCGAAACAGTAAGTTCTATGCAAGTTAGTAAGAGCGTCCTTGAACCAGTATTGATTGGTCCAGACGCAGCATCACTTTCCCCCAGTGCGTGCCCTGGAGCCGCTAACCAAGCAACCCTAAATACTACTCAAGTTTGTTAAACGGAAAATAACTGAAAATTGTCAAAATATAATGTGTAGAGAAAGTATTTTGTAATAAAATGCAATGTATTATGATGTTTTAGTACTACAAGGATCTATCAGCAATATATTATTTATTAAGCCGTAAAATTTATATCTATTTTGTACCGACAAACGTTCGATTCTGTGTGCATAGGTACATTATTCACATTTAATTTCTGGAGTACCTAATTTACTTATAAAATTAAAAATTTGAAAATGAAGAAATTTTTACATCTGTTTCTTGATATAAAACTTATTAACCCAATTCAAACTTTTATTAAATAAGTAAAGTTGAAGGACAGACAGAGGAAGCAAAAACGGATGGATATAACGAACAAAACAAAGACGTTAATAGTCCTGTCCCGGTTGTACTTGAAGCGGTGCACGTATGCGTTACTAGAAGGCACTACAGTGCAACCAGTAATGGAACGCTAAAGAGTGAAAAATGCACCGTTGCACATGCACTATGTGTACTTACTAATTGACCCCCACGACCTTCAGCACTGAATTCTGCAGAACGCGTCAAGTAAGACTGGACCCTTTCCCGAGCCTACTAGAGGGATGCTGCGAACCGCGATAGATCGAGAAATGCTCGGCGCACGCACTAGTACTTCGGTTTTAATTGGACTTTTCACAGAACTAGATAATTATATGTACATCGAGATTTAAATAACACAAAATTAAGAATAATTTTAATGTCCACTTCTAACACATAAACATCCTGTAAATGTACACGTAGCCTTTACAATAAGAAAAATTTTTCTACATTATTTATATCCTTTTCTCTTTCATGTTGCAAGAATATAAAAAGTTCATTGAATATAACGCGGTGTTTGTAGACACGTACGTTTTGAATGGAAACTAAAATAATAAAAAAAAACATAGTAAAAACAAGTTTTAAAAAAAGCTTTATAAATATGAAGAAAAATAAAAATAATTTCTTCTATAATGTACTCTAGCTTGGTAATGGAGAGAGTATAAATTTCTTGTAACATAATTTTTTTTCTCAAACTTTTAAACTTTGGTGGTGTCTTACATATACGTTGCTATAAATAAAAAAAGAAAGCGTACAGCGAAGTATACTCGTACATGTATAGTAGATGTCGATTACAGCGAAAGTGATCATAGGTTAGACGTACACGACTTTGAAGCCGCAAAAGCTAAGAATGTGAGTCAAATTATTGTTTCAATTTTATCACAAACAATATAATATGTAAGTCACGACCAAAGTTTTAAAGTTTGAAAAGGAAATTATGTTAGAAAAAATTTATACTTGATCCGTTTCCAAGCTAGATCACACATGGAAGAAATTATTTTCATTATTCTAAAACTTGATTTTTATTTTCTGGTTTGTAAGTTTTGTGATAATACAGTAGTTTCAAGGGTTTTAAATCAACGATCTCATGCTGTTGATAAACGATAGTCGCGCAGCTTCTCCAATCTCTCCAGAGCTTTTGTATTACAAACCTTCTTAATATGGTTTTAAACAGTGGAGTTCTTCAAGCCTTTGAAGGATCTTACTCGGCTTAATGTGACATATGTTTGACCTGGAGTAAACACTTTTGAACCCAAGTTAATTACTGCCTGGTGTCCTGTTTTTCCCTACATTTTGTGCACAGCTGAAGCACAACTAAGAACTAATGGCAGCATTTGACGTTCTGCTGTTCTGTTCCGGCTGACAGTTTTGTTGTAAGTTCGACTTCTCGTGACTGATGATATGTTTCCCAATTTCTTGAAAATTTAATTTAACATTTGGCAAAACTTCGTCATACATCTGCGCTGTTCGATAATCTGGCCAAATGATTTCGACGCAATTTCGCTCATTGCACCATTTACGAGTTCATTACGTTGAAACGTAGCATAACTTTAGCACCATTAAAAAATGTGAGGGTTTTCGGAAGTTCACCAGTATTGTTTATATCTTCCGATATTAACTGTCCAATGGGGTCATACTGATATATACTTAGTAAAGTCACAAATTCTATCGTGAAATGATAACCAGTTAAATCATTTGGTTGCCGTAAATTTCACGGAAAATTTAGATAATCTTTCTGGTTTTGCTATTTTACTAAATTTATAATATATCGTACAATGCCTTGAAAATGCCAAAAAAATACCTAAGATTTCTTCAATTTCCTTCCAGAAGAACAAATCCTTCAGATTAGGCAATAAATTGTTCGGGTGGCTACCCCCTCGGAAATTTCTAAAATGTACTTATCTAAAATTACATTTTTTAATAATACACTGAAAGGGCTTTAAGGGAACCCTGACATTATTAACACGCTAGCTTTATTTGGTAAACCCATTTTATTAAAATTATATAAAAATTATGAGTAACCCTCGATAATAACGAAAAGGCTTGCAAACAATATATCGGGAGAGTGGGGATAGCGTGGACACTGGGTTACAATAGACATGCTTGTATTTTGGGTCTTGTTAGTGATTTTGTTGCAATACATGGTTTAAATATGTTAGTACCACTGCAAACAGCTGATAGGAGAGAGAAATCGACGCTATGATATCATGGGAAGTTTTTAGATAGCATAGTTTGTTTTCGACCTCTCAGTTCTAAGTTTATATAGTGACTACGTAAGGATTTTCAATTAAGTATTTAAGCTAAATTTATTGTAATTTTTTTTATTTGTAGGAGAAAAGTAAAGTCTTACAGGTATGTCGATAGTTAATTCATAAAAATAAATGCTTGTTTTATATCAATTTTCTTAACTTGAAATTTTTTTTCATGTCAAGGGATGCAATGGACAGTGCGTTCAATGTATCCCATACCTATTAGTCGACTGCCGAAGGAGGGCTATTAATCTTTTTCAAGTTTAAAGATACTACTAATTGTAAACAAATGAAAGTGAAGAAAGGGAAAGCAAAGAAAATTTTCTTTAAGGTAGAAGTAAAATCATCCAGTGAGTCTGATTTTGAAATATAATATTATTCAATTAAAATTTTCGTAATAATTTTAAAAAAATCGGTCGCACATTGTAAACTATTTTTGAAGTAATTAATAAACAAGGATTTCAGGACTAAAATAGGAAAAACATAACTAGTCAATAACGTGGTGGAACACAACAAACAACAACGTGACTCACCATACAGATCACGGTGACAAATGGTCAGATCTTATTTAGGGAAATGATGTAATGGTCTGAACATAGGTAGCACTCAAACAAGTCAAAAATAAAACATTGCATTGCCCAATCGCAATCAGTCCATACGTTTAGAATAAATTAAATAAATAATAAAATAAAATGTTCAAATGTAACAATAATTAAATCTCTCATTTTAATCCTTTCTTTTTAATATTGTTGGCGGGAATTTTTGAATTAATTGGGAAATGATATGTTTTTTGGTTTTATCAATTTGTCAAATTATTATCACATATTTTATTCTTTGTTACAAAAGTTGTTAATTTTAATAGTGTTAAGTTTATAGAGAGATTTATTATTGTTACATTTAAACATTTTATTTTATTATTTATTTAATTTATTCTAAACGTATGACTGATTGCGATTGGGCAATGCAATGTTTTATTTTTGACTTGTTTGAGTGCTACCTATGCTATGTTCAGACCATTACATCATTTCCCTAAATAAGATCAGACCATTTGTCACCGTGATCTGTATGGTGAGTCACGTTGTTGTTTGTTGTGTTTCACCATGTTATTGACTAGTTATGTTTTTCCTATTTTAGTCCTGAAGATGAACGAATAAATCGTTCGAAACGTCGACAAAACAGATCATTTTTGTTTGATTTATTTTCCACACAACCTGAAATCCTTGTTTATTAAGAAGTTTTTGGAAGAAAAGTTTAATTATTTTATTTTTGAAGTTTTCAGATGACGTGTGATCTTCTTGATATTTAAATTGCATTTTAAATAATTTTTAAACAACATCAAAATCACGACAAAATCGAAAACTTTTCTAATTTGAATTTAACGGTAAGCAATCTAAATCGATAAATGTTATTTAGATTATTGTAGACAATTTTATTTTCCTTTATACAAACCAACATTTTTACATATTATTATTTATTTTTTTATTCCGGTAAAATTTGGAAGAACCTCGAACTCAAAGGATTAATTGTATTTTTTGTAATCTCTAAAAGAATGAATAATATCTTCAAAATACAATCAGAAGTTGTAACAAAAAAGTTGTGCGGGTAGCGGGATACAGCACACAGCCTTATAAGGTTAGGCTTGTGGAGAAAATGAATTTTCCATGATTCCAAGAAAACAACGTTAAAAAAGATTAGAACAATATACTTAAAAGTTCCAAATTAGAACTTGCATTGTTATAAGTATAATTAATTACTTTCATTTTCGTATACCATATTATATTGCGAAACAAAACAACAATAGGTTTTATTAATTAAAAATGTTTAATAACAATACATACGTAAAAAGGTTCTTTGTTTAACATACCTGCAGCTCTGCTTGAGAAACATCGATTTCTCCTTTATATACAAATTCAATAATGAATTTCAGATCAGCATAACAAACGTCTTGAGGCATAATTATTGTGGGGTGTTGACATGGATTTTCTAATAGTAACTTTTGAAAATATGAAGAACATGCAGATAACACCACCTAAAAGAATTAAAATGTTTTTTAAATTTCGTATTATTATATTATCTTATATTACTATGACCAAAGATAATTGAACGGACGGTAGAAAAAAAGATAACATTCCGCTTTCCTTTTATATGCTAGCCTTTTTTCATTTACCCGTTAAATTATCTCCTGTTAGCATTTTCTATGCCAGCGATAGCAGGTTATCTTCTATTGTCTTGTTTAGTCTCATTCTCTGCTGTATACTATTCATCATCGCTAACTATGCACTGTTAAAGTTCACGCAAGATAGCTTGGTTCCTAAGAAGTGCAAACAAAATATGAGACGGACCCAAGCTTTCTCATACATTCTGTAATAAATAGTAGACGTACATATTTTAAAATTGCACAACTTACTTTATGAGCTTTGAGCGATAGATCTTTGCATGCTAATGTCACATCCACAAAATCTTCATTTTGAAGTAATTTGTGGAAAACAGATGTCATGTTCGTTTGATAATTATTCCACCTTAAGCAATACTGCTGCCCCACCATGATTTCTGAAAGATAAAAACTATAATAATTAACATACAGTAATATAAATAAATGGAAAGAAAAAAATAGCGCTCAAATTTACTTTTTTTTATATGCGGTTGAATCTGGGAAGTGCAAGAATCTTTCATAACCTTTTTAGATTTTTATCTCAGTCTATTCTTGGGATATGAATTTTTGAAACTCAAGTGATTATCATTCAGCGACGGAAAAAATATTGATAAATAATTGAGAATGGCTTTTTCTTAAGAAATAAACCATACACGCGAGAAGATATTTATGACTTAATATCATAAATATTAGTCCAGTCAAATAAGGCAAAATAAAGGGCAAACCTCGGAATGAGAGGGAATAAGCTGAAAATTGCAAACCTTTGTCTTGGCATTCTAAATACTAGTAGAAAAGTCTCATATAATCTCGTGTCCTCGTCCCAAGATATTGAAACTATAAGTTTCATATCAAGCATAATTTATATCATCAGTCTTTCTCGAGATATAGCGCGGAAAGTCGCAAGTGCGCATCCGTTAGAATTAAAATATGCCGAGAAGAACCCGTGCTGCTGAGGAGCATTTTTAACTTTTTTAGTAATACAGACTGGTACCCCGCCCCTTTAACATAAGTTCACATAATTATAGTTTTTTTAAATCTTCAAACGTATTAATAACAAATGTCAACAAAAGTGGGAACATAATATTATCCCTTAAGAAATACATGAGGAAAATCGCAAATGCCCAATAAGTTAACTTTTCATAGAAATTAAATTTGAGCAGCTAGACGAATCTGTGTATCTTTTAGTTTTTAAACTTAAGATAAAAATGATTACACATTTTTGAATTCTTTTGAATTTTTTTCCGTACAATTGAATGATCGAATCAGTTTTATAATTTTTTTTAGAAATCTAAACAGATTATCAACAATTATTGAAAAATTCATTTTTGCTAGTCATCTTCTATTATTTTTGCGTTTTTGAGAATGTTTTTGAATTGTGACTATAAATTTTTTTTATTTTACCAAAAAGTATAATATGTCTAAACGAAAATAATGAGACCTGGCAGAACTCTGTACGATGATTTTAGAATATTGTTTAGAAAAAAAAGTTTTTCATACCGGAAAAAATTAATTTCCCTGAAACTTCCTGATTTATTTATCTAACAAATTTTTTGGTTATTTAAGCTATAGAAAGGTATACTTTCACCTACTTTCGTCAAAATTAAATTATTTTTGAGAAAATGAAAAATAAAAATGACGATTTTTCACATTTTTCTCGAAAATTTTGAGGTTATGTTAAAAAGTGACTTCTACAAAAGTGCTAGATTTTTACACGATTTATCACTTTTGTATTAAATACTTTTTGTTTTGACGACAACTTTCGCCGAAAATCGCAATTATACCTTTGTCCGCCTCTTTTCAACCCCCAAAAATCAACCCTGAACCACCCCCGCTCAAGCATAATTTGTTTTTACGTTTATGATAAGCCCTTTTATCATTTCCACTTAGAAAAGTCCAGATACCAATTTTTAGTTGAATACTTATTGATAGGGAGCGTCCATTAATTACTTAAGGGGTCTGCGGTCTAGTGCTCTAAAATTTGAGGCATTTTCAAGATTTTTTTTGAAGGTGAAAGTAATGAATAACAATATTAAAACTTTTTAAATATATTATAACACTCATTGTGAATACATAGAATTTTTTTTTAATTGAAAATTATTTTTAATTATGACAAAAATAACGCTAAATAACACCCTCTCAAAAAATGGACTTGGCGACACGTTGCGGATTTTGGCTCTTCTATTTATCTTAAAAATAAAAATCAAAAAAATTATTAATCAGTCTGAGTGCAGTTATGGCCGGGACCAAAAAAAAAAACAGAAAAAAATGAAAATTGGCAAAACTATTGAAGTTTAAATTCTAAAATCAGGCTTGTTATATGTAAAAATACCAATTTTTTAAAATAAAAAATTGATTTTGGTTCGAGCGATAACCAATGGTGTTCTGAATAACATATTAAAATTTGAGATGATTCGGCTGGATAGTTTCTGTTTTTTCCACAACATCATGGAGAAAAATGTAGTTTTGAAATAAATGAGTGTAAAGTTATAAAATGTGTGATTAGGTGTATTATTGTATTTATTTGGTATAAACAACAACGTATTTAAGAGCAAGGAATTCTGGAACACAAGCTACGAGATCCAGCCTGCATGATTTGAAATGAATTCAGTCATGGGCAATATTTCGTTCTCGGTAACGCCCAAGTTTAGTCTATTTTTTGCTGCTTAACCCAACTATAGTGCATAAGTCAATAAATTAAAATCACACCATTCATTGCATATGTCGGGCCCAACCGGCCCGTAACTCCAACTCTACGAATACATGGTTATTTCAGGAAAATAAAGTAATTTTGAAATTTTAAATGTTTTGATACATCGCAGAGATGAAGTAAGTACAAGAAACGTAAAAGCTTGTAGGGGTCCAGATATAGATTCGGATTACTTCATGGTGAGTATAAAATTTTGACAAATCATATCAATAAACGCAGGTCAGAAGAAACCAAAAACTAATAAATTAAAAAAAGCAAACATTCAAGCAGAGTTATGCAAAAGCAATCGAGAAGATGACAAGAAAAGTAAAAATATCTGAAAGCTTAGAAGAAAAAGCGAAAACTATCACAAAAACCATCACCATCAAAGAAGTAGTATCCTAAAAACTCAGGGAATCAAATTACAAAAATAAAGAATGGTACGATTCAGAGTGCGAACATGAAATTAAAGAACGAGAGAAATGCAGAAAAATTATTGAGCATACAAAAACAGAAGAAAGTAGACATAAATATAAACTACAAAGGAGAAAATGCAAAAACCTAATCAGAAAAAAAGGGCACACGATAGATAGAGATTTGAAGAAATCGAAGAAAAATACAGATATAAAGCAATAAGAAATTTCTACCAAGGAGAAAGACGGTCAAAAGAAGATACCAAGTAAAATCAATGATGTTTAAGCACAAGGAAGGAAACTTAATTAAGAATCATCATGAATTGTTTTATATTTTTAATATTTTGAGAAATAGCTCAAAAAGAACAAAAATAAAATATAGGAAGGAATACCGGAGCTAGTTGAAAGAAATGAGGATGCGAAAGATTTGCCACCACCTACGTCAGACGACATCAAGAAAACGATCAAAAGCTTGAAGAACAACAGATATGCTAGTGAATATGAAATCTAGAGGGCTGCCTATCCTTGTAATATATTTCTGATGGGGTACCAGCAGGAAAACTCCGTAAGTACCCGACCATACTCACGGTCTTTCGCTACATTAGCAATGATATCATAAAACGTCTATGTGAGCTAATGAATGCCTAGCAGCATGATCGTTAACCAACCGCGGCTAGAAGAGAAATGATAACGTAACCACGAAAAAACACGAACAGCCAGCGCCTCTATAATATAAAATGAATGGCTTCCATACTAAGAAAATTGGCTTCCAAATACCTGAAAACGGACACCCATTCTCCCATAAGCGCGAGCTGTATGTAGTATAAGTTAAGACAGCACCAGAGATGTTATACTATTACCTAGATGGCTAACTACGAGTTCAAAAGTGAAGCCTGATCACGTGATCGACGCCATTTGTAGTTGGGGCAAGCAGTTGTAAATAAACATTGAAAATCAAATCAGCTAAATAGTGTGAACATTATTATTTTATAGTAGTGCCGTGGTATTAGTACTTATATCGTAATTAAATTGCGAGGAAGAAAATATTCTAGGTCCACATAAGTTAGAATTAATTAAATTAATGTACATAAAAATTAGATTTCACGCTTTTGCTAAAAATCATTCTCTAGCTATAACTTCTACTAGTAAACGAAGTGAATTAAATAAACTTGTTTTGTTTTTAAACCAATAGAAAATACACAGAAAACTGGATTTTTGTTTATTTTCATGTACACTGGACGTAGAAAGTATTCGTACACTCCTATATTAACCATGTAAATTGTACCTTTTGAAGACCATTTTTTTCATATTAAAATCGATTTTACAGCAAAATATTTTAGACATTTTTTGTAGGAAATTTCATTGCCTTCAATTTTATTTCTATACATTTTTCCATTTTGTCGCGCCGTTTCTGACTGAGAGCGACTTAAACACGACTCTGTAAAATGCAAAAAATATTGTCGTCCATATCTCGGAAACGGTTCGATAAAATACAAAAATATATACAGTTACTAAAGAAAATATCCGTCCACTCCTATGTTATCAATGTAAATTGAACATTTTGAAGCCGTTTTTTGTCATATAAAAATTGATTTTTCAGAAAAATTTTTAAGACATATTTTGTTGAAAATTTCATTGCCTTCAATTTTGTTTCTATGTATTTTTTTATTTTGTCGCGCCGTTTCTAACTGACAGCGACTTAAACAAGACTCTGCAAAATGAAAAAAATATTGTCATCTATATCTCGGAAACGGTTTGTTAAAATAAAAAAATGTATAGGAACGAAAATGTAGATAATAAAATTTGGCAGAAAAACATACCTATTCATTTTTTTATTTCTTCTCCCGTTTCCGAGATATATATGATAATATTTTTTGCATTTTACAGAGTCTTGTTTAAGTCGCTGTCAGTCAGAAACGAGGCGACAAAATAGAAAAATGTATAGGAACAAAATTGAAGGCAATGAAATTTGCTACAAAAAATGTCTTAAAAATTTTTCTGAAAAATCAATTTTTATATGATAAAAAACGGCTTCAAAATGTTCAATTTACATTGATAACATAGGAGTGGACGGATATTTTCTTTAGTAACTGTATGAACAAAAATGTAGAGAATGAAATTTACAAGAAAGATACCTATTCATTTTTTATTATAAATACGTTATTATAAATACGCATTATAAATACGGAATATGATTATACCACATTATAGTGCAGAATTGACCCAACTACAAATGGCGGCGGTCACATGACCAGGCTTCACTTTTTGGTTTACAAAAGTATACACAGTTAGCCATCTAGGTAATAGTATAACATCTCTGGACAGCACGCAGCAGGGACATTGTCATCGTTTTACGCTTCCAGATTTTCGTGCGCATGTCAAAGATTAGGTTAAGTATCTAACTAAGTTAACAGATGTCGCGGAATTTTACAACTTGTTACAATGATGCCAAATCAATTGAAATTCACTAGATTTGATGAATTGGAATTTTGTGTTAAAAAAATGTATGAATTTGATAATGAAATTACTTTAACAAAATTGTAACAGCAGGCATCTTAAAGTAACTGAACGCATTACTAGGTATATTTCTAATTATTTTACAAAATTTCAAAATTTAATAAATCTCTGATGCATTATCAAATTAACTTACTTATTTTTCAACTTGGCAATACAGGAGTTGAATTTGTCACTCTTAAGCTATGTCTATATTGGTGCCTTTTTGCTTTCAATACGGGCATGCGTCATAGCGCACGGAGTGGGCAACATGAGGCATGCGCTGCTGCATTCCACTTTGGGCGTTGAAATATGACGGTTCCACAGCGCAAGCCATAACGCAAGCATATCAAGCTACTTGGATTTTTTATTATTATTCTTTTTTTTCTTTTTAATTACTACGAACGCTGCACATATTCCCATTACTAACTTTGCATTAACATCCATTTTGATGAAACAATTAAACGAAAATGAGAAGCAATGTGGACACTTTGCAGCATGCGTCAAACCTCTGTTCAATAGCTCATGAAATGTTGAAAATTGAAACGCACGTTGAAAGGCATGTTGCATTGAAAGAGGAAGATGAAAGCGCACCAATGTAGACATAGCTTTACGCATTTATTGCAAATGATAACTGTTCTTATTAAAATTTTGCTGTAACATTTATTATTATATTATTGTTTTTTAAATTAATAATAAAAATTATAATGTGAAAATAATTACATTTAAACCGACTTATTTGAAATTTAATTTAATTTTGCAACGTCATCTTGTATATTCTCGGGTTTTTCCTTCAAAAGTACGATTGAAAGCCGTTAAATAATCTTAAAAGAGCAAAACTTAAGCTTTCTTATGAGGTGAGGATAAATAAAATCGGCCCAACGCTTCCTTCACAATTAAATTTTGAAAATGTGCTTTTTGATGTGAATTACAAGTTCAAGTTTATGTTAGCTTTAAAAAACATTCACTTGGCGGTACGTGTATCTTAGCAATCCGAATTTAGGTGGGGACTGGAGAGAGCGTGTTCATTCCACTGGATGCGGTTACATGAGGAAACATCGTTCGAGTTCCTACATTATCGAGTGCATTTCCGCTCCTAGAATTGTTATAATAATATCGGATCCAGGCATTCTAAAATCCACCATTTTTGAGTTATTTGAAAAAACATTAGGTTTGTATAGTAATTCTCATAGGTTCCACCTCCTGCCTTTTGTCAGTGACCAATGGTATTGCACAATATAATGCGATAATTTAAGAATTTAATTTTGTTAATTTTGGAAAAACTACTGGACCATCAACAAATTTTATTATTTATATGTACTATACAGGGTGTCCCCGGATATACTTTACACACTATTCTAAGAAACAGCTTTAACATTTTTTTTTTCTAAATTCAAGCCCTCGAGAGTTAGGCTTTTTAAAGCATTTTTTTTAAATTTCCACCTTCACGTGACCATAATACAGAAAATATTGATTTTTTGGTAATAATAAATACGGCAGCTACAAAACACAAAATTAAACTCACAACATTTTTATTTTTATTGAAAAATTATTTTATTAATTAAGGTTAAACTATTACATTATTTAAATAAATGTACAAAATGACTACCCTCATTTTCAATACACAGTCCTGATTAAATAGTGAAGCAAATTAAAATTAGCCCACCCCCCCTTTAAATAAGTTGACTACGGTAAAATAAATGGCCGGCGTATTTTCTCACTGATGGTCAAGGTTTCTATTATGCCGATTGCACCGCTACCGCTTCTGTGGGTAAGTAGACTGTCAAAAATTTAATCTTTTCATTGTTAATAGTCTATGATTAGGTAGGGTGGACTAATAATTTTACCTCTGGGAGCAAGAGCGGATCCAGCCAATAACCATGGGAGGGGTATAAAATGTCTTATGGACAAAATTAGGGGAATTCAAAAAATATGAAAATGGAAAATGCTGCAAAAAAGCAAAAAAAAGGTCATTCTCTTTTCAATTTCATCTTAATCTCATCTTAACCGATTCTTTTCGGAGATTCAATGGGGGGGGGGGGGGGGTAGTTACCCCAATACCCCCTATTGTATCCGCGCTTGTCGGGGAGCGATAATTCCCAAAAAAATTTGAAATGCAGATAATGCCACTATAACTTAATCTATTAGTAATCTGATTACTAAGGTTCAATTAAGGCGTAATATCAAATACGTTCAAAATAAATTGTTGTTATAAACGGTGATTTTTCCAAAAATGGTTCAACCGACCCCGGTCTCCCCTACAACTTGTTACGCTCAAGTGTATGGGGTAAGAATCGTCGATTTTTGATTTTATTAAGCAAAGGTAAAATTCGCAAATATTCTGTTATTTTTTTAAAATTTTGGTCGGTAAAAAAGTTAAAAATTTTTTTTTTTATACAATTACCTACCACCCAGTGCAAAAATTTCGACGAAATTCAAAAGCGGAAATCATCGACCGACCCCGATTCCCAGATAAACTTAACGCTTAGACTTGAAATTTTTGGAACACGAACATCAAAGACGCCGATACGAAGTGTCCCTAGTGTAAAAATCCGAATTTTTGAAGTGCAATACATTATTTGTATCTAAAATTCGAAAATTTGTACTTTAAATTTGAAATTAAAATTATGAAAATTGACTGAATTACACATACGCTTTAGTGAGAGCATGTAGCATCCTGTGATAACGGCGCCGCGTCGCATTTCTACAAAAGGTCAGATATTAAAAAAAAAATTTAACGACGGCACTGGAGATGACGGTAAAGAATATGGCCCGGGACTTGATAGTTTACTGTACGCGAGTAAGTATCAATATTATTTTATAAACGACCTAATTTTTCATCAAGAAAAACAACAAAAATTAGAAAAGCGTAAACGTCCCAACGATTACTCGAAAACTAATAAGCCAATTTTCATTTTTTTTTAAATTTTTGTAATTACAGTGGCTAAGTCTATGCGTAGCCGATTTATATATTTTGAAAATTTCTAATTTTTCTAGCTGCTCGAATACAAAAAAATAAAGTTAAAATTTTTTTTTTTAATTTTCAATCTGTCAGCATTTTGTGGAAAATTAAAAAAAAAATGGTTTTTCATAACGATAGCTACATTCGTATATATTGAAATAAATTTTGTCTTTTTAGATAACCCTACACCTCGAAACCATTGGGACAATGGAGTTTTTTAAAAATATTTAAGTCAAGGCTCATATAAATTTTTGAAATTTTTTGATAAAAATTTATATAAAAAAGTTAAGTATAATATTATTTTATAATATAGATACTACCTAATATAAATTATTTTTAATTATTTAAAAAATTTATTTATTTTATTTATTAATAAAAATTTAATATAATATTATCATAACTTTTACAAGTTAAATATAATATTATATAAAATTAAATAACAACAATACGATCCCTTTAATAATTATTTAATCCTGTGAAAACAATTCTTGAAAATTGACTATTTTTTCAGCTCTCACAGTGGCGTTATCCTTAAACTTACTTATATAATGGTGGCACACGAACTGATTAAAGCGATATGCACCAAGGAAGAAATGTCAAATTCTTCAAGAAAAACAATAATAATATGCCAGTTAATTAAATTTTTTTATATTGTAGTTTGATACAATTAAGGCCTCACAAGTCGAAACGCGTCATCAATAAAAATAATTATATAAAAAATACGAGAACAGTGCATTTTATTACAAACAAAATTTTATATTTACATAAGTAAGTACTATTTTTTATATTTTGAAATGTAGCAATTTTGTTGTTTTCCGCCATGTACTATTGAATGCATTTTAAATTTTTGAATGTAACAAATTTTATTAATGTTAATTTTTAAAGTGCATTTTATTTTTATTTTGGAAAGGTCCTCTCTTACAGGTAAAGCTGCATATGTACGTGGTTCGCACCGAAACAAGCTCCGCGGCTCGTCCTAATATAATAATGCTTATTCATTACGTAAAGGATAGGTATGTTTTGGTCGCTCTCCCGTAAACAGCTAAATATTACAAAGCTTATAATTCAATTGGAAGCTGATTACTTCAATATAACATTGTAACGTCATTGAATACGACGATTCTACGAGACCCGAGGTCCTTCTATTGGCAATACATTCAAGTTTTTAAAGTTTTCTAAACTATGTCGGTGTTTTATCATATTTTAGGAAGCTACTGATGATATCACAAATATAAATGAAAATGTTATTTTTATATTCTTTACAATGTTCGTTTGGGCCTGTTAGGTCCGCCGTACAGTAGGGCTAAATGATTGCTGGGTGCTGACTATTATAAATATCTTAAGGAAATCATAATGTCATTATTTGAAAAATTGACAATCGCGAATGATTCCAAGAAGAAGTTCATTAATTAAAAATTTGTGTTATGAAATTAAAAAAATATGATAGTAGTACCACCTATTAGTATAGATAAAGTGATGGCATGGAAATGAGAGAAAATCAAATGTTCAGTAGATAAAAGATAAAAATAGACGTAAACTCCAAAATCAGATGTCGCTGCAAGGTACAATAATTACGTATAAAATAATTTTAGCTCAAATAACGAGACAACTGCAATAAATAATAAAAAAAAAATGACGAGCGATAATGAAAAGAAGAAATGAGGAGAACTGAATTATCTATCACGCACTCTCGTTTATTCAACGCATGCATGCGTGTTGGAAACGCGTGGGGATGGTGAGCGCCAGATTTCATATTTTCAAAATAGCCACATTATAGGCTTCCGTGATAAGGAACCAGTAATTGGTCATTATTATCTGTATGTTTGTAATTAAACGGTGGCAGTTTTCTAAAGCAATACATTTAATGTTTAAATTCGCAACTGTTTGCAAGACATGATGCATTGGAATTCTAAAATAAAAAGTAAGAGAAAGCTAGCAACTTAATTCTTAATAAAAAAAACTAGGACAGCCCATATTCTTAATTATATCGTCGTAAATCTTACAAAAATTGTTTATTTAATAAAAAGGATAACGAAGCACCAACTGGCTCTTACCCCTGTTTGTTAAACTTGAAATCACAAAATTTCATGCAAAAACTATCGCGAACACTAATAATAAAACGGAATCTAGACACAGTGAAAAACAGACTGTACGATTAGAAGAGACAGGGTCACTATTTTGTTGTGGATCAAATTCGTTCTCTCCTCTCATCTCCGACTCTCTCTTTTTAAGTTTTCACCTACCTCTCTCTCTTGTATCCACTTCTGTCGAGCCGATTAGAAAATGTGTCCCAACATGGACGTCCGCGTACCAGTCAAGTGCCCCACTCGCAAAGCATTCAATGCTATTTGAGCAGCCATTGGTGTAATATTTAAAAGATTCGCGCGCACCTGCGTACACCACCGAAATTAGTCATTTGAGCATGAGGCTTCACATTTTCGTTTACGTCCAGGTCGGCGCTGTTGAGCCGAACGACCTCGATCGGTGTAAGCTCCTTCAGTCGTATTAAGTATTTCATCGTCGACGTTTGATAGACAGATTTTCCAAATAATTAATTATTTTATAGTGAATTACATTGTGATAATTAGCGTAAATAGTGCCAAAATAGGTAATGCAATACATTTAGTAGATTTATAAGTAATTTGTTTAACTTTTACAATAAGTTTCTATAAAATTTCTAAGCTTGGGTGTGCAACCGACGATGCCATCAAAGCTCAAAGCACACATTTTTCTTTTTAACTGTGATGGTTGTTATTGTATACATCCGATAGCTTTTAATATTTCCTGGTTATTTGTAGGCGATATTTATAAATAAGCAATCGCTACGTGTTATTTGTATTTATACTAAAACGACGCCACGCCATTTTCCTGGTTATGCTTGGAAAATCGGCCATGATGGTCCAACGCTTGGCTTTCCTTTCATTTCCCTTCACCCCGTTCCCCTGAGCTTAATATCAAGTTTCATGGTAGACTATAACATCGAAAATTTGTTGTTCACTACATGTTTGTTTATTTATTTTAGTGCACATTAACATTTAAATTTACAACGTTGTTTATTGTAGGTTAATTTTTTTCATTTTCTTTTGTTATTACTTATATTTTTACATAAAATAATTTACTAATAATAATTGTAAACTTTTTAATTATTGCTCAACAATAACTATTTCCTATACGTATATTTTTTCAAAATAATTGATTATTCGTTTTGCTTCATAGGATTGTCATGGAAGACGATCAGCAGTTTTGTCTAAGGTGGAATAACCATCAGTCTACATTGGTTGCAGTATTCGATACCCTATTAGAAAATGGGACATTAGTTGACTGTACACTTGCAGCGGAAGGAAAATATCTCAATGCTCACAAAGTTGTATTATCAGCCTGCAGTCCCTATTTTGAGGTAGGTAATCGCTTCTGAATTGGTTGCTGTGTTAAAATTTATTTTTTTTAAAATCAAATGTTTAAATGATATTAATATCAAATTAATTAAGCAAATTTTTATAGCTGTACGAATTTAAAAGTTTTTCTGTACATCATTGTAAATATTGATTTGAAATTATACCACCTGTGGTTTATTACCTACATGACTCTTACGTTTGGATATCAAAAAAAATTTATTTTTATTTTCACCATGCATTTAAGATTCTTGTGTAACGTATTTTTTTTTATTATAGTCATTGCTTGCTCAAAATTATGACAAGCACCCAATATTCATATTAAAAGATGTGAAATTTCAAGAACTGAAAGCGATGATGGATTATATGTATCGGGGTGAAGTAAACATATCTCAAGATCAATTAGGAGCTTTATTAAAGGCAGCTGAATCATTACAAATAAAAGGGCTTTCCGACAATAAAAAGGAAGAGCCTCGTAAACCAGTTTCAGCACCCGCCAAAAGTCCCCCACCTACGACAACTTTACCCCGTGTACAAGGATTGACCATAGAACAAAGAAGAGCAAATCAAAGTGTTGACGACAGAGAAGGTTCACAATCTCCTGGGCCTCGTAAGAGAAAGAGAATACGTCGTAGGAGTACCGAAGACTTAGATAACCATCACGATGCCTCAAATTCTTCAGAATCTCATAGTAATCCTCCAATTATCCAAAACATTCCAACTGCTTTACCTCCTGCTTCTTCCTCAAAAATAATTGCCGATGTGCCTGAACCCATAGAAACCAAATCAGATATTATAACCAGGCATAAAATATCATCCGAGTCAGAAGTTCCTATAATAAAAGAAAAAATAGAAACACATTCTGAACTGATTCTAGAACCAAAGTCTGAATATGTCGAAGAAATGAACGAAGATAGTATTGAGGATTTAACATTAGATGACGACGAAGTTAGTAATTTAGAAATGAGTAATGATGGTGCTGGTCCTAGTCATGGAAATATGGGCGAAGGTTCAAGTCAAGGTAATTTCATTTGTTGATTTTTTATTTTAAGTAAAATTTCAATTAAATCTGTAAATGTTGCTTGCGCTAGAAATAATTTGCAGTTTATATATCTGCTAATAATTATTTTTATAATGCACATTTATTTAACTTAAAATTTTTGGAAATTAAAATTGTTTTAGAATTAATTATGAATTACAATCATTAGAATAATGAAATGTATGTTTTAGGATTTGCTGGTTGGCATATGGGTAATCAAAGTCAAGATGAAGTATTTTTGGCAGCACAGGAAGCTGTAGGAGCTCACCGCGATTCTCAAGGTAGGATTTACTATTGATTATTTTCAATCCTGGCCAATTTGTATCAATTTTAAACTTAATTTCTTACATTTCGTAATAATAACAATGGTAAACTTGTGAGGAATTGTGATGTAAAATATTGTAATACAAGTTTGTCATTTTAAAACTTGTTAATATTTTTTTTATAGTCTTAATATTTTTAAAATTAAAATGTGTCGAGAGGATTTTTAAGTTTTAAACTTGATACATATTTTAAAGGATTTAAATCACCTGCATTATGTATGGCAAAATTACACCTTGATTATCCAGTCTCTGATTTGTTTATTTTTTCTTATAGTAGTTTTAAATCTTTCCTGTTGCTAGTCCTTTTGCTTTTGTAGTGTAGTAGTTTTGCTTAACCTTCTCCCTCTATTAGCTCAAAGTGTCGTGAGAGCAATACTTGGTGTTTGTGATATTAAAAAAAAATTTAGATGAGTGACTTTTGTGATGAGTGCTTGGTGAGTGATTCATTTTAACAATTATTGTTTTTGATTTTAAATATGACTTACTGCTATTTGGAATGAATTTACTATTTTAATGTGACAAACTGAATCTTTCATTTTTTTACGAAAGTTTTTTCGCGTTTTTTTTTTTTTTTAATTTCAATCGTTTTTAAATATCCGGAGTTTAAAATTTGAAGTAAATATCCAGTGGAACTAAAATTTCAAGACTTGAAAGGTAGGAAGGGGGAGTTGGTTTTTGAATCAAGATGTATGCATTTTATTTTGTTGCCGAATAAGCAGTTATTGTTTCATTAATTTTTGAAGTCTATAAATAAAATACATTTTGGTTCATTGTAATCGGAGACTGTAAGTCTCGGTGTTTACCTGCTTAATTTTTTGTTTTTATAATTTTAATATTTTCATTAATTATTCCTTTAGATTTTGCCATACATATGTCGGTATTTGTATTGGGTTAGCAGTAAATTAATATAAAAGACACAAGATTCGCTATTGCTACTAATGATTAATTTCAATTAATTACAACAAAAGCGTATCTCTTGTCTATAAATATAGTGTACACATCAAATTATTATAATTATTGTTGGCCTTCTATCTGATATTCTATCTTTTCTCCGATATATATATATTATATTTATTGTGCATGCCAATTTATAACAATTGTGGTATTTTAATCCTGCAATGATTGTATTATTTACTAGTGTACTTTTCACAGTAAATTTTATTCTCACAATTGTAGTCACGTATATTTTTTGTATATGTGGTGAGGTACACTTTTAAATTCTGAAGTGTGTTCTCAGTTTTGAATTTTTTTTGTGCGACCTGTGCAATTCCAACATGAACTTTTTTTTCTAATCGGTTAAATGCATTGTGTATTTAATCGATTAAAATTTTGACATGTTAAATTAGTTTACTGCAGTATTTTTCAAGATCACTATTATATTTTTAATGCTGTGATTCACATTGGTAGTTGAAAGCACAATTTGTGATTTCAATGAGGTACATTTTTAAAACATTTTATTTAGTACCATCTTAATAGTAATTATGTTTTTGCCATTAAGTTGATAACCTCACTTTGTTATCAATTTGGTGGCTTAATAATTACATATTATATTCAAGAAATGTGGAATTAGATGAGATTGACATGTCGAGGTTAATATTTAAAAGTTGACATACTTTTTACGTTTCGGGTGATATATTTTTGTATCACTTGATTTTATTTGGTTTTCAGGAAAATAGTATTTCTTAAATTGTTTTAGAAAACCATTTATATTTCAAGGACAAATCAAGTTATAATTTTATAAACTTGCATTTATTATAGATTGAATACATCTTTTCATGTTTTCAAACTAACCTCTCTTGAATCAATGCTATATGAATAACTAACAAGTAACTGAAGACTACAAGTTAGTTTTCAGTGAGGTAATCAATATTGATCAACTGATAGGGTGAATCTATTGTTTCAGTTAGTGAATTTACTAACAAAACAATGCTGCTTTATTTAATTTTAGTGAGTTTTTACTAGGCCAATACAAATTTTTAGTGTATCGAAAGTTTTTTTCTAGATATTTTGCAGTTATCGTTTTAAATACCTAATAAAAATGGTGATGTACGTTGTTTTACACATATCACTAGTTTTGATCCAAAATCATTGCTAGTTTTCTCATGCCACAGTAACTAATAAATTTCGTCAGTTGCAATCGTATTTAATTGGTTTTTTAACGATCCACTTGGAAATATGTTTGTATCTATTGAGGAATTTTATTTTTTAACTCTGGTAAACTTCGTTCCAAGTGTTAAAGTTATTATAACACTTAAAATTATTCTTTGTGAATTATTTATCAATTATTATTTATTTGTAATTGAAAACTTGTATTAGGTTTTCAATGAGGTAACAACTGAACATTTACAAGCTCTATTTGTAATTGAAAACTTTTGTTTTCAATGAGGTAATTGTACCGTTCATCTAAAGACATTTGATGCTAGCATTTTTTATTTGTAATTTTAATGTTACTCCAATTTTAGGAGTTACTAAATAGTAACTTCAGTCTTCAGGTATTTGCCTATGTCTAGAACAGTTCACTTAATTGCGATGATTCAGATATTCATTATGCAACGTTAAAATAAAATTTTTGACTTGATTTCGGCAACTTGTTCGAACTATCGTAGCCAAAGAATTTTTTTTGCGTGCAATTGGTGGATGATTTCTTAAAAATCTCAATTAAATCGACTTCCTTACATTAGTTCTGTGAGTGAACACAATTATTGTTGTTCTGAAAATAAGGTAAATTTCCTTATAGAATGTTTTTTTTAACATTGCAACTTTTACGTAAATCAGTAAAAAAAATTACATTTCTTTAAATCCTCATTTTCATCGATGTATTTCATTTTGAGTGAATTTTGTAAGGTTTTAAAGAAGAAATATTATTTTTATTAATTCACGTCAAATTTGCATGGCCTAAATTGGATGAAAAGGAGCACTTCGTAATTTTAGTGATTTTAATTTTTTAAATTTATTTGTAGTTCTAAATTTTTTCGATCTTCGAAAAAGTTTTCAACGAGGTAATCGAAGAATTTCTTCAGGTGCTTTTTTTTTTAGACCACAGTCTCGCTACAGTCACCTTCAATCAAAAACTGGTATTCAACCAATCTAAATAGTCGATTTATTATTTGAATTAGTTGAATTAAAATTGTCCGTGGTGAGCAGTTGCAAGACTGGGGTCTTATTTATTATAGTATTCTCGAAATTTTCATCTTAAAATTTATTGGTGATAAATTGAAAACTCTGTTTCAATGAAGTATCTTTTTATATCACATTTAAGATCGCGCACATCATAAATCTTACAAAAAAAGTATTTTGACCTAATTTAGGTGGTATGTTCAACTATTGTAACCAAATAAGTTTTCTGTAAAATTTAATACTTTAAATTCTTAAAAATCTCTGCAATATTCCACTTAATAGCGCTATTAAATGATACATTTACAATGTTACAAATGAAATATCTTGAATTTTTGTCGGTTAGGTTATCCGATTAAAGCTCAACAATTGTTTTCGTTTCATGTAACTAGGATGATTTGTTAAATATCTCGATTACGTTGACTTCTTCACTATATTGACTAAATTTTTCAACAAGTTGGGCTAGAAATAGTATCAATAAATTTGTAATTGAAAGCTTGTATTAGTTTTCAATGAGGTATTATGATATTATGTAGTTTCTTAGCTCATTTCTTACAAAAGGTTAAAAAGAAGGTATTTTATTACTGACGACGTAATTCCATAATATAAATTTTTAATTTGCTTTCAGAATTGCTTTTTTACTTTCGTGAATCGATGTTTATTTATATTTATTTTTTTAAATATTCTAAACTTAATTAAAATTATTAACTCGTGTAACCATAAAATTAAATGAAAAATTAAAAGGAGTTAAATGAAACGATAATAGATTAAATTAATAACCTTTAATATTTCGGCGCTGATTGTGCCTTCATCAGAAATATAATGACTTGAAATATAATCAGCGCCGAAATATTAAAGATATATTAATTTAATCTATTATCGTTTCATTTAACTCCTTTTAATTTTTCATTTAATTTTATATTTTAAACTTATTTTACTGGCTCAATTTATTGTAAGTTTGCTTACATTGACTTTTTGCAATCTGTATTGGTTATCAATTCGTAACTAGAATGCAAGGTTTTTGTCATTCTGTTGCGTGAATTGTATAGGTAGGTATATTTGTTTTTAAATTTACCTCGACGCACTGTTTCATTGCAAAATATGTATGTTGACATGTGGAATGTATCACCGATTTCTGATCTTTATTTAAAACACTGTTGGTAAATTTCACGATTTTGCTGAAAAATTTGATTTTCAAATAAAATTATTAAACTACATAACAATTCCTTTCAGTAATTGTTACAATAACTTCAATTGTATGTTAAATTTTAAACCGTGAATTGCACACTAAATAAATTGGAAGAAATGGCGATATGTATTATTTTGATGCCAAACACCAAGAAAGCAAGATTGTATGGTTGTGTAATGAAAATATTGCTTGGGTTATATCTGAATTTATTGGCGATTGGCATTAAAAATACCATAATAACCTTAATTCTTCTATTATCAGTCCGTTTAGCAATGGCTTAATCTACGGACTATCTTACGGACGGCGAAACGTCTAATAAAACTTGAATTCTTTTTACGAACAGTGGAATACAGATGATGACACGTGTTGATCAATCAAAGAGGATTATTAGTTTTCTACATGTAATAGGTCTAATATATGCCGTCATCTATTCCATTATTCGCTGTAGCGTTTAAATTGTTGCACTATGCCTTTTGTCTTCTGTATAAATAGTCCATGGTAATATGCATACCTGATTTAGAAACAAATGAAATCTGGTAAAAAAATTTAATGGAAAAGTGAAGACAAACTAATGCAAATCATTTGTTTTTCTTAATTCTCTCATTAAATTTCATATCGAGATTTAATTTGATTGCAAAATTTCATTTCGTTCGGTCGACCACTTTTCGAAATTGATTTTATAATCAAAAGTAATCTTATGTTTTAAATTTCATAGAAGAATTTAGAATTTAATTTGAATTTAATAATTTTCCAATTAAATTTTAAAGTGAAATTATATTTGATTATAAAATCGAATCCAATACATGCAAGAAAACTATCTTAAATTTGCAAAGGGTCTTTGTGTGAGATGGTCTTATCACTTACTATTATTTTTTTTTTTGAAAATAGGTGAAGTTTGGTTTTGAAATACATACATCTTTAGTTTCAATTTATTTCTAAAATTATATTTCATTTTTAAATAGTATCTAGATAATATCTATTTATATTATGCTCTATTACGGTTTATATAACTGATATATTCTGATTATATTATTTAATAATGAAGTTATAAATTTATGAAACAATACTGTATTAGTATTGCTTTGAAAATTGTATCATGATTAAAAATCGGAGGCCAACATACAAGTCTTGGTAAACTCCGAATTGATGCATACTTCGGTAAAATAATAGAGGTACAAGTTTGCCACAAATATCGGTAGGTTTAACGTATAAATTTTTAAGCCATATAGTGTGCTTAAGCGAGCGAGCCGTTTTGTTACAGCAGTACCATTTGGATGTCGTCGTTGTGGACGAAAATATACATCATTCTACACGTTAGATCGACACTTACGCTATGAGTGTGGTGTTGCTAAACAATTTCAGTGCTCGGTTTGTTTAAAGAGGTTTTCACGCCGAGATATTCTTCGTAATCACGAGCGGAAGTTTCAACATCAAGCGTCATAAATATTAGAAGTTCGTTTTAATACGAATTGCATTCCTGGTAACTGCAGGCCAAGGAATTAGTTCGTTTTAAACGTTGTAAGGAGTAAGCAGACCATTTGTTTCTACCGGAAACGGATGGGCTGGGTGGAGGTGGGTCTTACTCTAAATTTTTAATGTATAACTTTAAAAAAGCTCTTAAATTCTACAATTAAAAATATGAAGAATAACTATCCAACTCTTCTGCCTTTGAAGTTCAACTTGGTTATCACCTTTGTATGGTTACTACAAATCTTGGTTAATGGTCTGGAAAATTTGTTCATCCATGAAGTCGAAGTTCGTTGGGAAACAAGTTGCAGTTGACATTATGAAGGTAATTATCAGCTTGAATCTCAATTTATTTATAGCGGTCATGGTGGTGTGCGATGTTCAGACTAATCTAAGATTTCAATACATGTTCAGATTTTTGTATAATGTAATTTTTTTTTAAATTTTATTTTGCCTGCTCGCATGAAGCAGCTTACCTTACCGCTATATTTAATGAAATCGATTGTGTATGTTCTATGGGTTGTCAGTTATATATCAGTAAAGAATCCCTTAATTAAACCCACGGCTTGTCCGTAAGACTACATCTTCGATTTCAGATAATTCATTGAACGTTATCATGTCGGCAATACTTTTGATGCTCTAGCTGCAAAATTGAAACGTCGAGAACAAGGTACGGCAAAATATTCACAAAATTATTATGAATCTGTATATTCAGCGTAAATATTTAGCCATAAATATAATTATTAAATATTTTTATTTAATATATTTATTTTAGTAAATATTTCATAAATCTTCTAAGCGCACTTCCAGATTTATAATAATGAATTATTTAGTAGTCAGTCGGTCAGTCTTACATAGTTCGTCGAGTTTTAAGAACATTTACAGTACCGGTTAAGTAATTTTGTTATTACAACAGGCGAATCTCGACATCTCTTATGCAAACCTGGAAAAATAAATTGAATTATGTGAATATCTGGTATAATTAATTAACCAAGATGTACAGTCGCTCACAAAATTATTCGGCCACTTCTATGTTACCAATGTAAATTGAAGATTTTGAAGCCGTTTTTTGTTATAAAAATCGACTTTACAAAAAAACTTTTCAGATATTTTTTGTTGCAAATTTCATTGCCTTCAATTTTGTTTGTATACATTTTTCTATTTTCTCACGCCGTTTCTGAATGGCAACGACTTAAACATGATTCGGAAAAATGCAAAAATTATTTGTCGTCTATATCTTTGAAACTGTGCAACGAAGTAAAAAAATGAATAGGCATGTTTTCTTGTAAATTTCATTCTCTACATTTTTCTATTTTATAGAACCGTTTCCAAAATATAGAAGACAATATTTTTTGCATTTTGCAGAGTCTTGTTTAAGTCGCTGTCAGTCAGAAACGGCGCGACCAACAAGAAAAAAATATATAAACAAAATTGAAGGCAATGAAATTTTCAATAAAAAATGTCTAAAAAGTTTTGCTCTAAAATTGATTTTTATATGACAAAAAATTGCTTCAAAATGTTCAATTTACATTGGTAACATAGGAGTGGCCGAATATTTTTGCGAGTGACTATGTTTTCAAATCTTGAAGTTTACATTTTACATGATATTAAAGCGAGTAAATCAATTTAAATTTTCGTGTTTACATGGAGAGACGACATGCATGGTTACTAAAAAATATTGATTTAAATTTTACGGCAAAACCAGCAGAGCATCATAAGGTTTGTTAGAAATGACGTACAATTGACCAACAATGTAGTTTGATGTAATACCTTTTCATTTTCCCTTTCTATTGTTGCAGAACCTTTCAATCTTCCGTTGGGTCCCGACGACTTCTAAAATATTTTAATATAAAAGTGTAACTATTGTTTTCTAAATAGCAAAAATAAAGTTTTTAGTAATAAAAATATTTTTATTTACTCTTTAGTTCATTTTAATCGCTTCGTTTGTGTGTTATTAGAATAATTATTAGTTACTAGAGATACAAAACTCTTCTAAATTTTTCTTACACCAAAGCATAATTTTTTTTTATATCGGTCAAGATGGTACTAATAGTAAACCCAAAAATAAGTTGAATCATTGTAATAAAAAAGTTTTGCGAATTTGTAAAAATTTTCTATTTCAAAATTTAATCAGACGGGTCAAGTAAGAAGTTATTTCACAATTAATTAGTATCTACTTGAATAATTCAGACTCATTTGGAAGTTGTTCAATATTGGAACAGTTTATATGGTATTAAACAACAGCAGCCATCTAGTGTTCTAGTACAGCAGTATTTATTTGCAGGAAAAAGACATTGGTACACCAGCAACGCAGTAATCAGAACTGCATCAACAGGTGGGTACCCTTGCGAAGAATGTGGTAAACGCTACAAACATCGAGGCAACATGCGCCGACATATGGTGTACGAATGTGGTAAACAAGCTCAGTTTTCCTGTTCGCACTGTTCTAGAAAGTTCCATCAACAGTCGAATCTAAAACGTCATTTTGAAACCCAGCATAGAGAACCACAATCCGATGTGATTCTAATTTCAAACTCTGCTTTTAAAATTACTTAAGTTTTTAATACATAGTTTGTCTAACTATCATAAGGCATTTGTGTTTAATTTAAAATGGGACTGTTTCGTAGTAAGAAGATGTTGAATGTTTGGAGTAGCTTTTTTTCTAGTCGTTTTAAGCCAAAATATTTTATGTAGGTTACATATTTTGCTCTAATAAACAATGCATTGATAATATCAGATACATTGGACTTTTAATTTTTTGTTTGTTTTTCACGGTGTGGCAGAGGAACTATTCCATTTCAAAAGAAAACTTCATTTTAAATTCATAATTTTTTGTAAGGCAATATTGCTACATCTCCAACTCATTTTGTTTGCGATAAATGTTTCCTTTTTTAAATATAGGTGCATTAATTGTCGGATGAATTTATAATAAACACTTTGCTATGTTTTCATAATAATTATTTCATAATTCCTCTGCCGCATCTCGTTCAAAATTGAACCCTCAAATGGTAGAGATGGTTTTGTCCCACAAGTGGCGAAGATCATACGTTGCTTTTCTTTAAACACAAAAATTGGAGAACATGTTTAAAAAAAATTTGCTGTTTATGTAATGATATATTGTATAATCAAAATAAGTTGAATTAAGTGATAATTGTCTTGCTTCAAAGCAGTTGGTTAATGAGTTGGCCTATTTAACACGTTGATCGTCTCGTCTGTCATACATTAATTTTCTAGCAATTTTACATGATGTTACATGTACAAACAACGTATTTTATTATTCCTGTTATTACTAATTAATTGATCGAGTAACCTAATCAAATAATACATATTTCCTTAGTTAATTTTCATATTTTGTAAAGAAAATTATGATAGATAGGGTAAACGGTAGTTATCGGACAGTTCAGCAGAACTTAAAAAAATATATGCAATAGTATTTAAATTAAATTTTATTTTATAATAACAAAATGTATTTGAAACATTGACAGTTATTGGACAGTCTTGTTTTTAAACTTTTTTCTCTAGTATTTTACGTCATTTGACTCTTCCACGAATGCAGCAATTCATCGGAAATTAAATTCGGCGAAATTCAATTTTTTTTTTTGGTTAACCACTTATTCCACTTGTGCCATACACGAGCGAATCTTACTGGCAATTTAATTTAATTATGTATATAAACCCTAAATTTTCACTTCTAAAAAATATAATCATTTTTAAAGTTAACGTGTGCATTAAGTGCTCAAAGCGAATAGTGTCCGATAACTGTATATTGCCCATTATCGGGCCAGGTTGCCCTGAATATAAATTATTTTACGTATAAAACCTAATTGGAATATCAATACATTGTTCAATAAAAATTAACAACGGATTACTACATATCTAAACTGAAAGTTTGTAGTTGCAAGATCGGATTTATTGGTTTATACACTATTCTAAAAAATGGAACTAATAAATTCGTAGGCAACAGTCGCGTAATCCAAATAAAACCATTACTAGAAATGGCATACACAAGGTTTCTTCAGGTAGGATTAAAAGTTTTTATAAATTTGATATCCTGTATTTCAAATACTTCTCAAATGGAGTTTCTTTTCAATTGGTTGATGGATAATACCTATAATATTTTTCTTGCAGTGCCTCATTACATTTTACCTGTCTGTTTCTAAAGCATTATTCTTAATCCCGCATTTTTAAAATAGATTTCTGTGTTGTGGAATCTATTTGGTACCCATATTCACGACCTACTAAACCATATTAGTGAACTTATTTAATGGTCAATACTATGTGGTTATTTTCAACCTTTTGGATTGGGTACCGACGGTTCTCTTCGTAGTTACTAGCATTACCGAAATTCCAAGTATTTTTATCCGCATAGAGAAGATGTAGTGTCAGGGTTCGCACTCGCCTGTCGAAGTCGACGAATATAGGATTTTTTGATTCTCAAGTGGAATTCCGGAAATGTAAACTTGAGACGTAAACAATTTTTTTTTTATTACGGCAACTATTAACATTACCGATTTTGGAATTCATAAAAATTTCGAAAAATGAAGAAATTTAAAAGTTTCGTGAATCTAACTAAATATGAACTTCAAATCACGCGAAGTTGACAGAATACCTCAGCGGTTTGTCGTTGTCTGCCGAAGAAAGACTCGAATTATTCTTACTCTGTTCGAACTCATAAGCGGCGTTACGACTAGCTATGTAGTCAACTTTATTTTTAGTCCTCTGTAAAATTAACAGGAGAAATATTAATAAATTTTAAAACATGTCGTGTGTTCGAAAAGTTACTAAGTTAAACATTTTGATAACTTCCGCGCGATTATTAGTGTTTAGGATACGGTGAGTAATGAGAATTTGAAAAAATTGATTAGTTCTGAAGTATGAAAACACGTATCAATATGGCAAATTTGTTCACGGCCACAATTTCATATTGCAACAATTGTTAATTTTATAAATGTTCCTAAGAAACAAACACGTAATAAAGTGAGTTAAAAAAATAGCGGCTGGTTAAGTTGATAGTCCTAGACAATTTTTTAATACAAAACTAGTTTAAGGAATCGAACCTAGCATGACTGGTTTCGCACTTCGCAGCTTATTCTGGGAACTTCCTTCGCTGTACTGGTAGTTTGAGGTACTTATTGCAAAGAACTTGAAATTTTAAGAACATGAAGAAATATGATTTAAATAACGAAGCCCATTAATTTTGAAACGCATGATTTTCGGACACTTGATTTCCGATTCAGAGAAATAACCGTGATGCACTACCTGGTCGCGCTAACTACACTACCGTGATCTTATACCCAGCTTTAATTTATAATCCCAACTATTAATATACAATATAACTCGAGAATCAGGACAAGCTTTGGTAGGTTAAAAGAACACTAAAATTAAGGAGCTGTTTTTTTTTAAACTGCCATGATCAACCGTGTCTGAGAAAACGGCGTTTCTTTCAGCTAGTTTAATTTAATGAAATTCCAAACATCTTCAAGCCGAGTTCATAAAGCGTCTATCATATTTTTCTATCATCCCTAATACAATCCAGAACATGCTATATTCTGCTAACGTTATTTTTTCCAATGCAACGAAGGGAGCGAATCATTGACGGTAATAGATTGCAACACGGCTAAATTTTAATTACATAATTAAAAAAATTAAAATCCTGTAAATTATTAATCCATGCAGAGCGGCCACTTGACATAAATTCATATAAAATCATAAATTTTGAAAAATGGCATAAAATGTGATAAATTTTAAAAATTTGTCATAAAATGTCTTAAAATTTGAATTAAATTCCAAGAAAACAGGTTAAATTGCAATATGATGGAAAATTATCAAGACCAAAACTAATTTAAAAATCTTTAAAATTGTTACTTGTGATTTACATATGAATTTTGGCACAAATCGTGAAGAATTTCTGACCAAGTGCTATAATGCCAAAAAATCTTTTATGAGAAAATGTCATAAATTTTAGATTAAGGGCAGCATCTCACCGTCAAAAGCAGATATAATATTTCAATGCAATAAAGAAAAATCGAAATATTTCACAATTTCACTTTAATAAAATAAAGTTGATTAATAATTTAATTTAAAAATTTGGTTTTTGTATTCAAAAGCCTAAGTTTAAAGGAATAAATATATTAAATTTTACCTATTTATATTGGTTTAATGTTGCAAAAATTGGTTTTTTCGAAAACCTTATTTTTATATTTTAGTTATTCCTAAATGTACAATATTTTTTGTTAGAATCAAAAAATTGTAACATTTCGGTCTCTACTGCATTGAAATATTATATCTGTCTTTGTCAGTGAGATCCCACCCTTAAGTTGTCATAAATTTTATATTAAATGTCATAAATTCATAAATAAATTTTATTTTTAACTGGTGGCCCCTGCCCATGCGAATAATATTAATTCTATAAAGATTTATAAAATATTCAGGTTAAAAAAATTAGATTATTATAATATCTTTAAAAAAAATTATATATTATTACATATCATTTTGCATTAATAAAAATTAAACGTTGAACAAGTAAATAAAACGAATTTAAATAAGTTTAAATTGCAAGCTTTCGAGTTTTTCTCGTTTTCTGTTTTTCAAACAGTAAGCTTGTTGAAAAAGAGTACGTCAGTACTCGAAAGCTTGCAATTTAAACTTACTTAAATTCGTTTTATTAACCTGTTTATCGTTTAATTTTTATTATTATATATTTTCACAAGTTACTATATTTCACTGTTTTTCTTAAAAAACAAAAAGTCGTTACCGCAAGGGTTAATTGAATTATAAAAGCAATATTTTATAAGTTTTCAGAAATTGATTTATCCTGCAGATTTTAAAAATTAAGATTATTTTCGGGGTTTTCTTGCATTGGAAAAATTCTTTGTGTTGTATATTCGGGAAGATACAAAAATATCTACAAAAATAAAACGAGAATTACTGCTGAGAATAGAAGCCGGACTGTCCAATCCAATTCATGACGCTTCCTTTAATCTGCTAAATGACACTACGAGTTCAGCCTTCCACAGTTGTTTAAATCTTGGAATTTTAAAATCATCCTAAATTTCTAAAATTCTTGTAAAAAGGCCTCGACTTCTAAATTTATTTTAATATTCCTTTATTAAAATAAGATTTAAGTTGATATTAGGATTGATATTCTGATATTAGGTTTTGTAATAATCCAAGAAACAAAATATTGAATTTCAATTTTATTGAGTTTAGTTATTGGTTGTTACTACGTGTTACTTAATTTCAATGGTTTCAAATATAATTTCAAAATTTCTGAAAATTCCTAAATTTTGATACTCAAATTCCTTCGAAATTTCTAAAATAGTATAAAAATTCCCAACTTTAATCTATATAGTGATTTGTCGTGGGAGATTTGCTTAATTTTGGTGCTCCTACAACTTACCAAAGTTTACCGCTATCTTTGAATTACACTTGGAAGGTTTTCTACTAGAATATATTAAACTTGTTACATTAGTGGTAATAACGAGACGAAGACTTCAAAATATGAAGAATAAACTGGCCTGAATTTTATTACCGAGTTACTCGTCTAGAATACCTGGAGAAGTCGAAGAATTTTGAATTCTATAAATTTGGTCAGGGAAAGTTGCCACCCCACATTTTTTATTTTAATTTAACACTTTTTGGCACCACAAATTAAAGATCCTTTAAAATGCGATCTTCTTAAAGGATCTATCTACTTGAATTTTTCTCAAATTTATTTTTTGCAACGCAAAATAACACGGAATGTCCTCCAGATAATACCAAAAAGTTAATGAAAAAATACGTATTGTTTTTCCATCATCACCTCCTAAAACCTTCTTACAGATTTTCAATATTTGGAGTAGTTCACAAGAAATTTAAGGTAGATCGTCTTAAAATGTACACACTATTACATATTTTCAAAAAACAATACTAAATAACTAATCATCCTCATTAATAAATTGTATACTACAGTACAGTCTCGGTAATCCGAACTAATAGAAACCTGGCCCCATTCGGATTACAGAGAAGTTCAGATTACTGGATCAAGTTAAAAAACGAAATAAACCTCGCACTGTAAATGGTATGCTAACTTACCAAAAAAGATTTAAAAAAGATAAGTAATTTTTATTGAAAAAAGTAGAAGTGACCTAAAGGTAAAACCTAGTGACCTTTCAAGACCTAACGATTCTATATTTTTTTTAATCAAAATTTTATAAGATTCTAACTTCACGGAGGTTACACATAATATAAATATTTGTAGTACTTATGCATTGCATTAAATACATATTTTTCATCCTATCCTTTCTTCTGCAATCCGAACATTTTTCTATAATCCGTACATTTTATTAGTTGTGTTCGGATTATAACTATTTGTGCGGACAACTGGGGTTTTCTTCTTTTGTTCGGATTATTGGATGGTCGGATTATGGTGTGTTCGGATTACCGAGACTGCACTGTACTTATTTTTTTGGAAATTTTGACTTTTGTTTAATAAAACCACTGTATTGCCTACGCTTCATTCAACTTTCTTGAGGGCCTCTAGAATTAGAAAATGAAGAATTCTAAAATTTTGTTTACTATTCACCTACTTACATTAAAAACAGTGTGACATTTTTATAATAAATAAATTTTCTACAGATTGTGTGAATAATATAAGATGATCCATTAATACAATTAAGATAGGAATACATCGTTTTAGTATGATTTGAAAGATTTTGCTTCATTCCTAGTTAAACATAAATTTTTTGTATGTCTAATTACTAAGTTCTCTTAATAAATGTTACATTGCTTTTCATTTAGATTTATATCAAACATTTGCTTTTGTCACAGTTACTTCTTCCATGTACACATTCTGGAGAAATTGCGTTTATATAATTATTGTAAAACTATCACCGTTACAGTGTAATTAGGTGAAATTGTAAAAAGTGTTCAGAGTTATGGATTTATGAAATCTATTTCAGCCCTGAAGAGGTTAACAATAAAGTTGAGCGAAACGTAGACAATACACAGTATTTTATTGTCCAAAAGTCAAAATTCTCAAAATATATGTGTTATTAAATTTCAATAATAGAATACTTTTGATTACAATTTGATTACACAATACAATCAAAAAACATATCAAGTTCAGTGAATCGCGACAGCAGCAATGTCGGTGATAGGAATAAGCGCACATAAGCAATGCTTAGGGGCCAGGACTATAAGGGGCTCTACTGTCCATAGATACGTACCGTTAGAAAAGAAATAGACAGGTATATTTGCTTACGGGCTCTAGCTACTCTTGCACCGCCACTGGACAGCAGCGTCATGATACGTTAAGTATGTAGAATGTAGATGCTGCGAATTTGTTAGAGAAACGTTTACACTTCCAAGATTCTCAAAACCACATTCATAAAAAAATTCGATTTATAGAGGCGAATTACATGTAAATTGACATCAAATGCCCAACATTGGATTCGATTTCAAGACAGTTCAAATTTAAAATCCGATTTAAGGAATAATGCTTACACACAAAACCCTATTCAGTTGCACGTGCTAAATACACATTTTGCTTTAGAGAAATATTCGAAGATGGGGGAGTTCGATTACAGAGCGTTAACTGTCTTGTTTTATTTTCCGAATGTGGGTTGTGAAGAATTATTATAATCAGATTTATCAAAGCTAATATAGAAATTGGCCAGCTTTGAATATAATGATGTGGGCTAGAAGTTGATACCCAGAGTTTGGAATAAACTGAAATCGCGAATCTAATCATTCTTGAATGGCAGGCAACTTCAGCATTCTCCGTATTATAATCCAAACCGCATACACGAGTCGCTTTTATGTATAACATGTACAACATATTATTATGCCAAGTTCCAGAATACATTTGCATGTTGACAATTTTTGTTGTCCGAATTTGGTAGGATCGAGAGCGTCGAGATCAGCTGGGCCATCTTCCATGTAACCTCAAGCTTTGTATATTATTATGAAAGATCCTTACTTGATTTTGTTAAGATATTTTACTCGACTTGTTCAGATTTTTTATTAGTTTTATTTAAATTTTATCAGTGTTTAGGCATCATACAGAATTACTTCTGTAAAAAAATAATATTGAAGAAAATGCTAAAAAATTATTGAAAATGGAATAAAAAAGATACGTACTTTATCTATGATTAAAGCTATTAGGGCTGTACGTGATAAAATTTGGTAGTATTGCTTATGAAATAAGATGTTCATGACATTTTCGAGTGGGAGGGCACAAAATAAAAAAATAATTTTTAAAGTATTTATTTATAATGAAAATATATCCTTCTATCGGTTCTGGGATGGGGAGGGCACGTGCCCCTGTGCCCTTTATGACAAGCCGCCACTGGTATAACTCTACATTGCGGGAATAGACAACTTATACAGTGACACCATGTGACGTAAAAATAGATGTCCAAGTCGGTTGAAAGTAGGAACTCAAAGGGTTAATAATCCAAAATGAAATTTTTTTTATATAATCTTATCGATTCAATTATTTTGCATAAATTATTGAAATAAATTCCAAGTTAAAATATTTAACTTAAAAATAATTTAATAATTTAATACTATCTGGTTATAGATAATTAAATAATTTAATTGTGGAAATAAAAAGAAATATAATTGATGCTCATTAATTCAATTCATACAGAACACCTTGTTTCTATCGATATATCGTCGTAAACTACGACTATTATGATAGGACGTTGATTGCTTCTCCAAGCAAGCGATGCAGTACTGTTCTTTTCTTCAATACGGTACTCCACGTCAATAATTAAAATTGAGGTAAGAATTCTGGACACTATATTAATCAATCTCATTTTCATCTCAATTTATTTTCATAGAAATTATTCCCCTTTGTACAGATAACTGAAGATGGATAAAATTGGCATAGGTCTCTTAGATCGGAAAATAATTACTCTCGTTCCAAAACAATTTTCTTAATTTATGAAATTCTCCGCAACGAAAGTAAGCATGGGGAAATGACATTTGATTTGATTTGTTTGATTTTTTCCCTAGGTGCCTTGTCAATTAATATTAAATTTCTCCAAATATAGCAGAACTGTTCATATTGTGAAGAAACAAAAAATTTTGCAGAAAAGTTGCTTTTTCAGGTATCGTTGCGAACTAAGTGATATTAAAATATATTATCGGGTACTATTATATTATAAACTAGGTTTACTCTTACCCGAGCTTTATACAACTGATACTTAGTGGTAATTTCAACTCAAAAAATGTAGCCGGGGGGAAGGCGGAAATAATTATTTTTTTAAATAAATTTTTTTTTGAATGATAAAGTAAATAAAAATATCTTCTACCCGGGTGGCAATTATCAAATCCTGATGAAGTACTCCCTAGTATGTACTCACTTAACATATTAATTTTAAAATTATAGGATTTGTTATAGTATATTATATAAATTTCTAAAAGTTTATATTTGAAGTTTCAACTTCACTAATGTTTGCAATTCAAAAACAAAAAGCGTCGTTTACGGCTGCCGTTTTCAATGTGTTTGGTTTGTCTGGTTTGTGATAATAATGAAATCAGCTCGATGGATTTATTTGTTTCACTTGTCATATAGCTTTAAATTCCTGTCGAGTAGCTAAATTCATTTTCTGTTAATAGTAATTAATGAATATTTACGTAATTAGGATAGACCGTGGATTAAGCTTATTGGAGGCACCATGTCAAAAAAGGGAAGTTAAATCTGGTGGTGTGGAAAAAAGATATTTATTATATTTTATTGAAACAAAGTTGCGCTCTCTGACGACGACCTTTCAGAATAGTTTGGTATACAATTTGTAGGTTTTTTAATATTGCACAACTTGGATATAAATAATAATATGTAGGTATGTATATTACTTAAAACTTATCAGGATAGTGAGAACATTTTTATTCACCTTTATTTTCACTTATTTTAAGCGTCTGCAGTCGCAGCGCGGATGGACGACAAATAGGGTTATACAAATCTCTAACAATTATTGTAGAGAATTAAGGATCTCTTCTCTTCACTATTTAGTAAAAGCTTTCACTGAACTACACATGAAATGCGAAAATACTGTGTTGCGTGTGTTGCAATTTATTACCGAGTAAATTAGCAACATAAAAAATTCAGAATTTGACTTAACATTTTTTGCATTTTCCTTCGCCACGTAGGTTTATGAAGCAGGAAGAAAGTGGTTGACTGGATTGGTGGTCTGGTACATAATGTGGTGCAGCCAAAGAAGGAATACTATCTTTTTTTGTCCATAATTATTGATTTTATTGTTGATATTCTACTAACCGATCGTTTAACTGAAGGATATTAGAAACAAGTATATAATATTGTTAAAATATTAATAAATCTATTAATAAACACAAATAAAAATAAATTAACACATAAAATTTTTGAGGGGGTATTTATTCTTAAATAATTATTTAATATTGGAAGTTCTAAAAAAATAACATTTAAATTTTATACCCATATCTGCGGTACTTACGATCGTCGATAAATAAAGATTAACGCAAAATTGTTCAACTTTCTCCCAATTGAGATCTGTTGATATACCAGTGTTACAAGTAAAATAGAGAATAAGGTTGAAACATGTAATTTTTTAGACCGCTAAAAGAATTGAAAATGTTTTTTCTTTAGAAATAAAGATAGCAAAAATCTGTGTTTTTATTATATTAAAGCTGTTTAAAAATTAGATTTGGAATACGTAATATTATATAATACGATTTTGTCGAATCAATGTTGTACTGCAGCAGACTGACTGGCTTGTCTGCTATTCGATCCGACCAAGTTGGTCGGCCCGCTAACATACACGATCAAATTCCCTTCGATTTCGTCGCATCCAACAGAATCGCACTGCGACATTGGATAGTGAGTGGCGGGTCTTTAGATTTGCAGTTCAAGTCAAATTCATTACGTCCAGTTGATTTGATATTATGGATATGATATGATAATATTTTCTTTTACATTCTAATCTGTCATAATGGGAAGCAGAAATTTAATAAAGATTCATTTCCTGTGGCTTTTCCATATGGTGGGATCTCAGATCGGTCACCAGGTATAAATTGGACCATGTTTACGAAAAAATGACATACAGTAGAACCTCGATTATCCGGGCCGACTGGGATCGTGCGCTTCATGGTTAATTGAAAAACACGGATAATAATAATTGACTTTTTTTTGTTAATAGTTACTACAAAATATACTTATTATAATCCTATGTTTAATACAAAAAAATACACTAAACCGCTTTGTATGTGTAATCCAAGTGCAGCTCTGAAATAAGCATAAATTCTATTCCTTTGAGTTTACATAGAATATGCACGGATAAGTCGCCGCACGGTTAATTTCCGCACGGTGATTGATGTATAACTCTTCCATGGATAATAGGGGTTCTACGTACTTGTGGAAATTTGGATATATTTTTTTTAAATTGAATTGTTAATTTAAATTAGTAATGATTTCAGAAGATCGATACTTCTTTCGCAAAGCTTATCGAAGACTACTGTACGGATAGCACCGTACATATTAACTACGTAAACCACGTAAACTTTCGCAAAATATAAAAACCATATAATCACACACATATTGATAGAATCTCTTGAACTTAATTCCAAATGGTAAATTGCAAGACAGAAAGGTATAATATTCGGACAATTTGTTGGTTAACAAAAAATCAAAGTAAATCGTAATATATTACCGTTACAGGACGATAAAAAGATCTGTCACCTACCAAAGTAATTTTTAATAATTAATTATATTATTATTTATCGTTTTATTTTAAACTAATCATTTGCAATATTTTTAGTTTAATTTATGTTATTTATTTCAGATGATAATAGCGAAACAATAGATCTTGATTCTTGTCAGTATAATGGAGTTTTTGTATGTCCAAAATGTTCCAAGAAATACAAGCACAAAACATCCTTATCCCGTCATCTAAGATATGAGTGTGGAAAGGAACCCCAATATACGTGTAAACATTGTAACCATAAAACAAAACATAAGAGTAGCTTGCTGTCACATTTACAAAAGCATTTTCATGTCGATATGATGTTACATTAATTAATTTATTTATTAATAATTATTAGCGTATTTCTTAATATATTACAAAAAATAAATGTTATTTATATTAAATGTATTAATTAATGTTTATATATCATCTGGAATTAACATTTATATACATACGTGCAATATAAACTAACCGAGCAAGTTAATACTCAAAGTATTTGTTTATTCGAAGAGGATGTATTCTTGAGCAAAATCAAGTGCTATTTGTAGGTATAAATTCGTGCACGGTGTGAATAACTAACTAGACGAATTCTATGTTAAAAGTACATGCCTTAATTACTGATTTGTGTCATGCACGGAAATATGGTACAACGATCCACATATGAAGAGGAAGATTGTAACCGCGTAGTTATTCGTGGTTCAAGCAGCACAATTTTCAGGCTAATTTTTGGGAATATGATATTTTTCTGCCAGCGCGGCACTGCGATTAGAAACTCTTTGATAAATTTGATAAATATTAAGTTATTCATGGACATTATTTGATGTTTATCAGAAATATATAATTTTAGGGCACAAAATAGATGGGCAATATTGAGTGTTTCTAGTATCGACTCGGGAAATATTTAGTATTGCTTAGAATGGTCGTTCATCCGCAACGATTCAGAAATAGCTCTTTGCAATGCGCTATTTTGTGTTTTTGATAGTTTTATATGGGAATACCAACTTACTTAATAATGGCACCAATAAAAATTACTACGCATTGTTTAAATGTTTTAAAGATCATTTTAATGCCACAAAATACAATTCGTTTGTTGAATTTTCGAGATTTAGGAGGAAAATTAATTATAATATCTACATACCATTTAAATTTGTTTTAAATATTTTAGTTTTTATTTTATGGCAGAGTCACTTGTAAAAGCTGGGATTAAAGCTAACTCAGACTTAACTCCGTCTTCAACTACTCGGATTAGATAAACAGTGAATTGATGTTGGATTAACTCGCTGTATACAACTAGCCATAATAGCTAATAAAATTTTATTACAAAGTCTTTCTACAGACAAAACTTATAGATGTACGTAATATTATTCAAAATATTGTATTAAAATTTTTTAAATATTTCTTTAAAAGAATAAGATAGCAAGAAATTCAACTAAGTGGTGTTGCTAAGCAGGTAGGCTTTATAGTCCAAGATCTGACGGTGTGATTACTGTACTCATCTGTTTTTTAATCGAAATGCAATTTTTATAGATAATTATTATTAGAGCAATGCGGTTTTGCCGGATTGCCTATTAAAATATGGCCGCTAGTACTTTTAATATATTATTAAATTTTTTCAACCAGTTTCGTTCACTTGTTTTCAAGATAAAATATAATTATAAATATAAGCGGAGAGGACCGAGACCGAAAATCTCGGATCCACCCTAACTAAACTACATCATTTTTGAGTGGGTATTACAATAATTTTAGCAATAAAGCATTTCGTTTTAACCCATTCCTTCCCATGGATTTATTTTTACCAGAATGAATTTAAACTTTGAGATAGATTTCTAAATACTATTTTAAACATTTTGAGATAGGAACATAATACTTGATTTTTTCAAATTGAAGAAAGAAAGGCATATACTGAAATTACTGCAGTGGCTTATTATCATATGTTATGTTTATTCATAATCTTAAGAATGAAATAATTTACAGCAGTCTCGTTCAAAACACAGACAAAAATGCTTTCAGGGACTTCAGCACTTGGTCTAAAGTGCTATTCTGGATTAATAGTAAATCAACATCCTCCACGGATACCAATCTATATATTCGCAGGAGTCAACATGGAGGGATTTCAACTAAAATCTAATCAGCTGTTTAGATTATTGCTATAAACCAGTATATAAAATTTCAATGAAATCGGTCCACGTGTGTTCAAAAAATCGCACACCCGGACATCATTCCAAAATTAGTCTCAAACCATGGAAATAATTCTAACTCTAATTTTTTTTTGCTCGAATACTATAGGTACTTTCCTTTACTACGTAAATGGGAAAGTAAAACATCAATAATTATTTGTTAAGGGTTTCAACCAGCATCAATATAACCCACTGTACTCAAACGAGTACAGCAAACTTGAAACTTGATTATCTTTAATAAAATCCCTCGATTAACCTTTAAATTGAAATTTTTTTTTTAAATTGTAACAACTTTCAGTAAGTTATTACAAAGCACGTGTAATCAAATTGATCCAAGTCGTTAAAAAATGAAAACTGCAAGCAATTCACTGTTGCATAATGTAATTAACTTCATATAGAATATGTTCATGACAAAACTAATCCAAAAAATTGCTTGGATTTCTAGCAAATGGCTGTAACAATATATTAGATTTTCTGCACTCGTACGAGTACAGTGGTAATTAATCGTTTTAGTATTAATGCTAAACAATTTTGTATTTTATTTCATTAATTTTATTTCATTAATTTTCTTTTTTTCACAATTTCTCCTGTTTCCGAAGAAACGCGAGAGGACAATCTACTTGACAAAGTTTACATGTGGGATTAGTGGCAACCTTTTTGCTTGGAGCGCAGTTTACATGTGGGATTAACGTTATCCCTTTTGGTCGGAGCGGAGTTTACACTTCTTTTTTTTGCTGCCTTTCGGATTAGCGGAGTTTACATCGACTAGTTTTACACTTGGCATACATGTCCCTGTGAGCACTTAAAATATTTTAGTAGAGTGCTAATCTAGCTAGATACATAGCTCATAATAATATCGAAATTGGACTTGAGATCACAGCTGTATAGTTGGTGTTTCACAATGAAAATTTACTAATATTACAATTTACAAGTGACTTTAAATTCTATTCAAATCGTTTATCTGAATAGCTAGCTGCGTGGTTTTTGGTCCTTATTAATGAAATAACCTATTCTAAAAGCATAGCCAAAAATCGTCCTCCATTATTTTTTAATATTAATAATATTCAACTTGTACTTTCCAACTAATTAGTATTAGTACTATTATGAAACGCGACCCAGGCATCGATCCGCGGTTATTCGATTCGTAGCTCGTCGATTTAAGCTTTACACCATTACTGGTCATTATTTAATTGTCTACTCCAATCCGCTTAGTGCACTTTGATTTTAGTTTATTCCAACTTTCAAAAGGTCAGACAATTGAATTATTTCAATAGACCTACAGTGAGTCGAATAATAACTCGGATACTCCTATGTTACCAATGTATATTGAACATTTTGAAGCCGATTTTTATTATATTTAAATCGATTTTATAGCAATTCTTATTGCAAATTTCATTGTCTTCAATTTTGTTTATATACATTTTTCTATTTTGACCCACCGTTTCTGACTGACAGCGACTTAAACAAGACTGTAAAATCCAAAAAAAAATATTTTCATCTATTACTCGAAAACGGCGTAACAAAATGAAATAATGAATAGGTATTTTTTTCTTGTAAATTTCATTCGCTACATTTTTGTTTATATAAATTTTTCTATTTTACGAACCGTTTCCGAGATATATGTAGGTGAAACTTGTTTTAAGAGTCACTGTATATTTATTAACTCATTTTTATTCAAATTAATGAAGAATGTCAATAATCAAATTATTTAATTCAAATTGTAGTTTCAAGTAAATTGAAGTTTAAATTTTAAGTAGGGCAAAGTAATAATTTTTTTATATATGATATAGATTTTTGTTAGTATGCTATTTTCTCGTAACAATTGGCCAGATTATAATACTCCTACTATTTTACAGTACTGCGACAATCCGTTTAACCTTCATAAACCCGTGGTCAAAAACTTACATTAAATTCCAAGTGGGGTCCAAATGTAGCCCCAACATTTTTTGGCTAATTATTTTTTTAATGTATATAATTAAAACTCAAAAATATTAAAGATCTTAAGAATTTCTATCGTTTGTTTAACTTGTTTAGTTTTTGAGTTTTAATTATATATTTTCACAAGTTAATAATCCTAATTTATTATTTTTTTAATGTTATAATTAGGGAATATTAAAAATAAAACACATTCTGCTTATAAAAAAATATATTTCACGTAAAAAAGTTGTCGACAAGGATAAATAAGTAAACGCATTTTGAAAAAATAACATGAAATGATTAGAAATAATAAAAACAAAAATAATTATGAAAAAAGAATAAGCATTTTAGTGACATTTTAAATAATGAAAAAAAAAAGAAAATAATAGAAAGCAATTTTATTGTAACTGAATTTATATTTAAAAAAGCAAAAAAAAAGACAGTCGGTAATATGTTGAAATTTGGTTTTCTAAATTTTAATATCTTTTTGTTATTCTGAAAAAGCAATTTATTCAAAATTTTGCATACCAATTTAGATATATATTTGAATCGGTGAGATCAAGAACAGTACAGGGTGGTTCAAATTCGAATGTTCTTATGGGGAATTCGGTAACTATAAGAGATATGGAAAAATGAATGGCGCTTCTTTGATCTCTTTTTTTAGGGAAAAGCTTAATGGTGAAAACTGGAATCCGATACTTTTTTTCGTTTTCGAGTTATGGCCAAAAGTTTGCTTTTTCGACTTTTCGTTCAATGCCGATATCTCGGTTGTTTGTCAAGTTATCGAAAATTTTTTTACACCTTATTCATACATTTTTTGAGGAAAATAAATTGGGATAAAGGGATTTTAAATATCTTCATTTGTTTTCGAGTTATAATATAAAGTTGTGTTTTTTTAAATGGAAACCTTAGTAGGCTATGCCATATTTATATAGTTTTTTATCCTCTTTTTATTATTACAGTTTCATCCCGTTATATTAAAAAATGTTAAATAAAAATAAAGGATCTGAAAATTAAACGTTGGTTTTGTCAAAACAAAACAAAAAATTATTAGTGAGATCTAAAACAATTGTCTCTAATTGTTTTTAATAGGTTTTTTTTAGTACCTACTCTATTATTTACCTTTTATTTTATAATTATTATAATTAAAAATTTTAATATACAAAAAGCTGAAGAAAATATTTGGAGCTGTGGATGCAAATCCTTTCATTTCAACCCGTCAAATTGAAGCTGAATCGGGAATTTCCAATAAATTTCACCTTCTGAAATAAAAGGTAAATAATAGAGGAGGTGCTAAAAAACCTATTAAAAACAATTGGAGACAATTGTTTTAGATGTCAATAATGGTTTTATGTTCTGGTTTCACAAAGCCACCGTTTAATTTTCCTATCTTTTATTTTTATTTAACAGTTTTTAATACAACGGGATGAAAATGAAAGAATAGACCCCACATGTTGTATGTAATTAAAAAGAGCATAAAAAACTTTAATTAAATATGTCATAGCCAACTATGGTTTCCATTTAAAAAAACATAACTATATATTATAACTCGGAAACAAATGAAGATATTTAAAATCCTTCTGGCCCAATTTATTCTCCTCAAAAAAATGTCTAAAAAAGGTGTAAATATTTTTGCTATAACTTTACAAACAACCGAGATATCGGCATTTAACGAAAAGTCGAAAAAGCGAACTTTTGGCCATAACTCGAAAACGAAAAAAAATATCGGATTTCGGTTTTCACCGTTAAGGTTTTCTCAAAAAAAGAGATCGAGGATGCGCCATCCATTTTTCCATAACTCTTATAGTTACCGAATTCCCCATAAGAACATTCGAATTTGAACCACCCTGTACAAGTCAAAATTAAAATATTTTCAACTGTTATAGCAGTTTTGCTTTCAATGCATCGATTGATTAAAAGAACAGTATTAAAATCATTTTGTTGCACTTGCTGGAGTGTAAGGTACATCATTGAGTAAAAAAAGTACAAGTCCTGGACTCACTTCATGCTTTTAAAACAAATCTCTTATAATAAATAAAAATTTTATATTTTGGACTTATACTGTTCTTAATCTCACAGATTCATTTAAGAAACATAGCTCGAGGGAAATTAAGAAAAAACACTTATTTTAGAAAATATACCCAAAAATTCAGGTCTGGTGTACAGCTAATCCCGCTCGGGTTTGTGAAGGTTAATACATACAAGTATTTTAACTTCGAATTGCAATCGAATATTCAAAAACATATTTTAAGTTACACGATAAAACATTTAGCATATCAACTTCCGCATTTCGGTTTGAAACTTCATGAACGTATTTTTGAGCCGTTTTCTAGTGATTCTACAATAATTTGTTTTTCGGATTGTTTAACCTACTTCATGAATTTTTTCTCTTAAATCGGAACCGATTCGAACCTGTGGTTTTACCCTGTAACCAGTAGTTAATTCCAAAGGATTAAGAAGCTTCGAAACAGTCGATAATATTTTTCTCGGAATATATTTTGATAGTCCAATGTGAACTGATCAACATTTTATATGGTTTGTTCTACCCCAGCTAATTTTATATTTTTCCTACTGTTCACCGGGAAAACACAAATCTTCAAAAATATGGTGCCCGGCTAGCTTGAAATTTTTTCTTAAATTATTTTAGTTCATTCAAATCGTCACCCTAATTATCAATCAAAAATGGGGAAAACCTTGTAACTGCACATAATTTTGTTTTTATATAAGGGAAATAATAGAAAACCTTGTAACTTCATTCCGCCTAGCGCTCCAATTGAAACTCGTAATTCCATGTTCTCTAACCTTAAAGTTATGAATTTGGAGTTACGAGGTTTGATAATTAGGGTGACGAAATGTGAACGTTAAATTAGTGATAACCATAAAGATTATTAAAATTTCGGAAATATTCCAATATTTATTTTCAACCAACTTCATCTTCAATAAATATGACATTTTCTCAAGTTTTGAATTAAGTTTTTGATTAGATAAATATTGTCAATGAAAATGAATTTATTTTTCGCTATTGGTTTAATATAATGTTTGTTAGTAATACTCCCCAGTAAAATTCGAACACACCCTGCAAGTTTTTTGTTATTCATTCAATTATATTATATTTGTACTAAATTTAGAAATGTTAATTAACCACGAGGGGTAAATACCGGATTTGTGGGAAGCCAAATTCTGGAATTCCCACAGAGTTTCGCGAGAATTTTGTTTCATACATTTCGACTCCCATCTCGCTCATATTTCCCAATATCTAGACCAGGGATTACCAAATTTTGGGTTCTAGTAGATTTTGGTGGGTCGCAAGAAGATCATTAATGTATATTTTTAAGATTTAAATTTCAAAATACATAGAAATTTAACATAAATGACTTGCTCCGTCTCTTTTATTTCTAAAAAGTAAGCCGCAATGGTTGAAAGTTTGGGAACCTATGAACTAGACTATATCTTACCCACATTTTCCAAAAATGTTCTTACGTTTCTTGCTCCGTGTACACTAGATCTTCTCCAGGACTTCGCCGTCGATTACCGATAAATAAAATCCGAAATTTAATTGAACTTGGAAGGAATGGTCTTGATATCGTCAAGTTAACTATGTATCATGTTGAGAAATGAATAGATTTATTGCTTAATGAAAAAATTAAAATGTCTATGACCCTTCCTACTTTTCTATTTTACTGTTTATCTTGAAGTATAGATAGTGCATGTTCATTTGTTATTTTTGTTTGTTAGTTTATTAGACTATAAATTTTAAATTTTATTTTTTAAATTTTATGTTTATTCAATTTTATTTTTAGCGTATTTTAGAAATTTTTGCGAACCGTATTTAAATGTCTATGCCAATAATCTTTCTCATGATGCAAGTTATTCCAAAGGAACTGAAACGGAAGTTAACGAAGGCCGATTTCACTGTACCAAGTGTTCAAAAAGCTATAAAAATAAGCGCCACTTATACAGACATGAAAAAGAAGAATGTATAGGCTGCGAACCAAGATTTTGTTGTAGGTTCTGTCTTCACAGGTTTCGTAGAAAGTACCATATGGTACGACACATGGTAAGTAAGCATGGTGTAACTTCATAAATGTTCAATTTTGTGATACAATATTGTAAAATTTAATAATTATCGATTAAAAATATATTTTAATAATGTACTGGGCCACAATCCTAACACTATAAACATAAATAATGGAAATAATACGGTGAATGACTTTTTTAAAATTCTTACTTTCTATTCTAATGGATGAAAATGATATAACGGGGAATCATTTTGAATTTTTCTTTTCATGCATATGAAGATGAAAACTTTTGTGGCGCTTCACTAGACTTGCCAAAGATTGTACGATATTTTAGTGGCTTCATATAGATTGCATAAACTTGCTTAGACTTTACAAAGACTTCCTAAGATTTCCAAGGAATTTACTAAACTTCTTGAGATTTCATAAAAACTGCATCATGGCACTTTACAAAGACTTGATATCGAAGGTGGCAATCATTACATATCTGTTAACGGGAAAGAATGAGTCTGCATGGAGCCTTTTACAGTCTCTTGAAATCTCATGAAGCCTTGTACAGTCTTTTAAAATCTCATGAAGTATCATTTTTATGATATAATAGATCAAATAAATATCATTTTTTCCGTTAAAATGGAAGCAGGTCTCCATTTACTATATTAATTTGTTTTCTTCGAATATCTATTATCTACTTTTACATCACTTACAATATTAAACTATTACGTGTCCATAAATTGACAAGTGCTGCTTATTCCATTTGCCTATTGGCTGAAATAACATTACTGGGACCGTTCAGCTTTTGTAAATGGTGTGAATAGGCAGTAAAATTAGACAAAACATTGTAGTAGGTACATTACTTTCTTGTGTATTTATAATGGATGTAAGCAAAAGAAACACATAAGAATTTCCTGCAAGTTATATACAGTGGCTCTCAAAATATTAGCAATGTAAAAATGTCTTCTATATTTTTATAAAAGTTTGCATAAAATCGATTTGGATAGTAGTCAGCGCAATAATTTTATAAAAAATCTGATGTGACATCACATTACTTTCCCATTTTCAAAATACTTTAGAGATCAATAAATTTTTTCAATAGAAATTGAAAAGAAATATGACAACTATTGGTTATTATTAGACCCGCAAAGAAATTTTCTTTCGATTGAAATTAATTTCATTACTATCTATGATAATGGGAAGAAGAACCAGGTTTTAACAATTTTCATTCTTTGAAAAAATTGAGTCAATTTGGAGGGATTTCAAGTAAAATCTAATCAGTTCTTTAGATTATTGCTATAAACCTGTATATAAAATTTCAATGAAATCGGTTCACGCGTTTCGGAAAAATCGTGAACGAAAAAATCGCACACAACACACGCACGCACCCACCCACATCCGGACATCATTCCAAAATTAGTCTCAAACGATTTGTATGGACTCATAGACCATGGAAAAAATGCTAACTCAAATTTTTTTTTTTTACTCGATTACAAGACTCCTTTTCTACGTAAATGGGAAAGTAAAATGACATACGTAAAAATATTTTAAGGTTCTTCTATTTTCATAACGTTACAATATCTTCTTTTTAAAATTTTTAATTTTAGAACAGTTTCTAAAATTTTTCTAAAATGAGGCATCCCATTGGCTGTTCGTCAAAACGTCAACTAGTGAGCTGTCACACTATCCAAATTGTTTTTATGCAAACTTTTATAAAAATATAGATGAAATTTTTTATAGTGGGATACTGGCATTTACTATTCATAGCTGATCTTGTTTTTATAAAACTTTGCACCGAATATTTTACAGTGGGCATGGGTTTAACATTCATATTCACAATATTATAATACCGATGTGCACCTATCGATTAGTGACATAATATACGTAAATGTTATGAAATACCGTCGTTGTTTTGTTTTGAAATTCTAAGTTTTCTGAACTTGGCTTATAATCGAATTTAGAACTAACCGATTGAGAATTTAATAAAATATTTAAAAATAGTACATTCAAGGAATCCTGCAAACAGACGCTGACGATAATGTCGAAAAATTTAAAACGAGTTAAATTAATAATTACAAGAAATCCAAACGATCCCATCTCCAAGTTCTTTATTTTAAATCAGACGCGTTTCGGGGAATCTTGATTGTATCCCCATGATCAGTCTTAATGACTGAAACAAATTGAATAATTTCTGAATTTTGCCTTTTACAAAAATTTGAGTTGCATTTAATTAATTATTATTGAGTAGTGAATTTCTGTTTTCGTTCATCTCAACTCTTCATTGAGATTATTGAGGAAGTTATTAATTCGTTTTTATGATATTAGTTCATTATTCAATTATTTGTTATATCCTCTAAGACCGATGATGGGAATACAATAATGATTCCCGAAAGGCGTCTCATTTCAAATAAAAAAAGGGCTTGAAGATAGCATTGTTTACATTTCTTATAATTATTTATTTTTATATTCCCTTTTCCACGTAATAAAATACATAGATGTTTATATCGCTATACCCGAAATTACACTTTTGCCAGTTGGAGTTGAGTGATGCGAAAAATTCATTGTCTTTTGACATTGAAAAGTTAGTAGTTGAGTCCGCTTCCAAAATTAAAGCTTCTGGTTTCATCTCTGAAGACTTGTTAATATACTATACCGTTGTGAAGTTGTGGTGATCTAAGGTACTTTTTAATGACAATACTCTATAATTGAGGGTAGTTTATAGCCGCAATATTAGAAACATGAACACCGATCACAAATTGTGAGCTTACAATTTTATTTTTGTAATAGTTACACTACAAATTATGCCATAAACAGTTTCTCCTATTAAAACACGTACAGAGCTTATTTTGAAGAGCATAAAATTCATTCAAATCTTTTTCAAATTAGTTGACATATTTTCCGGGTCCTTTTTATACTTAGCGGAGTTGTACCACTTATATTATTATCAATTTGGTGGTCCGATCAAAATATATTATTGAACATTACTTGTAGCAATTTCATGCTTTTAAATTTTGTTTTATTCATTGGACAAAGTTACAAAAAGTAATAAGGTATTAATGTCCTTATGCAAGGACCTATCCTTGTAAATCTTGTACAAAATATACAATACACTCCAGTCTTCAGATATAAAATTTTTCGAGAGCTGGGCCAACGAACAAGTACATGGGTATCGTGACAGACGATGAAGCCAACCGATACTCATAAAATTATCATTTTATAAATACCACTATTGGCAATACAACGAAAACAATTTTTGAAGCAGTTCAGTTTGTTATGAAACGTTCATAAATACCATTAATACAATTTAAAAATACAATAAATAAAGTTATGTATTTCTTATGCTTATTATAACCATTATAATCTCATCGTTACAATAAGTTGTAGTATTATAAACTATGTAAAAATTTTAAAGTTCTATATACTATACATACAATTTTTTTTAAATTTAGTAATTTTATATTTATTGCTTTGTACTAAAGTACAATACGATAGTACCTCTGAAATTATATTCTAATAATAATAACACCAATAAATTTTGAATATTCAGTTTTCTTTTGAGTTTGAAAATATTCCATTTTCACCGGAATATTTTGTTTGTTAAGATTTTTTAAGAAAGTAATATAATATTCATTTTATGTTACAACTTAATTTCAGAGGTATCAATCAACCTGAGGTTGTATGAATTTTAGAAATGTAGTTTATGTATAAAATTTAGTTATGTAATACAAAACACTTAATATTATGTTTTGATTAAAATTTGTATAGAATATTTAATATACTTGATAATATAATATATAGTACTAACCACATTGTTTTTGTTTTACTTGGCAAATTGCGAAAAACGTCATGTAGCAACTTTCATGTAAGTATAAGAGAAAGCATAAACTCCGACACAAAAAATACTGAAGAATTTTACATGCCGAAAAGAAAAAACTAGATGAAATTATTATAGGTACATGGGATAAGTATTCTTAAAGTGCCTAGATAAATTTGCTTAAAATACCCCACATCTAAGTTATTCTATATATTGCTTCTTGTAATATGTGTTTTTGATGGAAACTGAAATACGATCAATATTATCTCTTTGTGAAAATGTTGTTGTTTAAAGTGATATACAGGGAACGCAAAGCTGCTACAGATATACATACATATTATGTAGTTTTTTTCACTTTTTTGTATGTAATGTATATCGAAATATTTAATTAAAATTTACAAAATAAAATAAACGGTAATAGTCACACTTTTTACTAAAATACAAACTAATCAAGTATCAGTTCCTAAATTATTTTTTAAATCCTACGATTTAGTTAAGATTGCACAAATAATAGTTTTTCTCTCATTTTGATATAAAATATTATCTCTCTTTTACAGGTGCTTTGAATTCACTCAATTCGGCATTAGTAGTATAACTTCAAAAATATTTGCCCCAAATTTGCCGCCCTAGGCTTCAGCCTACTCATTTACTGGTGGTAAATCCGCCACTGCGTGTTTCGGTCTATTAGACCATCTTTCAGTTCAAATACAATATATAGGTTACGGAAAACGAATAATTAAAATCACCATATATTATTGACTCATATTCTGGAAACATGTTTCAGAAATATAATTGAACTTGTAAGATTTCTCATGAAGGTAAAGTCGACAATCAATAATTTATTGTTGTGCAAGATTTTCAAACATTGAACTAAAGTCACCTCTGACTTGTAGTGTACGAACGAAATTTGTATCTATCGCCAGAAGTACAATTTACAATTTGAAATTACCGCCTAATGTGTTATTTGAAATCCCGCGTAGAACGAACACAGCTTTAGAATAATGGACACCATTAGGAGAACGGAGGGGTTGAAGGTAACGAAGCACGACGTGGACCGCCACGATGCTCTTAGAAATTGCAAGCGAAGCTGTACACACGTGTCTGCGACAGCTAGTCAGCTTTTATTTGTATACAAACTAATTAATTAGTTATCCGTTTTATTACGAGTCAATATATCTAAAATTAAGGTAATTTATGTTTGTAATTATATCTACAATAATAAATTGAAGGTACGAATTTTTGTATTAATCGAATTAAATCATTATGGTTGTTTAAATTGTAAGTTTTCACAATTGACTATTAATTAATGCAATGCTGCTATCTGACTAGTCAAAATTTATGGCGCATAAGAGTCCAATAGCAAAAACTGTACGTATATTGTATACGTAAGATTCGATGACGTCCTTGTAAAACTTCGGGATTTTGCCACGCGGAAGCTAATATTTAAAGTTAAGCACGAGATTCGTTTCTTTGGTTTCCAGTAGGGGATTTTCTAATTGTTTTAAATGTCGGGATATGATAGAATGCCGATATTATTCGATTCGTATGAATTACAATAAATTATATTCTATGCCAAACCTGACGCTAATGACAAATGTTATTAATTTTATTGACGAAGCAAATTAGGCATTTAGAACTATTCTATGAATTTTACACAAGTAGGTGATTTGGACCAACCATGTAAAAACGATAAAAAGAATAACTTATATGTTTGCAACTATATCGATACCGATACGACAAAAACATAATAATAAATTTACTATGATGTCGCAGTGACAAAAATGTAACAAATATAATAAATTATTCCAATGATAAAACATCTGAATCATCTTAATGTGTTTAATTTATTGTGTTCGTGTTCGCATTTCTAGACCAGTGGTCGCCAACCTTTTTAATGTATACTCTAATAATTTTAGAATAAACAGTGAGCTACCTAAATTTTTTTCAAGCATTTTTTAAAGGGATTCTGCTTCTACATTTTTTATTTTTATACGTGTGTTGAAATTGTTTGTACTATATTTAAAATATCTTGTGCGAGGTACGCTCGTGATTGCCGGATTGGTGACTACTGTTCTAGACACTCTCCAGCTACGTTCAGGTTCACTTTATGTACGAGGTTCATTACTACGTTGGGATTGTAGTATGTTAGTTCTGGTATTATACGATACGGTATATTCGGGTTGATTGCAATCATGCTCATGCTTAGAAAGTTGGGGTTAGATTTCTTGTGTAGGAAAATGAGGAAAACTACAAACTGAAGCGAATAAGGCTTCATAGTGCAGCTTACTGATATGTGTCCTTGTACGGCGGGTTTGTCAGTTCGGTTGCTTATTCAGGTTTGCTATGGGGAAAATAAGTAGCGAATCAGTTATAAGTTCGGGATCAAGATTTTGATATTAATAACTGCTTACTTGAAATTTCCTGGAATTTTATGCCTAGTTCAAAATCTGCACAACTTCGCCAGCAACATTGACTTCACGAGTGAGCATAAGCGATATCAATTAATTACCAGATAAAAGCATTGGTATAACGTCGAGCTTGTATTTCAAGTTAGATACTATTTCTGTATTAAATAATCTTCTAATTATTTTCTATCGTCATAATATAAAATTTTTAAATTATATGTAATCTGTAGTGCAAACACGATCTGTTTATTTTATTCTATATCTACTATTAACTCAAATTTTGTCCTGTCCTTAATTTATTTTTCATGTTGACCCCTACTACATGATAAATTATTCAACCCATAGAGATGTTAGGCATCAGATAGATTGGCATAAAATTCTTTTTTTCTTGTATGAAATGTACAGAAAAATTATTGGCAACTTGGAATGTAGTCAATTATTAAAAATGAGGCTTTCTTTTCGATGATACAATGTTACTTACGAGAGTGTTGCTCATTTTTTAAAATTTGTTTTTCTAAATATTGTTTTATTTTGTTGTAGGAAATGCCGAAGAATGCATAAGACAGATGTTGACATTTACTGGTGAACGCTTTCAATGCAGAAAATGCTTGCGTCATTATAAACATAAACATATATTGAGACGGCATCTAAAATTTGAATGCGGATTACCCCCTAGGTTTATTTGTACACATTGCAATTATAAAACAAAGCGAAAATATGAGCTCTCCTTGCATATGAAAATGAAACATAATTTGTCAATTGCTTAGAGATCAAAATATATTGGTCGCTAGATATGCAAATGATTGATTTCTATTTATATCGTGTTAGTAATGTAAATGTAATCCTAATAAATATTAAAAAAATTTGTTCGTTTAATTTTTTTACCCTCATAGCAATGTCTGCAAACATAACAAGCAAATTCATCAAGTGGAAAATACCTAATATCACAAGATCTCGATTTATATACCGCCTTTATTAAAAACCTATAAATTAGAAAAACATACACATTCTATCGACCAACTTTTTTTTTATCAACGAAGTAAATTTCAACCAATCGAGGAATACATTAATGACGGGCCTGCGCTGAAATAACATCGTACTATTTGCTATTTGAAAAAATTCATGTCCATTATGACACGGTCATGCCGATGTCCGTGTAGTGTAGTGTACTCGATCCTTAAATTTACGGTTTAGGACTATTCGACGTATTTAGGATTTTTTTGATGGAGAGACCTTGTCACACGGAGACATACCGACAGCTACGCCTCGATGCGTGGATATCCTACGCTGAATATACATATTATGTGAGCTCCTTGTATTTGAGAAATTGTACCACATAAAAGGTTCCCTTCTTGAAGCTTCAAAGCAGATTTATAGCTTTCTGACTGCACTCAAGAACTGCAACCCAAATATAAGAGCTCTCAGGTCAGAGGAACCGTACCAAAGATTCCTTTTTTTGAGTTTCATGCCTGTGCACCATCTTAGGTATTTTATTTTAGAGCTGCTGCACATTATTTTTTTGTTTAAGAATGGTATCTCACAACATGTGAGTGCCCCTTGGTTGGAGCTCTGATTTGCTTTATATTTGGGTCTTTTGGCGTAGATGGGTTACACGAGATTTCCCTCTTTTTTGAGCTCCTGGACCGCTCTGCATTGCACATTGTTTTTTACCCCTTGTGTTTTAGGAGTTGTTCTACTGGAGTGGGCCTCTCGTGTCTTACTGTAGGGCTGCTTTGGATTTGTTGGGCAAATAAGTGCACCCCACACATGAAGGTCTCTAGGTTTGAGGAACTTGTATCTCATGAGATCTCATAGGCAACAGTAGTTTTCGCAATTTCATAATACAATCGATCAACAAATTTACTTATTGTAACTGGAATCTCGATACAAATGTTTTACTACAATAGTAAAAAAAGGTCCGTTATAACTAAGAGTAGGTACTTTACAACCGTACGTACTTTATAAATATTCACTTTTGTCATATGTTTATTGATTGATATATTCTATGATTTCAACAGAGACGAAATACCTAGATATTATTTAACAAAAATGAAGATGTACAAGTCTAGCAGCGGCTGGTACTGGGAGGATTGTACTACTTTTGGCATTGTTACTTATTTTACCTCCAGGACTAACAAAAGTATCACTTTCTGTACGATTTATCGTACCTACCGAACATCATACTTTGCTGTACCGTGTCAGAAAAAACGTGTAACATGAATAAACACGTAACAAAAATTTTATTTTCGGTTCGTCTTTATTCAGGTTACCATTTTCTGCCCATGTTTATTCAGATTAAATTTATGTGTTTGTTATCTTTTCAAATTTAACTCTTTTGTTGTTTAGTGCCATCTACTATGGTATGTGTCTTAAAATTTTCAATGTAACAAAATTGCGGTAAAATTAAATCTCAAATTTATTAATATTTATTTTTATTACCTATTAGGTTATAACATTTTTATTTTAGAAAGGTTCTGTCTTTGAGGTAAAGCTGCATACGTGGTTCGCACCTAAACAATTCGTAGCATATATGCTTACTCATTACGTAAAGGATATTATGTTTCGGTTGCTATCCCGTAAATTTTATTAACATTTCTCGTCCTGTAAGTTACCAGATTATTTTCTAGTCTTGTTCGATTTATAAAATCAAGCATAAATGAAAATGCTTGAGGTATAGCGGGATCATAGTATGTTATTTTAAATTTTTGTAATTATTTTACTTGCAGCAAGCCCGAAGAGACTTTATTCTTGTTTAAAATGTGGAAAAATCTATAAACATGATTCAAGTTTATCGAGACATTCTAGGCATGAATGTGGCGGAAATTATCGTTTTACGTGCCCCGTTTGTTACAAAGCATTTCTGCGGAAGCATTCCGTTCGATGCCACATTTTAAAGTTTCATCCAGAAGCTTCATACGAGGTATTATGTATTTCTACATGTATAATCGTATTATATACTAAGTATAATATCAAACATTATTTTAGATTTAGTAGTCTGAATAAACGATACACGATAGATGCAAGTGGTCCATTTATTTTTCAATTGTGATGTCAAATGAGTTTCTATAACATATTATTTTGTAAATCAGACAATAATGTAAGTTATTTTACTTTATAAAATAAAAAGTTATTTTAAAAACTTATTTCCAGTAAGTAGTATACAATGCAACAGTAGTCTGAACTATAGTTTTCATTAGAGTAATAACTGATTTTAGAAATTGTTAATTGAACATTTTATATACGGTGACACTGTTTTTATCTTTCAGATGTTATATATTATGCCTCTTCGATTGAAGAATACAATCAATTAAAAGTTGCTGATTTTGGGGTGAGATATGGTTGCTCAAGATGTAAAAGAACATATTGCCAAAAGAAAACCTTAGGTCGGCACATTCGTTTAGATTGTGGCAAAAATCCGTCTTTTTCTTGTAAGATGTGTACAAAAAAGTTTAAGCATGGCTATGTGTTACTAAAGCATATGCGCAAGGAACACAATGTGTTTATTCAAAATTTGAGGCAACGATGTAGTCCTAAGAATAATGAAATTTTAGAAAATAAGAATATGTTTTAGGTTAAATTTTTGTGTTATACTACTTTTACCATAAAGACAGTCATAAAATAAGTGCCATTTAGCTAAGTTGTCGATTTATACTTAATATTGCATATTTACAAATATACTTTATTCATTTTTGGATCCTTTAAGATTAGGTTCTTTATTATCATGACGAATCAAGATTAGTATTTATTTTAGTTAACTGATTTCATTTTAGTACCACACTAAAAAGCTAGCTTAATTTTTTTGAAATCAGTTATTTATTTATAATCATAAATTTTCCTGATTTAATATTTTCACTTTATTTTTCTATTTAAAATATATTGATTGTTAATTGCATAATACCTATGTACCAAGGTAGAAACCCGCCCCCCCCCCATAAGCTGCTATACAAAATATTAAAAGCAATTTCACGGTTCATTTTTCATGATGACATTTTTAAACTTGTTTTATTTAACTTTTTATAATTTTTCTTCAGTGCATACCATTATCTGCTTTCATTCGAATCCTCAATTTTTATCGGACCTGTTTTAATTAAGTTTAGTTAGTGGTTAATGTTTTTCTTCATATAATGAATGGCGTGTTTAATGGCTTGCATTAACATGATGTATCTATAATATCATAGTAAGCAAGATCATAATAATTAAGATAACACCAAATTAATATGTGCATTCTTAGTTGACTGTGCTGTCAAACTTGATCAAATTATTCCATTGTTAGTTGATTATATTCTTATGTTCAAGTAATTCCTTCATTTGTTCGCATTACTTCCTTCATTATCTACCAGCATGCCATAGGCCCTGTTTTTGAATTCAACCGACTTATTTTGAATACGAATTACCTATTTATATTTTATAATATTAAACAAAACATTAAAATAATTGAATTTTAACTGTAATGATAAAAATACATACTACGTAGAAAATTATTATTATTTAAAAAACAAACAATGGTAGGACAAACAATGTTTGAAAATGAAGAAAAATATTGCAGTATGAAACCAGATCAAAATTAAAAAATCAAAAAGCTAATGTAATAAGGCCCTATTTCACGTGTATTTCCGATCTTCAATTGCATAGAACATTAGTGTTTTATTGCAATATATTAATTATTTGATTTTTTAATTTTTATCTGTTTTCATAGTGCAGTAATATTCTTCATTTTTAAATATTCTTAGTCCTACCCTGCCAAAAATCTTAAATTAATGTCTTTTCATTTTTAAATAATAATTTTCTACGTAGATATGTATTTTTATCTTTACAGTTTATGTTTTATTATTTTTGACCCTGACGTTCTGTCAATTAGCCAGACTTCTGTAAATATAAAACTAATTCTTAAATCCCCACCGTGTTGATGCACACCGGAAGGCCGAACTAAGAAATTCCGCTCTGTAACTGAACCAGCAATCATATCAATCCATTGATGTGGTTTGGTCTTTGCAGTTAAAATTCAATGATTTTAATGTTTTGTTTAGATTTTGTTTAATATATTATATATTTTACGTAGATACATAGAACTAAATTACCACACAATGTACTTGAAATTTATTTTTTAAGTTTATTTCTGTATTATTATTCGACCAGAAATCACAGATCCAACAAATACTTCATTTGTATTCGTACCTAACCGCCGTGTCAGAGGTGCTGTAATCGAGTTTCGTTCGAGATTGTAGAACGTCTGCCACGGATGTTTAGACGATTATAACACTCCCACAAGTGCACAGTCGAAACTTGCAAGTTCGATGCGAGATCTAAGTGGTGCGGTCGTCTTATAATCGCCAATACAGCATTGTGAGCCGTATTGCAATCTCGTGCCGCTCTTCGAGCGGCACTCGGTTACAATACCGCTCACAAAGCTGTAAGGTACGATTATATCACTACCGCACCACTTAAATCCTGCATCGAACTTGCAAGTTTCGAATGTTCACATGTGGGAGTGTTATAATCGATAGTGCCATATTTGCGTATGCGAATCAAGTCATATGAGCCCGATAACAGCCTTTTCACCAAATATCTCACTTTTTTAGTTTTGTACCGAGTAACCTAGTATATTATTTATTAAATTCACTTAGATTGACCGAAATTTCGTAAAATCTTGAAAATTGATAAAATAAAACACACTTTTTTTTACTAAATTAATTACAAATTAGTCCTACACTAACAATTTGAATACATTATGTTTTATTCAATTTTTGAGCTAGGTTTCAAAGTAGCTAATTTTGCGGAAAAATTATGATTGGCGAATAGAACTTTGTGCCAATAAAATAAATTAATAGGTACTTGGTAATTCGAAAAAAATGCACTAAAAATAATGCAATTTTTTTATTTCTTCCTTCCACTGATTTTGTATAAATATGTAATAACTTGATATTTACCTGAAAAAATTGTCTTATAATAAAAATTACACCAATATCTTGTCAAAATTGTTTGAATTGACGGTCATGTATTTTTTTGACGATGCAATTTTAATTTTTAAATTGAATTATAGTTATTGTAAATATAGAAAATATTTCAATCTGTTCTAATCAAAAAACCTACTTTTTCCAAATAGACAACATAAAATAATAATTGTAACTTCAAACTTGAGCTATGTAGATTATCCGATAGCTGGAACTTGGAAACGGTGAAGTACCTTCTTAAGAGGTCGTCAAATTATTTATAAATTTGATTCTAACCGTGGTTATCTAAAATCAATGGCTTTCAATTTATAAATTTTTACTAAAAACATTATAGAAAATTTTGAAGTTTCATTTTTGCTGTTTTCTGTCGGCTCTGTGGCCGATTTACTGTAACTGATTTTTTTTTAAATTTAAGTTTGTAGATTATAATTATATCTGTTGTATTTTGAACCAATAATATTATTAATTTATTAAGAACAAATAGTTTTTTTGCTATAGCAGATGTTTAAGTACGGTTTGTTCGACTGAAAATAATAGAAGTATGTTTGACTGCTTGTAAAATAAAAATTATCACTTCATAATTTATTACATCTGCATTTGGGATTTTTTATATCCGTTTTCTTTAACAAAATTTCAGTATCGATTTTCGAAAAATAATTCGCATGTGACTTTGTTGCCCATAAATTAACATTTTTTGCGCGTCATAACTAGTCTTATATGAATATACGACGGACTAAAATTTAAAAATTTTTTTGTACGCTCTTATCGAACTTATTAATAATAAATAACTTGCTAACGCGCGTTAGTGATTAGATAGGATAGATAAGAACATGGATCAAAAGCAATAATAAAAATAATTATTACTTACCTTCAAACACTAATATAAACTCTGAAAATCCCTAATCTTCTAGAAAATTTGAAACATCCATGTTAATTAATGCACAATTTTCTGCTTTTGTGATGATGGTTAGCCACCACAATACATCCATTTATTGAAACAAAAATATATTTGCGAGTAGAACAAAATTTATTATTTGAATACAACAAAACAACATTATTTCATACAAATTTTACAACTTTTTCATTACTTGCCAATGCGAACTCTAAATTTAGATAAATTAAAACAACTAAATAAATTCGAAAATGAAAGCAACCACTTTCGAAATATCCTGTCTAATAAATACAATTTTAAAAATACTTAAGCGTTTATTTAACTTGGTTTTAGTTTAAAATATTATTATAAATATTTCTTGCTGTGTAAATAATTTTTAAATAGCAAATTGAATTTAGTTCCAATTAACAAGTCATTTCTCCCAGTGTATAAACTAGATTTATTTGTCGAGTATCCAACTACATACAAAAGATCGGAAAAATTTGTTGTTTAGAAATAGTTCATTAAATATAAAATTATATATTATAATATTAAAGTACCAACTTATTGTGCACACATTAATAATCTATTTAAAGTTGACATTTTGTAAAGTTGCAGTTTAAAATTAATAGTAATAGTTAGAGGATAATAATTATAATTGTCGAGGAAATTAACGAAATCCAAGGGATATCTCCAAAAATTAATTTCTACCGAAAAGTTGCCTCCTTAAAAACTCATATAATGTTATCCAAAAAAGAAAAGGCTTATTTTTAATGTCTTGACAATTAAGCGAAATTCAGCAAATAATGTTCTCCTACCCCTTTGGTTGAGCATAATATTACGCACAATGATGACTCAATGCAATTAAAATCCTGAACAAAGTCGGGTAAAACTTTTTTTACAATATCAAAAATTATTTTTTTGGTGTTCTAATTTGAAGAAAGATCGGATTTTAAAATGGCTGACAAACATAATACTATTAGAAAATGGTTGAAATTTGACAACCGGTACAAAGTCAACTTACAACTGGATAATTTTTATTTTGTTAGAAAAATTATACTAACAGTAAACAAGTTTATAGTGTACCTAATAGATGTTTTAAAGTTTATACCTTGCTTAGTTTTCAAGATATTCACGAACAAACTTAAAACGTCTCTTGGTCCTTTTCCCCCGTTGGAAGTCTCCCGCTGGACCATAAATAAATATATTTAGTTGAATTTTTTTGTTTTAATTTACTAAATAGTATTGGCCGTTTGTACTTCAATATTTAAGATTACTTAAATTTGATATTTACTACTTATATGTAAAGTAATATTGGCTGAATCTTACGAAATCGAAAGAATTTTTTTTAAATATTACTGTACGAACAGACATAAAATATTTATATTGTTGAATTTAAAGTTATTGTTATCAACTTAATGTTATTATGGGTTTTGCATGAATCAATCTTATCTGATTATTCTATATTATTGTAAAGGTTTAGGCGGCACTGGCCGACTGGAAGTTCAAATGTTGAAACGCCCTTTAGAAAAAAGTCCGGATTTCAAAAAATAAAAAAATTCAAAGGTTCAATTTTTAAGATCTATTGAAAAGCCTTAGGTACAATCGCACCCCGGTCCAGTCTGCCACTGTTAGGCGTGCAAATCTCTGTAATCTTGGGGGGCAATGTACGAACATAAATATTATGTACTTAAATGTCACATATTATAATATAAATTTAGGACTAATATAGGAATGCCATTAATTTTTAATTGTTGTCTTAACTAATGCAAACGAACTGATTTATAATAAATATGTAAATACTTTTGTTTAATTTTTTACTAATAATATTTGTTCTCCTGTAATTTATTTCTTTAAAAACTTATAATAGTCCACCGCATTAATTTTTAACCTAAATTAGAACAAGTTATAACAAAGTTACAATAAATGTAAAATTTTATTAATGTCTACTTAAACGTAGTTTCTTATAATACAAACGTTATTTAATTATATTTATAGAAATAATAACATTTACAATAAATTATATATTAATGTTCGAAATTTCCAAGTGTGTTTTAAAACGATGGGTATGTCATAAAATTACAAGAGATAGTAATGAACCAATGCAATTACATTAGAAAAACAATGGGGCTTGTTTATTTTAGAAAATCGCTACAAATGTGCAGTTAATTTTTATAGCAGTAATATTTTTTTATAGCTACTGCTTACTTATCAAAGTATGCTATTACAAAAGTATAATCTGATATTGATATATTATTAATTTAACTAAAAATTTGCAGGTAATTGCCGAGTACAGCATAAAACTGGTAAAATTTCTGATTATCCAAATTGTCAGTTTCAAACAAGATTAATTGATGCCAGTAATCAAGAATTAATGATGACAAACTTTATGAAACATAATCAAATACTTAGTGTTCAAACCTATTCATGTTCTAATTGTACAAAAGCATATAAATCAAAATATACATTGCAAAGGCATCTGAAATTAGAATGCGGAAAGGAACCCACCAACAGATGCGAAGTCTGTGGTCAAATGTTTATTCACAAACATAGATTATTTAGTCATATACGCGCATTTCATTCGTAATCAATCGAGTATTATTTGATACAATTTCCTGTAATTAGTGTAAATCTATGTAATTAATATAAATTATTCGTGTAAGTATAATTTAAGGACACTTTCAATACAAAAGATAATGGCTAAATCTAAGTAAGCTGCTTGATATTTTTCGTGCCGTTGTTTTGGCAATATTGTTTCAGTATTTGCTTTAATAAAAATTATTAAAAGACACATAATTGAAGATTTGCAATGATAATCCGTACAACAAAATCAGTCTACGATATATTCTTGTTTTATGATTAACGAATTATTTCAAGTTTTCAGTTATAATGGTCGACTATTTTTTTTTACTACTAACGAGGGAACTCCGCCACTAGTAACCTTTCGTTTTATTTTCAAGAGTAAATGTAATTGAAAATTGATTCGACAAGCTCGGAGTTATTGGAATACACGAGGAATTTTCGAAACGATAATTTGACGTTTTCTTAAAATAATTGTTTTCGCTAAGTTTTAACAATATTACTTTTGATTTGTACCATTTTAGTAATTGAGTATATATTTCATTAATCCATTCAATATAACAAGACTTTAATTTGAATATAATAGGTGCGTTTAGCACAATATAGCTTAAAAGCAGCCAAGGACTTTAAGTAAAATTATTGAATTATTATCAAATAAACAGTTTGATAGATTTACATTGGCCGACATGATTTCATGCATAGATAAAGGTTAATGGTATATATTAAATTATAAATTATTAGGTTAAATTAACAATAAAGCAGTAGACACATTGAGTCAAAACATATCTCATGATCATTATAAAGCCATTTTATGTTCCGTATGGATTTATTCTTAAAATATGGAATTCAACCATGTAAGATTTCAAATTTCGATAAGTTGTAATCCTGATATCAACATTTGCGTTACAGAAATTCTAAAATTTATAAACTGTAAATTCATTAGGCCTTCGCTTGAAACTTAAAATGATCATTTAATGAAATGAGATTAAACTCGCATAATGTTTTGGGAAATAAAATAAAAACAAGGTTTTTAATTTAAGATTAATTTCACTAGTTAACTATTTTCCGATTATTCTCTTCTACATCAATGATATTAATTTTTTTTTAATTAACGTAAAACCCATGTAACGATAAAGCATACTAATAAATTAAACCAAGAGAAATATTCTACTAAATATTAGTGTAATTAATCTTAAAATTAATTTTTGGACATAGTATTTAATAAATTTATTTACAGAATATTTTTATTAATCATTTTTACAAATATATCCGAGTCGATAACAATTATTTCAAGAACAATATTTAAATGTTTAATTGTACGAACAAGGCAAATCGATTGTTTGTAAGTGGAATTTTAAGCACAAAATGAAATGTTTCCAGAGGTGGGGTTCCCTTGTAAAAATTATTGATAATATTAGCATTTTGGCTTGCCAAATTTAAAACTGGCTGCCCTTGGTGTTCCATTTATTTTAGTATTTGTATATAATATAATTATGCAACATGGTTAATATCGAAATGCATATAAGTATTGATTGTTTATTTTTTTAAACCTTTTTTATGCTATTATAATATTTTATTGTTGATCTTACGGCATTTAAACTGAACACTTTGTCATTGTTGAGCTGTGAAATATATTTTTAGTATCTAGAAAATTATATTCCTAAAATAATAAATGTAATTTGTTTTATTTGTTAGATCAGTTCAAAATTATTTAACAGCAAAAGTAAATTAATCGGATTATTTTTGTAATATTTTTGTGAAAATAAAAGTGATCTTACTACTATAATGTGCATTTATTTTACTTAAACTAATCATACCAAATAATTGTAAAATTTTTAATCCTAGTAGTATTACATAATAAATTCATTAAGGATAAGGATCTTTGTTTTCTGTTCGTTTTTCTTTGACAGATACGTAAGAGAAATAATTTGGCATGAAAATCCTTCGAACATAATATAAAAAGGTCACTATGGTCTTACTTAGACGAAGGAAAGAGAAGGAAGGATTTTGTTTTAGTAATTACTGTTTTTTTAAATATTCAAATTAAAGTTTATGAGGTATTCTTTACAAGTTTCTTTATATATAGTTAAATCAGTAGAACTGCACTTTGTTGTAATTTTTTTTATTGTTTATTCTCAGCAACGCGTTTCGATCGGTTTAACGATCATAATCATGCTGAATGTCAAAATCAATCCAATCAAATGTCAAATCAAAACCTAAACATAGATGGAACTTAACAAAAATAACGACCTAATGATAATGTTAACATAATTTCACGTGGGAACAGATGTTTTATGATAGTTTGTAGATTTTAACAGATGTATATTATAGTAAAAAACAGGTGTATGGTAGCACAAGATTTTGACATTCAGCATGATTATGATCGTTAAACCGATCGAAACGTGTCGCTGAGAATAAATAATAAAAAATTTTACAAGAAAGTGCAGTTTTACTGATTTAACTATTTTTTTTTTAAAGGTTGCATTGTTTGTTTACTTGCATGTGTTAAGAATTCTCATACATTTAAAAAAAATTTCTGCCGAATATTTTTGAGAAATTAATCACCCTATTAAAGTCCCACTGTTGTCCACGACAGTCATATCTTTTCGTAAGTTTTGACATCACGATACTTTTTTACAATGTAAAGATATGCTGATGCGTCAAATTCGTTTAAATTGACACATATTCTATATATTGAAACTCAAGCGGGAGTTATCTAGAACTTTTACACTACTATTATGACGTCCGAAAGTTGAACGTACATAATTTATAATGGTAGTTTATTAAAAGTTGTGATTTTTACATTTTGTATTTAAAAACAAAGGTGAAGAGCAAAACGATGATATATTATGAATACAAAATTTTGTTGGTGGTGCTGATTATATTTCATAATGTCATAAAGTGTGCTATCGTAAAAAATCGCTAAATATAGGCATAGGTGGAATTGAACCCGAATTACAATGTTTCATTTGTCCCTATAGGGCTAGGAGAGTTCATAATTATTATAAGCCCACATCATTCAACATGTATGAACATGAATAATAATTAATTTGAACTTACGACAAATTAAGAATAACAGTGCGTCGAAATAAAAAAATATACTTATATAAACAAAAATGAATGGGAAAATTTTCAAAAACAACTGTTGGATAGACGATTTTTATATCCGAGAGAAAATCTTCAAAGGATGCAATTTACATTGCTAACATAGGACTGTACGCTTATTTCTGTAAAGCATTGTATTTTATAGATTGTAGTTCATTCCACCTCGCGAAGCTAGTCAAATCTGACTATTGATTAGTATTATCGTAATAATAATTTTATTAGTGAAGTAATAATAGAAGCAATTGAATAACAAATTATAAAATTGCGACCCACAAAGTTATCATTTATTTTGACTTGCTAGTTTATGTTCTATTAGGTAATTTTTTTCAATTCAAAAGGCATCAGTCATTGATGGTGGTATCAGCTGACATGTTTTTGATTTTATCTTTTAATTACAAAGTAAATATGCAATCTTCACAACGTTTGTTGTTAAAAAATTTAAAGATGAAATGTTGCGAGACGTTATACTCGTGTCAATACATTTTGAGAACCACCTTAAGGCTGTTCGGTAGGATTAGATTTTGTGCAAAAAAATTGTAATACAGTGTATTTATTATAAAAAAAGTAGTTTAGCCGCAATTTGTACTCAAAATATGAATTTATTTACGGAATGCCTGTATGATCCTGAAAAGATATCATAATGGAACTTGACTACACGCAAGAATCTTTAATTTACTATCCCATGACATAATTTTTATTTTGATTTTTACTTTGAATTACTTTGAAAATATGAATTTTTAAATAGATACTTATTCAAAACGGAACGTTTATAAGAAAAGCATACATTGTTTTAAAATTCAAAATAAAAATTATGTCATGTCATAGTAAATTAGATTCTTGCGTTTAGTACAATTTCCATTGTGATGTATTTTTAGGATCGTTCGGGCATTTCGTAATTAAATTCATATTTTGAGTACAAATTGCGGCTAAACTAATTTTTTTAGAATTTATTTTTATAAACAAATATTATCTAAAATATGTAGTTCTACAAGAATATTAGGTATAATAAATACACTGTTTTACAATTTTTTGTGCACAAAATCTAAACCTACCGAACAGCCTTAAGCCTAGGCGTATACGGAGACGCAGGCCGCGAAGCACAGCGCAGGGTAGTGCAGCACAGATAAAACAATGTGACACAGCAAATGCTTGAACTGCGCATACGGATCCCGAATAATGAACACAAATAACACAACATTTATTTTAATAACTAAAATAACCCAAGTACACGTGTTGGCTGAACGCAGAAAACTGTACCTCAACTACAACGCGACGCAGGCCTGTGCAGGTACGTGCCTGTGCCGCACGCGGCTGTGTTGATGTATACGCTCTTATACGGTAATGCATTGTTTACAAAAACCTGTGCTGTACTGAACTGTGTTGCCTGCGCTGCCTGCGTCTTCGTATACGCTTAGGCTAAGAGATGTCAGTAAGAACGGTATTAATGGTAATAACTGAAAAATCAGCTTTTTTTTGTTGTCACTTGTTGTCGCAAGGGTACGATATGAACTCCGTAAAATGGAAAATATCCATTTTGTAAATAAAATTGCAAATTTTAAAATTCATTACTATTGCCCGGTTTCTTCATACACTGAACAGCGCAGTTAAGTTGACAAGCTGTTCCGGACAAACACGAATACGAGTTCTTTTTTAAAAATTAAATATTCTAAATATTTTATTTTTATAAAAGAATTCGTACTCGTGTATTTAGAAACCGGGTATTAGTAGATGTTTATGGTTTCGGAATCGGTGACGTATCCCGGGTACATAAGACTGACAACTTATATTAAAAAATATAAATTTTCCAAAACAAATCTTTAAATTTTCAATTTGAATGTTTTTGACGTTCTTGTTTTATTATACCAATATTATAAATTGTATGTCTTGTTTCTACCATAAGGTATGTGTGTTCCTAAAATCGAGTACCTATAGATAAAACATATACAATAATTTTGGCATTACAACTATTTAGTTTAACTTCTTCCAAGTGTATAAATAGTTCTTTTAAAAATAAAATGTTTTAATCTTTATTTAACTCAGTTGCTTCGTTTCGTTAACCATGTTTTATGATTTAACAATATTATTTGATTTGCGTTCATTGGGTATTAGAATGTAAAATAATCAATATTATTTTACAGATAATTCTACTTTACTTGATGAAAACTTAGAACTCTCTCAAGTATTGTTCGACGAAGTAGGAAATGGGCCATGTACTATACAAGTAATTTTTCCCGAAGGATGTACGCCCATTCCACCACTGATATCAGAAACGGATACCTTAATTTCATTGCAGGATATTACCGAAGAGGTTGAGAAGGTTCCATCTGTCAGAAAAAAGGAAAAGAAAGTTAAACTTCCGTTTTCTGAATGTTGGACTCCAGGGGGTTATGAATGCCCAAAATGTGAAAAATTATATAATGCTAGGAAAAATTTAGCTAGACATATCAATGTTGAATGTGGCAAAGAGCCGCAATTTAGCTGCCCATATTGTGGTTATAAAAATCACAGGCGGAATGAAATTAACAAACATGTTCGTAACAAACATACTGTTGTAGTCTTTAATTAAATAGTTATGCTCAATTATTTAGATTTTTTTTGAATCGTACGCCCCACAATGATGAAGATACTTATTAAGTTTTCTATTGTTATTAACTTTATAAAAGTTTTATTTTAGATATTATGCTTATCTTTTAAGCCATACTTTTCACTATTAAAACTCTTGAAAAACTGGAAGCTATGGATAGTATGCATAGTACTACATGTATGTGGTTTTTATATACATATTATGTAAGTGCAATAGTATTTGTATACAGTAGTACAATTCTTGTACAATTACTGTTTGGTCCTTTAAAAAAAAGCCCAACTTATTATTTACGTAATAGTTATCTAAATTATGTATAATATTCTCAAATAAAAAATAATTTTAAAATATTATCATCAAAGCCTTAGTAGTACCTATATATTTATAATAATTTTGTATAAATTTAATAAACATACCTAATAAATATAATTTTGAGTAAAAAATTAATAGATGAAGTGTATTTTCAATGTAGGACTTATTTACTATTTTTTAAATTTTTTTGTAAAAATATTTATATTGATATTTGAATAATATAGTTTCAAAGGAAAACTATTGAAAGCTAGATACTACAACTTATAATATATATCTATATTTATAATATAATTAATGTTCCTGATCTTTCTAGATCTGAGTATATCGAATGCATGGGTATTACCGTTATTCTTGAATTAATGGGTAGGATAAACAATAATTGTTTCTCTGCTGGGTTAATTTTATGTATGTACATATCTGTAGAAATATTATTTGATCTAGGTATTTTACCAATCTTTATTTTTTAATAGGAAGTACTAAGGCCTGATTTCAGAAAGAAATTTAAGTGAAGACCTAAGTTAAAATTGACCAACGAAAACCTTTAATTTCAACTTAATTCTCGGCTTAAAATTTAATACAAAATTAAGTTTCTTGATGAAATCGGCGCAAATAGTCTTACATATTAATTAGTTTTCTTGAAAGATTTCAATTGTGTTTTTAAATAAAAAATTTTAGTGTTTTCAATAAATTAATAGAACATTAAAACATATTTTTTTTATAATTTATTGTTTCCATTACGATATGAATGAATGAAGCAGTTTAAAACTGTTACAACTGTGATATCCTGCGAGATTTGATTTCCCAAGAGTTCGGAGTATGTCCGGCGCTTTAAATATCTTAGTGTGCACCATGTACAGAGTTCTTCATATAAGTTTGCAAAGAGTCGTTTCCTTAAGAACTTCCGAGAACTTCTATGTAGTACGTATTATTCAAATTACAAAATTTTAGTTTTAATATCGTTTCACGATATTATATGGTGGCAGCAACATGAAAAAATACCAAGTTATAAAAATTTTATTTAATAATATTTTTTCAAATTACATTTTGCAGTAAGTAATTTTTAAGTTTATATTGTTATTTTTAGTTATATTTATATTGTTCAAGTATGTTTTGCTCAGCGATAAAGACAAAAATATATATCTTTATCAAAAATAAAAATTTCTATTCATTTTGTAAACCTAGTGTAATTGAAATGGTTTTGGATCATTATTTTTCTCTAAAGTGTTTTTGTAACATCGATTTGAGCGTGTCATTTAAATTCTTCCAAGCAATGCTCAACAGTTTATATGCTGACTAATATGGACGTAAAATTTATTATTTAAGGGCAGGTTCTCATCCAACAGGATCGAAAAATCTCTTTTTTTTTTTTTTCAATTTTTGATAGCTTTTAACGTGTAGAGTATATTCGCCAAACGATTTGATCGAAAATAATTTTATAAAAAAATTATAAATTAATAATTATTACAAGTGTTTAAATGCTTTTTTATTCGAAACTACATTTTTCAAACTGGCGCTCACGATAGCTCAAAAACTACTCGATGGATTGCCTTTATTTTTTTTATATTTTAAGCTAGATTAAATTTATTGGAACATAAACCTAAATGCAGATGATATGTATTTGTTGTATTTTTTAAATAAATAAATCCAAAGATTTGCTTGTCCGCAATTTTTGTAATTTTTGACTTTGTTGGTTTAGGTTCCAACTCCTAGTATATAAATTAGAAAAAGTTTTGAATATTTGATTTCTGATCATTTTTGCAAGCGCTAGAGTGAGCGCCAATAGGACGTCGTTTATCGAGATGGTCACGTTACAGCATGTACTACAATGTCCCATAACATTATTTTTTATTGAAATTAATTTCTTTTTGTACTTTACTGATTTACTTTCTTCGAAGAAAAAAATTTCAGAATAACACTTTATTTTTGTGTTGTTTGGTGAGAACTTCCCCTTAAGTTGACCTTAAATATTATTTTCAGCGATTTTTACTGACACTTTACGAAAAATAGGGTTATGGGCCGAAGTTGTTATTCTTTTTGTTTTCACCCTTAAAAGATGATTTTGTGCTGCCCCTATTGGCATATTTAAAAATGAACTACTTACTCTGAGTTTACCATTATCCTATTTTCTTATTTACAGTCGGTGGCTCAGTCAAATCTTTAAATTTAATTGTTTTTCAAAATTAAATTTATAACACAGTTTTTTCACTGAAAATGAAAACATAAAACGAAACTTTGTTGGTCATAATCATAAATTCAACTAACTACGTTAACTTTTTAAGGACGGGACTGGGATATACAGTTGTGGAAATGTAATTAGCCCACATACAATGTTAGCAATGTAAATTGAACATTTTGAAGCTGTTTTTGTCAAATAAAATTCGATTTTGGAACAAAAATTTGACAATTTCTGTTGGAAATTTTATTGCCTTCAATTTTGTTTATATTATTATATTTTGTCGCGCCATTTCTAACTTTGAGCCACTTAAACAAGACTATAAAATACTAAAAATATTTTCATCTATATCTCAGAAACGGTGCCACAAAATAGAAAAATGAATCGATCTTATTTTCTTTTAAATTTCATTGTCTACATTTTTGTTCATATACATTTTTCTATTTATCGTACCCTTTCCGAGATATAGTAATAATATTGAATTGGTAATATTATGAATTGTAATCAGTAACCCTCAAATTTTATTTCAAATAAATTGAACGCCTATGAGCTAAATACGAAGGATTTTTAAAATCCTTATTTTTTAGGTTTTTCATAATCATTACGTTAAATAAAATTAAATGTTTACATAACCTGACCATTAGTTGGCTATTTACAGACGTATATAAATATAGAACCAATTCTTAAATCCACAACGTGTTGATGCACACAGGAAGGACGAGGTAAGAAACTCTGTCTAGTTCCAGATTTGAACCCAGAATTTGCGCACTTTTGCTCAATCAGAGAGTTAACTTAAAGCTATACAAAATCTTGTTTACGAGTATTTCCAATTAGAATAATATTGTACTTTCATCTGGTTCAATATCACCACTACTCCAAACTGGATTTTTCTTCTTATATTAGCAAGCTTTCACATCGAAAACAACAAGCAGATAGCGATATACGTACTAAGTTAGTAGAGTGAATGAAAGCCCAAATATTTACCTACTACTAATTACTATAATAATAATAATAATAAGGCTTTATTGTCACTGAAAATCTACATAAATTCATGGACAAATCATGACTAATATTTACTGAAATATTTAAAAATACATTTTTTACAAGAGTAAATATATAATGTACTACAATAAATCAATACAAGTCAAAATGGTGTACAATGTAAGGCAATTTGCCACTGCCTTTGGAGCCAGGTTCATTTGTATTTTGCCGCAGGTATAACATTCACCAACCGTGTACAGCGGAATTATCAATTAGGTGTGCCTTGATGGCCTTCGGAACAATATTGAGTTTTTGGCAAGCTCCCAGTGTGAGAGCTCGCTTACAATTCCAATGCCGGACAATTGTCTTAAATTATCGATAACCCTTCTCCTGTTGATGAGCACACTTTTCGTTAATAATATAGTATGTAGAGTTCGTTCAGAAGCTTAAGTCTCATACAATGCGCGAAACGGGCAAAATACATAAGAATAAATGTTAAATGAAAACATCAGCTTGGCGCGAAAATTTAAAAAATCTGACTTGAACATTATTTTCATTATAATTATAGAAAAGAAAAACTAATTATAGAAAAAATAAAATGATTACTATAGGAATGTAATTTATTGTAAAACTTTATTATTATAGTACAAGCAAATACTATTGTACAAGTAAAACAAATTATTTTTATTATAATAAAATAATAACGAACAAGAAAGTGAGTAATCGCACATTGAAGTAAATTTTATTAGCCGAGTAATTGATTTTTTTTATTTTTATCTTTACAAGATGGGCTCACATTCTAAATTGAACTCTTCATCATCTTCTTCATCTTCCGAAGACAGATAATCTGAACTGTCACTTTCATCTTCGTAATTTACTCTAATAATGAGTTCATCTACATCATCCATAATATATTCCTTTTCTATATATTCTTTTTCTGTGGCTTCTACATGGCGACAAATATTTTGCCAATCTTCTACTGTGACTTTATTAAATTCTTCTTCAGTCAATCTTCGGACATCGTCCATTTTAAATGTGGTATTTCGTGCGGCAACACGATTCTTTACCAACGCCCAAATTTTCTCAATAGGGTTCAATTCTGGGTGATATGGTGGTAACCGTAATACAACGTGGCCATGTTCGGCTAAAAGTTTATCGGCTACATAATTTTTATTACGTGGCTTGTGTAATTTAATTATATTATACAGATCCATTTTTGTATCTCTGATTTGCCATATTATATTTCTTTCTGATAACCATTGCTGCATAGCACCTTTTCTCCATGAAGACGTAGGGCATTTTAAAATACTAACGTTATGATACGAAGCGTTGTCAATAACCAAAACGCTATTTTTTTCTAGATTTGGAATTAATTTTTCATTTAACCATTTCAAATAATTTTTGTGATTCATGTCATCGTGATAATCTCCAGTTTTAAGGCCAGATTTAAATATTAATAAGGCCCTCGTAACAAAACCTCTTGCACCGCCAGCATGAACAATAATTAATCGTTGTCCTTTAGACACTGGGGTCTTTAAACCGTTAGTACTTCCATCGTCCCAACATTTAGGAACGGTATGTGAACTATGGATGTAAGTTTCATCCGTATAAACAATATTTCTTCCTTCTTCTTTATATTTTATAAGGTTTCTTAAGAACATAACTCGTTTACCTCGAATATCACTTTTTTCAACAAGTATTTGCTTATTACATGGGGATTTTCTCCACCTAAAACCAATCCTATGTACTACAATTCGAAATGATGAAAGCGATCCAGAAAAGCCATGATCTTTTTTCATCGCTTCATACACAGTTTTCATTGTAGGTCGCCTTTTATGTATAGTCGCATAAGAATGAATTATACGCCTAATAACATCTTCTTCAAATTGGCTTGTTGTAGTTTTTGGGGATGGCATTTTAATAGTTTTCCTGGGAGTAGAAAACTTGGCTTGTTGAGGATTTTCAGCTCCTTCCTTCATTATTCTTATAACAGTTTTATAAGAAACTCCAGTTGCAGATGACACTTTTGCATACAAAATATTTCCTTTGCATTTTTCTTTATTCATAATATATTGAATGACATTATAAATTATTTGTCGTCCTTGACTATGAACTACTTTACGGTTATTCATATTAGTAATGAATTTTAACTGTAAAAAATATTGTTTGTTTAAAAAACGATGTTAAATTAATTTGTTTATGCATTACCTACCACAATAAAATAATAAACGTTTTCGTCAAATAGATGTAAAAAAAGTGGTGTACACAGCAGTTTAACCTAAAAATAAAATTTTCGTTTAAAAACGATTTTAAATTAAAATGTTGTTTGTACTAACCTCAGTATAATAAAAATACTCAAATAGCGTTAAAAAAGGCTGATTGTTATTTAAATTATCAAATAATGTTAATATCATTTAATAATCAAAAGCACGAAAATAGCGAATCTGTCAAAGCAAAACGTCAACAAAGAACGATATTTTCAGGACTGTATTTATTTTGTTAAAACGAATTTTATCATTTCTGCGCACTATTGTATGGGACATGACCTCCTGAATGATCTCTAATACTCATCAATCCATTCATATTCATTCTTTCTAACTACAGATTTAAATCTAACACGACACTTATTTTGTATTGATTGGCATACATAATAATGTACATATTCAAACCGCATGTATCCATCACCTTATAATATTATTATTTATGTTGTACATCTTTAGTCAAAGGAGTCTCTGATTAAACTCCAATTTGTTAATTTTTTGTAAACTATTTAGGATTGTTTTTTTTATTTTGTAAATTTGTTCTGTATTTATATCGAAAATTTTGTTAATAATATTAAGCTGAATTTCTAAGATTTTCACTTTAGCATAATATCCTTATCAAAGCTTACGTACCATAATCGGTAAGCAACCATTTTTGTTTACTTTCGCTTCAGAATTTCCATTAAAAGGATGTGATTCCAATATTTAATTTAGATTATTATTTTTAGATTAAACAATGATTATTGTCTGGAATCAGTTTGTGGCATTGACAGGATTTAATTTTTTTTTTAATTACTTAATTAATATAATCAACAATCTAACCAGTATTTTTTCAGAATGTCAATTTTTAAGAAAAAAAGATTACTACAAGAAATTTATACTTACGACTATGGTAGGCAACAGATGTAAGTTTCAATGCTTGCGATGTGGAAAATTATATAAACGAAGGGAAACTTTGCTACGACATTTACGACTGGAGTGTGGCCAAGTGCGACAGTTTTTGTGTTCTGTGTGCAATCAGCGATTTAAAAGGAACGAACATTTAATGGCTCATATAAGAACTGTACATATTTTAAAACTACCCAACAGAAATTTGTTAAATTAATTATTAATTTTGTGTAATGGGTTTACATGTAAAATTATTTTAAAGGGTTCGACAATGCTGTTTTACTAATCAATTTATTTTGTAACACTGTATCTGGATACTTTTAATTTTAATTTGAACGAAAATTTTGAGATTGACATTAGTTATAATTATTATTGTGTTGATTATGACAATTAGAGCTAGGATAGTTAACAATAAGCATCGAGTTAAAGTCTGTACTTTCTTTATTTATTCTTATTCGATATAATATGTTAAACAATAAATTATTGTTACCTAATTATTATCAGGTATTCGTTTTAGAAAAATATATTTCTGGATCTCTGGCTAAAATATCTCGGGCTAAAATATTAAATTGATTATTTGTTTCGTAAATATATTGTGCAACTATCTTAACTCCAACTGTATTTACCTACCTAATAGTTAGTTTGGTTTGTTTTTTGTTGATTTTTTACTGCTACCTTATCGATGGGTACAGTGTTGGAAATTTTAGACCAATACACGTCATTAGCAAAGATGACGACATATTAGTACAGCCTTGTTAAATTTTCAACAATATGCTACAACGCAACGGTTCAATAAACCGTTGTCATCAGAACATGCAATACTGTACAACACAGGTTGTTGTAAACAAACTTATCATTATCGTTATTTATCATTATCATTATCGTTACCTATAACGTGTACTGCTCTCGTTTATGAAGACTGTATTTAGTTACTGTTTGTGAGTATTTTTCTTCTTTTCTCTAAAATATTTTTTGGTGATTTTTATTCTTACTTGAAATGACATGTAATAAATATTATAATTTTATTACAATAAATGGTATTTCAACACAAATTTTTCATTTACTGCTTAAAATATTTTCAGTTGTATAAATTTATTAGTTTAATTTATATTATTTTATTTATTTATTTATTCATCTATTAATTTATTATTTATTGCAAAATTATTATGTTGGTGGAGGTTTTCCCGGACGATTCAATATCACACTTATTTTGTCTAAATTTCAGATGCACATTACGCGCTAGCTATGCCTATTCAAATAGAACTAAAAGAAGAAGGTGAAATGCATCCATTGCCTTTTAATTGGTCGATTATCAATAAGCAATTAAAAAATAAATCCAAAGTAGGAAGAAAGTCAACTCCGCCATCGAATAGAATACGGGGAAATTTTGCTTGTCCCCAATGTAGTAGAAATTACATAAGAAAAGATTCCTTGCAGAGACATTTAAACTATGAATGTGGCAAAGATCCACAATTTCAATGCCCTTTTTGTTTGCAAAAGTGTAAACGCAAAGAACATCAAATTAGACATATTAAAAGACAACACAAAGATAAAATTGGGTTATTGGAAGAAAATAATCCGGACCTGTTATTCCAAAAGAAGCCTTGAATTATCAAACTCAATTTTATATTTAGATGATATTTTTGTTTGTTTCTCTTTTATTATTTACAATGTATTACAGTTAGTATTGTTTTATAATTTTATTATCACTTAAATAAAAACATACTGTGTTAAGGCGGTGAGTATCGGCTTAATACTTAAATTTATATAATTTATTATTTTGTGTGGGTATACGTTAATTGATTTTGAATTGATGGCTAAGGTTAAAATGAACATCGTTTTGTAAAGCACAACTTGTCGAAAAACAAGTCTGATATACATTCTTCCAAGATAAGGCTGGACAATTTCGAATAAGACATTTTCTACACGAACGTTTGATTGAAATCATTTTGAGTAGATATCAGTCTTGATCTTGTGGAAAACATTTTTTAAGGATGTATGAAACACTTATTGGAGGAATTTTTCAAAGCACTATTTTAATAATTTTCTTTAGAAAAACTGCAAAACAAGACATCCAGCTATTTATATTTTTTTATTATGTTGGTGACATTCGTTTAAAGTGTACATTTAACATAGGGAATCTACTTTTTTATTAATGCTTCGAACCACGGGAAGCACAATGCATTTTATTATAAGAGAGGATTTTGCAATCATACAGAAATTGTCTTTTTCACTCGATTATAACACTCTCACATCATGTGAACATTCCAAACGTGTAAGTTCGATGCAAGATCTAAGTGATGCGGTCGTCTAATAATCTCCTAAACAGCCGTGTGAGACGTGCAGCAATCTCGTATCGCTCTTCGAGCTGCACTCGATTACAGCACCTCACAAAGCTGTTAGGTACGAAAATCAACCAGAAACTCAACATAAAATAGCACACAGATTCAAAATAAGTCATAAATTTATTCAAAAATCATTATATTGAATGCTACAAGAAGAACCCAACTCTGGTAATAATATATTGAATACAACAATTCATGCTAATGCATGAATTTGACGTACGATAAGATTTTTGTGGCTTTATAGAAAATAAAAACATATGAGTATAAGATAATAAAATATATAAAAAATTTTCTATTTTTGGTAAATTACAAAAGTATCGAAAGGTTGGTATATCCATAATTAAATTAGTGTACACAAGAATTCGCAAAGTAAAGAATTTTCAATTTTTTTTGGGAATTTGTAGTCGATTAATTTCTCAATAAGTATAAATGAAATGCTATGAATCGACCCTTCAACCATAGCATCACCAGAGCATCGACCATTATTATGGTCGGTGACAATATAGTTGATGCTCTCGTTCCCACTTTATATGCATGTATAATGCCCTCGCGCGTCGCGCTCCCACTTACAGAGAAACTATCGTTATCGATATCTCTAAAACGGCCCCGCTTTCAAATTAGAAATTTTGCATACGCTTTTTATCTATGTATCACATATTTTTTCTGAAAATCTTAGCTTTGCTAAAATGACGTAGGTCTGGCGGCTCTGGGCTCTTGGACTATTACTGCACTGAAGAGAATTTAAAATTCTCTTTCAAAACGTCAGGTCCATTAAATGAAAAAACCTGATTTCAACTAAAAGATTATTTCATTTCAAAAATCATTTTTGAATTTGAACAGAATTTTGTTTTATGACTTTAAAAAAGGTGATTCAAAATTAAATAAAATTTAATTTGATAGATTAATTTTTGGTGAGATTATATAAAAATTTATGAGTTACAAAAATCCATTCCGAGAATGGACTCGAAAAATAAACTAGCTCTGTTTGAAAACAGCCACCTCTTTGGATCCAAAAAGTAATTGTAGTGTAATATGCAATTGTTTGTCATTGGTGTAATTGCGTTTTGTTAACTAGTATTGACTAATTTATTTTGATCATGAAAATATAGTGAGCCCATAACGTTTGACAAATTCGATTTATTTTTTTTCTCAAAAAAAAGAATTAAAAACGTCAGCTTAATTTTTTTAAATGCCCTATAAAAATCATAATAAAAGAAAACATATTTTTATCGCCATATCAGTATTTTTAAAAATCCAAACTATGCACACAGTTTTTAGAACTAATGGTTTTTAGTTATCACAAATAAAATACACTGTAAGTACATATTATTATCACAAACGTTTTCACCATCGGGCGATGAACGTTTCTTCGAAACGTCGACTTTGGGTCGACCTTTTTTTTTTTAACTTATACCTATGTATAATATTGGTTAATATTAAGTTACACAACTTACACCTCATATCCATCTTTTATTGTTTTAGCGTGTTTTGTTTTTAGCTATCACGTCATTTTATTAAATGGCAACCTTCATATTTTATTATATTTTGATAGAGCACAATTTTCTGAGTATAAAAACTTAAAAACCCTATAACCTTGAAGCGAAAGGTTTTTTAGATTTCGGTCCGGCTAGATTTTCGTTTGGCGGGATTGTGCTTCGACAGGATTATGGTCTTGCGGGTTTATGGTTCGGCGGGATTTCGAAAGCGGGATTTTGGTCTCGCTGTATTTTGTTTGGCGGGATTTTGGTTCGACGGGATTATGGTCTGGCGGGATTATGGTCTGGCGGGACTATGGTCAGGCGGGATTATGGTCTGGCGGGATTTTGGCGGCGGGATTATGGCCGCGGGATTTTGTCCTAGACCGAGTATAGGTACCTATTATTTATCAAGAAGGCATTGGAAGAAATAACACGGTTTTGACAGTAATTAGAATTTTGTAATCTGTAGTCCTTAGTTACTTGTACTGTTTTATTTTTCTAACTTTGGGACTGATTATTTCTAAAACTTTTCATTTCAAGGTCAAAGTGCTTTACATTTTCATACTCAGATAATAATTGTTCTCTATCCAAATCTGAAAATAAAAATAAGAATTGCCAGGTAAAAATTTTTGCGGTGACGTCACAGCTCAAAATCAATACACTTTAACAGGCGAGCGGTTTACTCCTATTTTCAATTCACTTACCGACCAATCAGCGTTCTAGTGGCTGGGAATGACTTTATTCGATTCCTTATATTATAATGAGAAAAAACTTCTACATATACATTATTTTTTTATGGGTCGGTTAACAGTTATAAACAATCTTTTGTTTTATAAATCTAAATTTCGGAAAAAAATCTGAAAGAATTATATAGTCTTAATTGGACCGAAACACAATATTTTTTGTCTCTGTGACTTTTCTCCTAAAAAAATCAATGGTTTTTAAGATAAAACTCGTAAATGGCGAAAAATGCCTCCCTTTATGATTTTTCTTCTCGGAAACTAATTGTTCAATCAGAATAAAGAAAAAACAAAAATATTCAGCCAACGTTAAACTAACACGACATTTTTGTTTCATTTTGATTTTAGTGGTAGTAACAGTGAAAACCATATTGAAGCAGATCTCTATCACCTCGTCCTCTGTGCGTACGTACGTCCGTGCGGCAAGTTAGAGTGGAAGATTTAATTCAAATTTAAATTGTTTATTAGCCACTAAAATACAATATATTCCGTACACGATTGTTATAATTTAAATTTTCTAAATACTAGAAGATGTGACAAAAGCACAACTATTTTAAATATTTTTACTTACAAAAGTGGTTGGCAATGATAAGTTATCTACAAAACGACTAAACAAAGATTTAAAATAATTATAAAGCACAAATTTGAGTGTTTACTCCAATACAGTTTTCACTGTTACTATAACACTAAAAAAAAAAAAAAAAATGCCGTGAAAGTTTAAGGTTGGCTGAAAATTTTCGTTTTTTATTAATTTATTGTGATTGGACAATTAGTTTCTCAAACAAAAAATTGTAAAGATAGGCATTTTTCGCCGTTTATTGAGTTTTATCTTAAAAACAATTGATTTTACGAGAAAAATCAAAGACACAAAAATTGCGTGGTTTGGTCCAATTAAGCTTTTATAATTTTTTTCAGATTTTCCCCCCGAAAAGTAGATTTTTAAAATAAACGGTTGTTTTTAATAATTATTAAACAACCCATAAAAAATAAGGTGTATATTATAGAAGTTTTCTCTCAATGTAATATAAGATATCGCAGGCCCGTAGCCAGGGGGGCACCTAGAGCCCCCCCGAAATGTTCAGGAAAAACAAATTTTTGGAAGTGAAAATTTTGAATTTCGAAAATAAAATAAGTATTCTATTTTAAAGTTGGAAAAAGTTTTTTTTTTCCAAATATATTTGCCGTACTTTATTGGTGTTTACCTTGTCGGCTTATAGGTCAACCCTATTTATCCTTTTTTACGTGGAAGGCATGGATTTAATTTAATACAAAAACCATGAACCGTAAATAGCTGTTCTGCTGTTAAGAATAATATTACCAGTGACTACAGCAACTGCCGAGAAATGTTTGTCTAAATTAAATCGAATTAAAACTTATTAAAGAAATTCTACAAGTAAAGAAAGGCTAAACGATCTAGCGCTCATGAATATTCATAGGGATCAGTGGTGAACTAATGGGGGGGGGGCACCGCCCGGGCCCTGCTAGGAAAGGGGCCCGATTTACGTGAAATTATTATTTAAATTTTGAGTTAAGGCTTACTTAATTCCTTTGTCGTAGCCATTGAAAGCATTTATTTGGTAAAAATTTCATTGGAATTTTGTAGCTACATACATTATTTGTATTACAATAATACCTTCAACAATTTCTAACCTTTAAACCCTGTTGACTTTGAAAACTCAAATTTTTACGCCTGCGGCGCTTGTGGGGGCTTCGCCAACTCCAAATCTTTGTTTACAACATTAAAAATTCTCAGAAGGGAAGCCACTAAAAATTTTACTTTTTACAATTGCCCTCCCCCAAAATGAAATTTTGGCTACGGGCCTGAGATCGAATAAAATCATTTCCAGCCACTAGAACGTTGATTGGTCGGTTAATGTAGTTTTTAAGCGAGTTGAAACGGTAAACCGCTCGCCTAGAAATACTACATGTCAATGGCAGGATATTTTTATAATAAATTAAAACAATAAGGTTGACGTGTTCGAGGATTTTCTGAGAAAATTGCTTTAAGAATTTTTTAGAATCAATTTCAATAAAGAACAATTTCTGTTTTTACAACATAAATACCTACTGTTGCCATGGAATCTGGTATTTCAAGTATTATATATCGATGGTATAGAGCACAGATGTGGTATGTGCAATAAAACTAATTTTGCATTAGCGAGATTTGCAAGGTTGGATGTCTAGGCCATTTAAGCTTTCATAGTTCTAGTTCTTATATTCCTATAAACATATATACTAGTTTATTTTCTAACACAATAAAGATGCTTAGAACAATTCAAGAAAATTTTGATTACCTAATTTTGAATTAAACTCATTTTTGAAATAAAATGTACTTACCACATCTGTGCCTTACTGTACTTGCCATCGATATAGTCGAATTCATTCTAATTCGCGTATAACAAAATTGCCATATCTGGGTTAAATCAATGCGAAACCGACGTATTTTTGTTTTCTGTTTCAAAATAAATCAAAAAGAATCTCTGAATTTTTCCAGATTTTCATTTGAAACTTCCCATTTAAAATACATTGGTTTTTACAATGTTTAGGGCTTTAATTTATTGCTATGCTCATTATACTTATACGGAAAAGTTTGAAATTTTCGGAATTCACTAAAAACTGCAACCACTTTTTTGAGAAAAAATAATTGTCACATATTCGTGGAGTTGTGCATTTTTATAAATATAATTTTATAATTATCAACACTTATATTATGTTCTCTTGCCGTGTGATTTCTACTAGCGTAATATATATTAGCATTATAAAATCATAAGAAAATTGCTGTTTTTGTATTTATAAATATAATAAATTTTCAGATTTTTCCGTGTATAATGAGCATTGGAAGAAATTAAAGAAGTAAACATTGTAAAAACCAATCTATTTTAAATGGGAAATTTCATGTGCCGTGGGGCGCTACCTGGCGGTTAAATAAAAATCTGGAAAAATTCCGAGATTCTTTCTGATTTATTTTGAAACAGTTTTCCACTTACGAACGTTGAGTTCTACTAAAACCTCAAATAACTAACGCTCTGGTACATATTATGTACAAGCAGTATAATATCTATATACAAGAAGTATTAAAATACTCATATACATAGATTCTATTACTGCTCTCCGACTAGTAATATATTATGTATTGTATAAAATGAAAACTGAATTAATTGATGTTAAGAATATAGAAAACTAGTTAGTGGAATGATTCTTTTCTATTTACTCTTTTTATTCCAAATTTTTTAAGTCGTTGGTGTTTTTTAATTTTATTTAATTTTAGTTTGTTAATTTTTAAAAGAACATATAAATTTCTATTATTTGTAAGAATTTTTAATCGAAAGTTAACAACTTTCGGAATTAGTAATAACTTCTAAATTCTATTTTGTAATTTGCGTTTTTGAATGCTTCCTGCGTGTAAACTATTGAAGATAAATATATGCTTAGGCTGACTTGTTTTTGTAGAAAATTTAATTTCCTACAGCAATGTTAATATGAAATTTATCGTATTTGTTGTGGTTGTCTCATAGTTTTGGTTATTGCAATATCTTGTTTTACAGATTTTTTAAAAGTTTTTGAAGATAAGCACAAGGGTTATCAGACGTATTTAGAAAAAAAAAAAACACATCAAAATTCGACATTTTGTTGATGAATTATAAAGCCACGGACAAACAGACAAATGTATATGTGCGCCAAACTTATAGCTCACCTCTTTTATTAGATCCTTGGTTAGTAAACTATTGAAATTGTATAACGATACAAAGTATTTCTATATTTTTGTATTTTTTTTGTTTTAATCAATCGAAATATGGTTATCTTGGAATTATGTTAAAAGTTGGATAATGATGCTGTAGTTGGATATAAGACTTCAGGTGAAGAATGCAACGTGTTAATGAGGTATAATATGGTAATACTGTATTACGTATGTTTATGTTGTACCTAATTAATTATTTTTATTTCGTCATTTGTATTTATGATTAGTTTTCTTATAATATTTTGTTACATTTTAGTATTCTGTGTTGTATTATTTTAATAATAAATCATTAATATTTAGCAATTTTTTTTATACACTATATGCTTATAACTATTATTTTCTAGAGTATTAATTTATATTATTATGCATTTTTATAATAAATATAATATTTAAGTTATTTATTTTATTCTTTTATTAGTCTTTTATTTTAATTTATTATTCTAGTTTTTTCTTTGTAATAATATGCAACATTCTAACATTATATATTTGTTTCAGCTCAAGACTTGAGTATAAATCGCTCTTGGAACAATTTCCCAGCACATCTTGCTTTACCCATGATGTTAATGCGCGAAAATATGAAGAAATCTATGATATACTCAATATCTAAATCAACACCGAATCTTAGTACGTCTTCTAAATCTAATAAAACTGCGAAAATTATAAAAAGTGAATTAGGATTTGATTGTTCTGTTTGCGGACGAACTTATAAATTAAAAAGTTCTCTACGTAATCATCAAAAGTGGGAATGTGGAAAGGAGCCTCAATTTCAGTGTCCTTATTGCGTTTACAAAGCAAAACAAAAAATGCATATGGCAAGGCATATGGAACGTATGCACAAAGAAATTGATTATTCCGCCATCAAAAGTGAATTAAATCTAAAAACAGATTCTGGAGGTGAAGATGATTTATCTAGGGGGGGCGATACTATTGATACACAAGATTCAGTTAGTGAAACGAAGGGTCAATAAATCGAACATCACTTATTATTATTACAAAAATTAATCTTCCTCCTACTTATTGTTTCGATATTGTGCATTCCTCTATTTGGTAATTGTATACTTACTAGTTGCTAACTACCCCTTATATATTTAATCAAATTTATTTTTTCCATACATCATTGCTTGTTGAACAAACTGAGAATATTTTTTAATGAAGAAAACATCCCAGTTTTGTATATAATTAGAACTAAAGTTAAAATTATGTTATAGTTATTATAAATTTAAGTTGCTTTTGACATTATTTGCAAAAAAAAATTTAATTCTTAATGCAAGCGAGTATACGCTAGTTTAAGCGTAGTTATGAATATAATTTCTACGTAAACCAACATCGACGAGATAATCATACATCCTTTAAAAAATAGCTTACGGCGAGAAAACTTTAATTTCTATTAAAAATGCTGTGTCGAAAACAATTATAAATTCGTTACAATTACGTACTACTAAATTTGTTTGATATTATCACCGAGGATAAAGTAACACACACAGTGTTTGCGATTGTAGATAGTTTTGTAGGTGATGGTAACTGTTATCGTGTGTAAAAGTTGCTGTGAATACCTATTCAATTCTGAAAGGGCGAATGATTGAGAGTCACGAATTGATCCATAATATAAATAGCGGTTGAAGTTGAAAACGACCGGGATAGCACATTTTTATTACGAATATTGGGAGGATAGGTCAAGTTGTAAAAAAAATTTGCTAATGTTTGACGCGTAAGAATTGCAAGCACAGGCTAAATTTTTCGAAATTTAACGTTTATATGTATACATATTATATACATACGTATAAATAATTATTTTCTCACAAATTTTAATCGTATGTGTAATTCTGTTATGTTTAATTATATTCTTTTTATTTAAAATCTTGAAGTGGTCCAAGAAAAACATATCATATCTACTTGTGCTTAACCCATTAAACCAATGTCCTCATTTGAGGACAGTAAGATGAACAATTTTTAGTAACTATTAAAACTTGTGTAAATTTTTTATAGCTTCCAAGGTGATTTTTCAATTTTCAGAAATTATCAGTCTGGTACTTAATGGGTTAAGCTGCTTTCGATATACAATCGTTGATATGTATGTAAAAAATCAAAGTTTTTGAAACATCTAAAACGCATTGAACATTCTATGAAACCATCATAACTCCACAACATGACCTGATCGGGTTCTTGGATAATAATTAAAATATGTCTTCCCATGTTAATTAATTCATTTGTTAGGATATCGTGTATGTACATAAATGCCTCGTGATTCGGTTGACAAGAGAACGAAATGTTTAAGTTTGATATTTTTAACCTCTCATAAATTTATGCAAATTTAATTATAACTGGCATTATATTATAATATATAATTTTTTGTAAATGCTAGTTACCGTTGCACTAATCCGACAGTAAATCCACTTTACAGGTTTGTTAGAGAAGTATCTAATAATGCCTATATATTAATTTATTCTACTAATTTTGAAACATTACATCTATAGTATGAAATAATTTTGCCATCTTAAGGTTTTGGTATTTTAATTAAAACTCAATTCTGTAGTTCTCTTGTGAACCCAGTCCGGTGCTAGAATGTACTTTAAATTTGGTCGTTAATGTTGCTTTATGCATTAGGTACAACTTAGAGGTCGGAAAATTAACAATGAAAATAATATTCCAATGATGTGCCTTAATATAATATCAAATATTACATATCAATAATTATTATTAAATATTAGAAAAGATTTTATACATCGAACTTTCGACATTTTCGGAGTTTTTCTATAGTTTTTATACATTTAATAAAATTCCTATTTTGATATAGAAATATATTTGGAAAATATTATGCTTTATAATACTGTACGTATTTTATCTATGTTTGTATGTAGTATTTTTTTTTTATTACTATTTTATACCTATTATAAATAATATAAGTATTTTGTTAGTTACTGTACATCCTAAAACTGCCCATTTTAAGTGTCTTACAATAATTAAATCTACTAGTAGATTTAATATAAAATCAGTTACCTCATTTTGTTTATTAGATACAGTTTTATCTTATTAATAAAAAATAAGATTTGTTTCGAGCAACCATTGTGTACGTCATAAAAATTAATAAACGTTGATATTTGCTATGTATATTATTATATTGTTACAAAGGTATCGTTCCTTCAGAAATATAAGTTAACACTTCGTATTACCTAGGGCTGTTAAAGTGAATGGAATAATTATTATTACTATTACTATATAGTTTACTTGAGTAGGATTAGGCAGCTTATTATTTACTCATTATAATACTAATTTTTATTGGCATCACTCTTATTACCGATTGACGATAATATGTTGTTAGAATAGAAAACAAAATGAAATCATTAATTGTTCGACTTTTGTTTACAGAAAGCAAGATATTTATCTATATGCCACAATAATTTTGTTAATTTACTTGTTACCTTTTGAAGAACGTAATATTTGAATAGATTATTTTTATAAACAACAAGTCGAATAACAATTGGTAATAGAATTAATTTATGTAGATAGATATATTAATATGGGTGAAGGGATATTTATATGCGAAGAAAATATAACAAATATTCCAAACCAACTCTCATAACAATACTCAAAATAAAATTGTGATTTAATATAATTTGAATAGTACGTAAACAAATAGTTCCTTAATCATTTTATATGTTTTTCTTTTAGCCATAATTTCCATAACAGCACATTTTGTGTTTTACTCAGAATTCATTTACCATGATTTGTTATCCGAAAGCAATTTTATTTGCTTTTACTTTGTAAGTTTTAAAAAAATAATAAATATTATATACAAGTAATTTTATGTTATAATAGTAATTAATAAAATCCTAGATATTTTATTAGTATATAATTCATGCATAGTAAGGGTGGGTACTCATTAAGTGAACGAGCGCCGAAGGCGAACCTAAGCAAATAAAAACATTACCCTGTTTGCTTGATGTAATGTTCGACTCATTACGGAACAACATTTCTGCGTTCACTTTTACTTAATATGGATCCATCCTAATAATGTACTATTTTGCATTAACACGCAATGCATATAAAAATAATAAAATGAAATGTTAAACATGGTTATGTCGAACTCGTAGGAAGTTCTTATTAATTTAAAAAGTTTATTGATGTCAAATATTTTTTCAATTTTCGGGTTATTTTTTATACTATGTTTAACATTAATTATGTAATATTATATATATCTATATTATATTCTGATTTTTATTACATGAAGAAATATTAGTTATTACGTTAATTATAGAAATAGCCAGTGTAAGATGTTAAAACTATTTTTCCACATTTTTAATAAATTTTGTAAATCTTTTTACTTTTTCCTATCGACGACCTCGGATACAATTTGAAGTTTAATTCTTGTATTCTTGTTTTCTATTATTGGTAATTATAATATAGAGTGAGAATTATTTCGTGATTAAAATCAGTTTTCCTTAATAAAAAGTAGTTAAAAAGTGACAGGTGAGATAGTTGTTTTGTCACAGCGCCTTGTATTGGTTTAAATTAATTATGTTTTTGTTTCAGATATTTCATATGCTTACAACTCGAAAGGGGTAAAGTGCACATCTTCATATCAGTTTGATTGTACACAATGTGGAAAACTCTATAAACATAGATGTAACTTACTGAGACATGTTCGTTACGAATGCAACAACCTAGGAGCTTTTAGTTGTTCTTTTTGTGATCGAACATTTAAACAAAAGACTCATTTGAGCTATCATGTCACTCACAAACATAACAATTGTTTTTTACAAGATAAAAAATAGTTATTTCTTGATTATAAGGAAATAATTTTATTTGTACACAAAATTACTGTGGCTAAACTATACAATACATGTTCCATGTTTTACACTAGACAAGGAACTAGATAATGTAATGTGATTTGCATAAAATTATAAATGCTATGATTACATAGTTATACCTACTTACAATGTACGCATAATTTGCTTCTAAAACTTATGTACTCAATTATTTATTTATACAAATATAAAACATTGCATTATATTATTATTAATAAACACAATTTTTATTCGAATAAAATTAAAACTCTTATTTTTGCTGTTATCCAGAGCTGGATAAGTAACTATTGGTTCACACAATTTTTACTTATCGGAAAGGTAATTTGGCAAGCAATAGTGTACCTATGCAAAAAAAATAAATAAATAGCAAGGTAATCACGCTACCCTTCACTAGGTGCTTTATTTTAAATTGTAGACTAGTTCGAAAAAAATGCATTGATTAACAGTAGAGTGGTCTACGATCGTAGGCCGCGCGCCTTAACGAAATGTCAATTAATAATGGGTGGCTTTTAAGTTATTTCTATTATTTATTACTTTACTTAGAGTGAAGGCACCGGCCGGCATTTTTGTGCAATTATTTGTTATATAATTTTAGCTACTAAAAGAATTTAACCAATTTGAGCGATGTTACAGAGAGCCAAAATTTTGTACATAATTTTAATGTATAATAATTATTGTATATTAAAAGTTTTTAACAGCTTACAATAATTATGTAAGGCTGCAGTCCTACTGCAGTTACCCACTACCATCTACTAAAATTCAACTAATTCAATGGGTGCAAATAATAAAATAATAAACCATTACCATTGGTTGAATTTTTGGTCAGTGGTTGATGGTGGCTGCAGTGGGAATGTCGCGTAATTGTTAAATACTTATTCTACTTTGCCGGGTTAGTTACATCAAGATGCAAATTGATTACACACATTCACATAATATAACATCGTCGCAAATTGTCAGTAAGATCTGAAGTTCGTACTTCTAACGTAATTTATGGATGAACTTTTATTATTACGCTAAGTACTTGATCATACATACATAATATACATATTATATGTGTATTATATATTATGTACATAATAATAATATGTAGTTCAGAGAAATACTGTAATTTTTTTTTATTAGAAAAACGAAAGTTAGGAGTTCAGTTCTTGCCACAACAAATATTCATCTTCCCTCCATATACATTCATACCTACATACATAATACGGAAGTTTTTGATACTATTGTAATTATTCAATTCACAATAAATAAAAACTTATGTCATGATGTATTTTATTTTATTTAATATTTTAATTTTACTTTACAGTTGTTTGTACAGTTTCAACTTTTACCAGAAATTGATTTCAAATTAACAAATGTTTACTGTTAAATTAAATTGAATTTTAATTTTCAGCAGGCATTGGCAACCCTCGGCCCGCAAAAGAGATTTCTTATCGAAAAAAAAAAATATTTAAACTTTTTTACCGACCAAAATTTGAAGATAACAAAAGATTTGCGAATTTTAGCTTTGCTTAACAAAATAAAAAGTCGACGATCCTTATCCCGCACACTTGAGCGTTACAAGCTGTACCTAATCGTAGACTCTCAACAATGAGAGTTTTTGACCAATCTACCTACCTGCAGCAGCCGCGGTAGCGGTGCAATCGGCATAAGGCGTTATAGGAATCCTTGACATTAGTGGAAAAATAAGCCGGCCATTTATTTTACCATAGTCAAATTATTTGGGGGGGGGGGGCTAATTTTAATTTGCCCCCTCCCCATAGTTGCGCTTTTTTATTAAAAGCTTTATATTAACTTACCCGGGTATATAAATATATAGCTGAAACAAGCTGAAATTTGAAACACCGACTTGTATCTCGAGATATTTTAATCTATCAAATTTTGAAACCGATCTGATCATCCACCGCACAATTAGCACATTTTCTATACAAATTTTGACACAGATCTATCTGCCGCGAAATCAAGCAAGCATTTGTCAAAATTAATTAACTTAGTTCAAGGGTAAAGTTAATGTCAGTTTAAGTAAGAAGTTAATTTTAATTTTGGAAGACATAAACAAAACCGGTGGACTTCCGAAAACTCTCACAATTTTCGATGGTGCTAAAGTAATGTTAAGATATAACTTCGACACAGCTAAAAGACTCGTAAATGGTGCAAAAATCATTTGGCCAAATTATCGAAGAGCACAGATATACGACGGAGATTTGCCAAATCTTAAAGTAAAATTTAAAAAAATCGACGAACACTTCATCGAGCCACGAGTAGTTGAATTTCCGAAAAAAATGTCAACAGGAACAGCAGAACGTCAAATGCTGCCATTAGTTCTTTGTTGGGCTTCCACGGTGCATAAAATGCAGGGATCAACAGTGGACCACGCAGTAATTAATTTGGGATCAAAAGTGTTTGCCCCTGGTCTTGCATACGTCGCTTTAAGCCGCGTAAGATCCCTTGAAGGTGTTAGGTTTGAAGAACTTTTTTTTTTTTTTTTTTTTAAATTCTTGCGTTGGGGAGGGGGAAATCCTCATGGACACCACCCGTGGGTGGTAGTGTCGGACTCTTACCGACTAAAACCCCCTCCGCTTAAGGCTAACTGCAGGAGCGTGGTATCCGTCGTTAGACATTGCTTCGCCGCTCCTGCAGGTTTAACGCTGTAGTGATGTTATTGATGTCCACCGGAAGGCCGAGCTAAGAAATTCTGTCAGGTCCGAGATTCGAACCCAGAATTTCCGCTCTGTAACTCAACCAGCGATCACACCAAGCCACCACTGCTGGTAGGTTTGAAGAACTTAACTGTTTGAAAGTCCACGGTAAGATGTTGTGCAATACAAAAGCCCTGGAAGAAATGGCGAGATTGCGGAAACTACCTGACTATCGTGTATAACATGGACATGCAGTTAAGTAAATTACATATTAAATGACTACGATTGTAATAAAGTTAAATTAAAATTTAAACGAGTTAAAATAAACGATACTAGAATAAAATAATATAATTATCTTTAATATTTCTGAGTTTCACGAGTTAATAATTTAAATTAATGATTGTAATAAAACTTAAAAACCACAAAATAAAAATAAAGTAAAAAGCAAGTTTTATAAAAAAAGCTTTATTGAATGAAGACAAATGAAAATTCTTTCTTCTATGTGTGCTCTTGCTTGGAAATGAATAGAGTATAAGTTTCTTGTAACATAATTTTCTTTTCAAACTTTAAAGCTTTGGTGGTGCTTCACATATACGATTATATCGCGGAAGTTGACATCTACTAAGTACCTATACGTTTTTCTTAGAGAAAAGTTTAATATGAAAGGCACCACCAAAGCTTTCAAGTTGAAAAGAAAATTATGTTAAAAGAAGCTTATACTCTATTCATTTCCAAGCAAGAGCACACATATGAGAAAGAATTTTCATTTGTCTTCATTCAATAAAGCTTTTTTTATAAAACTTGTTTTTTACTTTATTTTTTACTACTTTGTTTGGCCCGCAGGTCTCATGACAGGTGTCTGTCCGGCCCTCAATAAAAAAAGACTGCTCATGCCTGATCTACACCATTCAAAATACAATAAGATAATTTTAGTCATGCTCAGCACGACCTGTACTATTTATTATTTTTCCGGTGCTTCTTCAAATTATTTGTTTGGATATAGTATCTGAAGATATGATTGAATATGATACCCATATTATATTGACGTGAGTTCAATCAGTGCCTGATTAATTATATATTATAATAGGTAAATATTCATATAGTTCAGTCTGCTTTATACACATAAGATAGTGACTAAGTTTTATATTGCAGGTAGTGGTTCAGGAAATGGAAATAATGCAGCTATTCCAAGTCTACAAGAGGTTCTTAGTTTTTCAAATAAAAAGGTTAACTGCCCTCTTTGCGATCGAATTCTTTTAAACGAAGTCGAAGCACGTATTCATATTCAACAACATTATCCTAAAGATAGTTCGCGGTGTCCCGTTACAGAATGTGGAAAACTATTTACGCATCCCAATTCTGTAAGAAATCATATGAGAATGAAACATTCACAACAATGGGATATTATGAAGCAAATGAAATAATGTGTGCTGGTTACCATATAAGAGCTGAAAATTTTAGTTAAATTAATATAGACGTATATGAATACTCAAGTGCATTCGTATAGAATAGACCTGATATAGAAGCTGCCGGAATAACATTTGAAATACCGACAACAAGTGATATTATGTATTTAAATTATTATTTTGTTATTAGGAATGTGGTCAGAAATGATAGTACATTTTTTCAACTGTAGGTACTAGGAAGCTATACAGGGCTAATATAGTTGGATTAAAATAATAGAAGCATGATCTCGTTTCAATTTGAATTTCGGCGTAGAGCTATCCATTATACTATGTTGTAAACCACGTGTATTCATGGTTTGTCTTATAAGAATAGCTTTCGTCGATACTTTTTAACAAAACCACTATCCATTAAAACTCAATTGTTGCAAATAACAAATAATCCACTTTCATTTGTTGAGTTCCATAGGTCCATTATTATTGGTTGTTGATTTATGGTGGCTGCTGTGGAAATGCGGTCTTAACCAAACCTAGATTATACTCTTTTGCATTATTGTTTGGAAAGTTGCGACATCCCAAAATTATAATTAATTTATTACTCAATTATGAACTACGCAAAATATAAATGTAGGATAATTAATTATGATTTCAGTAAACTTAAGTTTGTTAATAAAATGTTTTTTTAATTAGTACTTCTTCATAGGTTTTATAATATACTTATTATAATGTACACTAGGGTGATACAATATAATAGACACCTTAAATTTAAGAAATGATATTTTATATCCCAAAGTATACAAAAACTGGAATTTTTTTGTGACAAATTTAATATTTGGTTGCCCCCTTTACTTTCGATGACTGATCTGATTCTTCTCTGCACACTTAATAAAAGATTGTCCAAAGCTCTTGCGGAGTTTTATACCATTCTTCGGTTAAAACTGCAAATAATTGCTGTTTGTTTACAGATTTACGAGTGCGTTTATTTGTAAAATATGAGAAACATTCTCGATGGGATTCATATCCAGAGATTGTCCTGGCCATCGTAAAATGTTAAAAATTTTTTGGATTTCCGAGCTGTAACTTTTCTTAAATTGTGGCAAAGGGCCCTGTCTTGCCCAAGGGCAACGGGCCTTGAGGTAAATGCATCGAAATATTAAAGGATGGACTCTAAGCTTTATTTGAGGAAGTACTTTAAATTTCAATTCATTTTCATGGAAGGCAGGGTCCCTTAACACAAAATTTAAAAAGAGGTACTGCTTGGAAAACCAAAAAAATGCTTCATATTTTATCATGGCCAGAACAATCTCCGGACATAAATCCCATCGCGAATGTTTTGCATATTTTAAAAACAATTTGCGCAAACGGCTTCGTTAACTTGCAAACAAACAGGAATTATTTGCAGTTTTAGCCGAAGAATGGTATAAAACTGCTCAAGAGCCTTAGACAATATTTTATTAAGTATGTCAAGAAGAATCAAATTTCTCATTTAAAGTGAAGGGAGGTGGCAACGAAATATCACATTTGTATAGTGATGCCGTCAAGAGTAATCAAGACAAGACTTGGGAAGTCTTGATCTTGTCTTGAAATTTCAAGACAAGAATTCGGTAACTCTTGATCTTGAGGAGTAAACTCTTGATCTTGTCTTGAAAGTCTTGAAAGTCTTGAATTTTAAAACTTTGCACAATCGCATAATCGATGATTAATCATTCACTCTGCATTAACCCATTTTCTTATTTTTAAAATTGCACAGTGATGCATGTATTTTATGCACTTTTTAAAAATATAGATGACAACATTTTTTGTATTTTACAGAGTCTTGTTTAAGTCGCTATAAAACAGAAACGGCGCAACTAAATAAACAAATGTATATAAATAATATTGAAGACGATAAAATTTGCAACAAAAAATGTCTATAAAGTTTTACTCTCAAATCGATTTTTATATGACAAAAACGCCTTCAAAATGTTGAATTTACATTGCCAACATGGGACTGTACGCTTATTTCTGTGATCCATTGTATGTATCCAGTGTTCCGATATTAAAAATGTTTAGTTTTTGTATTACAGTATTTAATAAAGTGTATGAAAATTTTACTTTCTGTCTCCAGTATCTGAAGTTTATCTAGTATTTTCTTATTTCGTAAAACAAAAAATTATTAAATTTTTAGAGATTCAAGAGCAGCATCGGTCGATAATCGTAATAAACAATATTATAGGCAAAACATCAAGACTCTTGATTGGCGTCAAGACTCTTGATAGATCTTCTTGATCTTGTCTTGAAATTTCAAGACAAGATTTATGTCGACTCTTGTCTTGAAATTTCAAGATTTTCAAGACAAGAGTCTTGATTGTCTTGATCTTGACGGCATCACTACATTTGTAACAAAAAAATTCCAGTTTTAATAGTAATTCATAAATTTATTATTATTATAATTTTAGATGTCTATGTATGTCACCTTAGTATAATTGTTCGCGAACTAATCAAATCAAAATATTCTTAAAAGCAAGGTCATTATTCTACTGATTGTATTCAGCTAATGACTAGCTTCTGTATTGGTCCAGTTGTGTAGATTTAAATTTCATATGCAATCCGGAGGATTCGTTGTACTGGTACATTGTACAGGCAGATTGAAATTTTATAAATATTGCACAATATCAGGTAATTCAAATTTTAGTTTAGCGTCGTGCACTGTTTTTAGTTTTAGTTCGTACCTACAGTTGAAATCACAAAATATGTTCTCAATTTTTCAACAACAACAACAATAATAATAATATATTTTCTTCATCTTTTCACTTACTCGCTTTTTACATATTTGTATACTCTATATAATCATTTGGAATTGACATTATTTAATAAATAAACAAGATTAAAGTAAATTCAGTTCAATTATACAACGATAGTCAAATGAAACCCTTTTCTTAAAGAAGAGAAAGTATACCTTCTCCTAACTCATTTTTTAACAATTCTGAGCACTCGCAACGCATAATGTGCAGTATCAGTAATACAATTGGTAGCTAAAGAAAAAGAAAACTATTACTGTTTATAAATTTTAAACCAACACACGTCATAACCATTGACGATGTCACATTGGAACTTCACGTTCCGTTGTTTGACAAAATTTTGAATGCCATGCGGCTACAACGTTTCAACATATTGACATCAGAAAATGCAATAAAGTAAACACAGCTTAACATAATCAAACCTATAAATATAATAAACACCATACAATCGAATTTCGCATAATCTGATAAATTGGAAATATTAAATTAAATTTTAAAAAATAATTGGAAGATAATAAATTATATGGTGTTGTTGATAAACGTCATCATCATTTCAATATCGGTACTAAATTTAGATGAATAAATCTAATTTTACCTGATGGAAATTGTAATTTTATAATTTGCAAATATAATTTATGTATATTTTTGTGGTTTAATTTTAAGTAATTGTTTAATAAAGCGATATTAAAATTGAATTAAATGTAAATAATATTATGTATTGTTATCTCAACCAATCAACCATCGCGTTATTCAATAGTAATAAAAGGGTTTCCTTGATTTTGATATGCTAAAGATATCAATATTAAAGTAATTTTCCAAATTTATGCAATTTTTAGGACAGAGCATGACCTGAACTCTGAAATTAAAATTTTCTAAAGAAATTATGATAGTTGGCGGTATAAACTTATAGGAGGAAATAAACATTTTTCTGAATTATTCGCAAATTTTGAAAAATACAGGCTTAAAATTGACTCAATACGATTACTTTCCTGACTGTTTCTATAGGTTTGGTTCCACCCATTGAGTAAACTTCTATTATAATGATAGGGTGTTTTACCCTACACTACACGAATTTCTGTATACTAAAATCAAAATAGGTTTACTGTAGCTTAGAATGCAGTGTTAATTACGAGAAATATAATTCAAAAAATAAAAAAATAGTTTTTCTACTACAATATCATAAGTATATTTTATTGAAAGCAATCAAAAATACAATTAGTAGACATGCCTTTTAAATGTACAAATCAATAGTTTACGGCATTTTCACAGCAAATTGTATTTTAAGTATGCAAAGCCAATAGTACAAAATAAAATAATCTTGCTACTTGAAACATACTGTTCAAAAAAATTTAGGTAGCTCACTGTTTATTCCAAAATTATCAAACTAGATCACCACAATAAAAAGGTTGGCGACCACTGTACTAAGGTATCATTTGCAGCACTGGTACATAATAAATGATACGGAACTACGGTTAGTTCGCTTTAGTGGTAAATTTTCTGGAGTTTTGATATTAAGGGTAGTCGGTTGAAATTCCAGGAGCTACAAAATATTATTATGGTTTGGGTTTCACCTTCAGCTGGAAGTTCTAACATTTACAACCCCTGAAGTTTATCTGTTATTAAGATAAACTCTTGAACATCTGACATAATATGTGGAAAACTAATAAAAAGAAATGTTTCCTATTATTGTTTCATTTGCTTAGCCTGTTTAAAATTATATTATGATTATAAAATTATAAATATAAAATATAATTAATTATAAAAGAAAAATATTGATTGAGCAAAATTTCTTTGTATAATAAAAAGAGGTTGTGGTTAAGTAACAAAATGGGTTGCCGGGAGTGCTTGAGTACTAACAGAGACGTGCATTTTTTAAGAAAGGGGCAAGGATGCGTTTTCTCTTATTTTAAGTGTATTGATACTATGTTTTTCTTTGAAATGTAAGTTAATGTTTAATTTCTACTTTGATATTTGACTTTTACTAAAATTTTTATTTATAGGATTATATCACCAAACCTATTCTTGCCAACTATGCGGGAAGCAGTATAAATACAAGAGAAATTTATCCAGTCACGTTCGTTATGAATGCAATCAAAAGCGGTCTTTCTTTTGTGAATATTGTTCAAAATCGTTTAAACAAAAGGTACATCTAAAGTATCATCTATTTCACTTACATGCAAATGAACAACTACCAAAAGTGTATTCGTAATATTATATTAATATTAATTTATATATATGTATATTATTTGTGAGCGCAATAATACTTGCATAATATTATTATTTGCTTCTTGATTCTTCAGTGCTAGTGAAGATCATTAAAAAATGTTGTAAATGTTTTTGAATTTTTGTACAGATGTCGGGGTAGTTTAAAATTGTTTTCCCAGTGCCATCATGGACTTAAAAATAAGATATTTCTTTTTTGTTTACAATTATATTTAATAAAATTAAATTAAAAACGATAAGTTGATTAAATTAATAGAACTTTAATATTTCGGCGTTGATTGTGCCTTCATCAGAAATATTGAAGATTTATTAATTTCATCTATTAACGTTTAATTTAACTCGTTTTAATTTAATTTTGTATAGTTTCACGAGTTAGTTTTTAATTAATTATTATATTTAATATTTTATTCTTTGAAATAATTATAAAAATCAAAAATCGAACTCAAGAACTCAATACAAACTTGATCTACTCACTAATATTTTTAACATGGTATTCATTTTTTTAGTTGAGTTTCGAATTCTTTGTTTTATACATTTTAGTACAAAATTGAGGCGATTAATATTCTATGCTGAAGTTTTTAAATTTAAATTTAAAACAAAATGAGTAAATCGTTTTGTTTATTGTAATTTCAAATTTTCAACTTTGAAAAATGCATTTTTAGATAATGTATAAAATTTAAATTTGTGCTTGAAAAGTATTTTATAGCCGACGGCACTGTCTTCATTCAGTGATCGATTAAAATGTATTTTGCTATCAAATTTCATAAAAATTCACCTCGACATGTTCCTGTTTTAGATTGTATAGGGATTGAATATATCTTGCCATTTCGCTTGCACTGGAGAATTAATAGTGTTATTCCATACCGATGTTATTTAATGTTAACAATAATAAATCATGAATATGCTAATCTGATTCTTTGGTCTTGCTGAATTTTACGAGATTTTTTAAATTTAAAATTAGCATTATTGACGATACTTAATTTCCGTAACATCCCCAGATAACATTTTTTTATAACTTCTTTCGAAAAACTTACTAAAAAGTGTTGTCAGGAATCATGAACGATATTTTATTATAATTTAAAATAACATAATAATATAATTTTCCACAAGTAATAGTATCTATATTGTAATTTGCATTACAAAATTACAACATGATATTTCTTATCATTTAAATGAATCGATTTTTTAATTTATATTATATTATTTAAATTTTAACGGATTCATAGATTAGCGGTGGTGTGTGAGTATTGTATAACTCTTGTAAGTATCAGTTTTTAATTTCAGAGTAAAGTGAATTAAAATAGATTAAAAAATTACACTTTCTTCAATTATTGTGAATTTAATACATGAATGTTTAATAAAATATACAATAGAGTAAAGTATAATTATTTAATCTATAAATTTAACTTCAATTTTTTTCTCGTTCTACCGTTATAATACTATACCGTTAAAATCTGTAATATGTTATTCCAAGTATATCGATTGTTGGTAACAATGGCTGTACTAGCTATAACGTTATACCAGGTTTAACCGACTATTATAAAATTTAAAAAATAAATTTTAAAATGATCAGTATATGGTTAACGTTCAAGTGTCTAGAGTTCGTGCCAAATAGAAATAGAACCGTCAATCATAATAGTTGGTAACATTATTTTTAAAAGGTAGGAAAGAATAGTATTGCATTTCTATGAGTGCATGCGGTGATAAGAGAGAGAGTTACATTACCGCTTAATAAACAAGGGTTAGAGGTATGCAAAGAACAGCCCATATAGTCAACCAGTACACTATAGTCGCGAATATGAGGTGCAATGATGTTTAAAATACATAAGGTCAATCGTTTTTAAAAACATATCACATTATGATTTGTTTACATCATCATTGGCGTAGAAAAATAAAATAATTTTATTTTAAGTTAAACAAACGAACTAACTAGTAATAAACCAACAAACGATAAGAAATAATAAATATGAATAATTAAATTTTTAATTATATAACAATTATGACGGCTTGCAGCTTTGCAAGAAAATGTAAAACTAAAACAATTCGTAACATAGTGCCGGAATAAGTCACGGTGCGCTACTGAATGACTTCGAGTTCTTTAACTGGTTGGAGATATCTTATGCCCGTATTCACCAACTACAAATAGCACTATTTGTGGAATAAAATCACTATTTCGTATTCACCAACATAAAATAAGGTTTATTCATTACAATATCAATGTAAATTATTCATTGAATAAACTTTATTCATCGAATAGTTATTTACACATTTATTTGAAGTTGGTGCATACGGGCATTAGAGGTATGGCCTACTTTGATTGACGGTTCTATTTCTATTTGGCACGAACTCTAGTAGAAATCTAATTTTGTATCTCTTTTGGTATGGTATGGGCCAATTACATAAGTTTTCTTTCTTGGTCCGTCCGATCAATCAGTTGAAGATTGATTTTACAGATAGAACTGCCTATATCGTACTAAATATTTCGAAGAGATTGTTATCAATTGAATTTGATGGAAAAATATTTTCAATTTTTAAATATGGGCTGTGGTTTAATTCTGTGGTAGAATTCAAATAAAGGGTGGTCAACTAAGGAATTCCGATTTACAAGCGCTCTAAAATTGTTTTGAATAGGAATAGAGAAGTGGAGTTGGTCTTAAACGAAGGAGGGGCTCATGGAAATTCAGTCGCCATGGTTCGCTGGACGGGTGAGGAGCGTTCGTTCTGTGTGCGCGCTTATTACCAAAATCAAAATTCTTGCATTATTGTGCGTCGTCGTTTTCGTGCACATTATGCTTTGCACAATCTTAACCAATGTCCGAGTGCTCAACTCATTCGGAAATGGGTCAGACATTGCCCCAGCGAGTGATAAACCGTCGACGGTCTGTGAGAAACGATGCAAACGTAGAGCGAGTGAGAGCATCTGATTGTGCAAAGCATAATGTGCACGAAAACGACGACGCACAATAATGCAAGAATTTTGATTTTGGTAATAAGCGCGCACACAGAACGAACGCTCCTCACCCGTCCAGCGAACCATGGCGACTGAATTTCCATGAGCCCCTCCTTCGTTTAAGACCAACTCCACTTCTCTATTCCTATTCAAAACAATTTTAGAGCGCTTGTAAATCGGAATTCCTTAGTTGACCACCCTGTAGATGCTATTTTTAGTAACACATTACGGTCTGCCCATATTATTCCTAACGGAGTAAAATCAACTTTTGAATGTCTACCCATGTGAATAGTGGTGGTCTATATATCAGCAGTAGGAACCCAAAAAAATTAATAAACCTAATTTGTAGGAGTCCACTACATGCACAAATCACCAAAAAAAAATTTATTAAAAAATAATATATTTTTTTATTTACTTACCAGTATTTTGAAATCTACATAAATTACACAAAAAGATGTAAATCGAATGTTTGTTTTCGGCATTTTGTGAGTTTTAAATTTGTATTCTTTTTTTTTTGTTCCAACACTTTCTTTTCTTTTACATCTGAAAACTACCTATTTTTTTTTGGTATACACGGCGTACAAGTACATGTCCCAAATTTTTTCAATTGGGTTACAATATAGAGATTTCAATGGCCAATCTAAAACATGAATTTATTTGACATAACCAGTTGTTTGTTTGGCGACTTGCACGAATGGCTGCATTATCCTGCTGGGGCCCCAGAGCTGGGAAAGTTACTTTTGAAAAGTAACTAGTTACAAGTTACAAGTTACTTGATTAAGATACCTTTAGTTACTTAATAAGTCAGTTACTTTTGAAGTCAGTAACTTAATTACAGTTAGTTTAAGTAACTTAGTTACTTGAGACAAGTTACTTTTGTAGTTACATTTCATTACCCGAACTTTCTTCATCAATTTAACCTGATTTAGATAGATATATGTAAAATGTAAATACAAGGTACACGTTTTAATTATTTTTTAATTATTAGGTTTTAATACATACAGTTTATGCAAAAAAACATAAAACATAAATCAAATGGTTTTCCTTAGATAAAAAAAACTCACTGATTAAAAAAACCAAAAGTTACATGCACTGTGCAGTGTGCACCCACTAAATACGGTTACAGTTTCAAAACTGAAATGACAGCGGAAATTTATAAAATGTTTAATAATTTAACAATCGTATAAAATATAATGTAATGTGTATCACGGTATTCAAGTAGGTATACCAGGAACAGAAAGCTCTTTGACACCCTCGCACTATCACAGCCTTCCACTTTAGTACTTGGTGTCCAAGTAGTGCTTTCTGTTCTATGTATAGAAATACAAATAACTATTTTTGATTAAATACGGTAACAGTAAAAGTAACTTAATTAATAGAAAGTAACTTAGTTCCAGAAAAGTAACTTAGTTCCAGAAAAGCAACTAAGTTACGTATAAAAATAACTAAGTTACTTATAAAAATAACTTAGTTACAGTTACATTTATAAAATAACTATAAATCAGTTACAGTTACTTGCAATATTAATGTAACTAAGTTATAGTAACTAAGTTCCTAGAAGTAACTAAGTTACTGAAAGTAACTTTTTTGCTCAGTTACTTCCCAGCTCTGTGGGGCCCTAGTCTCGAACTCACACGACTTGATACGCATACGAAAATGCGTTACTTTCCCATGAAAATTAAGTATTCGCACTCTGATTGGTTTTGCATGCGAATCAAGTCGTGTGAGCTCGAGAATACGACGCCTGAATAATATATTTTGATTGTCTTTTCCGACGGATAAATAGAAGCAAATTCTTGTCCAACCATGTGACGTAAAATTTGCTATTTATTTTCGTCGATGTAATGGCTAAAGCCACTTTTCCCTTGGCACACAATGCCCCCAAACCATGCATCTACCGCCAAGATTGAATTCTTTCTCATCGCTGAATACGACCTAAGAAACCATTCTTGAGTTAAAATACTATTAACTAAAATAAATAGTATACCGGACCTTTGTCTTATCTCGGGACTTATTTGCGCGTGCGAATTCCATTCGCTTGACTTTGTGAGCTGCTGACAGAGCATTTTAGATTGAACTTATGTTTGAAAGTGGTTTGAACTTCGATGTATAGAGGTTTGTTCGTTGGACTTTTTGCAAGTTGCTCGGAACAGTTTCTGATGATGTCACTAGAGCAGCTTGAACAGTTTAGTGCAGCTGCTCAGAGCAGCGCCCAACGAACACTTTTGGAACACTTATTGCTACTTTTAAATATCTTAACCTCAAAAAAATTCGAAAATTATTTTCTGTTATGTTATTATGGGCTGATTTCTTTCAATAGAATAACTACAGCGTCAAATAAACCAAAAAAATCTTTTTTTTAGAGATTTTAATTTATTCTCTGCTTAAATAATGTTAATGCCAGACTGGAGAAAATAAAAGTTTCCATGTTCAACTATTTTTAATTTTTTTAATTAAAACTTTTTCTTTCCTTTTTTTGTGGAATTATTAAATACTTGTATAATGTGATATTAAAAAATATCTAAAATATGACTGCTGAGAGCGGTAAATAATAAATTCCAATTTTCAAAATTATTTTAATTCACTTTTATTACCCTAAAAAAGTAATAAAAGAACTTGCCTTATCAAATATTAAATACTTTAACTATCCGAAAATGTTAAATAATTTAAAAAATATTAATAATAATCAACTTGAATTAATAATATTTCAAAATTTAAAAACATTTGGCGCCAGAAAAGGTTAGAACAAATTTCTGGCAACTTACTCCTCCTATCGACCTAGTGCAGGTTTTTCTGCTCTAAGCAGTTCCGAACAAGTTGCACTATTCCAACGAACGCTTTCCGAACAGCTGCTCGATTACGAACGAACGCTTTATTTTTGCTCGAACCTGTTCCGAACTGTTCGGAGCAAATAAATCATGTCGAACGAACAGACCTTAAGTGTTCTTGCCGTTTCACGTGATACATTTAGTTGAAGCTCACTTTGAATTTGACCTAACGAACGTGTTGAATTTGAAGCAGCTTTTGGTATTCTTATTTCATCATGGCTTGACAATAAATTTTTTTTTATTTTACAAAAAATTTCGTACTACACAGTCAGATCTCTTAATTCCTTTTGCGATTGTTCTAAAACTAACTCCGGAATCATTGTATGCTTGAATATTATTTCCTTTTTCACCTTCACTCAACTTCTTTCTACGTAGCATTGTTCCACATTCAACAATTTGTTGCACAGGTCAAGAATTCATGGTGCGGTTATAATAAATTATGAGACAATATTTGTGATATTGTAAGGAACGGAAACGGAGGTTTTTAAACTCATAATAATAATTTTTTTACCTATAGTTATAGTAGGTATTATATATTATACTAGTATCTAGTATATTAAAAATCTAAAAATCAGGCTCGAATAATTTTAGATAAAGTTAAATAATATAGTTCATCGATTAACACAGAGATGGTTATGTATCCCGGGCATATAAATAAATATTAAAAATTCACAGCATCTTTAATGGCGCCCAACGTGGGGCTCGAACCCACGACCCTGAGATTAAGAGTCTCATGCTCTACCGACTGAGCTACCCGGGCATAATTTTCTACAATTATATGGTTGTGCAGTTATCCAAATTAATAATAGAAATAATAATTTGTAACGATGGAGTTCGGTATTCAAAAATATTGGATGGATTTCATTTTTAGCATAATAAAAAACTGATTCATATCGCTTACATTGGAATAATTTAATAATAAGCCAAATTTTTATAGTTACAACTTATAATTTAAATTAAACCTATATACATAAGTACTATGTATCTACATAATTATGTTTTAGTTCAAATTCTCTACCCTTCCTCCAAAATTTATTCATTACAATCTACTGAAACTACTCAAAACTACTTGTAGATCTAGAAAACCTAAACAAAATAGAAGCATTCTATTGGTTTAATTTGAATTTAGGTTTCGAGATACCCGTTCTGCACAGCAGAGACTTCAGTTCACTTTAGGCAGCCTTATGCGTACTAAAATAATTGGCCATTAACTGGCATCATTTTAAATCTTACAGACCAACCTCCCTACAAAACTTACTGAAATCGTGATTACATGGCAAATCAACTGCTAGAGAGGAACAATCAAACAAACAAACATGTTAAGTGCTAGAATGTTTCATTACGGGCATGGCACAGGGGTTGTTTTCCGCCAAATATTGATAAGAGTTACATGAGCAACTCGAAAACAATTCAGCTTGATTGCTTTGTCACCGATTCTTATTATTTCTAATTAAGTTTAAAATGTTACAGAATTATGTATGTTGGTCACACATACATTACTAATCATCTTTTTTAGTGAAATGTGGTATAATGTTGAGTTTACACAGTGGCAGATCTACACAGTAAATTGCACTGTAAATTTGTATAAATAACTAAACAAAGTATCATAATATTTTTAATTTCTGCCCGCATAAATTCCAGATCCTCCACTGTGTTTACAATATACTTCATTCTAATTTATTAATAAGATATGAGATTAGAATTTTATTATTATTCTTAACATAGTAAATAATAATATTATATATTACTACTTTATAGATTATAAGATTACGTTATACTATAGGTATTTTTGTTGAATTACTTATTTATAAATATTATTTATTTTGATTTATTGTTTATTGTGGTGCTACTATTGTCTAATAATATTATTAATATATCGAACGGTGATTTTCTTCAGGAAAAATAAAAATTTTAGAAAATAGTTATAAGTATAAGTTAACAGAATAGAAAAAGCTAAGTCGACAAAAAAAATTGCTAATATAAAATACTCTCTATTTAAATGTAATTGTTCAGAAAATGTTTTCCTTCGAAATTGATTCAAATACAAAATATTATCATTGACCACAAATACTAAGTTTAAGCTATAATTTTTGTTATTAAGAAGAACTATTTTTGTTACGATAGGTAGATTAATCGTTTCTTTAATAAATTAAAAATTTTAAAATGTTTTTTTTTCTTTTTAATAAAATATTTTACTAATACTGTGCCTTTACATTAATGTAGGTACTTAAAAATAAAAGTAGAATAGTAAGTAAATTGTTGGTTAAGCTAAGAAAGTTATTCAATTGTTCAACATAAAAGAAAACTTGTTTTATAATCATTCTTACATAAAAATTTTATTTTTAGGATACAAATCTTCGAGGTATTGCAACCCTATGAAAAGTAAATATTCGTGTATAACGTGTGGCAGAAGTTATAAATATATGAGTGGCTTAAGAAGACATGTTCGTTATGAGTGTAACACTTTGGGCACTTTTACTTGTGAATTTTGCCAACGAAAATTTAAGCAAAAATCTAAACTGATATATCATATTTCGCACCGTCACAATGAAGTTAGTTTATATTAAATTTTCATTTATTCATTTCATTTACCAATCGATGGTAATATAAATTTGATACAAAGTCATCGAAATGTATTTTATTTATGTACTTAATTATAACTTTTATAGAAAATTTTTAAAAATGATTTGAAAAATAAAATTCAAGTGTGTAAAGTAATAAATTAAAATCCAAATTGTGTTTTCGAATATGATTTTTGTATTAACAAGTGAAATGTACGTCAAAGCTTTGCTATTGCTAAATTTTGTTGGAACTCTCCTTGATTAAATACTTTTTAATTTTAAATTACTGTTGTTTAATTTTACATAGGTAAATCGGTTAATTAACTTTAAATAATGTAATATTTAGTTTTTATACTTAATTATAAATGATTTGTTGTAATTAGTTATTTACAAACATAATATATAGTGCACGTTATTAGAATTGTCATTATTTGATTTTACATAACAGGTTGTTACAGTAGTATCTATTTACATTATTATCTATAGTATGGTTTTTCATGGGGATACCTAATAATAAGTACATTATTTAATTGTTTATTGATTCTTTTAGACGAGAATATATTAAGTGCTACCAATACATTACCAACACAGAAGATCTGTCTGAATATTACCAGCGCACCATATTTTAGAATTAAACCCAATAATTCTGCCTTAACAGAATTATTTATGTGCAACAAATGCACCAAGTCATATAGACTTAAACATTCATTAACACGTCACCTTAAATTTGAATGCGGAAAAGCTCCTAATTATTCATGTAATCAATGTAATCGAAAATTTAAATATAAGTACGATTTAAACGTCCACGAAAGAAAACACAATGCATTTTAAGTATTGTCAAATTTGAATTACATTATTTATGTGTTATAAATAGACCTTCACATTAAACATAATATTGTTATTTAATATTATTAAATTGTAATATTTTATATTTGCCAGAATAAATATTTTTGGATAATATGTTAAGTACCTACTTCTCAATGATTTTTACTCCTTTGAACATTTTCTATTAAATTTTAACTAAGGGTTAAGTCGGTTTCATTTCAATTCCAACCATTTCCAATTATGAACCGCTATAATTTTCAAATGGTATCTATCACCTTGCCAATAACGTCGAAAGGGTAATTGGCATTACATTATAATTTTTTGTATATAATTAATATGTTCAGCAACTTTATCAGTTATCATTTAAACATGATCTGTCAAAGAAGTGAAGAATTAAAATTTTTAAATTATTCAAGTTGTTTTGAAGCAAAATTGCAAAATTAGAAACATCCAAAACATGCAAATTTAACTTCAAACTAACTAATCGCTTATACAAAACCCAGTTTATAAGTAAACACTTTTAAAATTGCAATTACAAAATAACTATGTATATTGATAATGGACTACCAATGCAAGTAATTCATTACTTTTCTCCTTCTGGAAAGGAAGTTATTTTTTAACCATATCAATATTTTAAGTTCGGGGTAAGGTTTTTCAACTTTTCTTTTTTTAAATAAATATATACTACTTTTGTTAAAAAAAACTCTGGTTTTTTATTCACAAAACTAGATTCACTAAATTTTAAGTCGATCGGAGGAAAATTAACGTAGTTTGAGCATTTGAGCGTCCATTTCTCACAGCCCGACAGCTGCCGACGTGGTATTTCCTGAAGTGTGGAATGTAAAATGATCTAGAATATAATATTCCAGACATACTCCATTCATTTAGCACATGCTGTGGACGCTTTAAAATAAGTGGAGTATAAAAGAATTATGGAGTTTTATTTTTGATTTTTTAGTATGCAAAACTTGATAGCGTTTTTGAAATCGGTGTACGCTGTAACTCAAAATCTAATGCACCGATTATTTTGAAATTTTGCACACCATTTCTACACATAAATCACCAAGTAACGTTGTCGAGTTTTTCTTTTGTATAATTATTTTTAATTCTACAATACCAAATTTCTGATTTCTTCAGTTAAATTTGCATTTTTGATTTCCAAGTTTTATCGAAAATGAAAAAATCGATAAAAAAATCAAACTCTACAGCGTCACTTCGAGGTGATCCATAAAAAAATATCCTTTTTTTAACCGAATAAACTTTACCCCGCCCTTAAGAAACCCAAAAAATCCATTTAAATGCATCAAAAACATTTTAGTTATATAAAAGGCGAGTGTGCATTTTTTGGGTTTTATAAAATATTAACCTTTTAAGGACGGGACTGGTCGAGATATCGACCACCCATAGGACTCAAAATATTTGATGTTTTTCTACGTAATTTGATGCACTGAACATCCTTGGTTTGGGAATGCCCAGGGCGTCAATACAAAGGGGCGCCAAATTGATATGGTAGAAGTCACCATTTGTTTGAAAAGCCACATTTCCGTTAGTTTTTGTGTGAATGCTAAATAAATAGATCATCTCGATAAGAGATGCTGAAGTCATCTACAAGGCGAATTTCAACGAAATATTCCCCGTCTTTAAAACGTGTTAATATGGTTAAATGAATTCTAAAGTTCTTTATCTGGTAAACCTTATGAAGGATTTTTGGTTAGTTTGTTTTTTTATAAGTGATTAGGAACTAGCCTAAGGAATCAACCTCCAACTTAGAGACGAGCGACGAGGACATTTTCTCAAACCGTCCATCCACCATAAAAGCTTATTTCTAAAAAAGGATGCATTTTGTTATAATGTAGGTACGTAAATTGGATAAAATTCTAATAATTTGGCATCAGCGACATTATAATAAATTATTATGTAATTTTTGTTTTCAATTCTTTACATATCAATTTTCACAATTTGGTTTCTCGAAGTGTGGCATTTTATGTTTGATTTTAATTACAAATCGTATTAACTATACATATCCACGTACCACCTTAAGGTGTTAGATGTACGCCATCAGGCATAATTTCAAAATAAATTATTTAAAAATTATAGTATTATCATGAAGTTAATCATATTTATAGTTATCGCTTTCATGTGACGTTGTGATAATTGTTTTTAGTCAACTACTTTATATGTGGAAATAACGACGAACACTATGTTGATCATTTTCTTTATTATTGTAGTGGGACTACCTGCTTATTCTTGTAGTCGTTGTGGAAGAAATTACATGTACATGAGTAATTTAACAAGACATCAACGTTTAGAATGTGGAGTTACCAGACAGTATGAATGTAATACATGTAGCAAGAAATTTAAACATAAACATCACTTGGATCATCACTACAGCAATGTACATTCTGGTACATTCTAGGTTTAATAAAGTTTATGTGTTAAAAAAAAGTAACGTACCCCCGAATTTTCTCGGATTAAATTTTTGTCTAATTTTATTTCTCCTAACGAATAAACATTGAACTTGCTATGTATTTTTAATATGTATAATAATAGTATGTCGTATTTTATTATTGCTTGATTTTCTATACGCCAAAGAACACATAAGGAAAAAGTCGATATAATTCTTCGAATCAATATGGCACGTAAACTTTAGGAATTTCCTTTTTCAAAATTATTTACATAATATATTTTCTAATAATAAATGAAATCATTGACTTGTATAGTAATTTTTCGAAGGGGAGCGGTAAGGATAAACTTAATCTTGACAAATTTCTAAAAAATAATTAGTTGTTTTTCCTTTAAAAAATCATGCCTATGTAAATTTTATCGTAATAATAATATGTTGTGTCGTAAATTTAGTTAAAGCTTTATTTCGTCTTTAAGTAACATCTGTAAATTGTTGCAAAACATACATCGTTTCACTTTTAGTACAGTTTAGTACTCATCAAATTATAATTTCTGTCTGCACTTTGTAGTTAAAAGCTGGAACTTATTTTAATTTGTTTCTTAATTCTTCAATATGAAAATACCGTTGATAGTCGAGAATTCGTCCTGTACAGAGGGCTGTAAAGGAAAAATTGTAAAATTTACTGCTAAAACACGTTAGCTTTATTTAAATGAATAAAACAAAAGGTACATTTTTGTCGTTTTATCATAATGAAAAATAAGCATAAAAAGAGCTTTAAATTAATTTTGATAATATCTACTCTGCAATCCTTTATTAAGTTGGTTTCGTTATGCTTTAGAGAAGAATTCCGTATTAAATCTCAACATTTTGCATTGACTGGTTTTGCACATGTTTATTTATTAAAAACAATCGGTAGTTTTTGATATCCTTACAAATAAACGTGTATAACCCAGTAAATGTAAAACATAAACGACAGACACCAACTTAATAACAGACTAGGATATCATCGTATAGCTTCTAAATAGATTTTGAAGATTATCGGCAATTTGTTATTTAATTATTAAGAAAGATATTGAATTAGATTCCTGCTTAACTACAAAGTGCGAACAGAAATTATTGCGATTAAGCATAATAATACATAATGTAATCTTTTTATGAAGTTTTCACTTTTGTATCTCAATTTGTTATAATTTTATCTATTTGAATAGATTTTATAAAACTCAGTGGATTTATTCTAAATGAAGAAAACGAAAAACAAAAGGCACATAAATATGAATAATTTTGTATTCATAAATTTTACAAATAGTTCTGTTCTGACAGTGCCTTCGTAGTTAACGTACTTTGAAAACACTAACGCCCGGTTTTTTCACACTTAACAGCGCGGTCAAGTCTCTTGACCAACTGTTCCGGAAATACACGAATACGAGTTCTTTTATAAAAATTAAATGTTCTAATATTTTGATTCTGAAGAAAATTTTAAAATCATTTGGTTTTAAATGGCTTTGAAAAAAAAGAAAATCGAAATACCTACTACTGATTTTTATAACTTTTTTGTAACACAAGTAATTAACCAATCAACCCGAAATGTGTTTTGCACCCATCACCGAATGAAATAGTTTCAAAAAATCCGCGGTAATTAACCATCATGTTATAGTTATAAATTTATATGTTTAACTTAAATATAAAATTAAAACGAGTTAAAGTAAACGATAATAAATTAATAAGATCTTTAATATTTCGGCGCTGATTGTGCCTTCATCAGAAATATAAAACAAACTACAAGATAAGAACAAACAAACCGAAATATTAAAGATCTTATTAATTTATTATCGTTTACTTTAACTTTTAATTTTTAATTTAATTTTATGTACTTTTCACGAGTTAATGATTCCAATAAATTTTTAACTTAAATATATACAATAATTTATTGTGCAGTGTTTGTAATACAAGATATATATAATTAGCAAAATAATTATTATATTCTTATAAATGTTGTTGTAACAGATAAGAATTAATTGTTTATTTTTAGGTGCAGTTAAGCCATGTATTGTGAATTTTATAAACCGTAATGTACAATCTTCGGCTCATAATCAAATAATTAAACAGAAGATTAAAGCAAATTCATCATTTAAGTATAAATGCTGTCATTGTGATTATAGTTCGAACAGAAGTTATAACTTAAAAATTCATATTAATCGTAGGCATAAGAAATAATTTTTTTTAAATATCTAGTAGTCATTGTTGTTTTATCAATGATGTTGTATTAATCATGTTAATATTTTTAATAAACCTTTATTTTATGTACCAAAGTCTTTTGTATTCTAAATTTTACTATGTTCGAATGTGTCGTTGAAACAATCAGGCCGAACTGGCAACTTTTAGAAATATTAAATTTTATAACTTATTGTGCGTTTTCTTACAGGATTACTACCTTGCAATATCTGTGGTCGATTGTACAACTCGTTATCTCTTTATCACCATCAGAAGCATTGCGGAAAACCTCTAATATACGATTGTAAATATTGTGGATATAGAACTAATTTGAAATGTAATTTTAAACGTCATACGTACCGTAAGCATAGATTTGCCCAATCAGAATTAGTTTAATATACTTTTTTTTTTAATTGAAACCTTCCCATAGATGATAACCTTGCATGTGAATTGAAATATTATCTCTTGCTTTTCGTTGTGCATTATAATATTTTATGTGATTGAACAATTTTTCTGTAAATAAATGCATTAATAACAGCAATGCTTCCAAGTGATATTACCTACTACATTATACCTACCTATTATTTATATACTTAGTATTTCCGATGTTGTACAATAATTTGCGCTCGTGATTTTGGGCGACAAAAGAAACTCCACAAAATGTTTTGTACCTTAAATTCCAATACAATTTATAAGTGCAGTACTTTCAAAATTATTGATCCTTCTATAGGTAGGTTACACATAACATATTATGTAGGTAATAAAAATCGAAATATGTACCAACAGATAAATTTTGCTTATTATGTAAATTGAAGAAAACAAAATGAAATAAAAATTACTACATGGAGATTATTATATTGTATGTATTAGGTATAGTACGATTTGTTCAGTTTTAATTAAATATACGTTAACTACTATTTTGATAACACTTACTTATTTTATTTGTAGGTTTTTTTCGAACTACAAGAAATGTTAGTATTCGACCGTATAAATGTAATCGATGTTCACGATCATATACATTACCCCAAAACTTAAGAAGGCATCAAAGAGTGGAATGTGGAAAAGAGAAACAGTTTCAATGTAGTCAGTGTCTAGTTAAATTTTACTACAAGCAAGAATTACTAATTCACTACTACGCGAAAAAGCATAAAAACACTTTGTAAAATATTTTGTCTGTGTAATAGAGATTGTATTGTATTTATCAGTATTGTAAGATGTTGTATCAATTCGTGCATATTTCGAAAATAGGTAATCGAATCAATAGATGGCGAGTAAATTATAAAATAGTTTGTTAATTTATCTTTTGTGATATTTTTTAATATAATTTACGATTATGCGCATTCTAACCTAGTACATACATACATATTTCATTTGCGTTACCCAATTAATTGTAAGTTTAGGTTGTTTTTTTATGTTTTTCTTATTTTTATTATATTTTTAGGATATAGTTTGCCACGTAGATCTTTCAAATACCGCCCGTTTAAGTGCGACAAATGTCTCAGATGTTATACTTTACAAAGAAATTTGAAGAGACATCAAAATATTGAATGTGGAAAAGAAAAAAAATTTGCGTGCATGTATTGTCCTATAAAGTTTTATTATAAACAAGAATTGCAGTCGCATACTTATACGAAGCATAGGTAGATTGTTGCCTCTTTGGTGGAATATTAGAACTCTCAAAATCTGAATCGTAAATGCTAATTAAATTGTTAATATTAATCTCAGTATGTGTTGTGCCTGATACGGGTAACGGTAAGAAACCTAATAAACCTAGGTATATTCGGGGAAAGAGCTGATCAAAAAGCACCTAGTTCAATCCCAATAAGCATATACGTATAAACGTTAATTAAAAAAAGATTCCGAGAAAGTTGCTCGAATCAACTTGTTTTAACGTGTTACGGTTAATTTAACACATTATTATCTAATGATAATAAATGAGTCGCAGTTGAATGGTATCGATTGATTTTGAACATAAAAATGCCGGGATATATTTTATTTTTTCACCAATCGATAGAACTACCTCGAATTAATGCGATCATATGTAAACACAAATCGAAAAATGTGGATATATTCACTTCCTGCACTGACCTATTCAAATTCGACGAATATCAGATGCCATTTCAACCGTACAACGTAGAAAACACGTTAATTCAACTCGATTATCAAATTTCCCGCTTGTTTTAGCATTAATCTATATTAATGGGTTTTTTTATTGCATATTGGATACAATATTTATAGATTTTTCTCATTTCTCATTTATAGACAAGAATGTTATTCAGAATATCTCAAATAAGTCTAATCAATATTTCGTGATTTAGCTCGGTGGCTCCTGAATTTCGTGCAAAATGACAGAAATATTTTTCTTTCCCCGGGTAATCTAGGTTTGGTATTTCTCTTGTCATTGCCCGCAACATAAACACACTGTCAGTGTTTTGTAATAGTTGATAATTATTTTAATCATGACTCCTTTTTAATCTCGATAATCATTATACCCGTAGAAATTAGAACAGTTAATTATGTAAATATTATGAAGGAATAATAAAAATTGTATTCGCTAAACATACTTTTGAATATTCGTTTATTAAGCGAATCATTAATAAATACCACGAGTTCACCTTTCCTTTTCTCTGTGTATCTACTTATCGTGTGTTTAATTTTGTTTATAACTGGTGCTTTAATCTCAATTTCGGCAGTTTTTGAAAAATGACTTTCAATATTAAATCACATAGAGATATGTCTTCGGTCATTATGTTTATGAAGTCTTTGTTAAATAAAACACATTAACAATTTAGTATCATTTATTTACTATTAATTAAGTAATAATAAATTTTTAAATATTATGAATTATTAAGTAAATAGTTTTCAAATGTGAATGTGCCATTTGAAAGTGAATCTTAAGCAGTTTTGAAGAAACTTTGGATTTATAAAATTATGTTTAAGAATTCAAATAATAAGGAATATTTGGACCATTTATTAACTCTCACTACGACCTGCATGTCCGAATAGTTAGGAAGTATACACCAGTGTTATCTTCTCTCGATTGAACACTAGTCCATCTCATATTTTTTTAAAAGTGCTAGTACCTATCAAAGGTATAAGATAAAACTAACCAATCAAAATACTTACTTCTATTTTTTGCACTTTACTACTTAACGAGGGGAAATAATATGATGATAGATTTCAGAAAGTATAAGCTTATAGTTGTGATATTTACTACTCCATATAATTATTAAATTAAATTGTACGCACTGAGATTTTCTTAATTTAACATTTTAAGAAATTGATACTTGAAGTATTACAGGAACCCGTTTAAAGGAGAAGTCTTTGTATTTTGTGTTATACGAAACTATGTAGACCCATTTTTTTATGAATTTAGGTGTAACAACTTTGACGTGGAAGTATATTTATATAAATATATATATCTAGACGGTAAACTGTGAATTAATTATATTATTTAACAGAACGATAAAGCAATAGAATTTTAACTTTAAAATAAAGAAATACATAAGTAGAAAATTATTATCTTAATGTGAATTAATTTTATTTTAATAAAAATATGTGATTATAATTTTTTAAATTACTTGGTCGCTAACAACATTGTTAGTTTTAGGTGGTTTTCAATGTATGCGGTGTCTAAAAATATACCGGCACAAGCAATCTTTGTACACGCACCTCAAATTTGAATGTGGCAAGTCACCCACCTTTACTTGTCCTGTAGAAAATTGTGATTATAAAGCAAAAAGAAGGGGACATCTAAAAATTCACATGAATAAAATTCATTTCATACAACTGGAATCTATTAAAAAAAGGTTTATGTAACAAAGTTACGTTAACATAATATCTATTCCATAGATCATAACCGTATACTTATTTTTGGAAGTAGAAGTATATTTTATTTGTAAATTTCAAAGTTTATATCGTAAAATGCGGTGTTGCATCAATTTAAAAATATATTACATTTTTATTTTATTATATATTTATATATAATATACAAATACATATAAAGATTTAGACGCTCAAACAATTTCTTCGAGTTAAGATTCAATTGGTGAATAATATTTTAAACTAATTTCGATTAGTTTGAATTTTATAAATTGCGTAAGTATTTGAGCGTCTAAGTGCTTTTCTTAAGAGAAGTTTTTCTTGCTTGTAAAATAAATCATAATAAAATACTTGTTACGTTGACATACTCAAGCGTATGACATTAATTGTTTTATTAGTTTTGGTACATTATTATAGATTACAACTAGTATCCCAAGTGCGAATTTAGTTTACTCACATTTGTTGGTGTCGTGATTTTCTAAAATGGCAATCACTATTTTGATGTGGTAGGTTTGTGTATACATATAATAATAATTAACATATAATAAAGTATTCGTTACATTGCTTATGCCCGGTTTCTTCATAACTTAACAGCGCAGTTAAGTTGACAAGTTGTTCCGGACAGACACGATTACGAGTTCTTTTATTAAAATAATTTATTTTATTTTTATAAAAGAATTCGTACTCGTGTATTTCCGGAACATATTGTCATATTAACTGCGCTGTTAAGTGTATGAAGAAACAGGGCATTAGTACGTATAATATTGTATTGTATAATAATATACCTGTACTATCAGCCAGGTCTCGCCCAACTGACATGGAATTGACTATTGTTATCTATTTGTAAAATGGATATGGAATCAACTGACGTTGCTCTAGGTTTAATTTTACTAACAATAAGTGTACTCCCTAATTTTAACGAAAAAAAAAACTCGTAGTACCTAAAATAGTTTTCCTAAAATAATTCCCAAATATTCTCATTTTTGTAAATGTCCCGATAATCTTCGTCACCTTTATTATACAGACACTGATGTGAGTTTATTAAATTAATTAGTTGCTCATCATCTCGTGTACTCTTCGACATTTTTAATTAAAATATTAAAACTATACATATTTTGACGTTAAAACTGCTTCAACTATACAAGTTGAAGCGAGTTCTTTTTCTGTGCTATGCAATATTATGTTATGCTATGCCAACAGAAATGTCCAACAATTTCAAGGTAATGCAAAGAAAGGGACAGTAGCCTGAATAAACTACTGTTTGAAAAAGTGCACGACAGTGCGAGACCTTTACAATGTTGTGCTTGTAGTCAATGAAACTCACAAATGTCGGTTACCGAATTTAGTTATAATTATATTTGACAGTACTGTTTGAATACATTGCCCAATGATGAAGAAAAGGTACCCATATACTATTTATTCGCATCGTTTCTAAATATCTAACTATGTGTGTAATAATTGAAATTTAATTTGAAGTGATATAATCATTTATTTCCCCCTGACTGTAGTTAGTTGTAAGTGATATTATGTAATTTGTGGTGCTGTTATAATTGAATTATATTACAATAAATATTTTTGCAGGAGTAATGCAACCAAGGATTCGTAGTAAATATTACAGGGACATAACAGGCCGATATCCTTGTTTCAAGTGTTGCAGAGCATCCTATAAGCAAAAAACCCACTTAATTCGTCATATTAATTACGAATGTGGTGTTGAACCTAAGTTTAAGTGTGATTTCTGCGGAAAGAAATTTAAGCAGAAGAGTAACTACCAAACACACGTAAAACTTATTCATTTTGGCTTGAGAAAGTTTTAATTGTATTACATAATGTGGTCATTGCGATGTCTTTCTGGTGGACATCCAAGGTTCTTAATTTAAAAGCATTGCTAGTTAGATATAATAATTTATTTATTTAGAGTTGTACATAAATGTAATTTTAGTAATACTCGTTAGAATACAATTTTTGATAGATAATATTGTGACTGATTTTGTTTTATTATCTTTTGAATATACGACTTTAAAAGACAACAGATTTTGGTTTTAAAATTTCCTGGCCGCTTCAAGATTCAGCTGTTATATTTCAATATGACGAATTTATATTTATTAATTCCATTTTAGCCAACTTATACAAATTATCATTACTTTAAAAGTGGACGTTGAACACTGCCAAAATAACTGAAGGCTAACTGGGAATCCCCGCCAAACTCATTACATTACCTATTACAGCTAAAAATTTGAGATCCACCGTAAGCTAAGATTTGCTATGTTCCAGTGTAGATGCACAAAGCACATAATATAAATCCAAAAAAGAAGCTAAGCGCAACCGAATAAAATTAATCTGATTTATAATGTGATTTATAATCGTTTTCGCTTTGGTTTCACTCGGCGTCGCTTTGTTTTATGCATTTTAAAGCGCTATTATTAATATTTTTTATGCTTAAAATTCTGCATCTAATTATAATATATTATTGAGCAGTTCGAGTATCTCTGTGCAGGAATTTTAAAAATAATACCATACATCATATGGTTACCTGCTTTAAAGTTGACGTGGTTTCAATGCCACGTTAAACATTAAAATGTCTAAAGTTTTCTTGTCTACTCTTGTTTGTTTCTTACTATTACATCATGATGTCGTAATTTCTGCAAAAAAACGATAGGTAATTTATAAATCGATAATTTGCAAAACGATTTGAAAGTCAAACTGAAAAATATGCAAGAAAAATTACTAATGAATACTAGGTATATATCGTTCTGTGAATTTCTTATACTTTTGGTCCCAGCTTCACATAGAATAATTGAGGGGCCTGGAAGTAAAAGGATTCAAGTGCATTTTCAGTAGTTCTAAAATAAATGCCTATAAAGTTAACTTGAAATTCTAAATTCCAGGAATAAATTTTGAAAAATGAGTTATTGTCTTAGTGTTAATTAAAAGCGAAAATAAAAATCCAATTATTTTACCTCCAAGTTAGGAAAAATACCCTTTACGTATGATATTTTGCATTGTTTAAAAAAAGTCACTTGAACCCTTTTACTTCTTGGCCCCTCAATTGGAACACAACGTAATTGTTAGTCTATCTTAGAAATTCATAGCTTCGTTAAATATATCTTATTATTTTTTATTCTCATGTACAGGCAAGGAAGATGTATATAAAACATGATCAGAAAAAGCAATCGTGGAACAAAAATCTTACCAAAGAAGTAAATCCACGAAAATTTTATGTTTATATTTAGTTAGTAAAATAATGTTGCCGCATAGTACACTTATTAGTAGTGCTCGAAGCAACTATTGGTCAGATTACCGGTATTTTCAATATAATTATTATTTCAGGCGATTTTTTAAAGAATCTGTTGACGTGTCTGATACAGACTTGTTGCTTATTTAATTATTTTTAAATAATGGAACTACTATTTACAAGATATATTGTTTCAGTTTGGTTGTTCGAGCATAATAAAAAATTGCCAAATTGGTAACGTATTACACCAACATGCAAAATGTTGATAATTCAAAATGACCTTTATTTTTGATATTGCTTTTTGTTTTCGAATGGAAGCTATATGTGTATAATGACGTATTCTATATCTATGCTTCACAAGTGTAAATATTACATAAACTGCTTTATTGCTTAAAATGAAATAAGGAAATGTTCTGTATCAGATATATGTTTGTTTCAATTCAATAATTTCTTAAGAAAAAAGCGGCGGAATGGGGCGGAGGGGCCTCCGAAAATGATTACTATTGTTCGGTTTCACATATTAAGATATTTAAAATTCTATTCAACATTATAAATTTTTATTAAACCGATACCGAACAATATAGCAAAACGGTCACTTCTTCAAAAATGGTCCCATCAAACTCCGACATAATGTAGCCTTTGTTCCATATCTCCACAGACCATTGAATTAATTCATAAATAACTACTGCTGTTATTAATTTTGTCAGAACAGACAGAAAAACCTGTTTAAATTTGTTGCCTTCTTGGTTAAGTTTTTAACCGATTTGAATTTTTTAATCTTTTCTATCGCGTTTAAAATTAAATTCCACAAATGGGCAACGAATCCAAAAAAATGAATTTAGTAGAGGCGCGCTAGACGACATAACGTCGAAACCTCGGAATACGTGGAACCAGCTCCGATTTTGATGAAATTGGTCGCAATCGTTTTGAAATCGAATTTCAAACAAAGTTTACCACCTGAGAACACTTGCTCTTTTTTTCTTCGGAATTGAAAATTTTTTTACCATTTTATTTTATTTTTTTTCGTTTATAACAGAGAAATTGCGCAGTGAGAGTTCCTTAAGGGTACTGGGTGTAATAGTATTTTGTTTATAAGAAAAAACTTATTTTTCGTCGAACCGCATTTAAAGTACGTACGTAGAGTACGTAGAGTATGAGTACGTATTATGGCGAATTCCGTTTGAAAATAAGTGTAGTAGTGTAGTAAAAGTGTAGATTCAGTGGCAGACTAAGGGGGCAACGCCCCGGGCCCTACAAGGAAAGGGGCTCGATTTACGTGAAATTATTATTAAAATGTGTGAGTTAAGGTTTACTTAATACTAACGTTTAAACCTAGTTGACCTTTAAAACTCAAAATTTTTTTGTATTTTTTATACAATCACGATGCAGATCCGGTAAAAGATCCGATATCACTTCAAAGAAATGGTGCTCAATGTGGTTAAAGAACGAAGAGATAATCAAGCTCGAGCAATTCTTACGAGAATTCCAAATGAAATTAATATGAAATCACTGGAAGCCCGATATCAAGCAGATTGTTTTACTTCGTTGGTAAAGTCCTCGGAGCAACAAAAAGACAAAACCCCTAGACGATCCCCTGTCATAGTAAACGATGCAATGGAGAAAATATACAAGTATTTTGAAGGAAACGATATGATTCCCAATTCACTTTACAACAGTTGCAGAATATAATCACTAGTTCGCATGTTCCTGACGATAAAACTATAATAAAATGCCTACTGTCGAAATATGAAGATAATATAGTCATATCTAGTAAATCCGCAGGTAATTTCATCATCTGTTTTGCGAAGAAACATCACGAAATTTTGAAGAACGATTGGTATAATGCACGTTTTCAAAATGACGAGAAAGAAGAATTTCGCATTCTACAAGCTGCGGCCGAAATTATCCGGAGCCGTATCAAAACTAAGGGATGTTTGAAGGAGAGTTACCTAGCGATTGATCAACCGTTCGACAATATTAACAAATCCATACCAAACTCATTGCTTTATTTCGTTCGCGAAATTATTTTAAAGGAGATCAAACTAACATCGATTCATATGAGAAGAATACACTTCTATTGCTCATGCCATTATGGCTGCAGTTAGACCACGAACTTTTTTATCGCTCCTGCAAGTTGCATTCTCGTGCCTCAACCTAGGCACGAGAGTTTCATCAAAGCAGCCATAAAAATACTAGAGCTGCTCAGTTAGCTGCTTTGCCCTCTAGATCGACAACTTCTTGCCCATTCTGATGAACCAACAACCAACCCCAGAGAATATGTTAAAAGCAATTTTTTTCAATTGCCAGAAAGGCTGTGGCCCAGACTATGGTTGCAAGATGAGTGGGTTATAGTGCACACAAATTTGTGGTGGGTGCAATGGAATTGGTTGCCTCAATTCGAGGCCGATTATTAGAACAGTAAACGTGGATACCGAGGATCAAGCCGATATTAACTTTTAAGACTGAAATTGTAAAAATAAACTGGCAATACCATATAAATTGCTTTCTATTCTTCATTTTCCTCACTACTATTATACACATTATCTTTAAGAAACTCTTACTACGTAATTTCTTTATTAGAAACGAAAAAAAAAAAATTTGGTGAAATATTTTCAATTCCGAAGAAAACAAAAAGCAAGTGTTCTCAGGTGGTAAACTTTGTTTCAAATACGATTTAAAAGCGATTGCGACCAATTTCATCAAAATCGGAGCAGGTTCCACGTATTCCGAGGTGAATATCTAGCGCGCCTCTACTAATTAGAAAGAATGAAGTTCGAGGAGCACATCACGCTACTCCAAAAAATAACGGCTACGACTTATGTAAAAATAATAGTTTTTGAAGATATATTAGGAGTTTGATTGAATCATTTTTGTACCAGTGCAGTGACTTACAATGTATTTTAGCTGTTGTAACTATGGTTTCAATTTTAATCGTAGTTTAAATTTTAAATTAATTTTGTGTAACTCATGATTAGGATACCATTAATAAGTGTACTAGGTAGCACTATTCTTTCACAAATATGTAATCGTTTTATAAAGATTTTTGACATTTTGCGGTTCCACTAATATTTACTTAATGTATTGTTGAAAGTTAATTAATTAGTTACTTGGTTAGTCTTAAGTGAATTTTTAAATAAATATTAAAAAATGTATGCGTAAATTGGTTTTGGTAAATCTATTATGTTAACAATTTGTACACTATTTATACACTAATACTAATTTTACCGAATGAAATTTTTATTAACCGATAATAATTATTTGTTATCGGTTCCTGTAAATAAATGTTAATTAAACTATGTTTTAGCATATGGGATTGCGTATAGTAACGGATTAACTAAACACGTATGCCTCAAATGTGGAAGACAATACAACAGAAAGCAACATTTAGGAAGGCATATTGATTATGAATGTGGAAAAGCGCCTTTATTTCAATGTCCACTATGTCCTAGAAAATGCAAGAGAAACGATATTTTACGTTTTCACTTAAAGAACATTCACAAAATAGTCTCCACAACTTAATGTATATATTATAAATTTGGGGATTTGTAGGTCCATTTTTTGCAAACGCTTAATGAATATTGCTAATCCAGATGTTATCGTATCAAGGTTCAAGTTAGCATTGAAATATTAATAATGTTATTATTATAAAATAATTTTTTCCCAAAAATATTCAAATAAAAGAAATATTTGTGCAATTTTAACCTACCTAACAGTTATCCTAATCATAAAATTATAATTAAAGTCTAAGTTAATCTATATAATATGGATATTACGTTTTTACAACCGCGGTCATCCAGCTAGTTATTTTGGATTTTATCAATTTCATTCGTCTGGAAATCCTAGAAAAGTTAGGAAGTTTTAAATTTTTGAACGAAAGTTAGGGATATTGTGAAACCAAAATAAAGCAAACATGAAATTTACGTATTTTATCTACATAAATTATTATAAAAATTCACCTATATTCGAAAAGTCAGGAACAATTTTAAATTTTAGCAAGTCAAAATCTAAAACAGTCCAGGAATTTATTTTGAAAAATGAGCGGAGAACTCTGATTACGTATTTCTTTGGAATAAGTGTTGTAGAAACTGATATATTAATTAATTTAGACCTACTCTGTAAAAAAACAATTTGTCATCCTAACCAAGCTTTGTTAAAAACTTTGTTAGGGCGACAATTTCCTTTTCACAGTATAACATCTCGACTAATATAGTTTTATTGTTACTAAGTATACCTACCAAAATCTTACTGCGTACTTCCAATTTGTTTAAGGGGTTATACGCAGTCAGGGTTTTCAAAAATTTAATTTTTTTTATTTCATTTTCGTAATGTACATATTATATTTAAGTATATGCACAGAAAATTTCATGTTTATGTGAAAACTCGAAGAACTGAACTTCTCGAAGGTACACGCACTTTTGCAATTGTAAATGCATTACGTGTAAGGTGTTTTTAAATCTTTGAAACCGTTTTACTCAAAACTACATTTTAAAGTCTGTGATTTCTCGGAAACAGCTGAACCGATCAGTCTCAAATTTGTACACAAGCTCAGTAAATATATTTTTTTGAGGTTGATCGAAGGATATTTCTCGCAGATAAATAATTTTCATTTTATTAACAATTTACGGCCAAAATTTTTATCAAAAATCAAATTTTTATTTTGAAACGCCGCCATTCTGTTAAATATTAATGTAACGCTTATTCCTTCGCTTAACCTCTAGATAAAACCTTATATTAACGAAAAAAATTTTGATTTCTCATTTTGGATGATCCAATCCAGAGATATCTTGCTCACCGCAAGACTCCTTTTTTAGGAGAGCTCTCGGAGATCGGCTATAGTGGCTTTAATAATCATTATTTTTACACACTAAAAATATTAAAATAAAGTTAAAATTTACCACAATATGTATATAAATTTTTACGTAAATAAATTGATACGTCTTTCCAGGAAAAATTCTTAAAATATCGCTTTTTGTCGGCCTCCTGACTGCGTATAACCCCTTAAACGAGTTTCTATAGAATCTAATTGCACAAAGAGAATTACTGGAATATATATTAAAATTCGCATAAAAATATTTAATTGTTACCATGTTTAGAGCCGGTGGTAATTATCGGCGCCGCTCTCAAAGTAAAATTATCTTACTACTATTTTGAAGTACGCGGAACACAACTTGACAATGGTGAATAGAATGCTGACGAAAAGTTTTCATAGAGTTATTTATCTTTCCAAAATTTATAATCAATATAATAAGTGTTCCTTTCTTGTTTTTTCAAATAATTATTTAGAGAAGGAATTATTAAAAGTTAGATATTTTTGAAATAAAATTTTGGATTAAATATGAGATATTTCATCATAATTTATCTATTTTTTGTATTTAATTTAAGTAAATTAAATATGTGTGTAAAATAAACTGAGCAAATTTGAAAAAGTTACCGAGGTTTATGTGCAGATGGATCCGAACGGTCGGGACCATCAGCTATTACACACTGAAGAAAACAGTTCCAGGTTGAAATCGCTGGATAGCAATTGCTCAGCGGTTTGAATGGGTGGTCTTCTGCAGCGCAGTCTGTGGCCCACCCGACGTTCATTGGTTCATTCTAATTTTTTTCAAATTAGTTGGCATATTTTCGGAGTCGTTTCTATAAGCTTGGTGGAGCTGTAATTATTATAAGTGTTTCTCTTTTGTCATTATAGAAATATAATTTGTCTGATGTTGCTGAAGTAGATGAATGATATATTATGTGAAAACATGATAATAATTTAAAATTTGACAATCCTTCTAAGCGGGCTTTTTAAATTATCAATTCCCGGTACTTTCTTGACAGAATGTATAATTATTGAAAGACAAAACTTTGTACGCGTTTTTATAAAAAGTGCAATTTTCAAATCCGTGACCACGATTACTTAAAATCTGCTCAATCCTTTCACTTCAAATTTTGTCAGCACTTTTTTAAAATAATTATATAGAGAGTGAAGGAAGGATTCCTATTCATGTTTTTTCTTTCCTCTTTTATCATTGAAAAATAGTCGTTGTTTTTAGATATTTTTTTACAACAGTCGGCACTTTGAAAGTAATTAATCAGTTTTCATAAACCCTTCGTCCAGTCTCTAGAATACATAATATTAATTAATTAATAATAATAATTGACAAGTTTGAGATACAATGGTCACCGCACTGCACCAAAAAAAAAAGAAAATAGATCTATCAGACGAACTAAAAATATATAATTACTGTTTTTTTTTTAAATAATACGCTAAAACTAACTCTCAGCATTTTATTACAAAATAAAAATAATTTTAAAAGAAAGAATTTATTATTTAATAAAAAAAATAAAAAATTTATTTTTATGAAAAACACTCTTTTTTCTGCCGCAAGACTAGATAATAATCCCTTAATTTTACTTATTTATTGGTGATACGATATAATTGTACATGGTGAAAGTACCAAATGGTAGCAACATACCTAATTACCGCCCCGACAGCCTATATCGTATTAGTGCAACTCAAAACAAATACTTACCAACTTCTGTGCACTAGTGTGACAATCAGGTTGCTATCGCTTGCAGGCCTCAATTCTTTGAAATAAGTATATTTGGCATTAGATTTGATTGGCTTTGGAAATCAATGAGTTTAATTTGGTGTACTAAAATTATATACCACACGACACGTTTTATTTTTTAATTTGCGACATATATTTTTTTTGTGCAAAAGAACTTACAATGTAATGCACATTGAAATATCGATGCGTAATAAAAAGGTACAAATATATTTTACCTACACATAAACTAATTATTAATAATTATTGTATATACTAAATAATAATGTATAATTTTTTATATTAAAAGGTTCTAATCTGCTGCATAAATTTTTTTACTCTCCTGTTTCACCTGTTTTATATCCGAAATTTTCTTGATTTGTGCCAAATATTTTGTATCAGACTGCCAAGCAACTGCAAGATTCTTGCAAGCACTTATTCTTGTGTTGCAATTTTTCAATTTCATCAAAAAATCTAGCATTTTGAAGATTTCAGCCAAATATTTTGTATTGCCCCTCTTCCATAAGTGTAATTTTAATTTGTGGAAACCGAGAACAAATTCTCGGATATACATAAACGGTACCTTACCGATCTAAAAATATTGGGATATCTATAACAGATCCCACAAAGAAAACTCCTTTTTGTATAGTTTTTGTTCTTCGATTGCTTGAACCTCTAGAACCTACACCTTGATGTACAATTGTACATGTACCCCATCGGCATAATCAATTTGTCAAAAAGACAACAAGTCCAAATGCACTGACAAATGATCAGTGGATCACACTATTATAGAGTTTTCTGATTGTGATTTTTCAAGTATTTGTTTCACAACTGATACGCCACACAATACATAATGAATTGCTGTTGGTTTTATTACATAACCTGAAATATTACTAGAAGAGAATAAGTGGCAATCATTCATTCATGTCAATTCTGTTATAGTAAGTTCGAATCGATTAGACGCGTTGAAGTATTTATTTAATATAACACACATCTCATCATTATATAGTATCCACTTACATTTTTGAATATTAAATTGATTGTATTTTTTGTAGGTATTTTGGATATCCCCATAAAATTTAGTTGCTCAAATTGTACTCGCAGTTATTCGTGTATTGGAACTTTACAACGTCATAGAAGACGCGAATGTGACGTGGAACCAAAATTTTGTTGTACTAAATGTGGTAGAAAGTTCAAACATAATCACAATTTAAAACGTCATGAATATAGCTGTTCGCTTAAACAAAATAGAAACAATTTGCCAAATTAAATGTATGGAATTATCTAAAAATAAAAAATATAGTGTTGAGCATTTTAAAAAGAATCAGAAATAGCTTCTGTAACATTGAAATTTGAATTGGAATACCCAAATTTACTGGCTAATAATTCTAAACAAATAATCGATTCCAACCAATTGCGTTTGATCTCGACAGTTTGAATAATGAAGAAGTCGTGAAAGTAATTTTTAGAATAATAGAAAGTTATGTGATTGCACAGAATAGTATTTTCTCCATCGTTAAGTTTAATAGTTAAAATGTAAATTGTTGTTGTTAATTTAAGCATTTTTTGAACTTAACTAACTAATGCCCGGTTTCTTCATAAAGTTAACAACGCTGTCAACTTGACAAGCTGTTCCGGAAATACACGAGTACGAGTTCTTTTATAAAAATTAAATATTTAGAATACAAGAGTACGAGTTGTTTACGGACCATTCGTGTTTGTCCGGAGCACCTTGTCAAGTTGACCGCGCTGTTAATTTTATGAAGAAACCCGGTATAAGGGCTTTAAGTACTACTGTGGAATCGCGCATTAAAGTCTTTCACAGACCGGGGAATTATCATATAGCTTTGCGTTGACTGATATGATATTCTAACAATATATCTGTCTCATTGTTAATAATAAATTAATAAAGCAGTATTATCTATTATTTTTAAAATTTTAATTCTCAATTTTTATTAAATAGTTCCTACTCAATAAAATTGTTGTCAAGTTAAAATTTTGCCAAACTGGCTTGGCTTTTATTAAATTGAAAGTAATACCAATTGACAATTTTTTTTCAATATTGTTAGGCAGATCAAACAGATCATTTGCTGTTATCAAGTGATTGTTTTTAATTCGTATGTAAAATGAAAAAACCCCAAGTTGTATGTCTTAAAACTAAGCTTGCTTATATGTACACACGCTGTGCCTTAAAAGTCAACAAAGGTTGTAATGCAATGTAAAAAATCTGGTTTCATAAAAGATACATCAAACATTAGAATAGAAAACACAATTTTCAAAATTATTTTTGTTTTAAATAAAGCTTTAAGAGGTGTCTATTTGAAGATTATTTATTTATTTTAAGATTTAACAAATTTTAATACTTATTTAATGCTTAATACCGAGATATAAGTATATTCCTATTTCAACTTATAAAATATTAATTTAAAGGTAGAATTTCTTGTATATTTCTACTCAATTGACGAATTCGGTAGCACCTCAAAATTCCGAAATGAAAACACTGAATTTAATATAACTACTTGTGCGCAAAATTCCAAATTTTATAAAACTTTCGCCAACCAATTTTTTTTAACTACTTTAGTATGCGACTGACGCATATTATTACAATGTTTTAAAGACTGACAATGCCCGCATAGTTCGTTAGTTGCCTTACTATGCCCAGACAAAATTTTAGATTTTCTAAAACAGTTGCAACATGCATATTTTTTTAACAAGTTTGTGGCCGTCCCCGCGCCAGCTGTTAGCGAAACAGGCTGACTGACGGAAGGCTGTGTTTTGGTCCATCAGCTCTCCGACTATTAAAGCAGATAAAATGGACCTATAATTATATATTTCCTCACTATCTGTCACCTATCTGTAAAAGGAGCCAAAAAGTTATTTTGATTTCTTACTTAATTACAACACGGTAGAATTAATCGTAAGCTTGGTGGTTAGGTATGTGACTGCTAATGATGACTATCCTGTTTGACTGCGGGTAAAATGTAAACTTTATTTTCTGTCCGTTTCCTCTCTCAAGACAAACAAATAACATGGACTTGTAATCTGCGTGGTAAACATTCGCTTTGTATGCACACCACAGAAAGAAAAAAATACTGTCGATATCGAGGAGACTCCGCTTAACACTATTGGAAAAACAATAATTACAACATAATCGCTGTCGGATTCAAAACGGTTTAAAATGAAAAATGCTCTAGGATGTAATTAAAATTACGTTCTACTCTTCAATGCAACTTTATCAATAATTTTCAACAGTAAATTTACACATTACCGATTATAACACTCCTACAAGTGCACAGTCGAAACTTGCAAGTTCGATGCGAGATCTAAGTGGTGCGGTCGTCTTATAATCGCCTAAGGGTCGCTTTTACAATAGTCGGTTAAGTATTATTTATCCGGGTTGTAACGTTATCCGGCTGCTTATTGGTTAACGGACAATTGTACAACCAATAAGCACCCAGATAACGTATTGCAACCTCGTGCCGTTCTTCGAGTTGCACTCGATTACAATACCTCTCACAAAGCTGTAAGGTCCGATAACAATCCCACATGTGTACAGTCGAAACCTGCAAGTTCAATACGAGATCCAAGTGGTGCGGTCGTCTTATAATCGCCTAAACCGCCGTGTGAGACGTGCTGCAATCTCGTACCGCTCTTCGAGCTGCACTCGATTAGAGTACCTCTCACAACTGTTAGTTCCGAAAATTGCCTCGAGATGCGTAACTTCCAGATATATCTTAATTATCAAACTTTATCATAGATACATAATGAAGAGTACACGGGAATAACGATCAGAGTCACAAAAGTCAACTTTTGTGTAAATTGAGTTTTAAGATTTACAAACACACACATCCTTACCAACATAAGTTATTTAAAAACGCTTTTACGCTGGACTGTTAAAACTTTTTTTAATTTTTTTTCTACTAAATGATAGCTTTGGTTTCAAGCTAAAAGATGGCTGCAACAGGTTTTTTTTGAGAAAAATGGACTCTGATCGTTATTCCCGTGTACTCTTATAAATTTCTGAATATTATTAACACGCGGTAAATTTTGTATACTAACCCATGGTTCATAGATGTAAGCGATCAATTGCTGTTCGATGGTCTACAATTAAAATTACTGACAAATAAGAAAATTATGATTTAAGATCTAGGATAACATCAGCTAGCTACTTTTACTAGCCTTATTTCGTTTAAATGGTATGTACAGGAAAGGTATGAAGAGCATGTCGCCAAGGTACGGTTTGTCCCTGGATTTCTTGTACTACCAGGCGTAAACTGTTAATTTCTTCTCACCGGGCATTCAGACAATCAGCTTCATTACTACCAACCTATTATTAAAATATAGGGCGCTAGCCAACCATCCGACTCCAATTGTGGACATGCCTGCTGGGCTTCGCTCGATGGTCTTTATGACCAGTTTGCCCCGTCTACTACTTACTAGTTTACGTGTGACAGAGAACTTGAAGATCGCTCTTCATAGTAACTAGACAGTTTCCAGTTTATAAATTAGCTATATATTTAACACGTTCTTGATGTAAAAGTTAAACTGCCAAACAAAGTAATCTGAATTATTCCGTATATCAAGAGTTATTCGTAACCATTATGTTAGTCCGTCAAGTTGTCTTTCGTATCGTTTTGTTTTTAATTTTATAGTAGTCATTTGGTAGTTTTACCTGGAAAGTTCTCTGGGAGTTTTGAAAATGGGTAATTTTATGGATTTCGATGTGCTCATTCTGAATTTCAACTTTGCCACCTCGTATCTTTGCCGCTCACGCCGCCATGATAAAAACATTTATATACAAAATGAAACTAGAGAAAATTTCCTACTATTTATGTACTAATTTTTTTCGCGTAACATCAATAGTTTTGGCGTACGAGCGCAACAAAGTGTAGTTCAACACCCGTATTGCCCAAAAAAACTATTAGCCGCTTTAATGCCTATAAATCTGTAATACTATTTAGGGTGATTTCAAATGCAATTGAGGTGTGCTGACATTTGATGTAATAATGCCAAAGTTTTCATAAATGAAAAAAAAAAAGTAAATAAAATTAAATTTTGGATTTTTTGGGGGTTTTGGAAACGCAGGTTGGGTAAATTGGGGATTTTAAGGTCTTCAGTAGGGGAAAGCACATATTTACGATTGGCAACACTGGTCATCAGTACACGTCTATCGTTTTACAGTGTCGTTGGGCGAGTAGATCGCAGTTGTGGTTGAGAAGTCGTGACGTCGATCTGTCTCACCAAAAGTTTATCCTTGTTGTCCTTTCTTTTAATACTTGACTTACGAAAAGTCTCTAATCCTTTTTTTTTCACTTCTATCACTGCACTTTCTTGGGATGGATTAGTACAAATAAAACAGTTTACTTCATTAGAAACCATGACTCTATAAAAGCAAACGACACTGTAAAACGATAGACGTGCCCTGATGACATGTATGGCCAATCTAAAATACATATGTGCTTTTCCCCTACTAAAGATCTTAAAATCTCCAATTACCCAACCTACATTTCCAAAACCCCCAAAAAATCCACTAAAATCCAAAATTTAATTTTATTACTTTATTATTTTTTCCATTTATAAAAACTTTGGCATTCGTACATCAAATGTCAGCACACCTCTATTGCATTTGAAATCACTCTAAATAAAATCAATAATATTATTACAGATTTATAGGCATTAAAGCGTCTAATACATTGTTGCGCTCGTACGACAAAACTATTGATGTGACGCGAAAAAGGTTATTACATAAATAGTAGGAAATTTTCTCTAGTTTTATTTTGTATATAAGTGTTTTTATCGTGAAATGAGCCGGAAAGGAAATATAGTTAAAAAACTGCTTTTAGGCGCCATTTTTCCAATATGGCGGCGCGAGCGGCAAAGATACGAAGTGGCAAAGTTGAAATTTGGAAAGAGCACATTGAAATCTATAAAATTACTTATTTTCAAAACTCCCGGAAAACTTTCCAGGTAACCTCTTTTTTTAGTACCAAATGACTGTAGATACTATTAACAGTATTTAATAATTTCACGTGCTAATACCATGATCATGAATAACACTTTGGATACGGAATATGCGAGAATATCAATGAATTTTAGCAATGGTAAAAAAGATAGACATATTTCATAAGTAAGTATAAAAATATTATTAGTTAATAAATAATGAAGAAATATGTACCTATATTACTAAATTCATAATAATCCCGTAATTAAGGTTTTTTTAAATTTGTTTTTCATCTTAAATGTAAAAGTGGTATATTACTTTTGTATGTTATATTTTTCATTATTAATGAATAAAGATCAAGTAATTATTAACAATGTATTATTTACAGGAATAGAATACACACTCTTTGATAGGAGATGGAAGAAGCGCTCAAACGTTTGTATCAGATGTGGGAAAACATTTACTCGTTTGGATAATTTACAGCGGCACGTAAAGTTTATTTGTGGCATTGAACCACAGTTTAAATGTACATCGTGTTTTTATTCTACTAAACATAAATATGTATTGATGCAACATATGAAGCGAAAACACGGATCTTGTTTGAATAATCTTAGTTAATAACTTAAATAGTTAACAATGCCGATGTATTTGTTAATTCATTGTTCAATACAACAAACCTATGAGTTGATTTGTATCATATAATCTGATTAATATGATCGATCTATTAAGTTGTGATAATAAAATTCTGTTTATAATTTATTTTTAGTCTCGGATAGAATTATGTCTTATGGCACGTCCACACATAACAAATTAAAAGTAGCTTAACGGAACTCCCTCCGTTGCATGACTTCGTCTCTATAGAAACGTTTGTACGACGCAGCCACGGACTTACGTTTTTCTGACTTACATTTCATTTTATACACACAATACAAATAGCGTCAACACCGGTTATTGTAATCACATAAATTTTCTGAATTTTTGTTGTAAATTAAATTTGGGGTAGTGGTATTGTAAATGATTAAAGATATCTTTATCTTATTTTTATCTACCTAACGAGACAATTTCTTAATGAGGTTTGATCAAACTTTAAATTTTAATGGGAAAATTTGAATCAAATCCAACGAAAACCTAAAAAATATAAATTTGCAGATTAAAATATAAATTTGAAGATTAAAATATAATTATGTCATTTTAAAACTGGCATCTGAAGTTTGAAGAATTTCTATAAGTTAACCTTATTGGCCAAATGTTATTTTCAATGGTTTATAGATACAGTAGGTACATTACAATATACACATTTTCATTCCCATATAATTTACTTGTTTTATTATAGTTGAAGAGGTGCAGGAAAGAACGATCTAAGTCCATTTTTCAAAAACAAAATTAGTTTTACGCGCAGCAAATGTTTCCATTCCAACCATAGTTTTCATATTATGATTATAAGGATCTCTTAGAAATCGATTCACGTCCCTTACATTCACAATAAAAAATTTATGCACTTTGAAAGAGCGATCAATGTCACACACGATTTCTGGAAAAAAGATCGAAGTGCACCTGATAGCACTTTTACGTAAAATTGCATCTGTAGATAAACCTTGTTCATGTTCAATGGTAAGCGATCGTTATTTGTTGTGTTGTATTATATCATTAACTTTAGAACTTTCAAATTGATTCGCTTGATTTGTATGATTTGTGAGTTAGATCATTCTTTTTCGTACTTACTTTTTCAATTATTTTCACATATTTTTTAATTGAAGATTATTAATTAAATATTTAATTTTTTGTATTTTTGTAATAGATGATTTTACATGTTCTACTTCAGAGAAGTATTTAGATACCAATAATTATGTTAACTATCGATATTTTATTCATTTTTTTATTATTAAAGAGCTTCGAGAGTACTTCTCTATAGTTTTTTTTTTTTATAAAAACAGCTTTTGTTTATTATATCTTTAAATTTATTTTTATTATATTTTCATAATATCGGGTTTACTCTCTCTGTGAACTAAAATATGCCTATTTTAAAAATCAGCGTGTGTTTACAAAATTTGAACATTTATAACATTCAGTATAATACTACCACTACTTTTTTACATAAGGGATACCGATTTTATAGTTATAATATTATGTTTAGTAGTTCAAATTAAACATTGATAATAAATAATATTTTATTAATTTTTAATTTAAGGGGTTTCATCTAGTCATAAAATTCCAAAATTCGAATTTCTTTTTTATTATTTTTATGAAGTACATTCACTCGAAAGATACAATAAAGGGTTGTATAGACGGATCGGAGCCTATCCTTAAGATTTCAGGTAATCAATTGTCTCGATGATTAAATCGGCACTTTGTACAATCACTATAATAAGTGTTTTTGTTTGTCATAATGTATTGATTAACTTGAATGTATCGATTAAATATGAATTAAATATTGTTAAACTAATTAGGTTTGTTTAAACAATTAAATTATCAGACGTTTTGGGCCGTTTATTGACCCATTTCGTCGGACAATTTAAGTGTTTAAAGCGACTTAATTTACTTAACAATATTTTATTCGTATTATTAAAAAGGTGAACGACGAGTATATTAAGTACTTATTATGTAGATTAAATTTATAATTATAAAATATTTATGAGAAACACCTCTTTTTCTACCGCATGACTAAATGTAACCCTTTAAGTTCGATTTTAAATTCAGGTGAAATAATATTAATTTATTGTTAATGTATCATTATCAACAAGCTCATCAGAAGATTATTAATTATTATTTTTTATCATGATTTGTATTGTTATTTATTATAAAGTAATCGGGTGTCTAAAAACATTGTAAGCCACCAAAATATTTAGGAAAGTACATAGATACATAATAGTATCTCGAGTATTCTACATTTTGATATTTTAATTTACGTAATTTAATTACCTACTATTAATATTATAATATTTAATTATTATTGTATATACCTATTAGAGTATTTTATTTCGACTTTAAATATATTTTTCTATGATTCAATTGTACACTCGCTAAGGTAAAACATTTTTATTTTGATTAAATATACATACATAAAATTTCTATTTGTTATTTTTTTTATAATTTTGCACTACCTAACATTATTTCAAGTTGTCTAGAGCGACCTCAGTATGATGTTTTTATAGTGTACTATTTTATATAATATTTAAAATAGAATGAATTTTAGTTCTATTTTAGTTTGAGCATGTAAGTTATCATGTAATGCGACTATGGTACGAAAAGTTATGGCAAAATTTGTCGACTATTGCCCGGTTTCATAAGAATATTTAATTTTTATAAAAGAACTCGTATTCGCGTATTTCCTGAACAGCTTGTCAAGTTGACCGCGCTGTTAACTTTATGAAGAACCCAGGCATACGTAGACTAGGCATAAGAAATTAGTTGAAATTAATGGTTACCAAAACAATATTAAATCTTTTTCCTTTCATTTGTTACTTCATTTTTCTATTGTTTGAAAAATAAAATGAACAAATACAAAAGCCACCAAAATAAAGGTATCTAAATGTGCCACCGTAGTTTAAAGGTTGAAAACTACCGTCTCCGAACTATATGTAATGTTTGCCTTATGAATAATACAAAATATAATAATAAATAAAAACAACGAATACAGATTAAATTAGTACTAATCATAACCAAATACCGTTTTGGATTGGCCTGAATAATTTAAAAATACCACCGTGTACAAATTACAGAAAAACGTATTAAATATATGTCAAATTTTTTTGGCATATATTTATCAGAAGCATGTCACAAAGGTTTGAAAATATATCACCCGTTAAGGGTGGCACAACTAAACATTAATGAATTTATATTTTATTCTACTGATAAAATATTTATATAAATTTAATATTAGTAACTTTTGATATATTATATATTAATAAATTCAAAATAAAACAAAGTTAAATAAACTATAAATGAATGAAATATTTATTGTCGACAATTGCATTTGCAATTGAAAGCTCAAATAAATATTTCATTCATTTATAGTTTATTTAACTTTGTTTTATTTTGAATTTATTAATATATGATAAAATATTTAGATCTAATTTTAACTTTTTTCTGAAAAAATTATCGCACTTAACTTAAAAAATAGAAGTGCAGCTAATTTTTTGAGTGCGGACTGTAATTATTTTTCGCTTGCCAGTTAAAATTCTATTATTTTAATGTTTTGTTTAGATTTGGTTTAATATTACTTTTTACGTATACATACTAAATTACAATACAATTTACTTAAAAACAATTAAGTTTATTTTAAATATTTTGAAGGTACATAAGTGTGTCGTATCTTGTTTTCTAAAGGTAAAGTACACTGAAAAAAATAACTGATGAAACGTTCATCATTTTTCAGCCTATAAAAAAAAGGTATCATATTGGTGAAAAAATCTTTATTGTAATGAATTTTGTGCATCGGCGGAAAAATTATATTATATTTTAATATTTTTAATTATATTTCATGAATATGGTATTATTCTAAGCAATAAATCAAATAATAATAATTTTTTAAACAAATTGAACAATAATTTGGACACTAATATTAATGACAAAAATGGAGTTTACCAACTCTTTTGTAAAGACTGCACGGCCACTTACATTGGAGAAACAGGTAGAAAACTCGCTATAAGAATTTCAGAACATTTAAAAGACCCAAAATCCAAAGTTTACCATCACCTTAAATTTAATAAACATACTTTAGATGAGTCTTCTACTAAATTACTACATCAAAATAAAAAAGGATTCAAACTTGAACTTTTGGAAGCTCTAGAAATTAATAGAATCAAACAAAAAATAAATCTACCGACAAAATTTTATTAAATCAACAACTAGCCATGTTATCAACTCCTCTATTTGAATTAGTAGATAACATGGTAGGCTAACAATTTATATTTTATCTGTCAAAGTCGTTAACATTTTTCAAAAAAATTTCAAAATTTTACTAACCTAATTCTAATTAATTTACTATTTGAATTATTCATTTTATAATTATTTTGGAACTTAACATTACATCAATTGTTTAATATGTAAGATTTAACTTAATCATTTTATTTTATTATATTAGATTTTAATTAATTAATATATTTTCTGTACTGTCCGATGATGACTGTGTGAAGTCGAAACGCGTCACAATATTTAATAAAAAATATATACGAGAAAAGTGCAATTAATATATTTAACTTACAAATAAATATCCTCGTAAAAATATCTCAAATTATAATTAATACTATAATAAATACAGAAAGAATATTGTTTTGTGGTGAGCACCACCTTTAAAACGTCAACTTTATCTTCCGCTGACGTAAATTAAGATGAGCTAAATTTTATGAATGAAGCTGGTAATTTATTCATGAAAGCTAATATTGCTTTTCCTTATGGATATTGTTGAATTATAATTTTTGCATTATAGGTGAATTATGAACTTATGCCGATTGGCTGAATAAATAAGGCGAATTTTATCAATTGATAATATTTAGTATAGCAAATACAGTACAAAAGTTTCTGAAAACCTGACCAATGATTAAAATAGCAATTTCACCTCAAAATTTGAACAATATTTTATTCTACTACTATTTCGTAATAATAAGGAATATAATATTATAATTTCTAGATAAACTTGAACTTCCAGAAGTTGTTCCCAAATTGTCAAATAAATGTCCTACACTCCCAGACAACATTTTTCATAATGTTTTATAATAATTATATAATATTATACAAAATTATTGTGAAAAGATTATAAAAAATGTTGGCAGGAAATCCGTATGAAATATGAGCTATTTGATAATATCTTGAAATTTAGATTATCTAAAGCAGTGGTTTTCAAAGTGGGGGGCGCGCCCCCCATGGGGGGCGTAGAGACCTGAATAGGGGGGCGCGGCCTACCTGTGTAGTTGAAAAAATTTTCATTTTTTAATGTATTTGATACCCACCTATATCTTTAAAACGGTCTGATGTTGTAAGTGAAGAACGGAGTACCAAAATGAACTTAATATTGCTAGCGAATTACGCTGTGCAATTTCTAATATTAAGCCAAGAATTGGAAACCTTGTGAAATTCATGCAAGCTCATCCGTCACATTGAAATAACCTAAGTAAGTTGTTTTTTTTGTGGGATTTTTTGATGTCGTGAAAAATTGAAAAAAAAAGTTTTGGGTGAAAACTACCTTTTTTTTAAAGGGGGCGCTGATAATTTTTTTTGGTAGAAAGGGGGCGTGACATAAATAAGTTTGGGAACCGCTGATCTAAAGTCTATGTTCAGTGGTTGATAGTAACAATTCAATTCTCGGAAAATGAATTTAGAATTTATTTGTTTTAGATTAGATATGCGAAATAATTTGAGTTTGTTTAATTTAGATTCTATTGAATACCAAATTTAAAAATTATTATTAATGCTATAAAAATTTCTCCAAAATATAGAAACTTCAAGCAAACTGCAAAAACTGCACATTTAACATAACTATTAAGGTTTTATTAACCTTATATATTTTTTATATATTGACTATAAAAAATTAACTGAATCACTATTATGGTTTAATAATTATTAAATAATGGTAAATAATTTACCATCGAAGATGTCAAGTTTTCAAATTTGACGTTGATGACCAAGTGATCAGGCACTTGGATTAAAATTAATTATTTTGTGTAAACCTCGTTAAGTCATATAAAGGATGAAGAATTTTTCCAAAATTGGAATTATTTTATTTATAACCTTGAACTGCAAACTGGAGGCTACAGTAAACAAACCAAATTTTCCACTTGGGTTATTAATTAAAAGCTATGTAGATGTCCTGAAATATTTTTTAATTATGGTATAGTTTTGTTGTTTTGTGTTCCTTGTAAATAAATAAACGTTATTTAATTAAAAAGTGTAGTGCTTTATTGGTAATTACAAATATAATACACAATTGAATTAAAATATTTCGATGCATTATTTGAAAACTTGCTCAAATTGTATTAATAGCTGTCTAAGTTTGAGTTCAAAATTTCTCGGACTTCAAATCAAGTACCTATTATTTAAGTATTAATTTAAAAAATTATTCATGTTTATCAAACATGATTAACAAAACATTAATTCAAACTATTTTTCATTTTAGTTTATTATAATCCATAATAATATTTATTAATTGAAAATTATATTTCCTTTTCATTTAAAATTTCTTAGGTTTTGAACTGAAAAATATTTATTTCAAATATTAAATATCAAAAATGTTTTAGTTTCAAATGAAGAGTATTTATCTTTTGAATATATTCAATGCCTATATTGTTTTGACTCTAACGTATTTTTTGTTTCTCAGTGTGTGAATGGTTAATATTTACATAGATAAATATTGTATCTATCGTAGATGAAACGGCTAAAAAATACAACGGTTCAATTCTTTATTTTAATATAAGTGAAAAATGCGCTATGATGTACCCACTTGATGAATTTGTTAAAGTATCGTTTACAACCACTTACCGCAACATTAAATCTTAACGCTAAGTTGAACTTAGTGGAATTGAATGCTTGTTAACTTGAAGCTGAAAATTTAGAAGCTATACATTGATTATAGTAACATTACGAAACATAATTAAGCATACCAAATCACATGTATCCTTAAATTTTTTCAACAGGTGTGTCAGTGTTAACAACATACGCATTGCGCGTATTTCACCATACACTAACTTGATTCAACAAAGAGTTTCTAATTTCTGAGCGTTAAGTTCTACCGTTACGTAAACTGGATGTAATTGATACATAAAGTTTGGTATGTTACTTAGAGCACTTCATTTAATACACTTTGTTTAGTATTAATTGTGGTATTTATATTTGTATGTATTTAGTAATAGTTGTAATAAATTTGAAACTTGATTAGGTATTATTAATGATCTTATAAAATATTACTGTTGTAGATAGTGATAAACCGTTCAAATGCTCAAGTTGTCCCAAAGCATATATGTACAAATCTACGCTTCTTCGACATACAAAATATGAATGTGATGGAATTGCTCGATTTACATGCCCGGTTTGTAAAAAGGCATACACTCAAAGTAACACTGTTCGGCAACATGTTCGTTCATACCATCCGGAGTATAAATCGTTTGTAGGATGAGCGATTTTCGAATTATTGTATGGTTTTCAAAGTATTCAAACTTTGTAAATATCTTTTGTAAACACATTGAACTAAGAATATATAAATTGTACGTAAATGTTTTATTTTGACATTAATTCCAAACAATGTTTACCATAGGTAGTATAATGCTAGTTGGATATAGACTTATATAATTGACTAAAGATATACTTTTTTACTTTACACAAAGTAAATGTAAAAACCCAGGAACTGCATAACAATTCTTAAAGTTAAATGCTTGTTTTAAAAAAATACTTAATAACTACTACATCCATATAGGTTTTGCAAGGCACCAGTAAAACAAATCATATCCATTTTTTACTTACCTGAGAGTATCAAAAAATTGAAATCATTACTTATTAGTCTGGATTCACAATGAACATAAGCATAAGAAATACAAATACAAATAAAAGCTTAATCCAGAATTGAATAATGTTGACGTCATTCTGATATTTACAAGAAACGATTCCTCATCATTCAGCATCAGCTTTCAGCATTGATCGATACTTTATTAAGCTTTTATTTGCATTTATATTTCTTATGTGTTATGTATTAATGACGATACGAGGCAGAAGTAGTGGGCAATAAGATTATCGTGTCTGCCCTGTACTTTAAAGCATATTTTAAGACAAATTATGGAAAAACCGTTAATTAAAATTCGACAGGACAACAGAAGGATATATTTAGACAAAATTTCATAAGAAACAAACCACATTTTTGAATAGGCAAATAGAGTAATAAACAGAAGAACGATGATGAACATCTACGTCAAAGAAATTGCTGATTTAAAAGCTGTAATAGAGGGTTTAGCAAATTTAATCCATATCAAGTAAAAATTAATTTCAGGACGAAAAATATATAAATTATTGTAATATAAATTTAATAATAATACATTTTTGGTCGAATATAATTGCTACAATTGGAAAATTTGCGGTAAAATTGTATATAATAAGTGGATATATAAGTGCAATAGACCGAAGTAAACTGCTACAAATTTAGGTCGATAACAGCTAAATTTTAACATTTATAATTTTCTTTTCTTATTTATTCTTAAGAAAATATAAGGGCTTATACAGGTACACTTGAACATTCACTTTAAAAAATTATATGTACTTCTTTAAATGGTTACTGCAATGCTGCGTTCGACGAACGAGTCCTAAGATCTGGCAACCCTCGCATGCCGCTCTCACAGTTGTTGTGGTAATAATATGGTAATATTACAACGGATGGTATATTATACCTATACTACTTACTCGAAGTATAACAGTAGCGCAAAGTGGGTTACGCGGGTTTAGCGAAATCAGGGCCAATAACTTTGAGGGCCCGGGACGGACTCTCTCCCTGGCTTGTTATTGTTTTAAAAATTATTGGGTGTGCATATTTCAAAATTATAAAATAAGAAATAATGCCACTACTGGTCATAGATTATGTTTTACTAACGTCCTATACTTTAAAAAATATTTCAACTGGTGATATATTTTAAAGATCTGTAATCCGAGCTCCACTTCTCCTCGTTATACCATTGAGAAGTTTATGGTATTTTTAATTATGTAGCAACTAATACTATGTTTACAAATAACACTATACAAAATTGATCTTTATATTACCTATAAAAAATTACACAGAAAGATTACGTTTAATCTATTTGCTGAAGTAATATAGAAGTTTACTTCACGAAAACAGCATTAAATGTACTTTTAATCAAAACTATAATTTTTCAGGCTATGCTGAAGAGTACGCATGCTTTCAATGTGGTAAAAAATATACAACTCGTGGTTCTCTTAATAGACACGCAAAATACGAATGTGGTCGTATATTGCGGCAGAAGATTACTGGCTACGTTGTTACGCCTGATGGAAACTATACTTGTGAGTCCTGTAATCGAACTTACAAAGGATTCTCATCTTTAAAACGTCATTTGAAGTACGAATGTGGCCAACCTCCTTCAATTGAATGTCCCACACCTGGGTGCACATATAAAGCAAAAATTAAATGTAGAATGAGTCAACACATTAGAATGGTACATAAATATCATTATTAAATTATTTTGTAAGGGCACTATAAAGTTTTTAAGTAAAACATGAATTTGGTTAAACTTGGCTATTTTATAATTCTTTTGAATAAATATCTACATTCTACATAAACAAAATGGATGACTTTTACAAGAAGACTAATCATACGAATTTGATACAACTACTCTGAAGGCAGTCCTTCTTAAAAGTACTGGTTTTAAGAATATAACATTTATTCCTAATTAAGGGTATTGAATGAAACTTAAATGTATTATAACTGAAGTATCGCAGTAAAAATCGTAGACGTGTAGATTACCTATACATACTTACATTAGTTTATGACGTAGAAGGGTGCAATAAATTTTTGGTTTTTGAATTTTTTACAGAAAAGCTCAACTTTTGAGCCAAAACAGCCAGTTTCACCGAAACCATGTTTCTTTAAATATGAATGGATTTTGTTTAGTGAAAATTTTAGAACTCACAGGGACCCCGTGAAGTTGGCCTCCCATCTATAAAATTTTGATATAAAAAAATATGGAATCGTTAGGTCATCGTTAGGTCTTGAAAGGTCACTAGGTTTTAACGTTAGGTCACTTCTAGTTTTTTCAATAAAAATTATTTAATTTTTTGAAAATTTTCTTGGTAAGTTAGCATCCCCATTACACGTTTTCGATTAAATAATAATAGGATCCGATAGGAAATCGACTGCTGAGGATTGGTCACGTATAATTATCGTTAGGTCGTTATTAATTTGCTTGCAATAAATAAATTAAAGTTCGAATTCCCTTTTGCGCTTGCGCATAACCCAAATATTCTTATTCAATTTTTGGAAAATTTTCTTGATAAATTAATATTTCATTTACACGTTTTCTATGAAATTAAAATCGAAAGCGATAGGAAATCGACTGCTAAGGATTGGTTACATATATTTATCGTTAGGTCGTCATTAACTTGTTTGCAATAAATCAATTAACATTTACATGTTCAAGACCTAACGATTCCATTTTTTTTTTATCAAAATTTTATAGATGGGAGGCCAACTTCACGGAGGTCTCACAGGGAGAATAAGTTTTAGGTTGTTTTTAGCATAATCGAAAAAAATGCAGCTATTTATTTATACATTGTAGGAAATTATTGTGAATAATATTAGAATAAAATATTTTATTTTGTTTGACCATTTTGTTTTCTTTTATTATTTTTAGTTTGATAAGAATGAGGTTGGATATTTGATTCTAATCACTGCACTGGAACAAAATTTTGTTTTTGGGTAGGTTTTGCAATTTTTTTTTTATAATTCATAGTAGAACTTTTGTAAATAATATGGTGGAAAAAAGAATGTTTTAGTTCCCACATGTAAATTTTTGCCGTTACACGCTATAAATACCCAAGTGTATTTACCGTTTGTAATACAATTATAATTGTTTAAAACATTTTAGCATGGCTACAGGATTGACCGAGTCAGCATCTTCATACATCTCGCTATCTGAAAGCTACAGTGAGATATCTTGCATAACTAAAATTTTGAGTTAGATCTTTTAAACATTATTTTTAACAGTAAGGTAAAAATCTCATCCAAAATAGTTAATTAGATTAATAATCATGGGATATTGGTAAGGAAAAACAAAGTTTAAAGTTGTGCTTTGCTGATCTGTAACCTGTGTATAAAGTGCCATGATTATGATTATTGTGATTATATAGCACCGAAACGTCGGCTGACGAGTTATCGTTGTTTGTTTTTCCTTACCAATATCCCAAGATTATTAATCTTATTATTTTTAACCATGTTTATAATGTTTTATAATTTTTAACATTAACGTTAGAATTAATGTTTACCTATTAAATAAAAAAATGTTTAAAATAATTATAAAATATTATTATAAAAATGGTTAAAAATAATGTTTAAAGTTCCTAACGAAAAATGTTAGTTTTGCCAGATATCTCACTGTAGCTTTCAGGTAGCGATATAAATAAAACGCAATAATAAAAGGAGCCGAACTGGATATGTGGGGTTTATACAACAAAGCAGTAAAAAAAAATTGTTCTCTTTTTAATTTAAAAGAATTACAATAATAAACACAATTGAAAAGATAGATTTTAAAAGTAAGTTAAATATAAAATTGCACTCCTTCTCTTATATTTTTTATTATATTACTGTTACGCGTTTCGACTACAATCAGTCATCATCGGACACTACACGAAACATTAAATTAAATTAAAATTTAAATAATAAATAAATAAGTTAAATCTTAGATATTAAAAAATTGATGTAACTTTAAATTCAAAATTATTATAATATTAATAATCCTAAAAGTGATATTAATAAGAACTAGGTTAGTAACATTTTGAAAATTGTTATCGACATTGACAGATAATAACTATAAATTTATTAGCCTACCATGTTATCTACTAATTCAAATAGAGGAGTTGATAACATGGTTAATTGTTGATTTACTTTTTAAATTTTTTTATTGATTCTATTAATTTCTAGAACTTCTAAGAGTTCAAGTTTGAATCCTTTTTTATTTTAATGTAATAATTTTGTTGAAGTTTCATCTAATGTATGTTTGTTAAATTTAAGGTGATGGTAAACTGTTGATTTGGGGTCTTTTAAATGTTCCGAAATTCTTACAGAGAGTCTTCTACCTGTTTCTTCAATGTAGGTGGCCGTGCAGTCTTTACAAAAGAGTTAGTAAACTCCATTTTTATCATTCATATTAGTGTCCAAATTTTCATTCAATTTATTTCACAAATCATTACCTAAATTTTACTAAATCAACAATTAACCATGTTATATCAACTCTTCTATTTGAATTGGTAGATAACATGGTAGGCTAACAAATTTATAGTTATTATCTGTGAATGTCGATAACAATTTTCAAAATTTTACTAACCTAGTTCTTATTAATATAACTTTTAGGATTATTAATATTATAATAATTTTGAATTTAAAGTAACATCAATTTTTTAATATGTAAGATTTAACTTATTTATTTATTATTTTAGATTTTAATTTAATTTAGTGTTTTCTGTAGTGTCCGATGATGACTGATTGTAGTCGAAACGCGTAACAGTAATATAATAAAAAATATACGAGAAGAGTGCAATTTTACATTTAACTTACTATTAAATATCCTCATAAAAATATCTCTCAAATTATAATTATAAATAGATTTTAAAGCCTATTTCTCGAAACTAAATTTTTCAACTTCTGCTTGAATCAAATCTTTTTGTAAGCAAATGTAACAAAATAGTATAGTATTTAATTAGGACTAAAAGTTGATCTTTTTCAGTCAAGCAATTTTTTTTCGTGTACCAAGCAAAGTAACGTTACCGAACAAATTCTAAACCTGCGCTTTAAAAATATTAATTTTATAAGGAAACTTAAAGTTAAATTCGTGATATCTTTGTCTTATGAGAAATTCATGAGTTTGATCTATTATGACTTTTTTATCCAGATATTTTTAATAGATAGACAACTTCTATAATATCTAAGTTTATCAATACTTTAGAAAAAGCAACCAATACACCAACGCCTTTAATAAATAAAAAGTTTTAAAGCAATTTTTCTTTCTTGTTGTAGTCGTCCATTGCCTGATGATGTCATCGTATTGTGAAACCGTTTGCGATAATAATTATACTTACGGGTTACATACATATTTTATTTCTGTAACATTTTAATTGTAAAAGGTAGAGTGAAATTTTATTGATATTAAACAAGCTATTAAAAAAACATTAAAATAAGCGATTTTTAGCTGGAAAAAACAATAAAGAGACATTAATTTAACACTTTCGACAGGGCTGGACTAAGAAATTAGTCTTAAATTAATGCCTTTTCAGTGTCTTTAAATAATTATTTTCTACGTATAAATTTTAATTTTTACAATTAAAATTCAATTATTTTACTGTTTTATATAATTATTAATGTTTTGTTTAAATTTTGTTTATAATTATATATTTTACTTACACAATTTACTTAAAAATGATTACTTTATTATTGTGAAATAATTATGGGAAAATATTTTTTTATGTTTATTTCTGAATTTTTTTGGTTTTTCGATAATATTGATATGTTTAATATCAAGTTTCACTACTTAAAGCACTTATACATCGATTAACTTCTATATTGTATCATTTAATAATTTTCTATAGGTAAGTATGTTAAGGTTGTGATTTTTTAAGTAGGAGACATAAGCTCCTCCCCTTTTATTTACAAACCGATAGTTGCGTTTTAAAAATTGAACGTGAATCCCAACAACCTTTATGCAGATCTCTTGATTTGTTTTCAAGAAATAAATTGTTCGTCTTTGCTAAACTAGAATTGTAAATTGTAACATTTTTATTAGCCTAATTATACAAAAATATTATTTCTTAGTTATTTATAATAAAAAATCTTGGAGATTAATTATTTCTTATACAATGTTCATTATACAAAAATCATTTAAAAATACAGCGCTCTCTGCTTTTCTAAAGCTCCACTAAAATTTTAGCAATCTGTAAATTTTAATCAAATTTGCTGCAATAAAAATATCAAAATTAATCAGAAAATTATTTAACGAAACGTCGAAGGTTGCTTCGAAAATAAACCGAATGTTTTAAATGTTTTAGTTTTAATCGAAGGATAATATATTTGCGGTTGTTCTAAAGGAATTTTTAAGGCGATCTGATTTAAAACGACTTTAAAAAAAAAATAAAATCTGTGTAAAATTGTATCAACTATTTTTCGGCTATTTTGAAACTATCGTATTTTTAAAAGTAATTAACCGATCGACTAGAAATTTTCTTTAGAACAGTTGTTGAAGTTTTAAGATTCTAAAAATTGAAAAACAATCAAGAAATTATGTTTCGTTTTGCAAATTCTTACGACGTTATGTTGATTTTTGCTTCCTATGCGCTCCCATGCTCATGAGAGAAAGAGTACTATGCATTTTCTGTCTCACTTATGCCCGCCTTAATACATTTGAAATCGATTTTTTTTCAATTTGGTAATAATTCTGTTAGGATATTTTTAAAATCTATAGGCCTTTATTGGAAGCACTCTATATTACAAAATTTTACGAAAATATTGCTACCAAATTCCAAACAAATCAAATACTCAATTTATAGAATAAAATAAGAATTCTTAAAGTAAAATATATTATTAATTTAATATTAAACAAATCATTAAAATAACAGAATAATAACTATAAAGTGAAGAATACCATACGTAGAAAATTATTATTTTATAAATACTAATTAAAAAGACTATAATAATTTATCACTTGAAAAAGAAGCGAAAATTATTATTACACTAATAAAGCAAGATAAAAATTACATATGAAATAAAAAACAATATAAAACTAGAAATTATATTTAAAAAGATTGAAAAGGTTAAAAATACATAAGAAAACATTAAAAAATATTGAATAAATATGACAACTTATATTGAAAATCAAATAACTAACCTCGCCAATATAACGTGCTAAATGAATTTTGATGTTTAAATGAATAAAAAAATCTAAAACGGCACGGCGGTATTTGAAGTCACAACTACACTGTAGTCTGTATGATTTCTAAGAATTAAATTTGATATTTTTTTATTTTTACTATGTAAAAATAAATAATATTTATTTATAAATTTCAAGTAAATTCTTTTAAGTAAATTAAATTTACTTGAAATTTATTTTGAAGTTTATTTCTATATTATTAATTTATCAAAAACACGTTGGACCTATAGACCCTTAATTGGTTTATATTACTTCAGCAATTATAATTGAATTCATAAACATTTTCGTGAAAATATAAATACTTGGTACTACATAAATAGGGTACTAAAATAATTTTGAAAATTTCTAAAAGCAAATAATTTCAAATTCAAATTAACGTTCCACTTACATGAAAGCTGCAGCTGTAAGTACAATATTGCTTAATTAAAAGTTTTTGTCTATATGCAGTACCGAAGACGACTAATTAATCAGAAACACAATATCTACCATTTATTCTTTAATTATGCAAAAGTTTTCGAAATAAACTTCCACGTTTTAAACCACTGAAACTTTTTTAATTAAATGATTAGTTATTAAAAATTAATGAAGGTTAAAACAAAATGTCGAAATTATAAGTTGTTTATCTACAAATAAACATGCATATCTGTAGAAAATATAACAGTTTAGAAAGATTTTAGTAATCAATTATAAACCTTTACAAATATTTTGATCAGGAAAGCAGTACTTTAATGTTAAACAACCTCAAACAAAAGGCAAGGTAATAAAATATTGTTTGTAGGTTTTGTTCTATATCACTGTCCAACCTGTGGAAGAAATTACAAATATGCCAATTCGCTAACCCGTCATCAAAAATATGAATGTGGGAAAGAACCTACATTTATTTGTTTTGCGGAAGGCTGTACTTATAAGTGCAAAAGAAGAGATAATCTTAAAGTTCACATCAGATGTCATCTAAAAAATGCTGAAGACATGGTGAAAAGGGAAAATGCTAATTTTAAGATTACCTGAGTACGGAATAAAAATATAATTTTTGAATACTTTTTGTTTTAAAACAAAATTTTGTGTGAAATGATTTTTTAGCCATGTTTTATTGTAGTAGATACTTTTAAGTTTCTAGTATCAAATTTTTAGTGAAATGGTATCCTAGGGGAGGAATGGTGAACATTTTGAGAGACGAAAGCCAAAGTTCATGTCAGATTCCTAATTTTCAATTTATGTCACTTATGTAGTCATCTTTACTAAAATTTGTTTTGTAATATAGGTATAAATAATTGACCTTTTATTCGTCTTTGGATGTTGTATAAAGTACCATCTATCATTTGCAGTTTGATAATAATTTTCTTAGATGATTTAGCCAACGAACCTACAAACATATGAATACTCAAAAGCATGTTTTATTTATTATGGTAGTTAATATAATTACCAAATTATTTTTTGTATTTATTTTAAATTTATACTAATAATTTTGTTCAAATTTAGTTGCTGATATGCAAATTATTGTTAGCTTCAATTTGAAATTATTATTTTTAAACTATCTACTGATTTTATTTCGAATATATCATTTTTATGCTGTAGAATATTCAATATTACAATAAACATAAGTTGTTATCGTGCGTTTGCTTTTTGTAAAATATATTTGCAAAATCCATAGATTTACTAATAAATAAATCTACCAATACACCCTTATCCATGAATAAACTTGTGCTAAATTAAATAATCGAATCGATTTAAACGAATATTTCAACTTTTTTTTAATGCGAAATATAAAGCAAAAGGAAAGAGTACATTGTTCGGGTATTTTTTCGATCACTTTAAACAACTAGAGCAGGTAAGAGTAGCAATGGTTGATATAATATGTGATAAAAAGTGAAGTTGATTTTAATAACTATTTACATGACTATTTATTAGTGATATATTAATTTTTTTAATTTTAGGTATTTTTGCAAAGCCGAATGAACGGTATACATGTTCACAGTGCCGAAAAAGTTATAAACGACGTAATACATTAACCAGACATATAAAATTAGAATGTGGTCAGGAACCTGGTTACGTATGTAACTTATGCCCCTATGTTACCAAAAGAAAATACAGTTTAGATATTCATCTGAAATCGCAGCATTCCTTTTTAAATTAATATAATTGCGTAAAACTGTAAAGTGGCACTAATTTGAGTTATTATTTATTTGTTGTTTTTGTCTATTATAAAAGTGATATCTACTATCATTTTCATTCTTTATTTTTGAATAGGTATATAGTTTTAGTCAATGTATTTTTGTGACGAACTGTTTGCAAATTAAAGTCACACAATACTGAATATTTTGTTGTTATGTAAATACGTTATATTAATCTTTAGTTGATGTCGTGGAGTCTAAAAGACCTCAACTTACCTAAAATATAATATATTATTGGCGTTTTAAATCCACAAAAAAAATTCTTAAGCACAATACATATGCTTTAGATGCGTTGGGGTCTGACAGGCCCCACGGCCATAACTAAAGGTTAATAATATTTAGGTATTTAATTATAGAAATCCTTAAATTGGCAATTCCAAAGAATTGTTATATTATTCTATAATAAAGTTTGTTTTATGTATAACTGTGGAATATATTTAATTTTTTAAATATTGATTTTAATAAATTGATGTACAGACATAGTACTATGGTATATCTAGTGCACAATATAGTGAGGTATATAATATATTATTATGTATGCTATTTGTGGATCATCAATAATATTTGCTGGAATAGTATGATGATTGTGACATTTTAATAAATATCCACAATTTTTAAATCAACAAGTCGGGTTTTACTTAATACTTTTTTCCTTTTACCAATAATATTGACTATCAGAAAATAACATTATTTTAATTAATATTTAGTTTAAATAATCATCTTTACTTTTTTTAAATATACTTTGTACATATAGCTGCACTTGTTAATTTATTAATGAATTAATAGCATTAAAAAAAAAGCAATAGATATAACTATCATCTAACGTAAAAGTGAGTAAGAAAAGTTGCAAGTTGCCTATTGTTGCGGTATTAGAATCCACTTAAACCTGAATAACACCTAGAAATCTGAGACATATATTAAGTATCATACAGTTGTTCTCATTAAAAATGAAGCTGACGTCAGGATCATCTGAATGAAATACCGACAATGTGTTTTTTAAATTAACAATTATTAGTAACATATATAGGTGCAACAAAGGCACACTAAAATAAATTATTTTATGTGTGTAATTTCTGAAAATTATATAACACCCAACGTATATGCAATATAAGAGGCTACAATAGTTCTTACCGTACATAATAATTCTAATGAAAGTAGTTTTTATTATGACTGATGTTGTAATTATGTATTATATCAGTTCGATACCTGCATCTTTAAAAAAGATGTAAGAAATAAATTATACATTTAGAATTTACCTTCTTGGTTGGTTAGAACTTTAACTAGTAACTGTGTCGAGTTTATTATATAGAACACTTATTTGACATACAATTTTCGCCTTACTTTATACACATGATAACGACTGTTTGTGTCACAAGATCAATATTGATGAATAAACTTTTAGAACCTATGCTAGTATGCAAAAACATGAGTTATTAATGAAAAAAATCGCTTGGAAGGTGATTATTTCAAATGTCTCATAAACATAAAGAAATCATAAACCTAAACATACATAGATAATCTCTAATTGAACCATTTAAATTATTTTAAACATTTGGTTATAATAGCATTTCATATTATGCTATCTGACGAAGGGGTACATTAAAAGCAAATAAAATACATCTACCGGTAGGTAAGTATGCACTTACATATTTTTTTAAAACTATAAAAAAGATTATAAAGGAAATGCAGTAAGATTTTAGATATACATACAACTGACGAAAAGGATCTTGATTGGGTATAGATTTTCGAATTATTTAAATATAAATTTGTAATTTAATGCACAATAATTATGGAACATTATTAATTATTAAAATAAGTATTTTAGCTTTTATTTGTAATTGTTTATTAAACTTAAAATTTTCATTTTATTTTTCTGAACAAATATGTAAAATTTAAATATTGTTATGTCAAATTTATATAATTTGTATACTTAAATAACCTTAAACAAAATGAAAGGTTTTTATTAAAAAAAAAAAAAAAAAATTAACTTTTAAATTAAATAAAAAATTAAGCAAGCTTCTACTTACGCCCGGATTCATAGACAAGTATTAAGTTCTAAGGCATTTTGCGTCGAATTTGTATTTGTTACAACTTTATTTACTCGGTTGATAAGGGTCAATTTCTAAAGCTAAAGTATTAAGTATTAGTAAGGCTTTTGTCTATGAATATGGGTGTTAATAACTTTGTAATATATTCGATAAGGTAAGAAAATTTTATATTTGTTTACCTAATATTGTATTTGAATTTTTTTTAAATATACTGTTCAGATTTGTGTAATTAGACGAACCTTTAATTATATTTTAGTTACATCGAATCTTATTGATTACTAATTGCATTGTATTTTATTATGTTTTACGTTTTACTAAAATTAATATTTAAACAATTATTTTGTTTTCAGGAAATTATTTATATTCGAACCCTTATGTTGTACAAATTCGTTTTAACTGCACTCGCTGTGGCAAATCGTACAAGAACAAAACTCATTTGCTGAGACATACCAAGTACGAGTGTGGAAAAAATCCTGCATTTTCTTGTCCGCTTTGCGATTACAAGTGTTTTCGAAAGGATGTTTTACGACAACATTTACTCACCAAGAGGAATCATCAGTAAACTACTTATTACTGTTAATTAATAATAATTCACAATTACGTATCTATATAATATATTGTATAGCAGGTTCTGAAAATAAATAATTAATACAATGAATATATTTTTCAAGAAGGTTGTAATTTTGAATTTTTTATGATTGTTGTTGCGGTGGGTTTGTAAACGATAAATACAATACATATTACAAGTTTTATTATGCTTTAACATTTTTTCCTAAAATTTATAAAAAATAGCACCGCCTATAACAACTAGAATTATTTATAATCAACAAATTATTTTTTCGATAAGTTGAACGAATCGTTTTTATGCTAATGCAAGCTGCCACAAATTAATTTACGTACAAGGTACAAGTATATTTTTTACACACAAATTTTGTCCATTTAAATATTTGATATTCATCTCAAATATAACCGACTATCTTAAGCTGCATCCCCATTTAGACGGCACGGTAGCTGTACTATTGATATTTGTTGCGATACTCTTTGATCTTTATTGCTTAGTATAGCTTATACCTAGCAAAGTTTCTTTTTTTTTTGTAAGAGACGGCTACGCGGCACAAACTATTATACCTTTTTCTGTGAAGTTTACAGCACATCATGGTATCATTAACTTAAATTTTTTTAGGGTTTCTATTATTCAATGATATTTTTTAAATATTATTTCTGTTTATAATACATTTTCTTCAAATTTTTATGAGTTTATTTTTAGATATAAAATATAGCCAGTACATATGTAATAGCTGTAACCGAGGATATAAGTGGAAGCAAGCGTTGCGTCAACATCAAAAGTACGAATGTGGAAAAGAACCTCAATTTTGTTGTCCAACGTCGGGATGTAATTATAAATCAAAAATTAAAGGCAACTTGAAAAAACACGTAGCTAATATACACAATATTTTTTAAAGTTTTATAAAATTATTTATATATTGTATAGTGTGTATGGCTATAACGAGCTCGGTTTTAACAAACTTCTCTTTATAAAAAATGAACGTAAAGTATAAAATGTATGATGAAGGTATAAATTTACCAGTATCGTGAACTTTGGTTTGAACGAACCAAATTGGTCGATTTCTTGAGTTCGTTATAATCAGCGACCACTGTATATCCTGTCATTAAATAAATATATAATATAATATGTACTTTTTTTCGTATTGGTAATCGACTTTTTACTCATAATAACGAAACTTTGTTTGAAAAAGTGTTAAAGAAAATCGAATTCAATAATAAGTTAGAATTTGCTAGTTGTAACGAAGGTTAGTGTGTGTTTTTATAAAAGCATTTCTAAAATTCGCCTTTCTACGTTTACGAGTAACTTTACATCGAATTAGCTATATTTTACCCATAGGACTTTCGTGTCTAAAATTCGAATATTTTATTATTCTATTTTTTTATTCATTTAGTATATGATTCTAAACCAGCAGTTCTCAACTAACGACATAAAACGTTATTGCTTAACATAAAACACAGTACATGTAATGCTGTTCAAGATTAAAATTTATTTTAATTAAATAATATATTATAATTTCTCAAAGTAGTCAATAGATTAGTAGTGAATATATCATAATAATTTTGTTAATTCTAAATGTTAATCGATCACAGCGCAGCGGTATAATTTGGTGTGATCGCCGACTGATTAAAATTTTGAGAAGTTCTATTTTCCGCTATCCCACTTAAGAGGGATACTGTACATAGAGAGAAGAATGGGTTCTACGGTAAAGTTACAGTTGTATAAGTTTATGTAAGTTATATAGTCGCACGTAATATACATTATATCATAGTATACCGTGTAACCGACCTTACACCCGAACATATGGATATAATGGATTTTTTTAAATTCCTGCTTTCCATTATATCGAATAAGAATGAAAAAGGTTTCAATTGAAAGAATTTTTTATCCGCTTCTAAAAATGCCCACTACTTGATATTTTATTCATTTAGTATTGATAAACACTAAGTAATAAAATGAAAAAATAGCGCTTTTAAAACATATTATTCGCCTTGTTTGAATATCATTACCATTGCAATAGAGCAAGAGGCGCTCTCTTCTTCAAACTAAAAGTAATTGATCTACAATAATAACTATAGATCACAATAAAAGTAATAACAAAAATTAAATAAGTTATATGATTAAGATAACAGGTTTACAACTATTATCAAATTTTAAAACTGGAATTTTTTTAGCACATATTTAACGACGTCGCGTTGGTCGTAATAAAATTATATATTTGCTGAATTTTATGATTTTTGTTGTTAATATTATGTACTTCTGATATTTTTTGTTTTAAATCGAATACCTACTCCAGTTAAACTATCATAAAAATATTAAGTCTCACGTGAGGGAATTTTAATTTATATCAGGTGTTGGACATTTTATTCTATTTGTAATATTAATTTTTATTTATTGAAATAAATAAAATTAAATAAAAAAGTATAATTATACGATATTATAGAAGTTTCTATTACAAAAGTTTCAACGCTTTTTTACCATAATTTATTGTTATCCTTATTGTATAATAAGTATAACTTCAAAAATTACAAGTATTATATGTTTCTTGTGTGCCTATTGAAGAATTAATTATAAGAATTACCGTATCGTTTGGCGTTAAAATAATCTTTTGGATGTCGTCGTAAAAAATATATATTGTCGTGTTCCTTTTTAAAACATAAGAGGGGGTTGTTAATTTTGTAATTTGTATTTTTGAATTGTTTAAATTTTTTTTGTTACTTCTGCGGCACAGAGAGAACTAGCGCAACGAAATTTTGATATCACAATTTTGAAGATGGTTTTGTATAATAATTCAGATAAAATTTGTGCATTATTGCAAATTTAAAATGTTTGATGTTGATAAAGTTTGAATTTTTAAAACAAGCTGGTGTGTTTAAAAGTAAGGAAAAGCCGAGATTGGAATTTTGGATGAGAAATGAAAAATGGTCAAAATTTACAAATTATAAGTAAGACGGTGAGATTTTTGTAAAGTTATTTATTAAAATACTAGCCGGTCATTTAAAACTAAATATTTTTTTGATTTTGTTTTACGAAAATAAACTTTGAAAATTTAATTTATTAGAATCTCATATCTCAAACAAATGCAGTATTATGTTAAGGGAGCTTTTTGTTTTTTATTAAAAAACCTACCCTAGTACATCGCAGTAATAACCCACTTAAACTATCTGTATTTTTTTCAACTAATGAAAAAACCTTTCCTAACGCTCCGGTTTACTCCCGGAATTATACCGTAAATAAGTACTAAATATTAACTAATTATAAAGGGTTGAATTTCAAAATTTTGTAACAATTCGACAAAATGGTCAAATTTTTAGTAGGCGAATGCGCAATTTTGTGATAAGGGGCCATCCATAAATTACGTCACACTTTAACGATATTTTAATCCCCTCTTCGTCCTTGTCAAAGGTTGAAACTCCCCACCCCCTTGGTGTGATATCACATCATTCTTTAATTTTATAATTAGAAATAATTAAAATAACGCAGCAGTTCCATTAAATAAAAATCGAGTTAGTAATATTTATGTAATTCCGTACACTCGTTTATAATATTATGATATTAGTCAAGTCACTGAAGACGAATTTGTGTGGAATCCGGTAAAATTTGCAAACAAGTTTAATTTTTGAATTTAAGTAGGAATACGATTGTGCAATCAAATAAAGAAAAGTTTGCATAGATACCTATTTTGAAATTTGTATAGAAATACATTCCCTTTGAATAGAAATTGGTTCCAAATTATTATTATTGTCAACAAAAAAAAACCTTTTATTATTTTAAAGTTTAATAATAAATGTTCAATATTATTTAATAACTTTTTCACATTCGAAAGGTAGGTATTCCATACATATCTACATGGTATAGAATAGTATATTCTGTAACAAGTTTGGAATTAAGGGAAACTATTCGATAGTAGAAAATAACAATTCCGCGCGAGAGGAAAGTTTGGCTTCCACAAGTGCGGACTAGCCGCATTCCAAACATGTTCCAGACTGTACTTTCTATACGACTATTAAACCATTTTAAATAAATTCTCATTTGTTAATAATGTTAGTATGTTCATATTCTATAACAGTCGTATAAAAACAAATAACTGCCCATAATCAAATCATTCTCGCGGTACAGCAAGCTGGTGAATTTTTTTTGTGATACCAGAATAAAAATTAAAAACAAACTTGTTTCACTCGAAATTGTAAATGGTAAGTCATGAAATTTCTAAGTACACTGCAACAAATATTATTAATAATTTAATTTCAGATTATTACTAGTGCTAAGATGTTGTATTTCCTAATTATGTGGTAAATGTATTTTGTATGAAAAATGATCAAATAAAATTTGTTATTTTTATAAACAATATTCGAGATTTTTTTTATTACTCTGATAATTCAATACAAATTAAAGTAATTGTGGCGCTCTAAGTACTACTTGTGTTTTTTTTTCAGTAACGTTTTATAAGAAATAATTAATGGAATTTTATATTATATTTTTTATTTTTAGTTTTCATCGGAATCAGAAAGAAGTATAGATGTGATACATGCGACCGATCATATACTCATAGGCATGGATTAACTCAACACAAAAAATATGAATGTGGAGTAGAGCCACAGTTTGCATGCTCCGTTTTTGGTTGCAGTTTTAAATCAAAAAGGCGAGGTAACTTAAAGCAGCACATCGTTAATAAGCACATGAATTAAACTTAATCGAATAAAACCTGGGACTAGATAAAATTCATACGTATTTTGTGAAAAACATTGTTTTCGTTAAAGAGGCTTTAATTATTCTTAGGAAACAATCATTCTTATCCGAAATATTTATTAATTTATTATTTACTTTTGATTATAAATGTAGTATTATTATTATATAAAATACAATTGGTGTAACCCAAAATGACAGAGAACTTGAAATATTTTAGAATTTAAGTATTTATAATACTTCAACATTAAGCTTACCAAAGATGAGCAATTTAAAAGTTGCATGCATTTACTGTTCATTTATCAGTCCAATTGTATTATATTTTCAACAAAGGTGAATTTGTTCATAAGATCTCAGTGTAACCTTAATAATTTTAAAAGAAAATTAATTTGTTTTTGTTATGAAGTTATTTTTAAAAGTATCTATATCTATAACATTTAATTCTTGAAGACTTTTTTGGCTTGAAATTCAAAATCGTAAATTTTTTTTAGAAGATTGGAACCTAGCTTTAATACCTCACTTTTTAAGATTAACAATTTCAGACAACACAAATATTTGTAACGTCCTCATTATGCTGGGGGCATTACTACATACGGTGTTTCCTAAATGATTTAGGAAACTCATTTAGTATATATATTTTTAACTTTCAACTTGGTCAAAGCAATCAACTAGTGAGACTTTAATTAAAAAATGCATACAACAATTTGTTTAATTGAATTAAAAAGTGTAAAATTGCTTTAAGACATTGCTCTATTAAACAGGGCAACGGAGCTGTAGAAGCGGCGTGTAAATAATGGAAAATCATTTAAGAATCACTCTGTATATTATATTTTTTTACAAAAATAAGACGCATTTGCTTAAATGAAAAATCTTTGTAAACCGTAGTTTGATAGAGCCTAAAGTTGACGTAAAAAATAAGAAATACAATATTGTTTTCTTATTATAAAATAGTCAGAATGAAAAAAACATTGTTAATATATTTTTGGAATCGATAATTTATTCTAGATTCTATTTTATCAAAAGAAGTTAAAATTTTCATCCACACCTAGTTGGCAGTTAGTGCTTTACTCTTATATCTATAATTGCGTATTATTAATTGTTTATATACCACACATAATAACGATTCAAAAGAGTATTAACATTAATGTGTATTACTTAATTAGTATTATGAGTTCAGAGACTGTGATTTTTTTATTATAAAAACATAATATTTATCCTATGTTGTTTTAAATTTATTTTAAGTAATGCTTATAATTATTAGTAGAATCAAAAAAGTGATATCGGTGATTGAATAATAATTTAACATTTTTTTCATATTCATTGTAATTTAAGTGAATTTTTAATGCGGACTATACGTTAACAGTGAAAGTGTTAAAATATTAAGTATTTTTAAAAACAAATCAGTAAACAAGAAATTGGGGAAATGTCGTTATTCTTGCATAATTAGTAGCTACATACTAGTTTGTGGTATACCACTGAACTAAAATTAAAATAATGAAAATATATTGTTCTGAATATTAAGGTTGTTAAGAAGAGGGGTGGGGATAAGCTTTGGTGGGGACTCTACCCTATGCTAAATACATAGGATAATGTATTCACTGCCAACTTCAAATAAACAAAATTTTAATAATTAACAGTTAAACGTTTTTTTTGCTCATTTAAAAAAACTTTTCTTGATAGCTATCGAATCTAGATAGATTTTCTACTATTTTTTTGAATAAAAACTTAATTTTCTCGGAAACTAAAAACAGGACTTTTTTGAAATTTGGTACAGTTATTTGTAAGACTTTCATAAATATTTTGGCAAATTTTTGTAATGATGACATTTCTGATGTCGAAGTAATGACAAACTTGTCCCGTGCATTTACCGCAATGTAAAAACGTAACTTTGATATTTTTTATTTCGATAACTAAAACCAGGAATAAGTTCAAACTTTGCCAAAAGTTTCTTTATTATGCAAATAATATACTGTAAAAATTTCAAAAACTTTTCATTTACTTCGATTTCCTTCTTAACAACCTTAAGCAAACAGATTTGGGTTTTACCTTTTTGCTGTAAATTAAACATTCTATTATTACGCACAGGATATTGTCAATACATTTATATCATAATGACGATGTCTAACATTCAGCACACCTTTATATAAAAAATCTTAAATATAACGTGCCCGTTAAATCAAAGTGAAATGTTACTGTTTGTAAGCACGATACTATACTCAAAAATAATATGTTAAGTAGTTTTTACGTCAATATTTCTAAACAGTATACTGATTTTGTTACGATATGAATTTTATATATTACGGTATATGGTATGTATTATATGTAAACAGGCTGTTAAACTGATTGATACTAATAGCAGAGCGTCTTACTAATTTTTAAACTTCATAATATTAAGGGTATTTTACACCACGCGTTGGGGAAAGGCAGATTACTAAATAAATAGACAGATTTTAAGCACAACTTACCAAACATCATTAAATAATATTAATTATTTAAGGAATATCCATTACTTAACTGCTGAGATAAAAGTTTACTTTGAACGTGATTTTTTATATCCGATTTTTCCTAAGAAATTAAATAAAAATGTTTATATTATTGTAAAATAGTGAAAGAAAAAAAATATTAATTTTAAATATTTATTTTATTGTATCCACATTACAAAGCTATAGCTATTATACCGGAAGTTATCAAATATTATTAAATTGTGCAAAAATAATTATACCTATAATATACGATAGAAAAATAATAAATTACTGACCCAAATCTGTTTTCTCAATCTACGCAATAATATTCGAACTAGTAGGCGAAAATAACGAAATTTGCTCAATTTTTTTAGTTGGGCTTTTTTGTTTTTCAACCATATCAGTATTTTACAATGACCAAAAATTATTGCACTACGTTAATCCACTACTAGCTGTACTAAAAATTAGTTTCGTATAGTACGAACCACGAGAGGTCGAGTATGACTTATACCTCAAAACTATCCGAACCATGTAAAATGTCGCAGCGTTCTCCTATTAAACAACCTAACCTCACAAAACCTAGTTTAGAAAATTCAGAAGACATACCTATACGATACATAATCGACGTAGTTTTACTCAATTTACATTGATAAAGTTAGAAGACAATTGTTTTTTAATTCCCTCTCTTTTCTAATAGGCACTTTCCTTAAGTATGACAAAAACAAACAATTAGTAGACGAGAATTCACACAGCGGCAGCGTCAAGCGATGACGATACTCGAGCTCTCGCGGTTCCTATTATATATTAAAATACACTAGCTTTTCATATATTATTATTAATTGTTACGCGTTACAAGTATAATCATAAAAATTTGTGCATTTATAAAAAGCAAATAATTTTGTACATTTTTGAATAATTAAGGATTAACGGTAGGCACTATGTTTCTGCCTCATTAGTCTTCATCAGTACCGTATACAAATTATATGTGTGAAATATGATTTTCGTATGACTTTTTCCAGTTTCTTACTATCATTTTATTTGTGAAAAGTTGGTGAAACATGAAAGTTCTAAAAAGTATGTAGTGACTAAAGTGCATATCTTGTTATTTTAAAATACCGATAAAGAGTATACTTTGTCCAAGTACTTAAAATTGAAAATAATTTTTTCATTATTTTTATTTAAAAAAACGTTCCCACTTAAAGAATTCTATACACGAAGGTAACTAACGTAATTATTATGCGATCGTGCATTTATCAATGAGCATTATATTAACGCAGTCAATTTTAATCAAATATACAGCTAAAACTGATATGCTAACTCTGCAGTTTTTCTCACATTGCATTATAAACTGTGTGAAACAATGACAATACTGTCTGACAATGGGTGTTAATGAATGCATGATCAAAATTAAGTAATTCGTGTCTAGCAGCCTTTAAGGATCCTATACTAGATACATTATAGATTCTTAATAATATTTCGAGTTTTAAATACTTTTTGAAATGTATTGCCAAGTCTGCTTTCAATAAGTCTAGCAACCTAGTGTAACGACTGCCTTATATATGATTAATTGTTTATATTCTTAAATTATGTTTTTGATTAATGATTAGGTATAATAATGTGTTTAACTATTTCAATAAATTTAGAAATTATTAATTTTCATTATAATTAATTATTGTGTTTACTTAGAAACGATATCGAAATTTTGTGATGTAGAATTAGTATTTATTTTGTTAATTCGTGATTGTATATATTGCATACTAGTAAGTAATAAATTATTAAATTCTTACTGTTAGCCTTATTTTTATATTTAGTGGACAATTTTGAAAATTATTACCCACTGTATTTGCATCATAGTTCCCAGTATTAACAATTATTGTATTTTAGTATTATTATTTAATAAACATTATTCAGTACCCTTGATCACTACGCTCACACATCGATAGGCACAGTTGTGAAATTTCCGATCTATATATTATATTTTATATTGTGTTTAAATATTAATGTTAATATTTTTAGTTTTTCGTGTTATAGCAACGATTCAATATTATTTATTATCTAATGGTGAGGTTAATTATTGTGGAAAATCGATAATGTTTCATTTTGATATTTTTAATTTGAATAAATTTTATATGTATAATAATAATTATTATTAAATAATATGCTTAAGTTGTTAGATTTTGATAATAATTTTAGAAGTTATTGAATTTGTAGCAATGAATATTTTTTATTTTTGTAGGTAAACTTCGATTAATCAGCAATATTGAAAAACCATATAAATGTGAGGTTTGCTTTAGAACTTACAAATATGGTACAAGCTTAAGTCAACATCAAAAGAACGAGTGTGGTGTTGCTCCACAATTTAAATGTACCGTTATGAATTGTAATTACAAAAGTAAAATAAAAGGAAACTTTAAGAGACATATGATTTCAAAACATAGTTGTTAAAGGATATGTACATAGTACTTCTTGTTTAAAAATGTGCTAAGGTATGCCTTTAGAATTTTTTATATTAAAAGTATGTTACTTGTAAATTTTGCACAATGCTGCTAGTATTATTATTTGTTACCATTATGGAATATTTTTTTGTAAATATGGTACATACTTTACACCAACCTATCTGGGTAAATAAAAGCAGTGCACGATAAAAATATTGTAATTTTGAAATATTAGTATCCAATGTGACTAAACTTGGTGTAGCAAACTTCCATTGAATATTATTGATTTTAATAAAACGAAATATTAGCAACATAGTAGTAATTGCATTCTTTTTATCTATAGTATATTTCCGACATTTTCCATTATCGATTAGAGATCAACTAATATTCAATATTATAATCGCAACATTAATAAGAGGCTAATGTGCAGAAATACGTATATAAATATGATAAAATATAATGTTGCTGTTCGGAACCTAACGCTGCACTTAGGCGGGAAAGCTAATTGTTAATATTATTAACAATATCATAGTTATAAAAATTACTACTAATAATATTAAATAATTAATTTGTTCCCTTGAATGTATAGATAAGCAGAAAGTATCCAAGATAATGGATAACTGAGATTACTAAAGTATTCTTTATGTATGAGAACTGCTTAAAGTTAAAAAAAACTTAGAGCAAACGAATAGGTAGTATAAATATACGAAATATAAAGTTAAAGAAATTATTATTTTTAATTAATTGTAACTAACTAAATTTCCTTTTAGGTTATCCACAATTGGAATTTAGATATGTAAATTATAGCCAGGTACGGAAACAGCATAGATGTGAAAAATGTAGAAGATCCTATACATGGCGTCGAGGTTTAATTCAACACAAGAAATACGAATGTGGAAAAGAGCCTCAATTTCAATGTCCAATATGTAATTATAAATCGAAAACAAGAGGAAATTTAAAACAACACACATTAAAAAAACATTAAAATATTGAGTTAAGTCATGTATTAAGCTATTGTTTCAAAATACTACAAGATATAATAGTGTGTACCTACTGTAGATATTATAAAATGTATATTATAGTACCTATGTTCAAACAAATTCGTATTAAATTTTTATTGATTACTAAGATTTTCTAAAGCAATACCTACTAAACATGTAGCTCATTGTTTTCATTTTAACAAGTAGATACTATGTATCTACGTAATATTGCATAAGAAGTATTAAATTTATATTAAAATTGTTATTTCCGTTATTAATTTATAAGTAAAACTTATATTCTTTCAGTACTTGTACCAGTATTTAAATAAAAATTCTATTTGTCTGCCGCGACGCAACGCTTGGCTTAACCGCGTAAGGTTTTCAAGGCAAATTAATATACATTAATACAGGGCAGAACACGAGTAGGGAAATGTTAAAATAGCTATTTATTTAAAAAAAAAACACTTTAACAATAAACCTGAATAAAATTGAAGAATAATTTTGAAAAATTTTAAACACCTTGAAATAGTTCATGCTACATGGCTCCTTCCATAATGATCCTGAATAAAGATGGACCGAAAGTAAAATTTTCTGTACGTGTTTATTCACATGCAAATTAGGCATCATTTTCGGTCTGATAAATTGTATAGAAAGGGATACTTTCGTTAATATTGGAGGTAAACTAAATTATATATCGTATTTATACATGATTTGATTCGGTTATGAAAATATATCCGATACCATTCATTTTATGAAGACGAATAAAAGTATAATAAAAAGGTGGAGGGAGCACATATGTATATCATGTATACGAATTTAGACATTTTATGTATGAGATTATTATCTATAACTGAAACGTGCTAATTAAGAAATATGGATAATAATACACACACGGAAGAAAGGTGAAGACATCTACTCTTATCTTATTTTGGAAATATTAATGAATTGGAGGAAACTAGTGTATTTAAATCGGGTCCACGACTGAATTTTAGATGGCAAGAGGAGGACGTCCACACCTTATCTTTATTTGTGAGTCCCCATTTACTTCAATTTCCAAAAAACGTTTTAATCGTTAGAAAATCTCATAGCTTTTTCGAATTCCTGAGTTCTCGCTTGAAAATACCTACACATGTACAATCAGTGGTATAGTTTGTGCGTGGAACGATGTGCGTATGTTCAGTCGCTCTAAGCTTGCCTTGTCGTAGCAACTGCAGTTCAATGTACAGGGTGGGCCAATTTCGATAGTTCTTATGGGAAACTCAGTAACTATAAGAGATATGAAAAAACGGATGGTGCATCCTCGATCTCTTTTTTCGAGAATAGCTCAATGGCCAAAACCGGAATTCGCTATCTATTTTTGTTTTCGAGTTATACCCAAAAGTTCAAATTTTCGACTTTTCGATAAATGTCGATATCTCGGTTGTTTTTCAAGTTATCAAAAAACTGTTAACACCTTCTTCGAGCACTTTTTTAAGATCAATAAAATGGGGTAAAGAGATTTTAAATATCTATCTCAGTTTCAGAGCTATAACATAAACTTGTGTTTTTTTAAATGGAAACCATTGATGAAAATGATATTTTTAAATAGCGTTTTTATCCTCTTTTCAACGATATATAACATGATATACCGGGTGTTGACTCGAATAGCCGAACATAGGGAATTAACACGTAAAAACTTATTTATGCAAATTCCTGCTTCCCAAATTATTTTAGAGAAAAAATGAAAGACAGAAAAAGAATGCAGAAATATAAACTACGTATGATAAAAGCATTAGATTTCAAGTAATCTTTACTTATAGGGTCAAAAAGTGCTTTTAAAATTGTTAAAATTTTCATTTATCAGACTGGCCATGTAAGTTTCCAAGGTAATTATTTTAAAATTAAATTGAATTTATTTCATGACCAGTCTGACAAATGAAAATTTTAACAATTCTAAAAGAATTTTGGACTTTTATCTTCAAATTTCATCTAGTTTCTACTTAAAGGGTCCAAAATTTTTTTAGAATTGTTAAAATTTTCATTTTTCATACTGGTCATGAAATAAATTCAATTTAATTTCGAAATAATTACCTTAGAAACTTACATGGCCAGTCTGATAAATGAAAATTTTAACAATTTTATAAGCATTTTTTGACCCTATAAGTAAAGATTACATGAAATCTAATGCTTTTATCATACGTAGTTTATATTTCTGCATTCTTTTTGTGTCTTTCATTTTTTCTCTAAAATAATTTGGAAAGCAGGAATTTGCATAAATAAGTTTTTACGTGTTAATTCCCTATGTTCGGCTATTCGAGTCAACACCCGGTATAACAACAACAAAAATATTATAACATTATAGAAGATCGAAAAAATAACATTTTTAGTAAAAAAACAATCAAAATTTTAAATTCTAGCAAAAATTAAAGTAAAGATCAAACCGTAGTCTATTGTTTTTAATACATAATTTGGTTAAAACAAAACACTACCAAACCATTATTAAAATTTAAAATATTTACACCAATTGTTTTCAAAATAATTAAAATAAAATATTATAGTTCTAAGATCTGAAAATTTAATGACAGCAACTAAGCAAATACTCGCTTACTGAGAAACAATTGGTGTAAATGTTTTAAATGTTAATACCTAATGGTTTAAATGTGTAGTGTTTTGTTTTAACCAAATCATGTATTAAAAACAATTATACTACGGTTTGATCTTTACTTTAATTTTTGTTAGAATTTAAAAATTTTGATTGTTTTTTTACTAAAAATGTTATTATTATATTTAATTTTTCGGTCTTCTATAATTTTATAATATTTTTGTTGTTGTTATATATCATGTTATATATCGTTGTAAAGAGGATAAAAACGCTATTTAAAAATATCATTTTCAACTATGGTTTCCATTTAAAAAAACACAAGTTTATGTTATAGCTCTGAAACTGAGATAGATATTTAAAATCTCTTTACCCCATTTTATTGATCTTAAAAAAGTGCCCGAAGAAGGTGTTAACAGTTTTTTGATAACTTGAAAAACAACCGATATCGACATTTATCGAAAAGTCGAAAATTTGAACTTATGGGTATAACTCTAAAACAAAAATAGATAGCGAATTCCGGTTTTTGCCATTGAGCTTTTCTCGAAAAAAGAGATCGAGGATGCGCCATCCGTTTTTTTCATATCTCTTATAGTTACTGAGTTTCCCATAAGAACTATAGAAATATGCCCACCCTGTACAGAAAAACGCATGGGAACTTTTCTCTATCGAAACTGTACTTTATTTACCTTTGGTATTGGTTACGATACCGAGTTTAGTGAGTAATGGGAAAGTTTTTCATTAAAAATGCACTTTCCTATTTCTGTTATGGTCGTTTTGGACATTATTATAATAATTATAGTTTTGAATGTTGCATTAGAAAATCTGCTGTTTCTATAAAAATTAAATGTTATTTTAAAAGATTAAACAACCAATATTAGTATACTATAACGCCGGCTCCACACATGGGAGCCAACGTTGGCGCCAGCGTTGGCGACGAAATTGGACCAAAAGTCATACCAAGCTCTTTGTGGCATCCACACATTGGGGCTATGCCAGTCCGAAACCGTCAGAGCCAACATAACGCCGGCTCCACACATGGGAGCCAACGTTGGCGCCAGCGTTGGCGACGAAATTGGACCAAAAGTCATACCAAGCTCTTTGTGGCATCCACACATTGGGGCTATGCCAGTCCGAAACCGTCAGAGCCAACATAACGCATAAACTCCAACATTGGTACAACTCGTAAAAACATTGATGCAAACCTTACACATTGGACGAACGTAGTTGAGGTTCGTTCGTTCGTAGTTCATTGTGACATCCACATATTTCGAAGGGGGCGCGCGTCCCCCCCAAATCCCCGAGAAAAAGCTTTTTTCATGATCTTCAATAACAATTATTTAGTTGATTTCGATTAATAGATACATAATTATTTTAAAATCTAACTTTTCGCCCCTCTGGTTAAAAATTTCTTGATCCGTCCCTGCCCGAAACCATCAGAGCTATTAGCATGTCTGACATGGAAATTGCTGTGGGTGTGACTGCCCTAATAATAAGTAATATAATTATATTTTGCTACAAAAAATACGAAAGCGTCCTTGTCAAAGAAGATGGTGGGTTACAACACTTCATAGACTGAGAAATCGGTAAGTATTTTGAACTTATAAAGTCATAAGTTGTTTTATTTATGCCATATTTATAGTAGCAAAAACTTCAAGAACTTTTTCGTTATCCCATACTGTCCCAGACGACATTTTGTCAAAAACCAATTCTCTTCACCTTGCAAACAATAAATTCACCTTGCCCGGAATGAACAAGAGCGATTGTGTGGCCGGTTAATTACAAATAAATTCCTTTGATGTGTGTGGCAAAAACCGACAGTCAACGGAAAATCTCCAACATTGGTGCAACTCGTTGGAACATTGATGCCCACTTGGCTCCAACACCATTTTGTCGATCCACACATTGGACGAACGTTGTTGGTGCCAACGTTGGCTCCCATGTGTAGAGACAAAATTCTGTGTGTTGGCAAAACCAACAGTCAACGAAAACACACCAATATTGGAGCAACTCGTGAAAACATTGGTGCCAACCAGTGCCAATCTTGGCTCCAACACTATTTTGTCGATCCACACATTGGACGAACGTTGTTGGAGCCAACGTTGGCTCCCATGTGTGGAGCCGGCGTAATATATGAGCTGTGGTCATCAGTTTTATGAAGAATTTTTTCTCAAAATAATATTAAAACATTCGACGTTGTTCATTTGTTGTTTACTTTTATAACAGAGTGAACTTCAAATTTTTCGTAAATAGCTTTTTACTTGCTGTTTATGCAAGTTTTTATTTAAATTACTTATAGGCGAAGTTGTGCATAATTTATTTATTAAATAGGAAGAAATTTATATAAAAACTTATCGAAAACAATTTACACAAAATTTCATCGAAGGTGTTCATATATCGCAAAATTTATAAAATTTATATATTAATTTCATAATTTTAAAGTTTTAAGCATACCTATATCGTATTATAATTATTGTTTATGAGATTTTCTTTCGTGTAACTAAAATATTTTATAATAGAAACTTATTAAAAACTATATACCTCCTATGGAGTGTAGGGGTAAGGAGGAACTACTCTTATGGGAAATAAAATGAAAAGTGTCCAGAAAAATGCGTAAAATAACTGTTAAATAATAGTTCAATAAGTACCCAAATTGGCGCTGGTAAGCAATAAGGGTATGATCTGAAATTGGCGATTACCAATGAAGTGAAATTTTCCAAAGATCGATTTAAATTTTGGGAGCCGTTAGAAGTGTGAGTTGACGACGATGACATCTATATTACCCTTCACAAAAAACAGTTTTTCAAATTTATATATTCTTATGAATTTTATTAAAAAGCTTACTCGTCAAAGAAATTCAGAAAAATAAATTAGAAATTTTTAATTTTATAGTCTTAATTTTATCGATAGATAAATAATTTTATTCCATTGGGACTTGATAATTTTATTTCTTGAAATTTTTGAAAACGGCGTTTTCCCAAAGCGCATGTATATGTTTCTCTGTTTAATTTTGTCCTAACCTAACAACTTTTAAATTTGGAACTTTTGCTACACTAGCGCCCTCTTCTTTGACACGTTTTTACCGACACTTTTTATATATGGAATGGTTGCGCTCTTTACCTCTACACTCCATAGTACCTACCTAACGTTTAAAATTGTCGAAAAGGCAGTATAGAAAGCAATATTCCACAAACTGTTGTATATTATTATGTAAATTATAGTCAACTCTCTCTAATGAAGCTTCCCCTAGTTCTCAAGGGGATAATTTATCAAATAATTTATTTGGACGTGCAACTGAATCGGTTTGTATATAAAAATTATTTCCTAAATTGTATTGTTTAATTCCAACATCTTGAAACAAATCCAGTGTTAGCTATTTGTTGTTATTTACACATAATTTATCTCTATAAATCGAATTTTATTTTAATTAATATTGTTTCGAGTATCTTCATCTTGAAGCGTAGTCTCTGAATTTCCTAAACTTTATATGTTAATGTGAGTTCATGCACAACTATTTATAAAAATTTCTTTTAAACTTTTTTTTCTTCCTATGTATATTTTATAGCCCATACACATAATATTTATTATTTTTCCCTAGTTTTATTCTTACATTCTCTAATACAAACTCCCCATAATTCGAATAAACTTTATGCATTATGAGAATTCGATTTAGAGAAAGTTGACTGTACTATGTATTTGTAAATGAGCATGCTAATATCCAGTGTGGATATAATAATGTTTTGTAACATTTATGCCTTGTTTCACAAAGATGAGTTAAAATTTAATCTATGATTAAAATTTTACAACAATACGGCGTCATATTGTTATACAATTTTAATCGTAAATTAAATTTTAACTCACCTTTGTTAAACAGAGCATTAGTGGAGCCGATAATCAGAACATATGTACATATACTAATCTTATCTTGCCGGAGTTTTAAGCAAGTGTATCAAAATATCGGTATTGACTTCCCGAATATAAATCTCAATTTACGACAGCTGACGTCGCGGCTGACAATAGTTAAGGAAATTCTAATATCCGTAAACATAAAAAATTTTACGCATACGCAATCCTGATTTATATTTTGTAACTTGTGCTGATTATTATTAATTATATTCATAAAATATTACCTCGGTGGTTTTTGACTTTTAAATTTGTCAACCACAAGGGTCGATGTCGTAACTTTGGATTTAAATTTAGTGAGTCGAGACTAACATTTTAATGGATCCCTCGCTTAGTTCAACGCCAAGATTGGAATTCTTCTTAGCGACTTTTATTCAAGCTCAGCTCCATAAATTCTCACATAGTTTGCATAACGTGATATCTATCATAATATAAAAACCATTAGTCTATAATAAATAATATTTATTTGTACAAAATGTAAAACTACTTTGTGATTTTCTATATTAAATATAACTGTTTACTTTTACTTATATGTAAAACCTTAATTATCAATATTTAAGTGAATGGTCATAGTGAACAAAACTATAGAGCAAATACCCATGTATAATTATCAGGCCTTGAGATTCAAAAAGCCAAGCATCCCAGTAGAAACAGCATACTAGTTGCACAGTTTGCAATCAGTGGTTGGTGTATATCTGCAATAATAATTACACATTTCTACAATACCATTAAAATTACACTCTACAATGGCGTAACCAAGGGGGACTTGGGGCTGGATCCCCTTTCCCCAAGACTAAATGTAACCAAATTAGTGGGGGCTTTTTCGGGGCAAAAGTCTCTTTAACTACTTGAGAATGAAAATAAATGTAAGTCATGTAATTCAGTCCTACTAAAGTGAGATTATGATTAACGCTACTGATTAAAGATCTTAATGACAAACACATATAAGCATATAAGCACAATATTATAAATATAATTCTTTATTAAACCGTAAGTAACTTATAATAGAATTATAAATTATTCTGAATTCACAACTAAAAGAAATACAAATAAAAACTTAATCGAGAATCAAGTAAGGCTGGATTAATTATTTACATATATAACTAACGGTTGAACAAAGGATTGAAATCTCAATTCCAGTTTTTAATATCGCGTGCATACAAGAGACGGTCCCATTAGCTTAGCAAATTAGTCGAACAACTGCTGATTCTAAGGTAGCCGGATCCAATCCGAGAAGAGTCGGAAACTTTCCGATGACAGGCCACGTTAAGCTAGTGGTCCCCATGGGTTGATGATTGCTATCATCTACTATTAAAATAAGAGTTGCAGGTATTCCCTGATCGGGTTTCAGCAGCCATCAGGTCTACATGCTGCAGGCCTATGTTCAAAGTTGTACAATCCTGTTCAGCAATGGATATGGCGGCTAAGAAAGAAGAATTGAAAGATGAATGTTGTGACAAAATCAGCATTAAATAATAACTTATATTATAATGGTATTGTCAACAGGTTAAAATTAACAATTTCATTATATCATGGTGATGGTTTATTTTGATCTAAGTTTTTGGAGCTTTTACCGAATAAATAATAATTTTTAAAAAGTAAGTAATTAAATTATCTTATGTAAAAATTTAAATTATTATATTCTCTAAATCTAATAAATAGTTATAATAGAATTGAAGGGACATTTGTGCCGTAATTTTTTTGTATTTATTTGTAATTTATTTGAAAACAATTGGCGTATTCTGTAAGTTGACCATGTAAACGCCTCGAAAGAGCTTTTACATTTATATTTATATTTTAAATATGTTTTAACTCAAAATTTAACACAAGACTTATCGTATTTCTCATATTTATATTCAACGGATATAAGTATACCGCTTTTAGATAACTTGTAGCTCGCCACTCGTTCTGCTATATATATATAGTCATAGTTCATAATTAAAGCATAAGAGTTTCGGTCACTCTTTTGTAAATAGTTAAGTGAAATTTTGATATCGATGTAAGGTGTGAATCACGATGCAAAATGTTTACACCACAATTTCTTTTCTTAAACATCTCACCAAATTTTGGGATGTCTATCCATATATCTGTATCTTATACATTCCATCACATCTCGCCAATTTTCGTAACATTTACATTATTATGTAAGTTTTTCTTAGGAATGTCATCGGAGCACCACAGAAGTTACTGTGGTTAAAACCATGCACTGGCCAAATACTATGGAATGCGTGGGAGATTAACTAAACGGAAGCCAAGATTACTTACTAGGAAAATGTAATTTATAGTGTTGTTGCCTTTCTTACAGCTACAGATCCATTACACCGGTGTATCTGGCATGACCAGGATTAGAACTGGAATTTCAGCTTAAAAATTGTATTATATAAAAAAAAAAGGTTTACTGTACTACTGTATTAATTTGATAGTAGTGGTCTTCGAAATAGTTCACTTAATTGCAAATACATCACACTTAAAAACAAATGAAATTATACCTTGTAACTAACTACTATGTAAATAAAAAGTAAAATTTATTGGATCTCTTTATTGAAAATTTTCAATACCTAGCAATTTTATTAGTTAAGCAAAACCTAACTAAACAATTTGTCGTTAAAAATTAATTTGATTCAATCTAATGTAACAATAATTAAAACATTTTTTAGGGCCCACTAAGACTTACTCATGTGGTACTTGTAACCGAGTTTATACATGGAGAAAATCATTAATAAGACATCAAAAATATGAATGTGGAAAACAACCAACATTTCAATGTCCAATTGCAAATTGTCCCTATAAAGCAAAACAAAAATCTGGGCTAGAACAACACTTGCGAAAATCACACCATATTTTCCGATTTGCAAAGAACAAGTACTTATAGTCATAAAGAGTTTAAAATTTGTTTAATTATATTTAAGATTTGTAAATTATTTTCACGATTACATTATTATAGGTATTGAAGGAAAACTATACAATACGTCCTGGTTTACAATAAACCTCATCCAGGTAAACCTGTACCTAATACATTAAATTTAATTCATCCACACATTTCAACGTGCCCCAATATCCCATTTAAAGGTAGCATTCACAGGCTTCTCTATTTGTTGACTGTATCGAGAAAAGATAATAAAAAAGAGTTTGAAATAAATTCAAATTTTTTTTAAATACAATATTTGTAATCTGTAAAATATATTTGTTTGCCATATCGACGTTTTAGAAAGTCCGTGAAATAGACACACAACATTTTAGAGAAAATTTCTTTTTCAAAAGACCCCCTTTTCCCACCACTCCTTTTTCTTGCAATTTGAACCATATTTTTCTTCTTAGTTCATCGCATGATGATGCCATAGTATGGTGAATTACAACCTTTTCGAACGCAAGCTTATACCGTTGAATATTTTTATTTCTCTGAATGTTTTTATTATATCATAGATATCAAAGATAATTGAAAAAATTTAAAAAAATTTGATATAAAATATAATCAAATAAGTCGGTATCATCGCCAAAAAAATTAATATGCACTACAACAGATTTTCTTTCTTAATTTTTGGTATCCGGGATTTCTACACTTAATTGTAATTGTAAAATTATTGCGCGGCAAGTTTACTAAATTGATGTAAATTTTTTTAATAATGTCTGAATAATACTATCCTCGATGATAATTATGGAGCAGCAACGTGTGTCAATCATTATCACGTCTAAAAAAATTTATTAGTGAAGGTATCATCTATGATACCGTAGATTCGAAGCCAGTAATAATTTATTATAATTTGATTTAAAACATGAAGAAAATTTTATTATTTCGTCATTGCTAGATTATTGCATTTTTACTGTGCTGAGATTAAGGTCTCGCCAAAGAATTATTTTAGATACTAGGTTCTTACGCTAAAGGTGTTATGTTTTGCTTATTTCTTCTAATTTTGTAGAATAAAGATATCTCCAAATAAATTATCTCACAGGAATAATATGAAAAACGTAATTTTTATAGAGCTTTAAGAATAATTGGGCATATTGTATAGTTTTCTCCTAGAGTAGTGGTAATATTATGATACTTATTATATTAACAAAACAATAAAACACATTTTTATCATAATACATACTTTATTGTATATTAATGCCTTTCTTATACATAGTACGTTTTTGTAAATTATGCATAAAACTGTTATCTTCATATTGATCGATTTACGCGTTTTCTTTATTAATCCTTACCTAACCTTCTGCCTTTACCGTAAGCAATTATTGCTATTACAATAATGTCAACAATCCATAAGGTAATTCTTTATTCTATTTTAAGAAACGTTTTGTTTTGTTACGTTGTAATGATTTTGTAGAATACTAGATATACATTGATACTAATATACTATTTTTTAGGTTTTTTTCAAAACGAAATATATCGAAAGAAACCAGCTAAATTTTTTCCTTGTGATAAATGTGGTAGAACGTACAGGTACCCAACATCTTTATATTCACATAAAAAGTATGAATGTGGAAAAGAACCTCAATTTTCTTGTCCAGTCAAGGATTGTACTTACAGAAGCAAAACGAAAGGAAATATTAAACAGCATATTTATCACAAACACAAAGATTTTGTTGAACCAATAGTAAATACGGCATCATAGTTCCACTGTGTTTTTTCACATTACCAAGACTGATTAGTTACTACTACTGCAGTGCGAATTGCCATTTTTATTATATTTATAATTTTATTTTTCGTATTATGTACTTGTTTTAATTTAATACTATGTTAATATTTGTGTTTCTTTCTTAATTTTGATTATACTACGTCAGGTTTATTTTGCAAGTAATAAAACCTTTACTGTTTACCTATTGATTACCAATATTTAAAAATCATTTATTGTTAAATTGTTTACTTTAATATTTACTGTATTTATTCCATAAAGAAGCCCTATAAGTTTGAACACAGTAATGAATAAGGGGCGGACTTATATGCAGTAAAAAACATCAATATAAATTTATTTTATGCGGATAAAATTAATATAAAAAAATTTTTCATATGCGGTTATAATTAATCAACACGCGAAAATAGAGCTACAATATGAATATAGGGTCACATAAAAAAAAAACGAATTAAGTCGAAATTAATTAATTAATTTATTTATTAAGTAAATATCTATTCGCTTATTACATAATTAATACTAAAATTTTATTTACATTTTCAATTTTAAAATTCTAAAAATCTAACATTAACCCCCCCCCCCCCCCCCCCCCCCGAAAATTTAGTCTAAATACGGCCCTGATTGTGCTGTTTCTAACTCTTGAATGGCAAAATATTAATTAAGAAAAATTAGCGTGTCACGATATTATTATCCGAGACACATTTTTTATATGTTTTCAGAGCTGCCGATTTATTTCGAAAGCAAGAAAGCAATTTTTGAATTTGGTAAAATTTTCTGCATAGAATATTGCAGGGTCGTTTGATTTTGGTTTCATTAGTTAAAAAATTCAAAATTAAAATAAAAAATTGTCAAATATGGATACTATCTATATATGCGATATTATGGATAATAAATATATATGCTGTAAAAACCGAAAATATTAAGTTATATGCGTTATAAAACTGCATATTTTGGTTCCTTGTAGTTACAAACGTTTAGATACAAAAATTCAGCTTTCTATGGTATATAAAATCCGCCCTTTAGTAATGAAAGACCCTGGTCAAGCTAGCACCCCCACCTCTTCAAAATAAAAAAATGTATATACTATAATAAATTATGGACTAATTTTGGGCAGCATTCGCGAATTCTGGACAACACCGTTTTCGCGGTAAAAGATAAATCTTTGGTGGGGGGGTGCTGAGTTGACGTCAAGCTAGCACCCCCACCACGAAAAAATTACTTTATTTGCAATCGTACTAAAATGTCGATTTTCACATATACAAAGCAGTACTGAAAGTGGCCATTTTTGGTACAGACACGTGACATCTTACTTTTTAGTACAATCACGTGACCACTTAATTAGTCACAAATTGTATGTAATATAATTAATGATTAATAACAACGTTAACATTAATAGTACAGTTGCTGGTATTATTGAATGATATAATTTCTGGCAAAATAGCTCCGGATGTAAATTTAGTGTAAAATTTACTTACTAAATAAAAACTATTGACGAATTTTTGGAATTTTAATTATTTTATTATTTACCAACTTGATCATCTATACGTATTTCGTTCAATATTATAAATTATCGTACATTTTTGGAAAAAGTGTACATTTTATTCCAATTACAAATAAAATAGTGTATGCACCTTGTCCTTAAAGTGCCTTTTTGGCATTTGCGTAGTTATAGACCTCGGCTACGCCTCAGTCTATAATTTTCCACGCTCATACCAAAAAGATGCACTTTCAGGAGGTGGTACATAAATAACTATTTTTGTAAATTAAGTATACCATAATTATGGACTAATTTTGGACAGCAACGGTTTCGCGATAAACGATAAATCATTGGTGGGGGGTTCAGAGTTGACGCCAAGCTAACACCCTCACCTCGAAAAAATGACTTTTTTTAGTTTTGAAAATTATGTCATGTCGTGGTAAATTAAAGATTCTTGAGTTTAGTACAAGTTCCATTATGATATCTTATCATTCCGTAATAAATTCATATTTTGAGTACAAATTGCGGCTAAACTAATTTTTTTTTAATTTATATTTATAAACAAATATTAACTAAAATATGTAGTTATACAAGAATATTACAATAAATACACAGTATTACAGTTTTTTTTTGCACAAATTCTCTACCTACCGAACAGCCTTAATTCGTTATTTAATTTGTTTTTATTAATAATTTGCATCGATTCACTGCTGCTCCCCGCGGCACCACTTTTCCTAATTTTTCATTCCCTCCATGGACATTTTCATGTTGAATACAATTAATACGATTTAATAGGCGTTGCAGAGATATATCACGACTGATTAAAACTGACATGACGAATGAAATCTGACACTTGTGAAGTGTGTTTGCTTCAAATCGAGAAACCAGCCATAGCCAATATTTATAATATTAATTTTATATTTAAAATTATCTATGACTGGGATTGATTTTGTAATACAAAATGTTATCTGTTATAAATGTATATTCTCAGAATTAAAAAGTTGACGTGAGATTATTCAGAATAAGAAGTTATTTTTTTTAAATAAGAAACATTACATCGTTAGTATTTAAAATGTTCAATAATTAAAACAATTTCGCCATAAAAAAGTTTTATCAAATATCGCAAAACCGTCGCGGCGTTGCCCATAAATTCGCAAATACTGTCCAAGATTAGTCCATAAACATGGCATACTTAATTTTAAAAAAACAATTTTTTCGAGGTGAGGGTGCTAGGTTGACATCAACTCAGCACCTCCACCAAAGATTTATATTTTATCGCGAAACCGTTGTTATCCAAAATTCGCGAATGCTGTCCATAATTATAGTATAATACATTTTTTTTATTTTGAAGAGTTGGGGATGCTAGCTTGACATGTGTTAATGAAAGCTACAGTATGTATATGGTAAAAGAAAACTATTTTGTATAATTTATTTACTCAAATCAAACAGTAAACTCATAAAATATTTACTGATTTAAGCCTTTTTTTACGTGCGTAGTCCAACGTTGATACTGAAATATTTGCAAAAAAATCTCTCGATTAAAGTTTTTTTACTGTAACACGTATATAATATTATAATGTTAAGTATTGTAAATTATATTTATGTAATTTGTATAATTTTAATGCATAAAATTGTAATAAATAAAAACCTTTTTTTTTCTATATGTTTATTGCAACATTTTATTCAACTGGTCAATTTTCTGAAGATTTTATTTAAGTAAACAGCGAAGGAAAATTGAGTAATATTGTAATTGTTTGAGTTATTTGATTGAAATTCTTTAAAAAAATATATTTAGAGTTCAAATCCGTTGTATTAAAATGTATCATTTTAATCGTTAAAATTTTTTATAAATAAGATACGAATCACTATTATTATGATATGTTGTGATACTGCTTGATATTTCATTATTTTATGTTACTGTCGGTAATGAACATTACTTAACAACTCAAAAGAAACTGAAAGAAGCATGAAAAAATCGAAAAAAAATTTTCAATGTATTTAAATCTATTTTTGATTGCCCTAATGACTACTTCCTCACGCGAAATTCGATTGGGACATATTAATGTAAGACATAATTACATCCTCACATAATTTACACGCAAATTATAGTAAGTATATTGTATGTACGTTAAGGGTGAGAAACATATGATTATCGGGTGAATAATGGCGTTTAAAAAAAAAATTCATTTGTAAGTACAAAAATCATAAATATTTTTAGAACTTGGATGCATTGTGGCGTCCAAACTAAGTAGTAGTTTTAAATGGAGGTAAGTTTAGTTCGATTATCATTCTTTGGTGTCGAGAGTATACCTATGGCAAGTGATGTATAGACGTTTTGAGGACAGCCTGCATATTATGTATGTTTATGCTTTAATTTGATTTTCAGATCTCTAGATCTAAAAGGTTGTGCTGTGAATTGGACTGCATGCTAAGTAATATTTAGTATTCGTCGATATATTTTTATTTATAATAAAATAATTTTTATACGAGGAAAAGCTTACATGAGGTTACTAATTACAATGACAGTATTATTAGGGTATTCACAGTTCGTTGTATTTAGTCTAGTATTTTTACAATGTTGTATAGTTACGAGATTGTTTTACTTTTTTCTCATTTTTTATATAATCGAGAGAGGATATATTGAACATTTACTAAAGTGTAGAAATACAACAAAATATACAAGGGAGTGTGAATACCTTAATTGTTGTATTTGCAATTGTTTGAACTATTTAGAAACTAGCATACGCATGTTCAAAATAAAAATAAATAAATAAACTAACGGAAGCCTTTGCATGCTGGGAACAGTTTCCAAATGTTTTAAACTACGCCAGAATTAAAACTATTATTGAACTGTGTTTCTTACTGAATTTTACCTTTCTATAAACCAATCTGCCCTGATTTTGTAATGACTGTTCGTGTTAAACAATGAAGCAAATAGTACTTACCGTCATAAAGTTTTACTAAAACACAATCATCAATAGAAAGATTAGTGTACGTGATTAGATCTTCATTGTAACTGTAGATGTTGTTATAATAACCGAAACATGCATTGTATTTATAATTAATCGTCCCTGTTGTCGATTGTTTTTTAGTAAAAATTTGTGACAATATGTGTTGTTTGTTTCATTGTTTAATATACAACTGGTAAATTTAAAATTTCAACTGGTTAGAAACTATTATTTCACTTTAGTGCCGGCGACTTTACTAAAGGTCAAATTACGACTTTCATGTCACCAACAGAAAGTAACGTTAATTAAAAAGAATTTTACTTTTGTAAAAAAGTATCGTTTTATTTGGAGAAAAAATACAAACTTTAAGAGGCCATTGTCGGGCTGTCTTGTCTTCGCTCGGCCTTTATGCAACACATTCTGAAAAGTTCTACATTTACTCATAATAAAACAGTACAACTACTATATACTATTGTATTATTTTTAATATTTTAAAATTTATTTTACTAAATACTTATAAAGACTGACATTAAAATTGAATTTTCGAAATTATTAATGCGTTTATTAAATCATTATTGTTAATCTAGTAATTAATTTTAGATCAAACTTCAATCGATTATCCATATTCTTGTAAACAATGTGGAAAGAAATATAAATATGTGGCATCTGTATACAAGCACTTAAAACATGAATGCCAGAAAGAACCTCAATTTTGTTGTCCATTTTGCTCTTATAAATCTTTTCAAAAGGGTAATTTAAGTAGGCATATGGTTCTTCGACATCATCAAAACAATAAATTTGATAGTGGTAGTTAAATTAATTATATCATATTTACTATGTACTAGTACTGGTCATTAGGTGTTGAAAACAGGGTTAGTTTTCTGAATATTTTTAAAGTTCGGCATTTCTATAGAATTTGATGTTATCCGAATTTGCACATAGTGAAATAATGAATGTAAAACTGAATTTTTTAACAATATTTCTTATCCGCTTCATATTAGAGATAATAATTATATTAAATATATTATGTTAAAAATGGTTCCATAAAAATTAATTATGGGTTAGCTTCAAGATTTTTTGAAATTTTTTGAATATGGCAGCGCATCTCACAATAAAAAGAGGGCATGGTAAAAATTCAAAGAGAGCACCTCAAAATTTGTAAAAATACCCAAATATAAAATATCAGAAAATTTTGGGGACCACTTAAAAGCACACATAGCTTTTACTACTTAGCCGAAAGATATAATTATTTATGTGGATTAATTAATTATAGGTGGACCCTGTATTGCTATTTTAAGTAAGTCTGATGCAAATTTATATTGTTGATGAAAACAATGCTTTCTGTTTAATATATTATTATTGTTATAGAATATGATGTGTTAAAATTTTGTTAAATCTGAATATTTTTTAAGATGTATCTTTAAGACACATAAATAATTTTTGTGCAATCTTTTTTAAACTAATTTTGATTGGTTTGAATGTTTGGTTGCTCAAATCGTTTGGCCTCTAGTCTAAACGCCCATTTATAATTATTGTAAATAAAAAAAAATTATTTTTAATATGTTTATATAATATTTTTAATATTTTAGTATAAACCTAAAAATGTACAGTAATTTTTATAATAATAATTTCTGTGATCATTGCTGCAGCATATTTTATAATCTATCACCTATACTCATACTTTCAAATATTATAGTAGATTCTATTATAAACAACAATTCGCAATAAATTGTCAAACAAATAAAAGTTGACTGTTGAATGAAACGTAAAAATTATAACGTTCACTTGATATGAATTCCAAGCGAAACGGTTTTATTAATATTTTAAATAACTCAAATTTTTGTAGATAAATCACTATGGACGGATGAAGATCATTTTTGTCTTGTTTGCAAACGGAAGTATAAACATCGGTCTTCTTTGTATACACATTTAAAATTTGAATGTGGAAAAGAGCCCGCCTTTAAATGTTCTTTATGTAAATATCAAGCATATCAAAAAGGAAATTATTCCAGACATATGATGAAACACCACCAAAATGCATAATTGCATAAGTATTAATTTTTTTTAAATCATTATTTATTATAATTAACTAGAAACATAATTATGTATTAAATATTTTATGATTTTAAACTATACAACATGTATGTATCATTTAGTACGAAGAATAAATTATATTTTAAATTAGAATTCAAATTATTTCAAGTCTGCGGCAATACAAAATCAATATTAACGTTAATCAAGTTTTCAAAATATTATTCGACATACAGCTCGACTTTCTGGTTTATAAAATTTAATCAAGATTATAATAAAATAATTAGAATTTTAAATAACAGCCGAAAATTATCTACTGTGTATGTGGACAGTATCTAGTGTGTAAAAGTAGATATATTATATACCTAGGTATAGGTACAGTGGAGCATAGCAATAAGCGTAATATGTTAGCAATGTAAATCGTACCTTTAAAGACCTTTTTCTCATATAAAAATCACTTTTACAGCAATACTTGTCTGATATTTAAAATTTTCATTTTTCAGACTGGTCATGAAGTAAATTCAATTTAATTCCAAAATAATTACCTTGGAAACTTACATGGCCAGTCTGATACATGAAATTTTTGATAATTTAAAAAAAAAATTTTGACCCTATAAGTCAAGGTTAGATGAAATCTAATGCTTTCATCATACGTAGTTTATATTTCTGCATTATTTTTGGGTCTTTCATTTTTTCTCTAAAATAATTAGGGAAGCAGGAATTTGCATAAATAAGTTTTTACATGTTAATTTTCTATGTTCGGCACATATCTCATTCAGCACCCGGTATTAATAGCTTTTTACTCGTTCAGCCAATCGTTCGATTTGGTGCCCACGAATTTGACTTGCGTTAAGAATTATGGATAATGAGGCATATGTAAGTTGACTTTGTATTCAATGTGGAGTTGAATTGAAATTTATACTTGCCGTCGGTAGTGGTTCCTAAGAAATTGAATTGGTTATACATTGCGTTTCGATGTAAGACGGAATTTTTTTTGATTATTATTGGTTGTTCTTTTGAGTTATCTCAAGCTGAAACTCTTATAGGGGAATTTTAAAGGTATTATCAGCCAATACTGTTTGGAAATGTTGTATTTACAATACTACTCCACTTGGTAGAAACTCCTATGAATTAAATATTTTGTTTCTGGAAAGGCGAGGGGTTAATAGCTAAAGCATAACATGTACGGTTCGTATTGCAAATACAATATTTGTGTAGGAAACCAAGTTTCACCACTAATTCGAATAAGACAATAATTATTATTATCTATTATAGGGATGTCGATTATTGAAAATGTGTATTTTGGAAACATACCTAATGTGGTTTTAAACTATGGAAACCATGGAAATCAGATAAATCAAATAAAAATTATACCAAAAAATGCATAATAGTATTTAGCTCAAACCGCACATAAGTATTTTCAAACACAAATTTTCAAGAATCGGCCTCCAGAGAAGGCTTTTGGAAGCCTATGAAACATTTTGCCTTCATTGATTGTGTGCAAAAACGGCGCGGCGTTGGCCAGAAACCATCAGTTACGCTGTAGGTACATAATATTATCATGTATTAAGCGATTTCTTCATTTAATCATATATTTGTTCTGAAACGTTTGATATATCTACTATATTTTATGCATTAATTTTACCTTTAAAACATCGTTTGATAAAAATGTTGAGTGAACATTATTTGAACTAAGTTAATACCTGTTTCTAAATAATTACACTTGATAAATATGTGTTGTTGCTATTAAATAATTATTTACTATTTTATTTTCAGATTCAAATTTACATTATTGTAGTACATGTGGCAAGAAATACAAACACAAAAGATCCTTAGCACTGCATGTGAAATTTGAATGTGGAAAATCCGCTCGTTTTAATTGTCATATTTGTGATTTTAAAACAAAATGGAAAGGAAACTTAAAATGCCACATTTTTGCAAAACACACTTTAAATTATCTTTAATAGTAATTTATCTCATTTCGTTAATGCTTGTTTAGTCGATATTTCGCTCGAGCATTGCTTAGCACTACCCAAATATTACTTGAGCTAAGTATCAACTATAAGCACAGGTGTAATATTTCTACAACGTTCAAGTACTACTCGTTTAAAGTTGCATTATGTATACCGGGTGAATACTTAGTTCACGGCACCAGGGATTTCGATAGTTGAAGATTCGAAGAGTTGCCCACTAACCAGCATTATCGTTTCTTGGTTACTACGTAATATAAGATTTACGATTATGCTAGGTAGTGGCTAATTTTTTGACTGATAATGTTGTTAATTTTCAATTATTTGTTTCACTAATTATTTCACAGATAAACTGAAAGTAACATCTAATGTATACATGTCATTGTTTGTAATTTTCCGTTTTGCAGATGCAAAAATATTTTTAAGTATAATAGTTGTTTTTTATTTCAATAATTCCAAAATAATACTGATTTTGTTTACATAACAATTTTCTTTCCTTTATTTTGTACCTTTGTCGGTAAATGGTAAAGCTACAAACAATAATGTATAAGATATAGATGCATTATTTTTTTTCCTACACAAAACTTATTTACAGTTTATCTCTAAAATGATTAGGGGAGCCAATAATTAAACATTAAGATTTGTCATTAAAATCCCTTACATACAGTGCGTGAAGCAACAATACCCTCGGTATAAACTAAGTGTAGGTGCTTGTTTATTATTTGTTGTACCTACTTTCTGATGCATATTGTAGTTATTGTTTTAAGAACTTCGGGATTCTAACAAATGTAACCTTGATTAAGTACTCAAAATAAGAATGAGATTCAACTGAACACTATTATACATGGACATAATGCTTTACAAAATATAAATATATTAATTATTTTGTAACGTCTATTGATTACAATGCAATTTTTATAACATTATGTTGGTTAATAATTTTTTTAGAAAAACTCGATATTATGATTTCCTCCCTTCGGCTGTATTAAGTATTTCCGTCTCTTCAAATTTTTTTTTGTTTTCGAGTATTTGTAATTTGAATTTCACTGTTATATATTAATTAGATATATAAAATTTAATTCCTTAATTTTTAAACTTGAATGGTTTTTAGTGAGAATTTCACTGATTATTTTTTTGTAAATTTGAATGCTACTATACAATATTAATAAATAATAATTAATAAACATTCACAAAAACTTGTGAATTAATTATTGCATAATATTATTATATAATAAATTCTTATTTTGAATAATTAGTGAGGAAGTTAATATATGTATATAAATAACACATTTTTGGAAACAAAATTTTAATGAATTATGTAAGAAATATTGAAAGTATTTACTTATTTGACGAATGTTATGTAGTTCTTTCTTTAAATAAATATAGTTACAATGCGAGTGGTGATATTTCTTTCCTGTATTAACGGATGCATTATAAGCTGTTTAAAATGCTGGTAAAACTAATTGTTCATAATAACACTGTTTCATCAATGTGTTTGGCATTTCCCCTTCAATTATTTATATCGATAGTATAAAAATGTCGATGAGTCGACTTATTGTTCAAATTCACATTATGAATACTTTGACTGAAGTAATTACAAAGCATATCGACACTGATATTATTAAGTTTGAAGAGTATTGCCGGAGTATTGGTAGCAAATATGATTGTCAGTATTATCGATGATGTCGCATACCTATACCAATATCATTTAGGGTATTCACACTTTCCTATATATTTCGTTGTATTTCTACACTCGATAGTAAATATACACAAGTTTGCTAGGGTGTATTTGGCTGTATAGTAATTTCCCATAAGGGCAAATACACCCTCGAACATGTTTTTCTACCGTTTATTTCAATACCAATATGGCCGACTACAGCTGCTACATATTATTGTTTTGAACTTTTCTTCCTAAAAAAACAAAACGTCGTGACCGAAAGGGTTAAAGCACTAAAAATATTTGAAATTTTTTTAAGTTGTGATAAATATAAACTTAAAACTGAAACACGTTAATCAAACGATATAAAATGAATTATCATCTTCGTCAGAAAATATGCTTCTTATTATTATTAAGTTAATTATTAGTTTTCAGAAACAGTTTATAATTAACTATAAATTATTAACTAATGAGAATATTATTAAATTACTTAAAAATTATACTAGTTAAATGAACAACAATTACAGTAGAGCGTCGATAATCCGGACGTCAGAAGTCCGGACCGTCGTGTCGCCGTCGATAATCCGGATTCAATTCCGGTGGAAATTTTTTTTTTACATAGTATCTATGCATTAAACTTTTATCAAAATACTACAATATAAGTTCATATTAATTAATTGTTTTATTTATCTGTTCCAATTATTTAACCCCTAAGTGAATTATTAACGGTTTTAGCAACTGTTCGTTTTGTTATGAATTCAAACGACCATTTTTTGATTCTTTTTGAAAATCCGGACATTTTGGTAATCCGGATAAGGTCCGGTCATAATTGATCCGGATTATCGACGCTCTACTGTAATAAAGCGACTATTGTGTTTTAATATTTCGCAAACTTTTTCTTATCTAGAAGGTCATTCAAATGACAATATGTTTAAATTCGTTACTATGTAATATTTTTGTTTATAATAAATATTTTATTAATTATTATTGTTGTTCATTTAACTAGTATAATTTTACAGAAGTAGTACAGAAATTACCAAATTTTCACAAAAGATTTCAAAAATTCATAAAAAAAATAATTTGCAAAGATTGCATGAAAGTTTCTAAAATTTTGCACGCCTGTACATTAAATTTTCACAGTAACTTACCTCTAGACATTTCTACCTAATTAGAAATTATATATAAATGCCGTTTTTCTATTTACCGAGTTCAAATTACACAGTTCAAGATGCAAATATCACGTCCGGCGAAAAAGTCGAGATTATTATCTGTTATCACTTGCAGCAATGGAAAAAGTGTAGTTCTTCTTCTAGCATATGTTTTTTTATGGAAAACAAAATACCACCAAGGTCAGTCATGTACATGTCCCTGAAATCGGCATATTATGTGACAAATGACATTTTTATTTAAGGCTAATCTATCATGTTTTGCAGAGAAGATTTCAATGAACAGTACTTACGATATTGGATGGGTATAGTGGTTCTTATTGTAAGTAGGTGGAAATATTGCAATTTCCAGAAAAATAATTTAATAATGTTTACCAAGCCATATTACTTTCTACCTCTGGATATAGGATACTCTTTAAATCTTCGAAGTATTATTATTTCAAACCTTTTGTTCTACCAGAAAAATGAACAGATTAGCATTGGACGCACTGCTCTCTACAGCACTGGGAAAACCTGCTACAGTAAGCAATAGAATTTCAAGTTTTCACGTTAGGACTGTTGCACACGTATAAGGTTTTATACGTGTTTTATAAAACGTGTTTATAAAAAAGGTTTTATAAAACCCTTCACACATACAAGTTCTCTACAGAAGAATGAAGAAACGAAGGAGGAATACAAGAGTTCATTGGAAGCACCTTTTCATCACTTTACGGCTGAAATTTTGAGCATTCTACACCAATTTCCCGAAGCTAAGGGAACAAGACGAAAAAGATTTTAATTACTTCAGGATGTAATTCTATCAGGTTCAAACCGAAAAGGAACCGTGTGGGTGTGAACGCTTAGATTTTTTTCTGTTCCCTGGAACGAATTCATACCGTATGCGAACCTTATATAACCTATTCGTGTCGAGGGAGTAATCGGACCTATCAGCTTTGTGAGGGGTACTGTAATTGAGAAGAGCGGCACGAGATTGCAGCACGTCTCAAATACTGTTTAGGCGATTATTAGACGACCGCACCACTTAGATCTCGCATAGAACTGTTTTCGACTGTGCACTTGTGGGAGTGTTATAATCGGTGCTACACGGTTTCTCTTAGATTAGTTAGATAAGTAGTACATGGTTCCATTCGGTTCGGTTCGTTTTCGGTTTTGTTTCGCTCGTTGCTGACAAGTGTGAAACGATAGTTCGGTACATAATAGAAACCGTATAGCAGCAAATACTCCCTCGACACGAATAGGTTTTATCAGGTTTGTATACGGTACGAATCCGTGTCCAGGGAACAGATAGCAATCAAAGCTTTCACACATACACGGTTCACTTTCGGTTTTAACAGGATAGAATTACATCCTGTGCTCCCCTATCGTCGGGAAATTGGTGTAAAATGATCCAAATCCCAACCGTAAAGTGATGAGAGGGTGCTTTCAATGAATTCTTGTATTCCTCTTCCTTTTTTTTATTCCTTTATAAAGAAACAGCATGGCAATAACTCGACTTCTCTCCATGATGATCACTAGACGATTGATCCTGTGTTCCAGAAGAAAAACACCAAACCTAATACAAACCGTGCAAAAAGACAGCAGCCGTTTTAAATTTTATTCACCTTCTCTTTATAAATATTGTTGATAATTTCCTGCATGATATTATGACTTTTCATTTTTAACGAATATAATAATAATTAATTGTCTAGTCACATGTGTCTAAATCTTTTATTTGACGCGTTTCGAGCAGTTAGATCATAATCTATAAAATAAAATCGAAAATTAAAAAATTACAAATTATAGTGGATAAAAATAGAACCTTGTTCTAAATTAAAATTATGGTGACAAATTTTAAAAAAGAGACAGAAACAAAAAATATTATGTAACACCTTGATAAAAAATATTGTCTATGATGGCTGCATGCAACAAGCCATCTATTTCGTTAACGCAGTTGTTGGTCTTGCATGCGTTTTTTATCTCGAAATATTCTAGAATATCAAGTGTTCTACCCTTTTTCTCATGATGTAGTAGTTTTACATTAAGGTCTTCGTTAAAACTGTGCCCATAGTCGAATAAATGTTTCGCGAAAGCAGATTTTGAATGCGTTGAATTATGGGTGTTTCTTTGGAACCAATTCAAGTCATATTTATGTTCCCGTATTCTATGTTTTCGCATCCTTCCTGTCTGACTAATGTAGATAGTGTTGCATGTACCGCACTTTAGTTCATTAACACCACACTACCCTGAGAAGTTTATTATCTCATCCAAAGGACTATGACTCTATATGGGAAAAGTGTGGTGTTATATATATTATATATAAATTAATAAACATTCGGATAAATGAATAAAGGAAATATTATCACACTGATGTATTAATAATATCTATGTACACTATTAATAAAATTAGGTTTATCGTTTATGCACACGTAATAATTATGACACATTGCTTTGTTTCACGATTTTGATTGAATAAGCCAAGTTTGTATTTCGTATTCGATCAATGAGATAGTAAGATTTATTAATGTTTGTTGGTGGGGTTTGCTTAGATGGACCTGAATGCGGATAGTCGGAGTACAATTAATAATTATTTTAAATTATCTTAATAATGCAAAATTATCTGTAATAAATATTGATTATCTACTTTAATTTTTTTGTTAAGAGGAAATTTTTATAATTTTTTTATAGTCTGTATTTTTTTATTTTATTAATGTTATTATTTTTTTAGGACAACGTTATGCCTACGTCGTTAATGATTTTGGACGATTTGTTTGCATTAAGTGCTCTTCATCGTATAAGCATAAAAGAAATCTTGTTAGCCATATCAGATTTGAATGCGGAATAGCGCCTCGCTTTATATGCTCCTTATGTGGTCACAAATTTAAACACGCACGCCATCTTAAATTACATAACAAACTAAAACATTTTTATAACTCATAGTTACTATTTAATTATTGTTTGTATAGATTGTTGTTAGTTAAATACAATTAGTTTAAAACTTGTTTTCTAAACGTTTGTTGTTAGAGCAAGATTAGTTTGAGAGTTTAATATTATTACAGGTGTAACAAGTTTGCAGTTGCAAAAAGTGTTGTACTAGCGAATAAAGGTTTAAACCTTTACTTTTTGCCAGATAAAATTAATATTACATTATTTACGATGTTCGTATGAAGTAAGATTATTGGAATAATAAATTTTTCAAGTAAAACAAAATTATGAATTAATATGGCCGACAATAATGTTTAGGTTTCCTATTGAATTAAATTTTGTTACATGCTATGAAGTGTATTTTTAAATATAATTAATATTACCTACTTTTAATTTTTATTTTACCATATCCGTATTTTAAGAATTACCTTAAAATGCATTACACACTCTTTAGAACCAATATGTACAAATAAAATTAATTGTTATAAATTTTGCAAACATTTTCACTAGCGAAAAATAAATAAAGTGAAAGGATCCATATTATAATGTATTTCATTTCTGAACACTTTGTGCATTTCAATTCTAAACTGTGAATTTTTTGGATATTCTGAAGATATGGTTTATATCGAATTTCGCAACTTCAATCACGAGTGTATTAATAAATTATGTAAATTATATTTTTACTAACTTTTCCATTTGCATCGAATTCATATTTGCTATTACCTACTAATATACTGTCAATGTAAATAACCGACTTGGAAATCAGCGGCCGCGTCTACTCTCCTGCTGAAAATTGATCGAGCGTAAAAGCAATACAAGCAATGCAAACACAGCTGTAGGGCTAATTCGCATCGCACTAAGCTGTACCTATTACCGATCTCTTGAAATTAACCCGAAATCATTTTGGGAGCTGTCTATGACCCGATCATGCACGCGCGACCCGATCAAACCGTTAAAATTCATATTTCATCGTTCCTCGCAAGGACTGTAGTACAAATCTAGAATAGGCATCTGTTTAGGTTAATAGGAGGTACTGATTGATTTATTTATTGATAAAGATGAAAATTGCTTCAGGCAAATTTAAATTAAAATTTATCAAAAATGTATAGAATTAGAATTTGATCCTTCGCGTAACAGAAAAAAATTAGCATAAGAAATAAATCTGTCAATCTAACTGTTCTCGTATACAGTTGCCCTTATATTCTTATTCTGCACATACTCTTTACTATCGACTTTTTTAGGCTAAGGAAATTAGTAAATAGTTGTTGGAATTGTTTTTGCAGTAGTTGGAGAAGTTGTAATACTTGGAGCGTAAGTTAGTTTTAGCATGTGAATTTTAACATGGATTTATGCGCCTGGTAGTTTCAAAACGTTTCCAACTGCTACAAAAACAAAGACAACGAAGATTCAGAATTTAAATTCACAAACATATTACACATCATCGACTATTCTATGCAGCAGCATTTATCTTTTATTTGCTACTGTATCTTAAATTATTTTTATTTCTTATTATCACTACAATAATCACAATATAGCTACTTAAAATAACCTATAATGTAACAATAATTTATTAAATAAAAATATTTAATTTGTCTCACCAATGGAAGTGTTCAATATCTCGAAAAACCTTTATTTATAATAATTTTATCATTAAACCAATTTTTGTGCAATTACAGTTTTTTGATTTTATACGATGAATTATTGTATACAATTTTGATGAGATTTCACAAGTAGTTACCTATAGTATGTACCTATACTTAGAATATAAAGTAGGAAGGAAGAAGCGTTTGCATATCACGGCCGAGTCAAGTTGGTCTCCTATGGTAGCCGGTTGATATAATTGCCAGGGGCGTAGCATAGTCACTAAAATGTTTTGAACACAAGCATGACGAACGAGTTGGAGACCAATATTCCAGAATTTTAATATTTTTCAACTAACTACCCTTTCTCATCTCATTTTTTGGAAATATAAATTATAAAAACGGTTTATTATAAATTATATAGGATTACTTCGTAATAAGTATACGCCAATGATTTAAGCAGATTATGGTCAGTAACCTCACAAATTTATGTTTTTGTTATAAAATTATTTAAATAACTCTAAGTACTTACTTGTGCCAAGTTATATCACGTTTAACAGTTTCTTTGGTCCTAGAAGTTCCACAAACACTACATCTAACCATAATTTCAATTTAAAATTTGAGTCACCGATAACAAAAGTGGTACTCTGGGTGGAGCTTCTACCCACTACTTTTGACTCGCTTTTGGTGCATACGTTTTAGTACATTCGCTCCTTTCTTTCTACTTTATATTCTAAGTATGTATAGTGTATCGTGGGCAAAATGTACACAAATTTGAAAAAAGTAGTTGCGAGAAAAACGCGTTTGAAAGCAAGAGTGGCAGTGAAGGTAAATTTAAGGCAGTAATGAATTAATTTAAACAACTTACGAATTAATCAAGACTGATTATAAAATGTGAACATCATCACAGTGTCACTAATACTTCTAGAATTTTTTTCCGAGGTCTCAATTGTAAAAAGAAACAAGAGAACTTCTGCTCTCGTTATTTTTTCTCTTCAATATATCTCGAGCGCTCCGAAGGACGCTCGCTAAAATGCTTATAACTTTTAAACGGCTATTTCATAGTTCTAGAATCGATTTATGAAAAAAAAATTGAATTTTTTGAAGCCTCCACACCTATTACCCCCCTTAAGCAAGCGACTAAAGGAAGTGGCTAATAAGTGACAGTGTCTTGTCTACAAACAAGTAGTAAATTTGTTAGCAACTTTGTTTAGTACGTAAATTAAAATGGCGCGTCATCGTGAAATAGTTCGTTCTCTGAAAAAAAAAAAAAACAATTTTCTATCTATGCAAAGAATTTAAATATTATAATATATAAATTAATAGGGTACATCGAGAGGTAAGGTACAGGTAAATCGACAAAGTAACTTTGTAGTTTTATTTGAAGTCCGCACACCCAATATCCTTTTTATTTACTAATCATTCCATCGGACGAGAATTTTATTTTTCTATATAATGCCTGATTTACACGTGTACAGTAGCTTAAGCAAACTACTAAAGCAAGTAGCTAAATTTAGTGACAGTGCTTGTCTACACACGTTTAGTAGATTTGTTAGCTACTTTGTTAAGTACGTAAATTAAAATAGCACGTTGTCCTGAAATAATTAGTTCTCTGGTAAAAAAAACAACTTTCCATCTATGAAAAGAATTAATATATTAAATATTATAATATATAAATTAGTAAAAACGGAACGTCGACAAAGTTACTTTGTAGTTTTCCATTCCATCGGATGAGAATTTCATTTCTATAATATAAATTAAATAATATAACAGCTGAAAGAAATAATGTTAATTTTTTTAAAACTCAGCAATTCACTAAATGCTTGCCTAAACGCGTAGCTAAAATCGTTGTCTACACCAGCTAAGTATCGTTATCGTCTGAATAATTCGGTGGCGCGCCGCGCTCGATCTGTACGAATATAAAAGTAGCTAACAAATCTACTAAACGTGTGTAGACAAGCACTGTCACTAAATTTTGCTACTTGCTTTAGAAACTTGCTTAAGCTACTGTACACGTGTAAATCAGGCATTAGTAACAATTCTAGTTTAGTGAGTAGAAACCAATCCTATTTACAGAAGCCAGTGCTACCCCCAGGGTAGAAGATTCATGATAGAATAGTGATTTGACATCTCGAATTCATTGTGTAAAACACTACTAACTTGAGTAAGCTACTAGTACCATGTAAACACAACCTTCTTTTAAATCACTATTATCATTTAGTACTGGATTTTAGTGACTTGTACAAGTCACTATTCTCGTGTAATTGAGACTTTAGTATTGGATTTTAGTAACTTGTACAAGTCACTAGTTACTTTAATGCCTGATTTACACGTGTACAGTAGCTTAAGCAAGCTTCTAAAATAAGTAACTAAATTTAGTTACTTGCATGGTCTAGACTACACTTTTAGTACTCGCGCAAGTAAACAAATTAGCAAATATTTTAGTTAAGTGAATAGAACAACTGTCTAATTACTTGCGCAAGTAACTGCTCCCACCACCGAATTATTCAGACGATAACGATACTTGGCTGGTGTAGACAACGATTTTAGCTACGCTTTAGGCAAGCGTTTAGTGAATTGCTGATTTAATAAGTTTTAAAAAAATTAACATTATTTCTTTCAGCTGTTATATTATTTAATTTATATTATAGAAATGAAATTCTCATCCGATGGAATGATTTGTGAAAAAGGATATTGGATTTGCGGACTCCAAATAAAACTACAAAGTAACTTTGTCGACGTACCGTTTTTACTAATTTATATATTATAATATTTAATATATTGATTCTTTTCATAGATGGAAAGTTGTTTTTTTTACCAGAGAACTAATTATTTTAGGACGACGTGCTATTTTAATTTGCGTACTTAACAAACTAGCTAACAAATCTACTAAACGTGTGTAGACAAGCACTGTCACTAAATTTAGCTACTTGCTTTAGTAGCTTGCATAAGCTACTGTACACGTGTAAATCAGGCATTAGTATCGAATCGTGAGGGCGCAAAATTAGAAAAGGGGAAATAAATATTTCTGAACACTTTTTTTTGCATGAAATATTGTTTTATATTAATTGTCAAATTTTCTATATACAATATACAAACAATTAAAAGAATATCTTTTGGATAAATTAAACTAGATTGCACTTGCTGCATAGGATGCAGCTCAAGAGATACAACTAAATCAAATTAAAATAACATACACCAATAATATATCATACAAAATACATTGTCAAAATTGAAGGTTTTAGATATGATGATATTATGATATACACGTAATAATAATATAGGTAGATACTCTATATAATATTTATTTTTACCTCTTATTATTCCGACTCTTATACAGCACAAAAACATATTTAAACACATAAAAGGCTAATAATTTATTTGTAATTGTAAAAAAGAAACCTTTTAGTTGATTTAAATAAATACAGGAAACTGTGTTTACTTTAATAGTTAATTCGCGTTGTACTGAAATCTATCACAGTTAAAACTAGATTTAAAATAAAAGCAAAAGTAATTTAATAAAAATTGTTTTGTTTTGCTAGTACTATATGTACATACATTATTGTTACAATCTACTTAATGCCACATGGAAAACTGTTATGACATTTCGAATTGTAAGGAATACCTTTGATGTCAACCGCAGAATGGATAGCATCTAAAATCTTTTTTGTTTTGTCGGCCTGTCTCTTTAAATTTTCTTGCTCTCCCTTTCTGACTGAAAAGTGTTGGCGATGCATCAACTAGCAGCGCGGCCTCTTCCTCCTTTGCTTTATCAGCTTTGTCCTGCTTTGCATTCATTTGCTCAATCATTGAGCAATTTTGATTAAGTAATTTTTATTATCTATAAAACATCTATATAACATCTAGGTTTAACGGTGATAGATTTCAGTTATAACGTAAAACTAACGGTAGTTAGTTAATTCTAGAATTTTCCTTGAAAATAAGAGACCCCGTGTTAAGCTTTCGGTCCCCAGTATCCCGAAAGGTCCCGTGTCTGTAGTATTTTAACATTACAAAATTGTTGGTTTTGTTTAAATAAATGTTTAAAACAAATTTTGCAAAACTTTCCGAGAAAAGGACTCATCGATTGATGAAATTGAAATTTTATATAGTACTTCATTTATTCGGTCACCAATTTGTGTACATTGTTTGTTCGTGCTTAAAGCGATTTGACTTAATTAATTGATTTATTCTGTTTAACGTGTGAATTCGTTCGTTCTGCTTTCAAGTGTTCACAAGAATCACACACTGTTGCACTACATGCCAATGCGGATATCGGATGAAATTTGAACTCTTTTCTAAAATAAGTCAACACGATGAATTAAAATTACACATAATAGAAATAATTCAATATCTGACGATATCTTAAATTGATATTATTTTGAATAAAATTTTAAAGACGAAATTTATTAACGTGGTCTAATTTTTTCCATCACATATTAATAAAACTATCAGAAAAAATAATACTATTAATAATTTATCTCGACCTATACCTAATAAGCAAGAAGTTTCACTTCTGTTGCGCTTGAACTCTACGCATACGCTATTTTTTATTTTATCTAAATAAAAATTAACACCAACATCTGACTTGGTTGAACCGAAAGGTGAATTATTAACACGACATTTAGAACTTTGGATCAGGTAATACATTTCATAATCAGGCATATTTTAATAAACCATAATTAAAAAAAAAGTAAGCATACCTACTTATTTTGAATTGTTTTACATGTTAGAGAAGAATTATATTTATTTAAATTCATAAATAATAAGTATAGCTACTTCTTACGCTAGGAAAATATACAATGCTTTTTGCTGCTTCTGATGAGTTAACTTAAGTGATGAATTTTAAATGGTTACAGATCCATTATAATAATAATATTGTTTTGAACGCTATTTTTAACTAAATCAAGTTTTAAATAGCTTTTTAATGAAGAATTTCTAAAAATCATGTTCTACAATAATTATTATATTTATTATATAGCAGTAACCAAATAAATGCACCACTTGCTCACCCGGACCGGTCATGATTAACATTTGATTATTCGTCTTAGGTTTTGTTTTAAATTACTAAGTTAATAATGATGTTTACTTTATTCTGTTAAGTAAAAGTATTTCCTGAAATCTTTCATAGATTTTCCCTATTATCTTCATTATATAAGGCAATAATTCGTGACCAACACGAATTTATATTTTAGGGAATATTTTTATAGAATTATACTTATGTAACAAATTGAAATTTGAATCTGCTATTGTAAGGGTTGTTTCTTTATTGAATTAAAATTTTTTCATTATTCGACTTTCATTACTATAGAATTAGTTGTATTCTGTAGAATTGGATATGGAATGTAATCAATTTAAAATTATTAGATATTTGTATTTTTTAAACGAATGAAGTATATCGTTGAAAATAAACTAAATATGAAATTAAATTGGCAAGTCGTGGTCAGCGACAGCGCCGCTTTGAACAAAATGCTCGTTCTTTTATAAGGTTACTTGGTGTTCAATTTCTTTACCTTCAGTTAAACTTCCAGATCTATCTGTTCGATAAACAGTACACGACAATTGACGAAAACGCTCATTTTCTACGCGTTGTAACTCTAAAACACCTTAGAAAAAAAATATGCAGAATCGTGCGATCTGCAATTTTTATGATAACCTTAGTCGACGTATCTCGCACCGATAACGAGATAATAGCGAAAAAGCGATTTTCCACCCCTTCAAACCAAGATGGCGGCGCGAGAGGCACCCCCTCAAGGTCAAAAACTTGGAATTTTATACAACTTACCTAACTGAACAATCATGCCAAGTATAAACTTTCCTATACCTTTTTCAAGGTGGAGCCATTTTTTTCGCTCTATTAACAGGGCTATGGGTAATTTCGACCAATTTCTTAACAGTTAATGTTAATGTATCTGGTGATGTTAATAAATCTGTTAATGTAATATTCTGATGCTTATAGATCAGCGGTTCTTAAATAGTGTTCGATGGAACCCTTGGGGAAACTTTGGGTTTGGATAAAAGATTTTCAAAATTATGGTAAAAGTAAGTTTTAATTAAATTATTTCTTAATCATTTTCCCCGTTGGTATATTTCGGATCTTCCACGACGGATCCATATTTTCTAGGGGTACTTCGTAGTCACAGACTCTCAGATTGAGCTTTCGCAAGAGATTAACAGTTATAAGAATACTTCGATTTTTAATGTGAAAAAGAAGTTTTTCTCATGTAAAGATTTTGGCATCTTTGACTTCGACTAATATTGAATAAATTGACGGTTTTACTAAAACTTGCTGTAAGGTAGTACTTATAAAAAAAAATTACCATGCGATAATTTTTTCGAATACTGGAAGATGAATAAATGTACTGATTGCCTACGGGGGTTTTCTTCATTATTCAAAAATCGAGATGTTAGTTATTTTCTCCAAAAGTTGATACTAAAAATGAAGAATGAAATTTATGTATTACTTAATGGTATACTACTCGATTTTATTACAATTAAATATTAATAGCATAAATTGCATATATTTCAAAGGATGAAGTATTGTTCTACATACTAAGAAACAAGGTAAGTACGCAATTTAGTATTCAAAAATATATGTTCTCTCTTTGCTGCACATGGGAAGATTGTAAACTGATCTTTCCTATTATACTTGAATAAAGCAATTTTGAAATTTACAACCACAGATCTAACTTATGGGGTGTCAGGTTAGCGATGTATCGTATACCGCTTATTTCTTAATTTTTTGGATACTACCTCCTACTTATAGAATTAAATAATGAAAGAAATTCTATTTTAGGGGCTTTTACCGGCCAATAGTACATAAACAGACGGGAAAATTATGGTATAAACTTTGCTACTGTGCCTTAATAATAATTATCTTATATTGGAATAGAATCCTTGGGTGTTTCAGTTGAAGTTGTTTGTGCCTGTTGCATAGTTAAAGCAAATTTCTCCTTATTTTTTCTCAAATGAATATTTTATTTTTTATTTTTAATCCAAACCCGTTACTTGACAGTGTACCGGTAGCAGTTGATCGGGACAATTACTAGACGACTGATAGTCTGTGAATTCACCTTTTCCAATTCCATTTAAACACTCATCAAGTCTAACTCTTAAAGCCTTTCTCAATTTGCTTATAGGAAAGGAAATTGAGAAGTTCCATAATATTTCAAATAGGTAATATTATTATATAATATATAATATTGAAGTATATATTTATATTTTATAATAATATTATATAAATAGGTATAGGTAATATTATCATTAATAAATTTGTAACTTGTGAAATTATATAATATAAGAATTAAAACCACAACTAGTTAATTAAACGATTCTATATTTATTTTAAGCTTTCGATTTGCATTTTTTTTTTATATTTAGATTTTGAAAATGAAAGCATACGCTTTCGAAAGCTTGAAATAAATATAGAATCGTTTAATTAACTTGTTGTGGTAATATTATCAAGTAATCTCAAAACGGGTGACACAGTAAAGTTTCGTAGTTCAGGAATTGTCTTGCCATCTGCATATATATGTTTCCGAGCTGAAGAACTGCTTCTGTAGTAGCCCCACGTTTCGCTTTGGATGTGTATTGTGTAAAAAGTTATTTCTTCTATATAAGGAGAATTTTATCTTTAAGGGAGGATCACTCGATCGAAATTCCAAAAATTATATATCTTTGATTTATGAAATCCGGTCGACTTGATATTATGTTAAAGTTTGTATTTTCAAACTTTAATGTTATATTAATTTTCATATTGTACTTGGTACTATATCGTACTGCGAACTAGTAGCTATTTTGAGATTTTATAATTTCAATTTCTAGCCAAATAATCGGTAATAATGTAATACTTAATCAAAAATCGATCTTTAGCGAAGAGATTTTTACATATTTTTATTACTTCTTTTTATATAGACAGGTACAGAATGAACATATAGGAAGTATGGGTGAAAATTTCCGTATACTTGTGCAAAATTAAGTTACAATAAGGATTGTATACTATTTTATGAAATTATTAATGGTAATCACTCAAACTCCGCTACTTATCCATTTGATATTTTAGAGGCTAAAAATACTACTTTAATGCTTGTTTATGATTTTGTAGTCTACGATAGATCTATCTCTCAAATTTTTGGGTATTATTAGGTAATTACTTGTTTAATACATAATTTTAGTGATTTTACTTATTTGACTGAATGTAACTAATTAAATTTTATTTCAGGCGTACGTAGGTTTCCTTACATAATTGATGACAATGGTCGTTATGTATGCGTCAGATGTGGTTTGTCATACAAACAAAAAGGTCATCTATCAAGACATATCAAATACGAATGTGGCGTGGAACCAAAATTTTCCTGCAGCATTTGTGATCGACGATTTAAGCATAAAAATCATTTACACTCGCATATAAGATTCCAACATTCAAATTTCGATATATTTAAGAATTACTAATATTATTTATACATAGAATCGATTCATACCGAATATTTTAGTACAGCATTTCTAAATATCCAGTTTAACCTTATCACTGCCAAGGGTAAACGTTCTTCAACCTGTAAAAAAACTGCTTTAAAAATCAAGAAATAAATAGTTTTCTTATTTTGTTCTCTTTGTTTCACTTTCTTAACATATAGTTATATCTTACTGTACCTATACGTAGTTGCCTTAACACCATTTAATTTGAATCACGGACTCTTATAATAATGATATACCAACTTTGAGTTTAAAGAAATAAATTTTAAGCTTGATTTAAACCAAACATTAATAACTTTTCTTAATTACATTGATCTTCTGAAAAATGAAACGCCTTTTATTTATGCTAGCGCCGCTTTCGCAATAGCTATTAGATCAACCTAATTTTTACAATTTCTACTTGCTAATACATCATGTAAAAACTAAATGGAAAATTTATTGGGAAATCAACGGAGGCTTTTCAAAGTGCCAAATTAATGGAATTCAATTTTGACAGGAGTAAATAATAAAAAGTAATAAATTAAATTATACCGGGTGATCGACCGTTCACCCGATCATAGGTGAATCACATAGGAAATTAATTTTTTTTAATTCCTGCTTTTCATTATAACGGATAAGAATGAAAATGGTATAAACTTACAGAATTTTTCTTTTAAAGATGACCAACACTGTTCTTTAGTTATTGTTAAAAACTCAATAAAAAAAAATAAAAAAATAGTGCTTTGAAAAATAGTGCATTTTGGTAGCTTTGTTTGAATTTCGTTTGCAAAACAATGGCAACGAAATTCCAACATAGCTACCTGATATATTTTTAAAGGCGCTTTTTTTCATTTTATTGTTGAGTTGTTAACAACAATTAAACAACACAATATGTCTCTAAGTTGATACCATTTTCATTCTTATCCGTTATAATGGAAAGCAGGAATTAAAAAAAATTAATTTTCTATGATCAGGCGAATAGGTCGGCAATCCGGTACAACGATGTGTTATAATGAACATATTGAAATGGAGCTGGCCACATTTATTTGGAAGATATTACATTTTACTATCGATAGAATGATTGTCTTTCATTCGGTATACTTTTATTTTTTTAACGAAAATTGCAAGTTATTGTAACCTTACCTAAATTAAAATTTGCTTCTAATTTTGAATTAAATTATCGGGAAAGTAACAATTTATCGTGCGGTCACCACGACAAATTATAAACTAATTAATTTAAATATTATATCCGTTTCTGATATTGCTCATAAAAGATCCCTCAAACCAACATGAATAGGGGGAGTGATATTAACAGGAGACCAAAGTATGCATGACAGGATATTGCTTGAGTCGATACTTAGATATGTTAGAATGTACTTTGGCCCTTTATTGTATTTAATTTATTGTATCTCAGGTTTAGCAAAATCATAAATTCCAGTATAACTGATTGATAACTAAACCTTGGTCAGGTTAGGTGTCTGGATGTAATCATAGTCATTAATTTAATAGTATGATGTACAAATCCTTATGCAAAACTTTGTTCAAATTTTTGTAAGAAAATCTGTTGTTTATATAATGAATAAAAATGAAGAAATACAGTAGGTTGTAATATCATATTTTGTACTAAAATTCTAAATTTTCTTATGTTAATTGTTAAGTTTTTATAACAATTTTTTTCCAAATAATAAATGTTTTAAAATTTTAGCCGTTGATGAATAAATAAATTATATAGGTTTTTAAATAAATTGTTTTATTTAAATAATGCAACGCTAAATATGAATGGTAATATTTTTTAATTAACTTTTAACTAAATATAATTTTACAAGTAAAGGTTAAAATGAGCAGAATTATTCGAATAAAAAAGTAATAGAACTTAAATATTTTTTCGCAATTTTCAGAAAGCTACATTTTTAAAATAAGTAAAAAATATATTCAAAAATTCAAAACTGAAACAAGTTAAATAAGCGATAATAAATTCTTAAAAAAAATTTTATTTATTTATTCGTTTATAATTTATTAGATTTTTAAATTCTTAAGATCTGTAATATTTCGATACCGATTGTATTTTCATCAGAAATAAATGAACGTTACATAAATATTTTGTTACATAAATGTAACATTCATTAAAGATCTTAAGAATTTATTATCGTTTATTTAACTTGTTTCAGTTTTGAGTTTTGGAATATAGTATTATTTCACAAATTAATAATTTATTCTACTTCATTAGTAAAAAAATAAAATTTTGCTCAATTTGGTGTAAATCTTTACACTAGGTACCTCCCAAAAACATTCGAGTGGTGCCTTCTTGAAGAATTCCCCATTCCCATTGCACCTAAAAAAAGATACCAGTTGTAATAATATCTAGATACCAAATTGGTTTCCTAAAGTTTGTTAGAATTTTTTAAACAAATCTTATAAATATTAATTTTTATATTAATATATTATTATATTATAATATTAATTATAATATATTATAATATATACAATATTAATATAATAAAAAAATCGGTCGAGATATACGATATACGAAATATATGGTTTAAATATATAGTGCATAGAGAATCTCAAGTTTAAATAACACCTTAAATAAAAATAATGGAGTTACAAAATTTTGACATGAGAAATAAGTATGTACTACTTATATGTACTTAGGTGAATTTGATGAAAATAGAAGAATTAGTGATTACTTATTACATGTAAAATTAACTATGCTGGGATGTTTTGAAAACATTTACATATCGTCTTTATCCAATTAATTCATAGTTAATCAGAATATAGATTACATTATTTAAAAACAAAAATTTCGGCTTTTCAATCTTCTGATTTGACCAAAATGTGTTAATGCTGATCAGAATTTTCGGACACCAAAATTTTTGTCATTAAACGTAATTATTTTATTAATTTATTTGTGTTGTTAATTGCGTGAAAACAATACTTATAGAAATAATAATTACACTTTAATTAAGTATTACATATCTTTTTCAACTGAAAGTGCTTTTGTCATTTTGTGCCGTATCTCAAAAAAATTAATCATTATTTAATTTATGAATAGTATTATAATATATGTACAAGAAATCTCACCAAAAAGTTCACATAGTACTTGATACTTGATTCTTTTGTATTATTACGAGTATATTGTATCTAATTGCGGGATTTGAATTTCCCATTGCTTTTGTAAATTAAAATTATTTTGATTACTACTAGTCCAAATATCTTTTTGAAATTTGTTTATTCTCCTGGGTACAACTGCTTAAAATCTTCAATGTAAACCAGGATTTTATTTTTAATCTAGGTAGATAAACATAAATAATATTATTAACGACAATATACCATTTTGTAGTAACGAATTATTTAAAAATCTTGCATCCACATCAGCAGTTTTTATGTTTTTGAAACATTATAAACTAACCTTAAATTGCTGAAAAATCAACCACTTTACACCAGCAGTTTTACTCTTTGTCGATATGGACGCCCTCTGGCTATAAACTTGCACCTAGTCAATAATAATGCTTTTCTCTCCCTTAATGTATAATGTAGCTACTATTGTAAATTAGAAATTTCCTACTCTATTTTAATGTTTTTGACAATAACTGAGTGGTTTAAGGTGGCAAATACCAATGTTATTTGGCCATAAGAATGAACGTCGATTAGAAACAGAGTACAGATAACGTATGGTGCTGAAATTTGGACATAATATTATTTAGACATTTTTTCAATAATACAGAGTAATTAAAGGTAAAAAGCATTTATAGTTAAATAACAAATAAATAAAGAAAACAGGTCTGCCTTCGGTAGACCTGTTTTCTATGTTTATTTGTTCATTAGCTATAAATGCTTTTTACCTCTAATTACTCTGTATTATTGAAAAATGTTCAAATAATATTATGTCCAAATTTCAGCACCATATGTTATCTGTACTCTGTTTCTAATCGTCGTTCATTCTTATGGCCAAATAACATTGGTATTTTCCACCTTAAATAAAAACAAAGTATTAGCAGCAAATACTTCTATACTGGGAAGTATAGAAAAATATATGTACTTCATTGGTGAAGTAGATTCTACTCTTATGAGGTAGTACCTATTACACAGTCTATTTTGTCGTATACTAAGATTTAATTTAACAAATATTTCTATAATCAGGAGTAAGATATAGTGTATAATATAATCTATGTGTATTATTTATTATTCTGAAATGAAGAATAGCTATTTTTAAGATACAGTATTGTAAGATACTACATTATAATCTCTACTATTTTTACCGAATCCATTTCAGGTCATGCAGGCTGGGTGGAGAGAATGTTCTAGCATTCGTTTTCGCTGAAATATATATTGTTGTTCATATACAAAATGAGGATTTCTGTTAAAATCAAGGACGTTGTTTCACATAAGAAGAAAATAAAATAATAACATTATTTATGCCGAAATCTTAAAATGCCGCTATCGGGTGTCAGGATTCTTTTTAATACAAAAAGTACGGGTCTTCTCATTTTGTATAAACAACAACATATTTCAGCAAAAACGAATTCTGGAATATTAGCTCCACCTATCCTACATGATTTTAAATTTATTCAATCATACATTTATTGTTTTATTGCATTGAATTTAATTTATGTTTCGAGAATACTTTGTGACGAAATCGGCACTCGAAACTGGTATAACAACAACATGAAGTATTTACATACTTCAATGAAGAACAAAATCAAAGTATATCTTCGATAAAAAGTAAGCAATCTAAAATCGTCCGTCTATTATTTGCTATACAACTAACAAGATTAGCATCTCACTAGAACTTCATAAACTTGATACAATATTATACATTATGGCAATAAAAAAACAAGTCCCAAATTAAGAGGAAGCTTTATGAAATGGAATGGTAGGGATAAATTTTGTTATAAACAGCAATTTAGTAGTACCAATACCAAACTTAAAAATTTTAATTGTAGGTCTTAATTTTAAAGTTGTAGAACGCAGCTCATACAGTGTGTACCGACAAAAACATTATTTATAGGTTAAGCCTCGCAAGCTTACTATTTTGCTAGCATGTTATTTGACAAAATCATTTCTGATGTTTGAAATTATGACCACGAGGATCAATAGCAAACCAACATCGATGATAGGACTGAAAATGGATTATATTGTGCCAAATTTATCAATTGGAATTTGCTTTTGAAGATAATTAGCTAACGGAGCTATAGTTTGTCAAAGTAATACTTGTTATAAACTTTTTCTTAAATCGTGGCACATACGTAGGTTTCCGTTTGTTATATAATATGTTTACGAATTTTTGTTCGTATAAGTATTTGTTTGATTATTTATATTATTTTGTTATTAGTAGTAGTACATAATACTTTGAAATAATATAAAATTAGTGCTGTATTAAACAAGTTATACTTTTTAGGTGCACTTCAATTTCTACAAGAAATCAATGGACGTTTTCTTTGTACTAGATGCGGTTCTTCTTATAAGCACAAAGGTCATCTTACTAATCATCTTAGATATGAATGTGGTGTTGAACCAAAATTTCAGTGTACAATTTGTATGAAGAAATTTAAACGTAAATCTCATTTAAATTCACATTATGTTACACATCGATAGTAAAAAATATTCTGTATTTTTGTTCTAATAAATATTTTTTCAATATTTACTTATTTCGAAAAAGATAATAAAATAATAATTTTATGTGTTACAATAATAATAATAATAATAAATATGTTTATTAGCTAATGCTATCTTTACATGGTCATTACATATCAAAAATCAAAATCAAGCCCCTCAAATACCCACTACAACATTATTTTCATAATGTATTACATATTGGCCAGAGAAATAACAGAAAAATTGATCAATAGGATTGAAGCATTTATCAATTCGCCTATGATATGTGTTTATTTGATCATCGATCGTGCACCGAGACTAAATTGCCGACTCTTTGGGGCGAAAGGTTTTTAAGAAATTTTAACTAAATAAGTTAAGACAATCTACTTCGTTATAGATGATACCTAATATATGAAAACTAAAATGATAGGATTCCATGCTTTGCTAAGACTGGTTATCAAGGGCCGATCTCGCAAACAAAACGAGTTTAAGCTAAACCTGGATTAATACGGCGAATTTAGCATGTGTTACCAAGGTAATTAAACATGTTTAGCTTAACCTTGATTTGTTTTTATATAGTGAAATTGGGCTTCAGTGCATTTACATAATATATGGTAGTAATCGAATTTAATTTCGTGTAATAAATTACTTAATTACTATAAATTACCCTTAAAGGGTACTATTCACACGCGTATTTGTCCGTCGGATCTGTCCGTTATACAAGACAACAAAGACATATCCAGCGAGCACGCGGATACACACATGCGGATTTGTGTAACGGACAGATCCGACGGACAAATACGCGTGTGGATAGTACCCTTTAGAGGTACAAAAATAGTATATTATTGTTTTGTGTGTTATTTTTGTTGAATTTGTGACATTAACGGACAAGCAGATTATAGACAATCCACAAAATGTTCCAGCTTTTCGAATAAAACCTTTAATTTTTTCTTGAAATATATAAAATAATTATTATTAAATTTAAATAACATTTCTTTCACTGCCACCGACAGACGGCATTAAAGTAGTACTTATACATAGTCATAAATGCTTCATTGTTTTTAAATATTTTTCTATCTGTAGTACATTCGTCTAGAACATTTAACTATGTCTTACGTGGTCTGTTTTTTGATTCGTGCACTTTTTATGAACATTTGCTTTGTCACTCGATCTACACTAGTTCCTTCAACAGGCTCATCATTAAGCTGTTGAATTTATTTACATCAGTAACTTTGTCCACATACATTTTTAAATATTTCGAATCCACCGAATTCGTCCTGACTTTCCATTTTATGTATTTTACTTGATATACTCACCCTTGTCATCCTTCACACGTTAAAAAGAATATTAAAATAAAATTATTATACAACGGTGACAATAATATAAGTACACGGTTAATAAAATTTTGTATATTTATTATTAGAAACAGTTTTACAGTGTATTTCTAAAGCGTAGTGAAGTGTATTTTCTAAAACTACTACCATCATAGGACTAGAATAGAAAAGAAAACCGCAAACACATCCCTCGAAGAGGGTTGTTTAAATGCAATACTTGAAAACACAATTAAGGTATGTTATATTGTTATATAAATTACGTTTACTGTAAACTTACTGCAAAATCAATGCTGAACTTTTAAACTATTGAACTAAACAATTAGTTATAGTCAAAATTAAACATGCACATTGTAATGATTATTGAACTTCTAATTAATATTCAATAGTTGGCATTAATTTTTTTCCAGTTTAGAAATTTTTTTTTAAGTATTCATGGAAAGATGTTATTTACAATATTTATATAATATATGCTAAGATAATTATGAAGAAGAAGATAACTTAATTAATATTTGTAACAAAATAATTCCTTAAATTATTTATTATAATTATTTAATAAAAACATCCCATATTGGAATGGAAATTTATATGTGCTCCTCTTATCTAATGTGTTTTCTCGTGTACATCTTGTTTGATTACTGTTACTGTAGGATAGTACTATCTGTGGTACTATATATTTACTATAAGAAGTATTATACACCATGCTCAATAAACAATTTTCAAAACTTCATGTAAGTACAAGTTGTAAGTGGGTCTTATTAAAGGTATAAATTTATATTATAATATGTAAGTTTATAATTTCAACAACAGATTAGAGGAAAGAAAAATCCCTATATTTCATAACCGAAAGAAAACAATACTTCATGTAGGAATAAAAAAAGAGTTATTAGCAATACAAATACAATTTTATATTTATACATATCAACTTATGTGACCACGTTTTCAACTAGAAAAAGCTCTGATTGATTCACTTTTCTTAGCAATCTAATATATATGTCAATCTGTCGAATTCTACAGATCCACTATTAAGACATCGGCAGGACTACAAATGCATTTAAACAGTTCATTTTACTAAACTAAAAAATATGTTTCATTGTCAACTTCTTGTAAGAACCTAAAACAATATGACACAAAATCGAGTTGCACATCAATAGAGTTCCACCATATTTACTCATTTATTTTTAATAATTAGTTACCAGCAGCATCTAAAGAGAAACGTCAAGAATAGTCCTAAATGCAAAAGCTGGATATCTACGAGTATTAAAATAATACAGTTAACATTCTTGTTACTTTGATAGATATTTAGGGAACATGGGAAAAACAAAAATTATTCATAGGGACAAAAATTATATTAGAGAAGAGCAGCACATTTAAATTGTTTGTCAAAAGAATACGACTCTTACGAGGAGGAGCCCTCAGGTGTAACTCTTAAGGTCGCGACAAGTTTGAAAAACTTAAATTAAGCAAATATTAGTAATTTTAATAGAGCTATGAATTATATAGAAGACCTATAAATTTTTTTTTGTAAACTAGCTGAGGTATACATTCAAACTTCTAAACGCTATAGCAAGGGTGGCCAACCCAAATGATCTTGCGGGCCATTTTGGAAATGCATTATAACTCCGCGGACCATTTAAAATTATATATTCCCATATAAGATTTAGATACACTATAGACATTCTTTTAATTATAAAATAAATATATTTTGTAAAAGTGTGATGAATCTCGCAGACCGGAAAAATGTTCAAGACGGGCCGAGGGTTAGCTGGCCACCCCTGGTTTATAGCACTTATAGTTAGCACAAAACTTTTATTCATCTCCCCTTTTTAAAAACCAAAAGATAATATAAATGTTTAAACTTTATCTTCTTATTTCCAAGAAAATAAGCTTTGGTTAGGAAATGTCACTATATTAAATAAATAATAAGTTTAATTGTACCTACCGTTTTTACTAATTATACTTTGATTTTAGGAGAATATAACCTGGACTACCACGACTGTAAAAAATGTGGTAGAAAATACAAATATAAATATAATATGGTTAAGCATTTTAAATTTTGTGGATTAGAAAAATCTTTTATGTGTGACATTTGCAATCAAAAGTTTGTCACGAAATTTTCTGTGCTTCGTCATCTGCATACTAAACACTGATGATATAATATTAACTACGATGTATGTACCTGCTTATAATAAATATTATTTACTTATTTTGTAAATCTATAAAAATAAAATACCTTCTTTTATTTAGAATTTCAATTCTGGATAGTTTTCACTATTTTTGATAATAAATATATTAAATTAAAAATAAAGAGAATTATATAACATAATTACACTCGTAGTATGTTTTTATTTTGGTGACGCGTAATATAAATAAGTTTATTAAAATATCTTACATATCAACTAAAATGTCGCAGAACTTCATGGCTTAATTTTAAAATTATAAAATCACTTAAAACCAAATAAAACGTTTAAATATTTTAAAATTGAACGATATAATTGATAACAGATAAAAGAAATTCAGTTAACAGTTTTATCCTATGAAAATTTGTTTTGTCTTTAAAGACATCACTAAATTTTGAAATATTTAACCATTTTATTTGGCTTTAAGTGCTTTTATAATTTTAAAAAATTAAATAATTTAAATTTTTTAATATGCAAGATATTTTAATTTACTTAATTTTATTCTGTATATAGTGTCTGATGACTGTATGTAATCGAAACGCGCCACGGAAATAATAACATACTAAGTACCAATAAAATGCAAACATCTAATTTATTAATAAATAATATATTATTATTCACATAGTTTACAAAAGTTCTATCTTTAAGATGGCATTAATTTTGATATATTATTTTCGTATCTAAATAATACGATGAATAAAACAATTTACTTAAAACTGTTATTTACAAGAGAGCAAGATAGAGTACATGGAGGTAAACAACAAAAGTGCTACATTTGAAAATATAAAATAATTTTACCTGCAAGACTAACGAAAGTATCACTTTCTGTACGATTTGTGATATCTGAATAAACATGGATCGAAAATTAAAAATTTTCATTTTCTTTTTACAATTTCCTGTCCATATTTATCCATTTTTTATCTTTTCAAATGTAGCACTTTTGTTGTTTGCCACCATGTAGGTACTATTGCAGATGTTTTAAACTTTTCAATATAACAAAATTGCGATAAAATTAATTTTCAATTTTATTAATATTTACATTTGAAGTGAGTTTTCTAATTGAGATAAAGCTGCATAAATTTAGTTCGCACCGAAACAATTTGTTACGTAATTCGTAAGCTGTCCTGATATGTGCTTACTTATTACGTAATGATTATGTTTCGGTTGCTCTCCCGTAAATAGCTATATAAAATATTAAATTAAATTTCAGTTGACATTATTTGATCCTTTATTGCCGTATTTAAGTGGGGTTGCAATATACACCCACATTTTTCCGATCGTATATTTATAGCAAACGACGCGACGCGACAGTAGAAAACTAGATTTATTTATACTTTTACATGAATTACATTTATTATGTAATTTACTACATAGATATGTAAGTTCTGAATAAAATCATTCTTAAACGCAAGTTTTTTGTTCTTTTAACCCTTAACTGTCCGGTCGAAGTCCATGCGGCTACGGAGGCCAAGTTTTAAATAAAACTTTAAAATATGAAGGATCGACATGGACCGACAAGTGCATTGAAGGTTTATCATCCATCACAATTTAGCTTCTTTGTTTTTATGTTTACTTACAGTCAACTTAACTTATCTATGTTTTCTGCACATTAATTATTATTTATGTATATACCTAATTGTAATACTAATATTATTTTATCCTGGTGAATTTTACTAAGCGTATGTATATATTTTAAAATATAAATATGTTTTCATTATATTTCACATTACATAATTCAAATTTTTAAATAGATTATTGAATCTTTTGTTTCCAGAGTTCTTGGTATTGGACTCAATTATACCACCAGAAGGTAACGAAGTTTTACTTTCGCTATTACAAAAATCTCCATCATCGCCAGATGATTCACGTGATCTAGAACCAAAATCTATGCGAAAATACAAAATGCTTAGCGAACAACTAACACGACCAGGTTATAGTAGAGATTCACAATTTGTATGCCGTCACTGCGGAAAAAGGTATCGTTGGAAATCTACAATGAGACGACACGAGCAAGTAGAGTGTGGTGGTAAGGAACCTCGATATCGTTGCCCCATATGTCCATATCGTGCAAAGCAAAAAGGAAATCTTGGTGTACATGTGCGTAAACACCATTTATCTAATATTAATTAGCGACAAATTTTTGATTTTTGCAAACGACATAATATAATAAATTAGGAATATTGTGCCTTACTGCGTAGAGCAATATCGAATATTACCTTTTAGGTCTGGTAAAAACGTACTTGCAACCTATATTATATCGCTCAAATAAGTGAAATATTAAAACAAAATACTTATTTTACTAAATATTAAAGTAAAATATAACTTCCAGTTAATATCTATACTTTTATTGCCTACATTTTATATTTCATTACTTTTTAAAAATAAAGTGCCTTTATAACATATTAGTAGATTGATACCACTAAGTGCCTTCAGAATTTCATTTTCACTTCCAAATAATATACCTATTTAAAAAGTATATAATTATCTATATAGTTTTGATATTATCCATATTTACTATATTAAAAAGTGAAACATTTGTACAACTGTTTCTAAAAAATTATATGTTATTAGTTCACTATCAATGTATTATCGATAGAGTTACTTTTCACTACACCAAATATAAAAACTTCACAATTTTGGTAATTAAAAATTGATAAAACATGTATTCATGTATTGATTTAGAATAAAAAGCTTTAAATATGGGTTGGTTGATAGACAAATTTAGTGCGGTATAAGAATTAACGAATTATCTTGATTATGTTTCTGTGTTTGACTTCATAGGCTCTACAGTCAAGTATTTACCGTCCTACTATTTTTATAAAAATTTATTAGATTACTTATAAATCGATACCGTACAAAATATACATATTCTGTTATTAATTATTATTAAATTGTTGAATAAAATACGACGAATGTTTGCAATTAAGGGGGGAGTTTAGAAGAAATTCGTTTGGCAAGGTGCTCGATAATGAAGAATTGGTTATTACGTCTTATTGGGCATTAAATTAAAGTGATTACATTTTGCTCAAATTTGATTAGTGCGTTTTCTCATGTTTTTTATCCACAAGCAACCACTTACAGGAAATTTTAAAGACGAGGTGAATAGGCTAATTGATTCTAACAATAACCAATTTTTTTAATTTGGATGTTCTGGGTCATCTGCCATACAGATATCTTCTAAACTTTGTTTTTTAATTATATTGTAATGGTTGCTCTATTTCGCTAAATGGTAACTTGATAATAATATATTATAATGTCGATTATTATTTATAATTTTACTGTATATTAGAATTATTTTGTTAAGTTTGATTATAAATATTTTATATTTCATGTTTATTTTTTGTAACAATTGGTGTAATATTCGTTTTCTTTTTAAATTTTACTTAGCAATTGTTTTATGGGCCGTCTTTTGTTAGTTTTTGAAAAATAAAAGTTGCAATTTAATTTGATATAGTAGTAGATACATTAGTAGCTACTAATTTAAAAAGTTTATGTTTAATAGAAATATTTTATTATTTGTAACATAGTAGATATATTATAATATTATAGACTTTAGATTATATTTTTGTTGGGGTTTTAAATTTTGATTAATGTTTCTTTATTATTTATATAATTTAGTACGATACTTTTAATGGATTTCTTCCGATTGACTTCCATTGTATATTTATAACGTGTAGGTAATGGGAATTTATAAATTGTTTACCTTTATAAATAAATGGTTTAAAAATTTATTTTGGTGTATTTATTTTTTTACGTACACACTAAATAAATGCAATAAGTCTTTATAAACGAAAGAAGCACATCATTAATCAGATCTAAAAAATATCTGAGAAGGGTTTAAAAGTTACTCTTCGTTCAAGGATATGACGAAGATATCATATATCGTATATGATTGTTAAAATAATAAACGACCAATAAGTGGGGCAGGACCGCATCCAGAATTAGTACCAACTGCAAAGGAGTAAGAAAATGTTTAAAACACATTATAGATACTATTTATACCGAAAAAATTGAATAATAATAAACACAGTAGTTTTCGCCAATTTAGTAGAACTAAAATCGAACGAAAACTTTGTGAAATTTAATTAATCAACTTTTTTTTGAAAGTCATTTCAACAATATTTTAAATTTATTGATTTCAATTCCTTCGACAATATTATGCAATTTCCTTTTCTCAAAAATTCGAATTTTAAACTCAAGAACAGCTTAATATATAGTATTCAGCAATTTTTCAAACCTAATCTAGGTAAATAAATCCAAACTTCAGCTGTTGAATTTGTTATTCAGTTGAGTTAAATGTGTTAAATTCTACGAAATTTTTCATAACTTTTTTAAATATTATTTTTAAAATGCTTGTTCTACTTAACTATACTGATGCATGCTATCGTATGGTAAATCGTATTCCTAAGTAAAAAAAATTCTAATTAAGTTTATTTTTAGGATGCAAAGTTGTGCGAACAATATACAATTGTCCCCAGTGTCGCAAGAGATATTTATCGAAAACTGCATTAAATCGTCATATGCGGTATGACTGTGGTAAGGAGCCCATGTTTACTTGCTCCATGTGTTCGTATAAAGCCCATCAGAAAGTACACGTTCAAAAACATTTTATGAAACTTCATTCCAAAGTGGAATTTCAATCCACGAAAACAGTTTCAAACCAAATTTGATAAATTTCGATAAGTAAGTTAAAATGTAATTGATGAGCCAACATGGACAAAAATATTGCAATAGCATAAATAATGTTTACAAACAACGGAACATAATTATAGTATGTTTAAAAACGTATCTTAAAAAATGAGAAAAATCACACTAAAACACGAAACACCAGAAGAAAAATTACGTCATTACCCGGAGAGGACTCGATTCATTTTTAGATGCAACAGGATTCGTCTAGAAAATAACGCAAGTTTTGGAAATTGATAAAATACATAAAAGCCCAATTTGTTAGAACGTTAAATCTGTAAAATGTTTTGTAAATGTAATTCATATTTGATTGATAGATATGCAGTATTAATAATTATGTAAATAATTCATTTAAATATAGGTTATTTCATTTTGATCTGTATTTTATTTTGTATGGTGTAATATACATACGTAAATATAATAGAATGTAGTGTTAGCTAGTACGTTTGTATATTAATAAATTAATATAAATATGTGAACAAACTGTCTATTATGTAAAATATTGACTTAATAATTCAAGATAGAATTTAAGCTAATAGAGGTCACACTTTTACTATCTTATTGGTAATCATTAGCGTAAGTTTTGTAAATATTCTTTGTAAAATTGTTAACTATTTTTTTCTTCTAGCTTCAACATTACCAATGTATAATGATACTTATCTACACGGATGTACAAATTGTGGTAAAGCATATAATAAAAGGTACAACTTACTACGTCATATTAATTACGAATGTGGCAAAGAACCACGATTCCAGTGCCCTTATTGTAAATACAAATGTAAACGTAAAGATTCTCTTAAGACCCATTGCGTAATGCAACACAATAAATTATATAAGTAATTAATTCGTGGTACCTATTACCTAGCTAACTATTATAATAGTTTTTTTTGTCCGAGCGGGAGTAAAATGACACTTTTTTTCAACCTTATTAGCGGTCTTAAAGTGTTATTTTCACTCTCTAGCGAATAGGGTACGTAAGAAAAACCGATAGAATATTATTATTTCTACGTGTAGCTTGCGGTACTTGATTGGCAAAACCTCCAAAGTAGCTATGTTGATGGCTTCAGTAACTCAAATATTTGTTCAGTATATACAAATTATTTACACAAATATACTTATAAGTGATTACTCTATTTCTGGCTTCTTTCGCTCGGACAAAAAAAATATTTATGAACCTCGGGCGTAGTGTGAACTTTTTACTCTTGTCGTGATTGTAGCTCTTGTCTACAGCTGGGTCTGCAAATTTCATTGAACAGGATAAAAACTACCACTTGTCGCACTAGGTACATAAATAACTTAAAAGATTGTTTTTGTACTATAAAATTAAACAAAAAATTGACAATTTGGTATTATAAAATATGATTGTAAAAACTTTTAAAATAAAATAAAATCCAAATATAATATTTATCAATTTAAAGCTTTTCATTCATATTATAGACTATCGAATTTAAATATTTTCCGAATCAATATTTTGGAAAAATTAGTGCTTACCTAACCGTTACTGTGTTTTTGAATAAATTTATCTTTCTCTTTATGTTTTTAAAATGAATATATTATAGAATTTTAATTCTGTTTTCTGTTTTGAATATAATTTCTTTAAAACGCTAACGTGAGTGCTATGAAGGTAAACTTACACATAAACCGACTTTTGAAATTTTTTCATCTGAATACTTCTCTACTAGCTTCGATATATTAACTATAATTATGTAAAAGGAAATAATATCAAATTAAATATATGTTGAATAAAATCGTTAAATGAAATTTCTTTCAACACCACCAGGAGCTGTTATTTCCAACGATGTGCCCTGGCGTTTACTAGTATTGACTGTTATTAGTACGTGGTTCTGTGAACACTAATGATTTAGAATGTTTTATTTTTTATTGATAATTATTATTGTCTACCGGTTTCGGGATTTCAAAATCCCATCTTGAAGGTGGCAAATACCAATGTTATTTGGCCATAAGAATGAACGACGATTAGAAGCAGAGTACAGATAACGTATGGTGCTGAAATTTGGACATAATATTGTTGGAACATTTTTCAATAGAAAAATAAAAAAATGAAAAATAAAAATAGAAAAATGTTCAAATAATATTATGTCTAAATTTCAGCACCATACGTTATCTGTACTCTGTTTCTAATCGTCGTTCATTCTTATGGCCAAATAACATTGGTATTTGCCACCTTAAGGCAAACTATTGGGTTGGTGCATAATTATTCATAGTTTTTTTTAGGTGCCTGTTATTTTATTAGTAAAACTTGCTCTTTTGTTTAATTGTTTTAATAAAATTTATTAGGATACTATCAGGTTATAAAAACGCGTGTCGATAATCATACTTATGTTCGTCATATTATGCTTTACCACTTCGAAAAGGGATGGAAAGTAGCTCATATCAATGTGCGTCCACATGTTGAGCGTCATGTTGTGGAAAGTATCGCCAATAAGAACTGGGAACAGCTTCCACATCCTCCATATTCTCCCACAGAAGCGCCTACGGACTTCCACGTCAATCGATCTCTGAAAACTTACCAGGTGAACAAAGTTTATGCCGATTTGGATAGCTTTGTAGCCGATGTCAAAGCATGGATTTCCCCCAAGAACCCTGATTTTTTGGCAGTGGAGTCGTCCGTCTTCCAAGCAAATGGGAAGCATTTATTGAAGTAGATGGTGACTATGCTCCAGAATAATCATTTTAAACACGTTATTGTAGAATTTTTATATTTCTTTTTTCATAATACAGATTGTTTTAAAAATCGTCGGATAGTTATTATGCACCAACCCAATACAAAAAAGTTTCAAGAAATCAAAAAAACGCTTACTGATCAAAATATGTTAAAAATTTGAAGTTGAAATACGCATCAAAAATTTCAACAAATGTAAACAAACGACAGAAACCCCGAAGTTACTAATCAACACAGCACAAAAAAAAATTTTCTTGTCTTTCGTTTCCTCCATTGATAGTATGTTAATTTTATTATATGTTATTTATTTACTCGCAATTTGATTTTGGTATTGTGTTGATTAGTAACTCCGGGCTTCCTGCTGTTTGTATTTGTCGTGCGAATTTTAACTTGAAATTTTTAACATATTTTGACGAATAAGTGTTTTTCTTTTTATTTGTTATATAGTTATTGTAGTTTGCCTTGAGGATGGAATTTTAAAATTCCGAAACTAGGCGGCAGTAATTATTATTTATTATCATTAAAAAATAACGCACTCTAAGTCCCAGTTTTTCAATCGCGAGTTAACCCAAATTCAATGGTTAACCTACAGTTATGACTATTTTGATTGGTCAGGAGTCGAAGTTAACTATTGATTTTGGGTTAACTCGCGATTGAAAAAGTGGGACTATTAGTGCTTTCTTGATTTGTTTGACAATGTATTCTACCAACCCTTAATTTATTCATTCTAGTGAAGTATTTTCTTAATTAGACTAATTTGAAATCGTAAATCTACATTTACTATAATAGCTCTAACAGATACAGGATATACAGCGTAGGTGGTAATGAAATTTTTTTAATTTTCTAAATTCAGATGGTTACCCCACCAAGTGTACTGATTTTTATATTAAATCGTGACCATTTCCTTACAGAAATGAACAACTAGCTACATAGTAATGGCTATAAAATATAATTCAATATTTTACTAAAAAAACTGATTCTCTTCTGGTTAGGAAATTTGACAAGTCTACAACATTAATTTGTCTAATAAACTTTTTGGAAAACGTAACTCATTTCACGAAAATAACCAAATTAATAATAATATATTTATTTTGTACTTTTTCTTGTATCGTTTATTTTTTTTTACAGTTTTTCTGTGCAATGAGTAAGCCGATGGAAAAAGTCTAGCAGATCATAGTTGAAGTTCATTAAATTGCCTATCCGGAAAAGAGCTTCGAACCTTTCAGTAAAACATTTCATTTAAAAGATAGGTACCAAGTTTTTAAAACAAAACAAAACAAGTTAATTTTAGACAATAAATGGTTCGAATATAACTATATCGTCATAATAATCAAAAAAATTCGATTAAACTATCAACGTCAGTTGCATATGAGAGATTTGTAATAAAACGGTTTATGGTTGAACAGTGCATGTACTATATATTATGTAGATACTAAAACCCGTATACTTGTTTGGAAGAGCTGTGTTGCCAAGATGTTTCGACATAATTTTTATCACCCATCTCCTTCTTCTACGTTGTAGTACAATAGGTTGTCTCTTACGTTAGTTTTGCAAGCTCATATTATTAAAGACATATGTTACCTATCAAATCTTATGTCAAATGAATTCTATCAGTTTGAAGGTTAGGTGTGCAAAACAACAAAATTTATAGCAAATAAACAAATCAAGGAAGAGTGGCAGACACAGAACTACCGATGCCGACTTACCGAAACTATCACCCATTTCTGTGTTTCTAGCTCATTAGCCGTCATCAGTACCACATACTTGTTATCACTTGATTATGTGCACATATAACAGGCCAACTGCTGTAGTTATGCAAGAAGACTGTTAAACACACGTCACACCTACACAACACAACGTGCCAACGTGCAATCTCGAGCTACGTTAGCGCTCAAATACGAGGGTGGATCAATAAGTACCCGTGTTCGAAGACAGGTGGCGTTGCTAAGGGAAGTTAGTATTACCGTCGTGTACTACCATCTGTTACACGACACCATACTAAATTTCAGACTGTTTCATGGGTTAGTTTTTATTGGGCAGCCAATTATTTCACACAGTTTGCGTGTTTCTCGATAAAATAGAAAAAGAACAATATCGATCCGTTATTTGCATTTTATTTTTGAATGGAAAAACATGCGAAGAAATGGAAACAAAGTTGGATGCTGTCTATGGGGACACTTCACCATCTATGATAACCACAAGATATTGGTTCAATGAATTTAAACGTGGTCGTACATCTGTTTTTGATGAGGGGTAATATGAGGAGAGCTGCGGCAGCCTGGCAGACGTGGTTTTTGGGACTCCAACGGAATAATCCTCATGGACTCTTTACAGAAAGGAAGAGCGATCATAAGGTAGTACTACAGTAAATTATTAGACCGATTCGATACAAAATGAAGGAAACACGGCTCCATTTGGCTAAGAAAAAAATTGCTGTTTCACCACGATAAGGCACCAGCACATTTATCCAGGATTGCCGCGGCCAAGTTGCACGAACTGCACTACAAATTGCTGTCGCACCCATTCGACTTGGCTCCCTGCGGCTTATTTCTGTCCCTCAACATGAAAAAGTGGCTCGGTGGAAAAAAATTCAGCTCTAAAGCGGAGGATATCGTCGAAACAGAAGCTTATTTTGAAGAGTTTGACAAATCGTATTTTTGAAGGGCTTAAAGAAATGGCAGAAAAGTTGGAAAAAGTGTATTGCACTAAAAGGAGATTACGTTCAAAAATAGAAAAAAAAAATTGAGAAAAACTTGCTTCTTCATTCCTAACGCGGGTACTTATTGATCTACCCTCGTATGGTTTAAAACGATAAATTTTTCGGATAAAATTAATAAAAATTAATAGCAAATAAACATAGTCAAGGAAGAGTGGCATAAGCGTAGCTGGAAATTGCACGTTGGCACGTTGTGTTGTGTAGGTGTGACGTGTGTTTAACAGTCTTCTTGCATAACTACAGCAGTTGGCCTGTTATATGTGCACATAATCAAGTGATAACAAGTATGTGGTACTGATGACGGCTAATGAGCTAGAAACACAGAAATGGGTGATAGTTTCGGTAAGTCGGCATCGGTAGTTCTGTGTCTGCCACTCTTCCTTGATTATGTTTATTTGCTATTAATTTTTATTAATTTTATCCGAAAACTTTATCGTTTTAAACAAAATTTATTTTTAAATAATTTGCTATGATAATGTTAGAGATGGTTTTGACTAAAACCCTGTATAATCATAATTTGGAATTGAATTTTAAATGTAACAATCAAATAAAAAAGTGATTTTAAAAAATATATGAAGTTGTCTTATGAAAATAACTTTATATAAATTGTTTTGATTAATTTTTGTCATCCTTTTAACTAGGGCATACAATTCGCATCTAATAAATAGATGATTGCATTATTTATAGCAAGAAATTCATGCTCATAATTTTGCATCTATTTATTTTTTAATATGAATTTGTAACATTCTTTTGGTTAATCGATATTTCAAATTGCTGTTAGGTCGAATGTCAAAAAAATCAAATTTCAAATTCAGTGATAAGATTTAATATTTTTATTAAAAAAGAAACGTTATTCATTCTTAACAATACATTAAATATTGTAATTGGATATTAAAAATAAATCCCTACGAAGTAATATTCTCACAACTATTTCAATTTTAAATATTCCCACCTAATATGGCTGTATGTTATTGGCTACAGTGTTTTCTCACGAGATTTACCAATTGGCTCACAGCCAAAACTCACGAGAGAGATATCAAATACAGAAATTTAAATTTAGAAGAAGATAGCAATAGAAAAGTAACTCGTAGATATGTTGGCAACAAGTTTAGACCTTGTCTTGGTATCTATAATATAGGAAATCACTGATTATAATAGTGAAAACAATTTATCCAAATCAGTGATTACTAATTTTAACCTTACATTAAAGATTATTACGTAATTTGATGATTTTACACCTCTATATTTTTCCACCAAGGTAAGTTTTGTAAGTGGCAGGAAACTAGCCTGACGTCTCAACCCTTAATTTAGAAAACAACGACAAGATTTTTTTAAAGTGGTCACCTACCCTAGTGCGTACCGCGAGTAATCTTGTAAAATATCCAAGGATGCTTGTAAAGTCCTGTGCCAACAAGCCTAGAGCATGGGCAGATTAAAGATAATATTTATGCCAAGAATATTACCTGCTATCATATCGGTGCAATGTGCCAGCCAAACCATGACGAAAAATTTCATCTGAAAAGTTTACTTGTTCCAAGGCCAGGGGTCATTGAGTTAACATCATTATTATTGCAGATACCTCGAAAGTTGAAACAGCAATAGATTTTCAAAAATATTGATATGATTAATATCGAGTTATACTACTTAACCACGTATCAATTTATTCAGATATGAAGTCAAAAATTAAAATTCAAGAAAATTGTATGGTAGTTTAGTATGCACGTAAAATGTTATATTATTGAAGAAAATTTAATTCTTAGGACTAAGAATGTTTGAAAACGAAGAAAAACTGTTAATATGCAACAAGATACAAATTAAAAATTTAATAGAATTTTAGTAATGCGATATAAGGCCCCATTTCACGATTGTTTTTAATCTTCATTAGCATATAATTAGTGGGTATTATAATATATAAAAAAAATTAATATGAAACAAGAAATTATATTCAAAACAATATTGAAAAACTTGAAATTATCCAAGAAAATATTTAAAAAAATGGATTGTATTTGAAAATTTAGCTCTTAGAAATCCTACAGACTAGATGTAGTTGTGACTTCAAGTACCGGCAGTGCCATTGTAGATTTTTCTTATTCTTTCAACCATTTAAATTCATGAATGCACGTTATATTGGTTACGTTAGTTACTTGGTGTTTCATGGTAAATCACATTCGATCAATATTTTTCCAATGTTTTCTTGGGTAATATTAACATTTTCAATTGTTTTGAATATAATTTCTTGTTTCATTCCATTATTTTTTTTTATTAAATTATTTTCCTAGTTGTGTATGTGCGACTCAAGATCGGAAGTAATATGTATTCTTCTCTCGATGTTAAAAATTATATTATTTTAATGTTTTGTTTAGATTTTGTTTCATATCGATGTATCAATCAAAAATAATTTTTCTTGAACCATTTTGTGTTTCACTTATAGATTATACACCAAAAAAATTACAATAAAAATAATCTTACCAATATCTAATATAATAAATTATAAGTTTTCATATATTTATACGCTCCGGTTTCCACTACTGAAAAGGAACTCCGTGGAAAATACCTTTGTTATCCCTATCATATATAGTTGGTTAGAATAAATTACTAAATTAAGCGAAAATTATTAACTCTTAAGTAGGATAAGTACATTAAGTAATTATTCTCTTCAATATTATTTAGAATAATTTTGTATAATTTATGTTGTATAATCCTGGACTTACCTATTTGAAATTTCTGTGTAATGGTTTTTCTGGTTAGAATTCAAACTACTTAGACAATAATAATTAATTTAACACTTTTTTTTAAATTACATTTATAAGCGTTATAAAGACTTTTACACGTTTTAGATTCAAATCAAAATCATAACCGTTGCATTTATTGTGGAAAAGAGTACACACGGAAGTATAATCTAAACAGACATTTAAATTATGAATGTGGAAATGAGCGAAAATTTCAATGTCCATTCTGCAAAGCCAAGTTTAATCGAAGAGATCATGTAAAAGCACATTGTAATAATGTTCATCATGTTCCATATTTATTATGAATTACAGAGTTATTTTTATATCCAATTTGTTTCATTCGTATTTAGTTAGTATGTGACCTTAGTGTGGTAAAGTATATTTTCACATTTATCGCAGAATAAAATAATTACTTTTGACTGGTGTTGTAATAACAATTATTAGGTACTTAGACTTCCAAATATTTTTTATTTGAATTGGAAATTTCCCCTTTTTGAGAAAGCTGTTATTTGATGACACTAAATGATGATACTAAATAACTAAAAAATACTAATTTATTATAGTAGTTGGAAGCATGGAAAAATCTTCTCAAAAGTTTTTATAAAAAAACTACCTCTAAGTTACATCTGCAAATCTTATTGTATCTTAAATTGAATCCTCACCATTTAGACGTAATAGCTGAATCATTCACACTTTCAAAAACATATAAATGCATCCTACAATATATTTAAACAATATTGTTCATTTTGCTCTCTTTCCCCTGGTTTTTACCAACAGTAACTTCGGTGGTATTCCAACAGGTAAGTAAACAACTTTAAGAGGGAAAACGACTATAATAATGGCATCGTTTTCAATGCCCGACCTAAATTGAAAAGAAAAAGTCTACCATTTTTACGTTTGTGAAAAATAACAATATCAAAGATGCACTTGATACCAATCAATGTTGTCAAAATTGAAGGTTTTTTAAGCAAAATGGTGGCGGGCAGCACTAAGGTACTTTAGTGCATAGGCGCTAAAATGAAAGTACTGCTATTTAAATTTAATAATTATGTATATACGTTTTCAGGAAATTAACATGTTTTATTTGGAGCTAATGAACTTTCTACAGACTCGCTACAAAAAGCCAAAGATCAGCTTCCAATAAAATAATTTACTGTTTTAAATTTTTCATATTTTGTAAAAATTTTAGTATAAATATTAATTTTTTAGGAAAATGGAATTATGGAAAATATTCTGAATACGAACGTCGTTTACTTAATTATCGTAGAAAATATGAAAAACCGTTTGATTCCAGTTGTGAAAATGTTGAGCACTTGCCATCATTATTACCACGATCTGACAATAGGGTTTATAGAAAACGGTGCCGGGTTTGTACAAAAAATAAGAAAAGAAAAATGACTAATTTTTGTTGTAAGAATTGCGAAGGTCACCCAGGACTATGTTTAGAACCATGTTTTCAAGAATGGCATGATAATTAAAACCTTATTTTATATTGAAATTGTACTAACTAATACATCCACTTCTTTTAAATATACTTAACAACTTGGTACAACAAGTAATATAAAATGTGTCTTTCTGCAGTAATTTATTAAAATCGTCGATGGATTGACGTTTCTCAAATTACACGAAGAAAAACAAGACACCAAGAATAAAGTATACACTCTTGAATTTGTACGCTCCATACTAGATTTTACATCATAATTTGCAGTTTGGTATAAAGGGGTTAAGTCAGAAAATTTAATCAAGTGCAATAATATTCTAATTTTAATTAATTTTAGAGTAGATATCTATTTATTTATTTAATAATACATTTTTAATAATCATAATAAAATTTATTTTAATAAATAAATAAACCCTTTTGGTCCTGACACGACCGCGACGATAGCATTTGCCACCACCAACTTTACAAGGTTATAAATACAGTGAGCAGGGGTAGTTACTATGTTCATTACCAGAAGTCACTACTCTAGAGTGCCTAGATGACAACTTCATCAAGATTTTTGCATAAGAAAATTTCTGTTCGTGTGTATGAACCTGCTAGTGATATTTGCCACCACTTCCCGAATTCTATACCAGTAGTGATTATTATTATTATATAAATTTAATATTAGTAACTTTTGATATATTATATATTAATAAATTCTGATGACAATTGCATTTGCAATTGAAAGCTCAATAAATATTTCATTCATTTATAGTTTATTTAACTTTGTTTTATTTTGAATTTATTAATATATATTATTATTATAGTTATTATTTTTTATTATGACATTATATTTCCGATGAAGGCACAATCAGTGCCGAAATATTAAAGAATTTTTAATTATTCTTTTATCGTTTATTTAACTCGTTTTAATTTTAAATTTAATTTTATATATGGGGCATTCCCCGTCAAATCGGATACCATTTTGCTTAATTGCATCTCTGATTTTATTGAAAATTTTTTGTGTTTTAGTATTGGATAAAACTAGCTTCCACAAAGTTCTTCAATTGTTTTTGTTGAACCGTTTGCGAGATATTAATTTTTCAAAATTTACGTAACTTTTTTTTATTAAAATGTTTGTTTTTAAACGTACTTTTGATAAAAAATATCGAAAATAATTTGAAAACGATATTATCATAAGATTTTAAAGTTTTAAAGATAAATCGTCATTTTTAATCAAGTATATATTGATCGATTTTCTTCAAAATTTTTTGTAAAAAACTAATGTCCATTTAACAAATTTTAAACCTAGTCCCATAATGGACAAACGATGGGATCTATTTTTTTTTCGAATTTTTAATTTTTATATTTATAGTTATTCATATAATTGAATATCTGAAAACAGTTTATATACTCAGGAACTACTATTTTTACTTTACCCTATGATTTTGCAGCAGTAAAAGATTCCAGCACAAATTAAATGAAGATTTATCTTTAAAATCTTATAATAATATCGTTTTCAATTTTTTTTTCGATATTTTTTATCAAAAATACTTTTCAAAGTATTTTGAAAAAACAAAGTTCAATTTGGTATATTTTTTCGCAAAATTATTAGCGTTTAAAAAAAGGTTACGTAATTTTTGAAAAATTAATATCTCGTAAACTGTTCAACAAAAACAATTGAAAAACATTGTGGAGGCTAGTCTTAACCAATACTAAAACACAAAAAATTTTCAATAAAATCAGAGACACAAAATCAAAATGGTGTCCGATTTGGCGTTGAATGCCCCATATATTTTCACGAGTTACCAATTTTAATTAATAATTCATATCAAAATTTTTTTAATATTCTAATTTGTCTTAATAATAAGACCTGCCTGCGGTGGCATTTGCCACAACTTCATAATTCCTGAACCAATGTGCGATTTGGCTGAAATTTGGTGAGTAAGTTCTAATATGAGTTCAGATAAAAAATATATAAAAAAAAAAATTATTTCGTGTACAAAAAAGTCAAGGCTAAAAGGGCTAAATTAGAATACTATTGCCTTTTATTACAATTTCTGACTTAAATTCTCTGGATTTATTAGGAGTTATTTTTATATACCTGGAAAATAATATTATATTTATTTGCTACAAATAAATTTTGTAAATTTTTCTCAAATTATGTACACTACAAAAACGGTGGCCAGTGATGATAATAACACATTCGTGGAGGGCGGGGTGCTTTAGTATTATGACCGTGGCTGTACATTTCATTATTTTACATTTATTTAACTAATTTTTTATTTGATTCAACATTTACCTGTATTTCGTAATTTATAGTTACAAATAAATTTATAATAAAAATTAATTTCATATATTGGCTCAAATCCTTTTACCTCCAATCAACCAAAAAAATTGGAGGTATAGTAATCGAAAAAAAATTGAAATTTTTTTTTTACATTTTCGAGATCACCGTGTTCAGAAACGTAAAGATCTGCAAAAAATAAAAAATAAATTTCCCGTGTCGGTCGGGCGGTCGTGTCGGTCGGTCGCCAGATTTTGTCCCTCGATTTATTCCTGAACCATCCAACCAATCGGGACCAAATTTGGTATGGTAGTAGGGTTTACGGTAGAAAAGTGAAAATAAAGTTTTCGTCGCGATCTGTCAATCAGGAGTGCCACTACTACAAGAAAATGATACAAGATTTTTAAAAGCGATTTTGTCTTGTGATAGGTTATTTTCAAGGCCTTGAAAAGCTTTATCCGGAATAGGTGAAATTAGCTTTCTATCTGTCATCTGTCAAAAATTACAAGCTGTCAAAGTTAAAACTTCAAGAGTAAATAACTCATGAAGTTCTGAAGGGATCTCAACCAAATTCGGTATTTGCAACATTGCCCACTAAGGACTTCACAGCATATGGAACCCTTCGATAAAAATCAGGAATACAATATAAAAAAAAAATAATTAATTTTTTTGTCGAAAACTTAAAAAAAGTTCTTGTCCCTCGATTTTCTTCGGCATTTCTACGTCGATGGCAATCAAACTTTTTGGACGTGTGTCTTGTGGGCTCTAGTGGTGAAAATAAGGTTTTGGCAAAAAAATCTTTCCCAGGGCTACCACAATAAAATAAATTAAAAAAATGAAAATGTCATCGTATCTCCGGGAATGTATATAACCGATTCAGTTAAAATTTGGTGTGCTGATGATTGGAGGTATTGCGGCAGAAGTGACGATATTTTTTCATTGTATTTCACGTAAAACAATTATTGTTGTGTTTCTCTATTTATTTATACTATGTATTACTATTTTATAAAAAATTATGCAATTGTGCCTATATGAAGGTAACCAATAAGTAGCCTTCAGATATTTCAGAAATATATTGTGCAACTAAACTTTAATTATTTTTTTTATTAAGCTAAAGGTGAATGTACAGGGTGATAGTGACTTGTACAAGTTACTAAAATTCAGAAAGCTAGTGATTTAAAAGAAAGTTGTGTTTAGATGGTAATAGCAGCTTGCTCAAGTTAGTAGTGTTTTAAACAATGAATTCGTAGTGTCAAATCACTATTCTGTCAGGAAACACTAGAAACGCCTGCTAAAACGATATGTTTACACTGTTTTAGTTTCAGGAAAGTAGGAGTGGGGGTAGCTACTGGCTCCAGTAAATAGGATTGCTTTCTACTCACTAAACAGGATATGTTACTAAAACCAGCACTGGATTTAGTACTAAAATACTTGTTTACACGAAGAACTTGTACAAGTCCCTATCGTCGTGTACATTCGCCTTAAAGGTTTGGAAAGTACAATCCAATTTTCTGTAATTATTAAATAATATAAATTTTATTGTTAGGCTTTCGAAATTTTGAAAAAATAAGTTTAATAATATATATACATGGCAATAATCGCAAATATATTGGTTTGACAACTCTGATAAGTTTACACAAGCCTCATGGACCCAACTCTTACAGTTTCCACATTGTATCCAATCCTCTTCTTAAGAATTCAAGGCACAAAGGGGAAACTTGTTTGTTTGAACTTTGTGGGAACTCGGATTTTCTTCTTTATTTTTTTTTACTTTTCCTGAAACCAAAATTTTTCCTTTCTTGCTGACAACTTACGTAAAACTAACTTACTCGGAGTAGACCAATGAACAAATCTATTAATTTAAATAGGTAGTAGCCGCTTTGTAGGAAACGGATTCAAATATTTGGTTCGACTACAGAGAAGACTTTTTGCGCAAAGTTATATACTAAGTAGGTTTGATTTCTTTAGAATTCGTCCTCTAAACTCTACTAATGAATCACAGAAAATTTGTTAGTTCACGTACGTTCACTAAGCGCAATACAAATCTTATCAATTAAAACCAGTGACGACAGGTCGATGTCGCGTGAGATATATCCTTTTAAGCATATTTTACTTATATGCCGACAATCACATCGAAGCTATCTGATACACAATGTCGAAAATTGAAATTAGCCGGTACCTGCCGGACTCTCCCCTATACATTTATTAAAATGACGCTATGTTATTCACTTATTTAATTTAACACCATAAAACTTAAATACGATTGTCATTCATATCACCACTATTTATTTTCACCAATGGTTAAGACGTTCACATCTTCCGGAGATAACTAATCGAGGATTACGTCCACAAATTGATAACTAACACGAGTTTCGAGAATACTTGAAGAACCTTCTAGAATTTTCGAAGAACCGTATGACTCATTCTGCTACTCATCAACGTTGGCGAACGTCTACCGAACATTCTTGAACGTTGACTTACTAGTTACGTTTGTTACAATAAGCTTTGAGGTCTTCAAAGACTTGAAATTAAATTATAATTTTAAAACTGACGATATTTGCGACCACTGCCCGATGTTAATATGACGTACAGCTTGTAACTCTTTGTTTTAATCGATGCAGCCAAAATTCATCGGGAGGGGAATTAAATATTTTTTGACCCGAACGAAAGGTATGCATATTTCAGTTTCATTTTTTTAATGCATTTAACCGTTATTTTCCCGTTGGGTTACTGGTAGTTTTCTACGGTTTCTTTCCTTCCAAGTAGGAATGAAAAACAATATGTTCAGAGAAAGCACAATTTTTGCTTTCTTAGGAAGCGAGGATGAATAAAATCGGCAACGGTTAATTTAATTTTGAAAATCGACTTTTAATGTAAATTTTATAAGTTTGAGTTCATGTTAGTTTTAAAAAACATTCACTTAACGTTACGTGTACGCTATATGGGTCTTAAGCAATCCGAATTTAGGTGGAGAGAGAGCGTGTTCATTCTACTGCATGCGGTTGCAGTAGAAACATCGATCGACGCCCTTCGGGCGACTCCGGGCTGTTTTCCCAGCCCTGACATTGGCAAATTTCGGATCTTAGCATTCGAATTTCATCATTTTGCAATCATCATCATTACTTTTAAAAAGTACTGGAATGTCCACAAATTTATTTTTTTTAAATGTACCTAATAGGTAGACCACTAGCTGACCTGGCAGACGTTATCCTGCCCAACTTGAATAAATTTGTTTGTGCGGTTAATTACATCACGCCATCTATCGATAACCTATTGTTTTAACCTGTTAGCGTATAAGTCGACCCCGACGCGACCAATCTGGACCAAAAAATAGATATGCAATCTGCATAATACATTATATGTAAGCTATCGTGCAAATATGACTTCGATACCTCTTGCGGTTTCCGAGTTTACCTAGGCCTAACAAACGCACAAACGATTTTATATTATATAATGTAGATTACCTTCCAGCCAGTGCAAAAATTTTGTCGAAATCTGAGGCGGTAGATTTATGACCAGTCCCCTCCCGTTGTAGTCACCTTTCAATTTGAATGTGATATACTTATAATTAACTATGGTACTGGACGTTTACGTAATGCCTTGTACACACAGGCGCGCAAAGTAACGAACCGAACGGATATGACGTCATTTCGACAAGCATTTTGGCGAATTTGCAACATAAGTCTGCAACAAATTTCAGCGAGCACTCAAAGAGACACGTACACATTGACGCTTAGAACGCCGAACCGAACACTACTCGAGAAAGGTGACGTCAGGTTCATTCATATTTTATCGCGCTTACAATAACAATCTGCATTTCGGCGAGCATTTTCAACGATCCATCTCATGTCTGTATTTCGACGAACATTCAAAGAGATTGCCGAGATTTTTTGTTCAAGTTTTAAATTAAATTTAAAAATACAAAGAATTAGTTGTTTGGGTACTTTTCTTTCAATGTTTAAAAAAAAACGCATTATTATTTTGTGCGTAGGTATATTTTTTATGGTAGCTACATTATTCTTTTTATGCTTAATGAAGGTAATGAAAATTTACAGCAATGTGCAAATTGAAAATTTTCAATATTTCATTCATCTCAATTATTAATTAATATTAAAATTGGCATTCCGAAAATGCACATAAAAATTTCTGTAGATCTTGAAACTTATTTGACGTCAGATCTTTGTTGATTGCAAATTATAAGTTGGATAAGATGAATTTACGTCTTTGATAAAATTCAATCCAAAATAGTTATCTCCACACTTTTTTTACGAATTGAAACAGGTGTGAAAGATTTCAGACACAATTTCTTTTAATTATCATTGCTTTTATTAAATCGAATAAATCTGAACATTTCTTAGTGCAGTTTGTGCTTTTCGTCATTAAATTAATATTTCGTATAGAGAAATACTGCAATGCTTCATTTAATTATTGTATTATGGAAAAATTCGCAACATTTGATTTTGAAATTAATAATAAGATTTATTTTTTCTCAAGAGAAATTTTAAACCTTTTTTAATTCATAACTTACCTACTCAAGACAACTAAGTTCTGTAGGTCATGGATTTGTGCAATAAAAATAAAACAATGAATTTCTTCATTATGATAATTTTTTTTTGAAAAGTAATTAATTTTAATTATTTTTTACCGTTTAATTTTTACCGTTATCCAATACGATAATAAAAATGTTTATCCTCATTTAAAATATATAACTTTGATTCCTTTTGAAAAAATATTTGATGCATTTGAAAACTGCTAACATGCAATGTTGAACATAGAATGTGCGTCGGTCCATGACGATATTATACAAATTTTTGCGTTAAAATTTTAATCTGTATCTTAGTGTTTTTGAGAAAATCGTGGAGGTACGTTTGTTCTAATATTTTAAAACTTATAACATTAAACTAGTGTTGTCTAAGAAATAATAACAAATATTATGAAACAGCCTGTTTAATATTACTGACCTACGGTAGAAAATACTATAAAATAATAAAGCAAATGTGAGTAACTTCCATTAACAAGTGGTGTTCGTTGAAAATGTTCGGAGCTCTGTTCGCGAAAACCGCTCGCGAACGCGACTTCCGATCGGTTCGGCGTTCGTGTTCGCATATGTGTACAAGGCATAACAATACCACGAATAATCAATTTTCGTGTTTTAAAAATTGAAAGAAATGTTGTTGAGCCTAATTTTTTCCATAAGTTTTAGAAGTATTTTTCTATTTCCACATTTTTTATTTCTACTACTTTTTGAATTTTTTTTTAATTTTGCTTAAATTAATTCACGACCAGATTGTGAGTTTATGGAAGCGTTTAACGTAATACAATTTATGTAATATAAACATAGATATTGTAAGGACTGACTCCATTGTTGGGTGGACTCATCTAATCACCAACAGAATATTTACGTTTCATTCTTACATTAAATTGAATGGTTTCATAAACTCATCATTAAATAAATTTGGTTATTTTTGAGATAACAATTTAACTCAATTTATTTTTAGGGATATTGTATGAAAGAGTCTTGAAGAAAACTAACATTTGCAATCTTTGTGGAAAAGTTTATAAACATAGACATCATTTATCAGAACACAGTAAAGAATGCGGAATACTTCCAGCTTTAAGATGTCCTTATTGTTCACACAAATCTCATAGAAAGTATAATTTAAAATGTCACATTGTTACTAAGCATCCAGGGCTCAATATTATTAAAAATAAAATACTGTAATATTATGTAAGATGAATATAATTTTCATTGTATTATAAATATACAGCCTTACTAATAAACGTTGTATAAATCTTTTAACAGGCTTACAGGGTTGTATAAGAAAACTTTACTAATAAACCGTGTATTAATAAATTGATGGATGCTCAACGTCTAATTGACACTCAATTAATTTATTAATTAAATTTAATTTAAAAATTGACTCGAATGATTAAAATTAAAATTTCCAATGCAATTTGTATGACCGCTACTAACAACTATATTAACTATCTATACAAGGTGAATAGAGGGACGGTATCACCTTTTTGAGCCTTTTTGTTATAAAATTTAAGAGAGGTTGTTTATAAAAATTCAGGTACCTACATTATTATGTTTAATAGTATATACGTATTGCTTTATTCAAATTAAAAATGTAACCTTTAATGAAAATGAGACGTATTCCTTTTTCTCCAACCAAAATTAAAAACTACTTATTATTATGTACTAGATACATCATTAATAATGCAAAATATTTCAAAATTTAAATTATTTTAAACATTTTGTTTCAATATTCGTGTAATAAAAATTCAATAATATTGAGTGTTGTTTTTTTTAAATTGTGTTTTAAACTTTTAAGCCATTATATCATTCAAAGCTAGGTATTTTAAAGCGCATATTAAAAGGATTGCTTAGCATTATTGTTAGTATTTTTTTATAGGAACAAAAACATCAACTTTAATTTTAGGCAATACTATTAAAACGTAGGGCCTTACCAATAACAAATTTTAGTACCGACTTTAAGTTAGTAAAAGGGTTGCTACTAAGTAGCTAGTACTAACTAAATTTAAAGCTGACACTAAATTTTGATACCAATATGGTAATTAGTGCCGACACTAGTTTAATATCTGTATTTAGTCTAAAATTGAAAAAATTAGTGAAACTTGGAAGAAGTGACAATAAATAATGCACGCGGAGTATTTCAAAACGAAATAGTAGGTTAGCGTCATAATATAATATTGGGAATTTTGTGCTTTCAGATTGCAAATAATTTATATTATTTTCAAAATATTGGTTTTTAATTGCAATTTTCTTTAAAAACTTTTCAAAAAATTAATGATTAAAATATCTATCAATAAATTCTGCTCTAATAGCTGCTCCTGGAGTTCCCTCTGGTAACAGATGCTCTTCTGTAACTTTCTGATAAGCTCTTTTAGCCAAATATCAAATTGTAACTATCACCTTTATAGCTGGAGGAATTGGTGCACCTTGCGTATAATTTCTTTTTATGTCGTTGCTTATCAGATCCACAATTTCTTTTGCAGTTTCTTTGTCAAACTTTGTTTTAAATATATTATTTAAACAACAGAAAATATTTTCATACTAAAGATTGCTAGTAATCAGTTACTTATCTATAGAAATCTGTAAAATCCTTTCTGAATAATGATTAAATGGATCTATTCTTTCCTTATAGGTTTTCACTTTTCTACATATTGCAGCATCATTTAAAATTTGCAAATCTTCTAGAATATCATTTTCCATATCAATATTCTAAACTTTTTTAAAAATTATACGTGTAGGTATAAAAATTATAAAAAATATAAAAAACAATGACAATTTTATGAAGTTTGAGGTTAAAAATCCAAAATTTATGATTAAATATCAGCTTTTGATGTTGCTTATACTAACCTAATATTAGGCCGGCACTAACTAAAATTCTTACACTAAATTTGTTATTGGTGCACTTTTTAAGTTAGTATAAGCTTTTAGTTAATGTCCAACTTAGTATGACGTTATTGGTAAGGCCCTGATTTTAAGATAGTAGGAGAAAAAATATTTTATTAAGTCTTTGGAATCTGGATATTTAAAAAATTTTATTTAAAATTTTGAAAAGTGCACATTTTAATTTACAGTTCAATTTGAATTTGATTGTTGTTTGTATTGTGTATTTTATTAATATATAACACATTGAGGTGCAATAACTATGTACCTATACATAATATATTAAATCACTTGCTATAAATAATGTTACATCATTATTTATTATTCTTATTATAAGTTGGTATTTTATGCAAAAATGTGTAATCTTTTATAGTCATACAAATTGAAACTTGAGAAATAATCTTCAAACTCTATTTTTACTTACATAATATTAAGTAATAATAAATAATAAATCCGAAATAAGTATAAAAGCCAAGCAATTTATTCAGTACCCTACTAAATTCTTGAAGCCTTTATGCATAGTCAAATTTAAGATTTTAATCGTAAGATTTAAAATGATTTTAGTTAATGGTTTAATTTTTGATTTTGCATATTATTATTTGTTTCCCAAATTCTTTTTGCGATAAACCGTACATAAGGTTTTTATAGAGAAAATAGTATATCATCAGTTCATATTATTGTATGAAATTCGCGTTTTATTAGAGAAAGTAAAAACACACTGTTTATTCAAATCAAGTTTTTTGATTAGATTAATTTCAAAATAATTCATGTAGTTAAATTAATAGTTTTAGTTTCTTGATTTTGTAATTATTGTAAAACTGAAACTATAATAACATCAACAAATCCCTATAATATATTTTATTTGTTTACAAAGAATTTATAATTATTTTTTCTTTTTTAAGGCGGCCACTGTGAAGATTCGAAAAACAAAACAAAAAATTTTTGTTTGTTTTTAGAGTATATGCATTCAAAAATATGTACTTAAAATTTTAAATTAAAATTATGAAAAATTACCGAGTTACATAGGTATGTCCACTTTAAAAAGAATAAATGTAGCATTCTTTAATAACGGCGCGGCGTCGCATTCATTACAGTAATAGGTCAGATATTAAAAAAGTTAACGAAGACACTGGATTAAATAAAGTATGAAATTTTTTGACGCAGTTAGGTTCCAACGATGGATTAGCATATGAAATCCCACTTTTAGACCAAAATTTGATATGGCGTGTGTCCGGAATTTTGGATTTTGCGTTTTGTTGATTTGCCGGCTTATTTTGTATTTATCGCTAAAAATGGTGATACCGTAATTTATAGAGAATTAAATTCTCTTTCCTTTTCGTGTGGACAATTTTATTGTAAAATAATTATTTATTGCTAATAATATGCAAAAAGTGTGAAAAATTAGTAGATTGGCTCAGTTTTCTCAACTTTTGGACCATTTTTATTAAAAATAAGTGACACATTCAAATGACAAAGCTGTAGATGACTAAATTCCTTACAACTTTAGTACAAACAAGTTTTTTTTACCACGAATGGATCACGGCCGAGAACACGCTCAACACAGAGGCATGGTGGAACTCTCAGGTATGGGTACCTGGGATCGGGACAATAAAAGGAAGGTAGGCCTTGTGAATAGCTGTCCTTATACTAATGGAATTCCTACAAATTTAGTTGTTCACTATACTGGATCTTACGAAAGAAGGAACTTTGGGTTTAGTCCCGAAATCTGACTCCCTACTCTCCACCATCTCCACTCTTGCCCAAGCATGCGTAGCCATAGAGATTCTATTTATGTGTTTGAGGTTCGACAGCCTGCTGGGTAGTGCTAGGCACAGCTACACGCATCTTATCTCTATGGCTACTATGGAGTGTAGAGGTAAGGAGGGCCATCTCTGTGTCACAACAAGTGTCCGTCAAATAACATTAAATAACGGTTTCAGAAAGTGGCCAGAATGGCGGTGGTGTACTGAAAAGGTATAATTTCAACTATGGGAGGTAGAGGTCTCTACAATAAATAGTTTTCAGATTATGTAAAACAAAACAACTAAATGCTTACTTCAGTACTTTGCAGGGTGGAGACCTCTACACTGCATAGTTCAAACCATACCCTTTCGGTACACCAGCACTATTCTGGCCACTTTCTGAAACCTTTATTGAATGCTTTTCAGTGGACACTTTTCGAGTTAAACGGCCACATGAGATTGCCCTCCTTACCTCATCCCAACCCATATGCTGAAGAGTTATTAAATCAACCCCAAATAAGAAGACTTAGGCGACGTGACCCACTGGACTTGATGACATCATAGAATGCCCCATATTGTAAGAGTGAGCCACTGGGCTATCTCTTTCAAGCCATTTCTTAATCACGACATACAATGTTACTTATTGTTGTTTATAGCAGATTGTAACTTTCCTTAAAATTCAATAAAAAAAAAAAAAAAAAAACCTCTACACTCTATACTGGCTACGTATGGTTGGGCAAGAGTGGAGATGGATGAGACTTGAAAGTGGGGAGACAGACATCGGGACTAAATTCGAAATTCCTTTTTTCGTAAGATTCCGTATAGCATTCGTGGTAGTAGCTTGAGAACAAAATTTTTACCATAGCCGAGGGTTACAGAGTTGGGTATGTACTTGAAGAAATGTATTTGAAATTAGAATCAAGTACATTTTTTCTAATAATTGTACTTTGTACTTAAGTACATTTGTGTAGTTGTACTTGGACGTCCTGAAAAATTAAGTATTTGTAATTTGTACTTAGTACAATTTTGTTGGAAGTACAGATGTACTTTTCCAAGTACAAGTATTACATGAAAGTTCATGTACATTTTTAGGACCAAATACGTTTTTATTAGCAAGGAACTGTTTTTAATTTAAATTTCTGTTCACACAATCTAGTTTGATGTTGAATTTCTGAAGTTTCTTTATGGGAACACGGTTCTGCTCTGACAATTTAGAATTTAAATTTAAATTTTTTAATTTGGTTTTGGAATTTTCTCGACTCGTGCAAGTTCTCGCGTGTATTACCCGGGAATTAACCTCTCTCAATGCTGTTACATACGATTATAACACTCCCACAAGTGCACAGTCGAAACTTGCAAGTTCGATGCGAGATCTAAATGGTGCGGTCGTCTTATAATCGCCAATACAGCAAAGTACTTATAAAAAGTACTTGCAAGTACTTCTTAAATGTATTTGACCAAATTTGTACTTTTTGTATGTACTTACCCAACTCTAGAGGGTTATATGTAAAAAATCATTGGATAGTGATGAAATTTCCACTGTTAAGGAAGGCATAAACCATGTCAAATAAAACGCTCCGAAAACTCTACTCTACAGTTGGAAATGGAAATTGGTTGCGTCGCTTCCGCCATGCCTCTGTGTTGAGCGTGTTCTCGGCCGTGATCCATTCGTCGTTCAAAAAAATTGTTTCTACTAAAGTTGTAGGGAATTTAGTCATCTACAGCTTTTTCAATTGAATGTGTCACTTATTTTTAATAAAAATGGTCCAAAAGTTGAAAAAACTGAGCCAATCTCCTAATTTTTCACACTTTTGCATATTATTAGCAATAAATAATTATTTTACAATTAAATTGTCCACATGAAAAAGAAAGATAATTTAATTCTCTATAAATTAGGTTATCACCATTTTTAGCGATAAATACAAAACGATAAATACAAATCGACAAAACGCAAAACTGGGATTTCATATGCTACTCCACCATTGGAACCTAACTGCGTCAAAAAATGTAATACTTCATTTTTTCCAGATAAAATTCCTAGATTGATCGGACACACAATATGCCAAAGAGTAGCAAAATATTTTATAAAAATTATTACAAAAACAAAACAAAAAAGATAATTAATTGTACATAATAATTATGCAATATAAAGGAACTTTTAGTAGGACGAGTGGAGTAAAAAGTCATCCGGCTCCTGTAGTCGAACACTTTGAATAAATTTTCCCTGGAATAAGCTTCAAATAGTTTATTAAGAAAAATCAACTATTTTGTAATAGGTTGTATTTAAAACTTGCCAATAAAAGCAATTCATTTAGCGCTTTTTCTTAAATGTCAAATAAGTTTCAAGATCTACAGAAATTTTTATGTGCATTTTCGGAATGCCAATTATAATAATGATTAATAATCGAGGTGAATGAAATATTGAAAATTTTCAATTCGCATATTGCTGTAAATTTTCGTTACCTTCATTAAGCATAAAAAGAATAATGTAGCTACCATAAAAAATATACCTACGCATAAAATAATAATGTGTATCTACATTCAAAGAAAAGTACCCAAACAACTAATTCTTTGTATTTTTAAATTTAGTTTAAAACTTGAAGAAAAAATCTCAGCAATCTCTTTGAATGTTCGTTGAAATACCGACATGAGATGGATCGTTGAAAATGCTCGCCGAAATGCAGATTGTTATTGTAAGCGCGATAAAATATGAATGAACCTGACGTCACCTTTCTCGAGTAGTGTTCGGTTCGGCGTTCTAAGCGCCAATGTGTACGTGTCTTTTTGAGTGCTCGCTGAAATTTGTTGGAGACTTATGTTGCAAATTCGCCAATATGCTTGTCGAAATGACGTCATATCCGTTCGGTTCGTTACTTTGCGCGCCTGTGTGTACAAGGCATAAAACGAACACGGGAGGTCACGTGTATCTCATAGATAGCTAAGGGACTACGATGCTGATACTTCCCCTTCTTAGGGTCGTATTCACTAACTCATCCTTTACAATAAGATCCTTTCCGTAAAGGCAAGGTATTTGAATATTAGCAGTTGTCGTTACCTAAAGGCAAGGCTGATGTTTTTAATACTAATAGTGCACGTCATATCTGTTCTCATTGGTTGATTTCAAAAATAACCTATAAATATTTTACATTTGACGTTTCGTAAAGATCGATCTTAAAGGACAGCCTTTAACTAAAGGATCATTTGTTATTACAGAATAGGTTTTGCCTTTACGTAAAGGCATCCTTTCCGTTAAGATCCTTTAAGAATTAGTGAATACGACCCTAAGTCGACTTATCTTCTTTTAACTTATGTATGTACTTTTTACCGTTACGACAAAAACATTTTTTTTTTCTTAAAGGGACAGTTAGTAAGTTAGTTAGAAAAAGTGTTCTAACCTCAAAATGAAAGAAAACGTGATAATAAAGGAAAGTGCTGTAAATAGCGAATTGATTGCAACAGAATTGCATAAACTGTTGAAACAGGAATTGATAGATTTTATTATGGAAAACAAATTACCAATAAAACATCAAGATAACGTAGTTTTACAGAATTTGGTACAAGTCAAAGCAAATGAAACGGATCAGTGTGAAAACGTGGACTCGATGAACAATAAAACTACTATTAACGATAATGTGGAATTGATCAAAGACCATATCGGAGCTCTGAAAGATCAAATAACAACATTGAAAGCTACAATTAACGATAAAAATTACATTATCAACTTATTAAAGGACAAAAGTAGGCAACCATCGCCACAAATGGACGCTAGCACAAAATCTGATGTGAAACAAGCTTTAAACTACAATAATAAGATACTTAACCTCAAAATGAACGAAAAAGTGATCGTGCCCAAGTCTATAATAGAAACAATTGAAACTAATAACATCGCGCCCAAGTCTACTTTAGAAACTAGTAAAAGTAATAACACTTTACGTAAAGGTAATAACAAACATAAAAAAACCACAATTATTACTAAACAGCAAGTTAGCAATAGTTTCGAACAACCAAACATCCAAAAATATATTTTAGCAAAGGATGGCCCCACTAAAGAGGCATACAAAACAAGTTCAGATAATGAAGGATTCGTGCTAGTATCGCATAAGAAAAAACCCCGAAACAAAATAGCAATTGGAAACGGTGCTAAAACAAATGTGAATGGATTCGAAGGTATTGAAATAAAAAAGAAAGTATGGCTTTTAATTTCTAAAGTAAAAACCAATGTTACAGAGGAAATCATTAAGGAACATATAAAACAAAGATTAGAAGACAGCGATCCTTATGTAAAGCAATTGAAGCCCAGACATGAATGTTCGGAAAATTATTTTAAGATAGGAGTCGACTATGAAGCTAAAGATCGAATTTACAACACAAACTTTTGGCTCGCAGGGGTAATTTTTAGAAGATTTGACTTTATTAAAGCTCAAAATTTTTTAGGAAACCCCCCCGTAACGAAGGAAGTTTAATAGAAACACATAATGCAAAAAATAATAACACAGAAATAAGTCAAAACAATAAAACAAGTCAACAAAAGACTTCCAACAATTACAACAAAAAATTTAAAATTGGTCATATCAATATCAGATCGCTTCCGAAAAACTTTAGGAAAATGCAAGACGAAATTAATATTGACGATTATATGTGTTTGGGTATTAGTGAATCATGGTTGAGCCCTCACAATCTCGATTCCAGCTTTAATATCAAAGGTTACGATCTACTGAGAAAAGACAGGTCGAGTCGTGGTGGTGGTGTAGCGGCTTACGTAAAGAATTCTCTACAATACTCAATAATAGACATCCCAAATGAGAAACACCCGGAAGTTGAATATTTAATTATAAAACTCTTAGTAAAAAAACGATCTATTGTATGGGCAATTATATATAGGCCACCTAATACTGGTACTGAGAACATTGAAATCCTTAATGATTTACTCATGTTCTTTGCAGTTAACGGCTTTAATGAATTCTTAATAATGGGTGACTTCAATGTTAATTTATTAAAGAAGGAAGAAAGAGAGGTAAAAAAAATTGAGGAATTGTTGTTTGCTCATAGCTGCAAACAAATAATTAAAGATCCAACAAGAATCACTGCCAAATCGTCAACATTAATCGATTTAATAGTAGTAAACGAGAAATCAAATATCCCAAATAGTGGAGTTTCAGAATGTTCGATTGCTGATCACAACTTAATCTTTGCAGAAATCTGTGTTGAGAATGACAGAAATCGGGAAACTAGGCTCATTAGAAACTTCAAAGTCATAAATTATGCTGAACTCGAGAACGATGCATCAGGTATAGACTGGAATGGCTTTTTTAATACAGAGGACATCGACATGAAAATCAATATATTCAATAGTAATATCCTGTCGTTGTATGATAAACATGCTTCGTTGAAGGCTGTTGTATTAAATCGCAAGAAACGCCAACCGTGGTTTGATGAAACTTTAACAAAACTGAGAAAAGAAAAATTGAAGTCATTTGCCAAGTATAAAAAGACACGAAGTGAAACTGATAAGAACATATACTGTATCATTCGAACTGTATATAACAACAGCACCAAACAAACTAAGAAAAATTATTTTGCAGACTCGTTACGAGTTATAGGTAATAATAATAAGCAATTATGGAATAAACTTAAACAACTGAACATATCTGACAAACGCAATGATTTTCACATACCTGAAAATCTGTCAAAACCAAATAAAATGAATGATTATTTCATAGATGCTATCCCATTAGTTCCCCCGGATCCAAATTACCTGAACGAATGGAATGATAATGTAAACGAATCAAAGTTTAAAATGATTCCAGTGGAAGAAGATGAAATCGCAAGAATAATTTCTAAACAAAAGCCTTATTTGGAAGGGCATGATGGTATCTCTGGTATGATGCTACAATTGGTAATGCCATGGATAATCAACCCACTGAAACACCTAATCAATTATTCATTTGAAGTTGGAAGTATACCAGAACTTTGGAAGGTAAGTGTTGCACGACCAATACCTAAAGACAAAGTGATCGAAACATATCAAAACTTAAGGCTGATTTCAATTTCATCAATCCTACTCAAGATAACAGAATCAATACTTCATGATCAGTTGACTAAATTCTTGGATAAGAACAACATACTACCGTTGGCACAAGCAGGCTTCAGAAAGAATCATAGCACAACTACACTACTAATGTCAGTTAAAAATGATCTAATTGGTGCCATGGATCGAGGTCAGCAGAGTTCACTGATATTGTTAGATATGTCCAAAGCTTTTGATAGTTTAAATATTAAATGTCTTCTCACAAAACTAGAATATTACGGATTCCAAGACAATATAATTAATTGGTTCCGAAGCTACCTGGTGGATCGTTCTCAGTATGTGAAATTGGGGTATGACAAGAAATCGGATCCCAAAACTCTGAAATCAGGGGTACCACAAGGCTCTATTTTAGGTCCGATCCTATTTTCAATCTATACTGCAGACATAGTTAATGTACTCAAATATTGCTCAATATACATGTATGCTGACGATATTCAATTAATAATTCATTACATGAAAAAGGAACGTGCTTTAGCGCAAATTAAAATACAGGAAGACTTGCTAGAAATCGAGAAGTGGACAAAGAAAAATTCTTTATTAATCAACCCAAGAAAAACACAAATATTAGAGTTTGGTAACGATGATCCTATGACGTTGCGGCTACAAGAAATTGTCTTGCAAAGGACAGAGGTAGTAAAAAATTTGGGGGTTCTGATGGATAAAACTCTCAAATTCAATGATCATATCTCCCTAATTACTAGAAGAGCATATTGTGCTTTAAGGCAATTAAATTCGCTTAAAGATATTCTACCGGTGGATGTGAAAATTCTCTTAATGGAATCGTTGGTACTGTGCCATCTGAATTATGGTGACTGTATATATGGACCATGTATAACGAAGGAAAATAAACTCAAGTTGCAAAAGATCCAGAATGCTGCAATCCGATTTGCGACAAAGCTCGAATATAGAGAGCATGTAACGCCAACAATAAGGCATTATGGATTGCTGAAGATGGAAGAAAGAAGAACTGTACATTACATCTCGATGCTGCATAAGATAAAAAACAATGGCCAACCCAAAGACCTCTATGGGAAATTGCAACGAAGGCATGAAATGCATGGTTTGAACCTGAGATATGCAAAAAGTACGTATACACAGCAACACCACAGATCAGCAAAATATGAAGAGTCGTTCTTGTATCTCTCAGCATACTTGCTAAACAAGCTGCCACCGGACTATTGGGAATTATCGGTAGCAAATCTCAAAAGAAAAATAAAAAATGACATACAGTGTATGAATTTGGATTCGGATATCCTTGCCAAATTTTAAAAAACCGGTTAAATTAAAATCATGGGAAACTTATGTATCTAACCATTTGTATGATATTGTTATTATTATTACAATAAATATTATTATTATTATTATTATTATTATAAGTTTACTTTTTTAATATACTTACTATTTTAATTGGATAGTGATATAACAAATTTAAAGTCCATATAAAATATGATATATTCATATTAAATTCGAAGTTTCTACCACTTTCCTGATTTGAGAAATAAAGTTGAAACTATACTGCCTTCTTTTTCTCAAAACGTCAAAAATTGACGTATGACTTTTTAAGTGCGGACCACAGAATTGTTTTTGCAACTAGTCGCAACTTTATGCAACTAGTGTGAAAAAGGTATTATATCGCACACATGTGAATTTTTCTGCAATTCTCCGGGAGATGCAAAGCCCAGGAGCAATGTAAAATTTATTTTGTGAAGCACTTTAGTTTCTTATTTTGAATTACATTTTAAATGTAGTACTATTTGTTTGAGGTTTATTAAATGTAGTAGTATATTGACTATAAATTTTCGTAGGAAGTAGATAGTAAAAATATTGCTTACAAATTTCTAGGCCTACTTTTTAAATACTATCTCCGGATATTTGTAACGGTTACAAAAACTAGGAAACGGTACGATTCGCCGCGACACGACTCACCGGGAACTATTCGCAGTGGCACGATTCGCCGGGAGTTTTTTATTTTTACCGTCCAGTAACCCCATCTATCGATAATCTTGGATTAATTTTTAACCCATAAAAATGACTGATTATGAAATGAATTGATAATAAGGCGATGATAATAATATTATTAACACACTATAATCGTGCTTTTATTGACATTTGTTTGAAAAGTGTGTTCCACAAACCCTCTGAGTAAATTAAACAAATTAAATAATAAATAAACTTCTCCAAAGTTAGAAAAAACAACAGTAGTTCTTTATATTTTTATTTATTTTAAAATTTTCCATTTTATTTAGATTAAGCCTGCAACATTTCGAAATTGTGGGCCAAACCACGAAGGTATTCTAATAAATCCCGATTCTCAAAATCATTGACTAATGTCAAGATTCTTTGATCTTGAAGGATAAACTTTTTATGTTTTTTTGCAGTATGGTTCCCGGCAACTAGGCTTTCATAAAAGACGTTTCTGTTTTTTTGAACTTTTTTTAATTCGTTTATGAAACGCCAAATAGTCGGTATTTCGATGCTCAACTGCGATTGTAGCCTCCTATGAGCTGCCTCTGGAATATTACTAGTTCTCTGTAAATAAACTTAAATCAGCACTGGATTTACTTTAAATCAATTTAATAATTCCGAAGTTTATTGATAGGTATATGGTGCTAGAAGCTCTCGGTGAATCGTGCCACGGCAAATCGTGCCATGGCGAATCGTGCCACGGCGAATCGTGCTTGCCGGCGAATCGTTACCGGCGAATCGTGCGCGGCGAGTTGTACCCAACCCAATATTCTTGTTTTGCTCAACGACTGTCTTTATGCATTGATTTCGGGAAGGCCTACAGTTGGATTTGTTGTAACTATTGAATACTAAGGTATTTTCGTAGTTCCGTGATGTCCGTTTTTTCACGGAGTTCCAAGTAATATCGCTGCGCGCGACTTCACTGTCACCAAGTATTGACAGGTCTAAAATACTGTATTCTCATTGGTCCAGACCAACAAAAGAGATATAATTATATTGTACATATGTGTGAGCCCCAACAGGTTTTTCATCTTTTCCATTCCAGCGCATTCTTTATATTAGTATCCATCTATGTACATACGTGATTATTAATAGTATTTCTTACAAATCTCTTTATTTATGCAGTCACATAATAGTAAATACAGACTACACAAACTATTAAAGTTATCTATATAGTGAAAGTAATGTTGTGCACACAGGCCCGGCTGAAAATGTAAAACAAACAGTATTTACAAATTAATGAATCTATTTTTAGTTTTTAATTTTTTAAGCAAAATGATTTCCTCTATTTTTTAAAAGAAATGCTCCACCAAAGCAATAATTGTAATATGAAATTAATTTTTAACGAAATTTTCTATTCTCGGAGTAAAAATTTTTATTACGAGGGCTCCAAATATTTCTCGCACAAGAAAATCCCGAGCCAGACTGTATACACCTACTTATATCATAATATCGAGTAATATTCTTCACGTTCAGAATCTTCAATTTTGTAATCTGCCTTCATCACAAAAAGATATTACACTGCAATGTATTTAATTTAGTTATACCAGTAATAGTTTATTTGCGGGCAAATCGAAATTATTCAAAAATAACTTTTGAATTGGGTGGTACCTATGTAGGTACTGATTAGTACGCATTTGCTAGTGTAAAGCAATCGCAATCACGTAAGTTGATTTTAAAGGGCCAGTTTCAATGAAAATACATCGAGTTTAACGTACATTATAATAATTCATAATTTGTCATAGAAATACATTCTAAATTTACCTAATTAATCATCCAAGTTTAGTTTAAACTTATTTTAGTTTTTGCCTGATGGATTGGACCCTTACGTTGTGTAACTGCATTATCGATAAGATGACAATCTATGGTCAATAGAACGTTTCTTATTTTTTCTTATCTAATGAACATTCCAGTTTGTCACAATTACTGCTGAGAGATCAACCTTCGTAATTACGATATAGAATTACAAACACTTAAAATAAATTAATATTAACTGTAATAGCAAAACTAATTTATTATTATTGGGGGTGGTTAAATAATTAAACCGTTGATTATGCTTCATAAAACTGTTTCCGAAAATTTGTTATCAATGTGCATAAATTGATGGAAAGTAACTATATTTATTTTTAGGAATTGTTCTGCATGAACCACAATTTAGAAGACAATCTAATGTGTGTGATCTATGTGGAAAAGTTTATAAATATAGACATCATATGTTAGGACATAGAAGAGAATGTGGAAACCTTCCAAGTTTTGGTTGCCCATATTGTAAACATAAAACCCATAGAAAATATAATCTTAATTGTCACATTCGTAGCAAGCACCAAGGAAAAAATATTATCTGTTAAAATACTCTTATATTTTTATATTCTAATAAAAAGAAGTGCTTCAGCTATTAATATAATTATTTATTAGTTATGAAAAATGTCTCATCATCAAAACTATTTTAAATAAATGACGGAATTGAAATATATTACTTTTATTCAAATTACTGAAAGCATTGTAAAATTGTTAGTTCTAGGAACTGATGAAAAGGGCCTACATACATATTATAATATTATTTCACAAGTGTGGAAGAAAGGGACACCAATGTTTTGCATTTCTTAGTTTTCGTGCTAAAACAAATTACAATTAATTTTTCTTCATTAAAATAATAATTAAATTTGCTAAGATAAACTTTATTAAACATTTAAACACCACTCTACACCTTTTTTTTGAAGTGAAATTTAGTGAAGTGAATAAATCTTAAATAGACATTAAATTGTGCCTTACCCTGTATAGACGATCATCGATCAAAAGTCGTTAAAATTGTGGATTACAAATTGGCGAGTGCGCAGACTCTCTCTCTTGCAAATGGTGTGGATATACGAATGTGAAAAATTTTTGGATATAAAGAAAACTGAAGAATATAATGGCCATCGCAAGCATTTTGGAAATATTTTTGTCATATTTAAACGTTGAAGAATCTGAAAATGGTGAATATTAATTTATTTAACACGATAAAACAAGTTGATGGTAGATTTTATTAACAACGTTAATAAGCATAATTTTTGGTTATATAAAACGCATGGTGAAAATTCATAAAAATCACTTACCTGCTATGTAATATTAAATGGAAACGTAATTTTTTGGATTGTACTATTCAATAGAAAACGACTTTATAAACAGCAAAATAACACCGGTTTTCTTTTTTTCAAAATTTATTAGATGCTACCGTTTACGCTCACTGGAATCAAATGCTTGGTGACAACATTACCTTGGGAGACGAAAGATTAACTAGACTAAAAATAGAAGTAACTACTAGCAACTTTACAGAGGACATCTTCCAATCATAGGCGCAGCATAAATATTGCAGGGGTAATTTTAAAAAGACCTTTTATAGTTAAATTTTATTTCATGTGTTTGTACATTCACGTATTTCGATGCTACACTTTTACATTTCGAAATTTTATTACTCAAATTCAGACAATTACAATTTGCTTTAACATTAAATATAATTTGATTGGTAAAATTGATCACATAATTACACAAACTATAGCATATCTTTAAGGAGTATTGTTCTTAAAAGCAAGTTTAATTATTTTTGAACCGTACATTAAATTCATTATTGAGATTAGTTATTGGTGTCTTTATTTCTTTCACACTTCGACAAATCGTTCAAAGAGAATCATTCGAACCCACCCTGAGAAGTCTCGAATCTACGACTTGGAAGCCGTAGAGTTTAGTGATTATTTTCTAATCGGCGGGAGCTGGTTGGGAAATGTCATTACAATATATATCGTATAATGCAGTAAAAGCTGGATTATCCGGCAAGTTGGAGGGTGAGCCGAATAACACAATAATGCCCGGTTTCATAAAACTTTTAACAAACGATTAAGCAGGTAACAAGCCGTTAAGTGTAAATTTTGGTTTCATAAAGGCTTGTTAACACTAATCAGCCGTTAAACTTTAACAGGCCAAATTTCTCCGCTTAAGTACTTAACAAGAGATTTGACAAGAGATTTCTAACCTAAAATATGAATTTATACTATGACACTACATGACAAATAAGTTTTCAATAACAAAATATTTCTCGATTTGTAATATTTTCTTCTATAATTAACAAAAGTTAGCAAAACTAGATATCTACATACACAAAATAAATTATATAAATCTTGTAATTATTTTTTTAAGTACATTGATACCTAATAATGGAAAATTTTATTAATTCTTTTTTTAATTTTTCATCAATTTTATTTTATTCGTGTTAGAATAAGTAACGATATAAGGAACTTAAATCTTAAAACGATTCAATTATAATTAATTGCCGTGTAAGAAAGATGCATACGGTTGTGATTCCTTTAAAATTTAAAAAACAAATAGTAGTTTATTATTGGTATTGTGAACAACTTACTGTCCACGCAATTTTAAATCGACATGTCATATTTTGTAAATAAAAATTTGCAGTGTAAAACAGTGCAAAGTAAAATGTTACAGTGAAGTTACTAAAAAAGTTAACGAAAAATCTAGTGACATTTCGTTAGCTAATTTAACAAGAGATATGCTTTATGAAACCGAACAAAATTTAATCGCTTGTTAAAGTTAAGAAACCATTAGGTAACGAATGATTATAGCAGTCTTTATGAAACCGGGCATAAGGTTGCTTATATTTTTAAATATCTTGCATACACAATTAGCATATTGTATCTACTGATTCTGTATTTCTTCTTATTCTGATTCTGAATGTGAAATTTTTTAGATGGATATAGTTATTAGGTATACTATACTCGTAATTTTCCGCTTAGTTTATATATTCGAGTAGCCGCCACATCACCAGCCTACCTCTGTAGTAACCGTAATAAGTAGTGGTGTAACTAGAAAACTGACGCCTGTCTGAAGCATAATTCCGAAGAGCTCTTTTATATTTCTTCTGAATTGTAGGAAACTGGAATAACATGACGAAAATCGAGAACTTCGTGTTTCTCTTAATTTAGGACTTGGTCGTAGTATAACCAAGATGTACCTAGTCTACACTTGGTTTAAATGGTTTTCTGAGTACTTAAATGCATTGTTGTAGTGGGATTGGCGCGACAAGGCATTAAATACGATTTAAGAGATGTCAAAGATGAACCAGATTACAAGTAAAGCTTTTAAATCTTACGATTGTTGATTGGTGTCCTCTGCAAATATTTGTCATATTTGCGAATGTTTGCCACGTCATGACAACTTGTACTTGTACAAATTGTAAAAAAGTTGACAAAAACATGATACTTGCATACATTTCCAGAATTTTAAGTTTTGAATATTGATTTTGGCATATTTCATTATTTGTTACTTTTGATAAAATTGTGTACTACTTATTTCCTACACTTGTAAAGTTTTTAGGTATTACTAAAAATCGGTTTCTTGTAAAGTTTTTAGGTATTACTAAAAATCGGTTTCTTAGCGATTCCCTTAGTAGGGAACACTGCCAACATTATTACTTGTCGAATATCGTAGAACCTAGAGGATGCATTAATGTCCGGTTCACAAACGTTTGTTAAAATTTAATCAATGATTAAAGCTTTTTGCAAAGAAAATGCGGTGTTGAAAAACTTTAAAAATTTATTAAATTTTAACACATTACTGACTTACTTACTCTAATTTGAACATCTATTCGAAAGAATAACTATTAATTTTTGATTATATTTTAATGTGTTTACTTTTAGTTTCATAATAATTTTAATGTTTTTAATAGATTGGCAACTATATTTTTAAAAAAACATCATTTCTTGGTCGATATCTACCTAACACAATTATAATAAGATCATTTTTGCCACACATTTTGATTTTAATTTAGGACAATTCCGCCATAACAACAATTACAGCACTAATACAGAGTTTCGATAAATAATAATTAATCAGTTTACTTTTATAGATGATACAAACTACGCCTGCACGGACCAGCACGGCACGGACTTAACTGAACGACCTTATACCCTACACTTCTGTCCTGCACGGACCAGAAACTTTTTGTGCGGTTTGAGAGACGGAAATGTGTGAGACACTTTAGTAATAATTTCTAAAGTGTATCTGAACATGAATTTTTAGAGGTCAGGCAATACAAATTTTTGCAGGTCCGATACTAGTCAAGAATTCATACCTGCATGATCAGCAATAGAAAGTGCAACACCTTCAAAATTACTCTGACAATTGCTGCTGATAGTGATACGTGGATGAGAACCTTTATAAGCAGATTTTGCTGGTCCGTACAGTCATAGAGTGTGTGTAGCAAGACTTTCTATAATGGCCTAGTTTATCTGACCTATCGTTTCACCTAAGCCCTATCCCTCTTCTACGTATTTACATCGGGTGGTAGTTGGAAGTTTACCTACCTCCTATAGGTGGAATATGAGTACCGTCTGTTATGTATTACCTACCCGAGATACACCAGTTTACACCGGTTTCATTCATTCGGATGGGTCGTTAATCTTAGGTTGGATCAAAGAAATAGTTGACTACACCACACCTGAAAATATGGACAGAGAGGTCAGGCAGCAACAATTTACAGTTTGTAACCTAAATTATTTAAATCGAGTTTAATGTATAGGTCTTTACCGAAGTTCTCCGTGTAAACTAGGCCATTATTCAGATACCTACTAAATTTTTTTATAACCTTATCTGCATGTAAATTGTGCACTACGACTCTTGATTCATTCTTATATTTCCATTTATTTCCTTTTGTGCGATATAAATGTTATGTAACTATATTCTCTTTTAGGAATCGACATAGATACGTCTTCAACAAGTGGTAAATCTAAGGCTTGCAATCTTTGTGGAAAGGTCTATACATATAGACATAACATGCTAGGACATCGTAAAATATGTGGACAACCACCTACTATCAGTTGTCCATACTGCCAACATAAAACGCATAGGAAATACAATTTAAAATGCCATATTCGCAGCAAGCATCGGGGGTATAGTGTTACTAACTATAATTAAGTAATATGTTAATAATATTAATAGTTGTGCATATTTTCAAATGAGTATTATTATTAATAAACTAATAAAAGTTTTCGATTTTTTTATCTAACACGTTTTATTTTACCCACATAATATAATATTATGACATTACAAGAAGTTATTAAAGATGAGCTAATTATAGTAATTAATTCGAATTTTAAATCATTTGATCATTGAATATTGCGTTATTTCAAAATTAAGATTTGAGTATTTCCAAATTCTAATTTTGGATCGGGCGATATTGAAATGACTAAAAATTACTTTGTTTTTACATGAGATGTTTGTCACAATCTCACTGACTCCTTCCGTTTTTGTAACATTTTGATAATTCTTCCTCTGCTAATTTAGGACTTGGTTCTGTTATTACTTGAAAAATATATTTAAATTAAATATTATACCTTATGTATATTATTTTTTTGAAAAGTTTTGGTATGGTGTTAACAGTTCCTACTCCTTGACAGCAACTGTGGCCAGTTCCGTCTCTGCTTTTTGAAAAATCTAAACTTTAATATCTATGGTTTCTCAGATTAATCGATATCATAAATTCCTCCGTAGTTTAATCATTTCATTTTAGTGTTATACATCAGATATCATCGCATTCTTGTATTTATTATATTAATAATAATTTGATTATAAAAGTGTACCTTGGGTAACCGTAACGTTCACTCACTCATCACAATATTTAAATAACCCAGCTAGAAAGCTGATGCTATATTAGTTGATGGTATAATGCAGGTAAAAATGGTGTGGCTGAAGGCCAAACTTTAACTTCTACCGTTTATTATATCTACTAGTACTAGTAATAAATATTTAGCTTAATAGTTAGCTTGATTTTATAAAAACGGTGTTCTACATGTTATTGTAACTTTCAAGTTGAACATAAGGCTGAGCTGAGTTAGTGTTTCTCTTAATTTAACTTATTTCTTAGAAGTAATGTTAGTTTCAACTATTCCAAAAAGATGTTCCACAGCATATGAAGAATAATGTCTTCGTGAAATGACAGTAGTCAGTATTTTCTTATATTAAGGCCGGTTAAGGTAATGTCATCAAGAATTAATCGAGGTTCTCGGTGCTCTGCTCCAATTTAAACAATGTTATAAATTTGGCGACTATTATAATTAGGTACTTTATTTTTGCAGATACTTTTCACTACATTTCAGTTTTTTCTAATATGTCTGTTTTGTTTTAGATGAAAATGAACTTCGCGTAAACGAATATTTGTATAATTCAGGAGTCCCAGTTAGATTTCGTTGTAATCGATGTTACAAGCATTACAAAAATAAGCATATTTTAATACGGCATTTAAGATTTGAGTGCGGTGTTCCACCTCAATTTTCCTGTTCATTTTGTAACTATCGAGCCAAACGAAAATATGAATTAACGCAACACATTCGTTCAAAACATGCAGCAGAAATTATTCCTGTTACTACTATTTAGCATGATTTATTAAATGAAGCTTTATTTTCATTTTCTTGTATTATTTCTTTTTAATCTAAAATCATTGCTTATTAATAAAATTTCATTAATTCACCTACCGAAAGAATAACAAGTATTATTTATAAATATTGAACCAATTTTCAATATTAAATTATTATTGCGTGAATGTAAATCAATTTGTAAATAAATATAAAAATTTCGCACAAAATTTTGCCTAATTTCTGAAACCTACCTTTGATTGAGCAATTTTTTGCCAACCTAAAAAAAAAATTATTTAAAGTATTCTTCTCACTCTGTATCGAACATGATTTCCAAATTTTTTACGTACCAGAAATGGTAGTTTCTTATATTTATTAAAATAAATTAATCATTTAAATATATTTTTTATGTAATATACTAAGATTTGAGCTTATAATTTTACTTCATTATTTTAAACAAGTACTACAATGCAGTACAAGACAGTGCTAAATCCAGTGCATTACTTAACTTGATTAAATAAATTTAATAAAAAAACTCGTAACAAGAAGATATTTTCATTATAATTTTACATTCAAACCAAAAGTAGAGGAAAAGTAAACAATTAAGTTATCGAGTTTCACGAATATTTTTGACAAAAATTTCTATATATTTCATTATATTCAACTGTACTACAAAAAACTTTTAATAAAAAGAGCCGTTCTGAAATTACTATTTAAGTTGTAATATAATTTAGTTTTATATTCATTAAAATATGTATAGGGATCTTAAGTTGTATCCCCATTAAAACAGCGCGGCAAGCGGCACTATGATCTTGCACCAAAGATACATGCATACAAATTTATATTTGTAAATTACTTTGAGTTTTGTCATCTTTTGAGTATCAAAACAACTCATTTTGGAAAAGTTCATTTTGCTCAAGATATTATTAGCTTAAATAATGAATAATTATTTATCATTTGTACAACATTTAATATTAGTGAACTGAACTTACGGAGGTGCATCGCATACTTAATGGAGAACTTAAATAATTTAATTTAATTTTTTTTTCTGAAAAGTTGATGTTTAATATAAATTTTGTACAACTATTATAATATTCTCTATCCTAAGTCAAATGAGAAACTTCAAAATCTATTTGATAAAACTGGGAGCAAGCAAGTTATACAAAATAAACAAGCGTTCGGACAAACCTTAGTTTAACATTATTTACCATAGGTTATGTAAATTGTGTGTGTACCGGCATGGTTTTTCTTAGTTTCTTTCTATTTTTTATGTGCGTACTATATAGTAGGTAGTATATGTTGTATGTAAGTACAATTTTAGGTGTTGCTGCAACTTCTGAAGATGGATTGTTTTTGTGCATTCATTGTGGACGGAAATACAAAACTAAAGGATCTTTAATGCGGCACGTTAATTTTGAATGTTCTAACCAAAAACATTTTTGTTGCACTTCGTGTGGTAAAAAGTTTACAAGAAATACAACTCTTCTTAGTCACATGATTCGAGTCCACGGTGCAGACGTATAATTTAAAACTGAAAACAAAAGTAATAATAGAAGCATTGTGATCAGTGGCGACGATATGACTTTGAGGTGCTAAAGAGGAGACTCCGAATAAGGGAACCCCCGAAAGAAAAAGTGCATAGAAGGTTAAATTTATTTTGCAAAAAAGTTTATCGCCACCACTGATTATGATTGGTGTTTTACACTTTATTTTATCTACTACCGTTCACAGAAGTATACTTCTATAACTCATGTACGTTAGAAAATGAACTACTTTCACGCACCTATGTTGAAAATTATTTACTTTAATCCCCATAGTAACTTACTTACCTTTTATTAGTAGATTTATATTCAACTAATTAAAAATGCAGTTTATATTTTGAAAATAATATTATATTACTTTAAAGTGACTTTTGACAAGAGCACAAGATAATGGTTAGCCATTCAAAAATATTAATTTATGGTGCTATTCTGACAATTTACTCTATAGCCTTATAATCTTAATTTACCTATTATAAGCCTGATGATAATAATATAATAATAGAATATCATATTTTAATTCATGCTTTACAGTCGTTTAGAGTCTATAACAGCGATTATAATAGCACCATTACTTATTTATCAATTAATTTAAAAAAAAGATACGGTAGAAGATAAAATTTTGTGTCTACCATGCGTAGAAACGTTTCATTATCGAACTTGCGTGATTACACTCATTCGATAACGATTTATTTTCAACATTAATATCATAAACTACTATTACAATTTTATGGTTTTGTCTAAGTGAAAAATTATATTAATAAAGATTACTTTATATGTAGATATTTATTTATTTTATTAAATTAAATGTTTGTGAATACTTGTGTGTACATAGTATAGTATGATTTATGTGTAACAATCCAGACACTTTAGAATTTTACTTCTCAAATATTTCGTTTTATACAACTAAGCATTTATTCTAGTTCAAATCAATGTATGATTGGACAGCATTTATATAAAAATGGGCAAGAAAATGTACAAGTCTTTATTAGTACCTACAATCAAAGACGCAAATTCGTTGTAATCATTGAACGTTTTATTAAAAAGTTACTGTACTCGTATAAATACTATTTGTAAATCTTGAACCAATACACATAATAGATACAAAATTGGCACCACCACATAAAAATTAAATTCCACTTTTTTATACTGTTACAACATTACAATGATGGTAATGTGTTCATAACTTTGCTAACGCTTTTCCAATGTGACGTCGTCAATGTTAATATTGTGTATAGGTTCAAAATTTAAAACCAGTATACAGTAAAACAAATCCAGAAACTTAGCTAATTTTAATGGTCTCCTTAACCATTACTCTGTGATGGTGTAACCGTGATATATCAAAATGAATAATATTATGTAATTGTAAAGGTGTGATTTAATTTTGTTGTTTAAATAACAACCAATCTCACTTTTAAGTAATCTCCTTTTATTTCTTCATCTTCAAAACAAAAAACTATTTAAGTTTGCTCACTTTTGCCCGGTTTCTTCGCTCATAGATAAACTGCCGAAAAGTATAAACTGCCGACAAAACACATTTTGGTTTTCTGTATTTATAGTAAAATTAACCTAGGGATATCTTAAAAATACATAATATTAAATTGAGCATGTATGACAAGTATAACGTGGTTATTTTATGTCAGTTCATGTTATTAACCTAATAACTTACATTTTAATGAATTAAAACATGAAGAATAAACTTGAAGAAACCGGGCATTAGTGGAAGTACGAAATCTCACTTTGCTGCATTTTTTTAAACAGTTCTTATATTAAATGCAAAATATACCTTTAAGATTTTTCGAAAATTATTGAATAAATAAGGTCAAAAATTCCCCATCATTATATAATTAGATTGATATGAACGAAATTGAGGTATATAAAATATCTAACAACAATACAATAAATACCAAATCGAACAAAAAGTTAAAGATTGATTTATACAATGAGCAGATTAATAAATTCTTATTGAACAGTGCGTGCAGTTTATTTATCCTTATTACAAAATTGAATTAAAGCGAAAATTGAAAACTTAAAAAAGTAAAACAACTGGGAAAATATATTTAAAAAAATTTTATAGAGGAGTTTTATTTTGAGCCTGAATTCTTTTTTTTTAATAATCCGCGTGAACTATTTGCAAAATACAATATGCCTAGTACCAGCAGCTGATGTAGACTATTACCATAGGGGGAGCGACAAAATATAAATGTATCTAATAAATATAAAAAAATAAAAAGTAGTTTGTAATAACAAAAATAAAATTATGTTTTGTTTATTAACAGATTTAAATTTTTTGGTGTAAAAATTGGTGTTTTTTGAGTTCTAAGAGGCCGCAATCGTCTTCCCCTGGATCCGCCACTGCCTAGTACTTATAGCATATTTACTTTAATTAATGGAGAATGGATCAATAATGTGAGCAAATTACTCAAAATTCAACCGATACCAATCAAGACAGAAAAATTTTATACTAATTTCTAAAATGCACCGTTGGAAAAAATTTTGTTTTTTTCTGCATAATTTGTCTGCTTTCTTAAAGTTTTAATAATTGATAGTTGATTTTCTAATGTACTCGTATAATATGCTTTCAGTATTAAATTACATATACATACATATCTACATATATATCATCAAAAAAGCTAACAATTTATAGTTTTTTACTAATAATAAATTATTATTTATGTTATAATAAAAATTATTAAATTAAATGGCAGATCCCTTTCGGTGCCCAAAAATGATTGTGGCTAAAAGTAAATTTATACAACGTCACATTACATTTTAGTTATTTTAATTTAGATAAAAATTATGTTTATTTTGCTTTTAATTACTCTGTTGGTAATAAAAATTTCTGTCCCTAGTTTAAACATTAACTCAATACAAAATTTGATTCTTCGTTAAGTTATTATTATAAAGGTAAGGTTTACTTATGAGTAAAAGCTCTTAATAATCTGACCGTTAATTTTTGATTTAGTGACATTGAGATTTTTTTAAAGACACAATATACCTAATTTAGTTTACATTTTAGGGTTAAATAATTTCCCTTGCGAAAAGTGTGGAAAAATTTATAAATGGAAAGCTTCGTTATATAATCACGTTAAAAACGAGTGTGGTAAAGATCCTCAACATCAATGTAAACTATGTCCTTTCAAAACTTGGCAAAAGGGAAACTTTGTTAGACATATCGCATTAAAACATAAGGGAAATTAGGAGTAGATACTAATAATAATTATTAATACCGCAATAATTGTTCTAAATTGAGAGTAGTTTTTTTTTAAACTCGACAACTATAAAATTAAAAATGTGTAAAAGAATAGCTTTTGCAAAGAAAGATTTTTGTTCTTGTTCATTAAAGCAATATAATATTTATTATAATATATAGTATTAAAGTACAGGATAATTATTAAAGGTAAACACCATGTTCAAAAGTAAACTAATGTGGAATACAAATCTAATGTAAGTATATAAAAATCTCACCCAAAATTTAGATAATATTCAAGGAGTTATAGGTTGATTGGGATTTTTCAAATCAAACACAAAATTTCAATTTGCCGACGTTTCGGATCATTTATTGATCCATTCTCAAGACTAGGAGAAAAACAAGTGTTATCGACAAAGTACACAGAAATTCTTAGATTAACTCACCAGGAAATTGAACGATATCAATTTGTTCGATGTAAGAAAATACATAATGGTGCAAAGCGTGGGCCAAACAAACGATCACAATCAACGACGTCAGTATAAAAATTGTATAAAAAATAAATAAATAATGTAAATCTAATGATTTGTGAACTACTAACCAATCATCGTCAGCATTTATCATTATTTAGAAAACATAGAACTTGATATTTTTCAATAGAACTTGGTCGAGTTTAAAAGAAAACACATAAATTTATATTAATTGTAATATTTTTAATATTTTCCCATTTTATATCTATATAGTGATAAATAAAATTGTTATTACAAGTATCTATTTTTTATTACAAATAATAATATTCCAATAGTCTATAAAAAATATAAATGAACTACAACTGAGCAAAGGACATTTTTAATCAAATTGAAATATTATGTAATCGCAAATAAATACATTTTAATCTCCATAAAATTGTACCCCAATCATGAAAGTAAGTATAGAATGTTAACTTATAATACATACATACATAGTATATCGTTACAGAGTTAATTTTGTATCTTTCGTTAGATAAATATCTCATCTTATTTAAATTTGGATTAAATATTAAAATGTTTAAATAATTTACAAAAATATTATTATAATTTTTGTTTATTTTTGAAATATTTCATTTAATTAATTGAATCTATATATAAATATTAACATTGTTGACAGGCCGTAGAAGTAATACCTGTAATCTGCTATTATATTATAAATTAAATTTTTAATAAAATATTTTTTAAATATCTAACTGTTTTTTTATTTTTAGGTTTTGATATGTATATTTTTGAATGCAACAACTGTACGAAATCATATAAAAGGAAATATACATTATGGAGGCATATTAAATACGAATGTGGAAAGCTTCCACAACAAAAATGTTCGCTCTGTGATTATCGCACTTATTATAAAAGTGATTTAGATCGACATCAATTGAAACACATGTATAAATGAATTATAATCTACTTCATATTATTATTTATGTTTGCATATTTTTGGTTATTAGCTTATTTACTTCCCGTTTATATTACCTATATACTGCGATATTTACTAATTGCATGTTTCCGTAGTTTTGTCGACTTCTCGAATTTTTATATAATTGTTTAATAATACAGTAGAGCGTCGATAATCCGGACGTCAGAAGTCCGGACCGTCGATAATCCGGATTCAATTCCGGTGGAAATTTTTTTTTTACTTTGTATGCATTAAACTTATATTAAAATACTACATTATAAGTTCATATTAATTAAGAGTTTTGTTTATCTGCTCGAATTATTTAAGCCCTAAGTGTATTATTAACGGTTTTAGCAAGCTTTTTTTTTATTATGAACTCAAGCGACCATTTTTTGATTCTTTTTGAAAATCCGGACATTTTGGTAATCCGGATAAGGTCCGGTGACGATTGATCCGGATTATCGACGCTCTACTGTATTAAGTTATGTAACTTACTATTCGTGCATACGGACTGATTTAAGTACTGATAACTTTATTATCTTTGAATTTTTTAAAACGATTAAATTAGTTTGCATCCTGCATAATAGTAACAATTCTATGTGTTTTTAATTAAAATTTTATTTGCAGAAATTATTGCAGTTCTTCTATAAAATATCAAGTTGGAAAAGAATATTATGTAATATCATATATAAAAAATTAAATTTTTGAACTTTTTGAATTGAATTATTTTATCGGTGCTGTTTTTTAGCTTAAGCTTAATATTTTTGATAAAAATACACGAGAATATTACGAAGCAAGAAAAGGAATCATTGCATTGACTTATTAAATTCGATATTAATAAATAATAATAATTATTGTTTAAAAATTAGAAACTTATTTGTTTGTTCCTTTATGTTTTGATCGCTAAGAACGTAGTAGAAAAGCAACTTTTATCTAATGCAAGTAGATATTATTATTTTTAAATATACATAATACAAAATGTTCCATTTTAATATTCTTTTGTTAATTAAAATTAAAATTTACCAAAATTATCAAAAAAAATTTTCATGAGATTCAATTTTCATTTTTTACTGACTTTGTTAATTTTTATAAATATTATTTTTATAAACCAAAATTATTGTATCTTTTATTTTATAGCCCAAGGGCAGATTGTTGTTAACTATGTTTCTGTCTTAACGGCATTTCAGAATAATAAATTACTAATTTAAACTTTTATATTTACTTATAATACTATAATTAACTGTGCACACTTAATTTGCATTAATCATAATTATTGTGATTTAAAAATATATTTCTAGATTTAATAAATTTTGCATACCGTCATTTGGGGTGAGATTGATCATACAAAAAAGTTTTTTGCGTGAATTTTCTCTATATCTAAAAGATCATTTTTGTTGATAAGTTGTCTTGATAGATGTTAGTGTCAGGAACAATATGCAATAATCAAAACAAATAAAAACTTTTAATTGAAACTATGAGAAAAGAAAACATGTGGTGAACAATCTCATACTACAAGTGGGGTGTCATTGATCACATAAAATGTAATGCATAAAATAAGGGGGTAGTTCAGGCCCCTCTTTTCCATTGTCCACTCTGGGCAAGTGTCCAAGTCTCCCGTAATCCATGGGGCCTCGAGTTCCTGCCAGATCACTAACTAATATCCGATATTACCAGTTTTCCTGTTTGATCCATCGCAAATTATTGAACCAGTGACATAACAAAATAATTATAATATAGCGTAATGGGCATAATAATCTGCATATCTTCGTGCACCCAATTATCTTTTTTATTGTGGTGACATGCTTTATTCACAAAAAAAAAGAAAAACACTACACTACGACCGTGAAATTTCCTCTCAAAGCATTGGAGTTTCTTGATCAATCTCACCCCACCAAACATATTTCATTATAACTTCGCAACCTGATATTCGAAATGACTGAATTTTGGTATAGGGCATCCAGAAGCAACAACAAATAGTTCTATACCGTCAATTTATTCGATAATAAATCATAATTTGACTGACCTATTAAAGTTCTGAAAATTCTAAATCTCAGTGACATCAGCTACAAAATTTAAATGGATTATTCTACACGATACAACGCATTAGCAAGTGAACACGGACACAGGTTATTCCTCCACATGTTTCCTCTCGACAAACTTGCTGACGAAAGATGAATATAGCCGGCGGTTTGAGCGATAGATTTAAATGTATAAAAATGCAACTTGGTGATCAATCTCACCTCCCGTGATCAATTTCACCCCAAACGACGATAATTAATTAAGGAACGAACGGGAACGAGCGATAGACACTGTGTTTCTGGCTTATTAGCCATCTTCAGTACCGTATATACGTTATTAACTCTTAATTATGCAATGTTTCACTCAACACAACAGTCGACAATGCCTATGTGCTCTCAGCTATTCGCATTATCGAAAAACGAGTGGATAATCATATCATAGGTAAACGTTCTCGCATTTCTTTCAATAAATTTTACATACCTCAAAAACATCGGAAAATCTATATAGATACATAATATATCTAATGAACGTTTTCAGGTTCGGAAAACGGATTATAATATAATAGTTTTCCACTTTGAGAAGTAGGTACCAATCAAAGTGACTGGTATTGGTATAAGTAGCCGCGATACTAGATTATTTTGATTCTGTATAAATAAAGCAAAAATTAAATTGAAAATCGTTCACTGTGTTACGTTCACATATGTATATGCCCACATCTATTTAAATTATGTTGGACAGCGTAAGCGTAGCTCTGGTCTAAACGTAAGTGGAATTAGCCGTTGAAATTAGTCAAATATTTCCTATTAGATTAATTAAATTTATCGGTTTGTTAAACAAATTTTATGAAATCGGTCTTATACAGCTGTATTCAACATTCTCAACTTAAGATTTCACTAAATAACAGTTGGTTAATGCCGGTTTATACTTAAAATAAGAAAAATACTGTGTAAAGGAGGAGGAAAATTTGTTTCTCCAATTTATTGTCTTTTGAAACAATGTGGTTTATATTATACGAAAAACAATAGTAAAATAAAATAAAATAAAATACGATTGTTAAATACTTATTTCCAATTTTGAAACCACTCAAGCACCAATATTATACATAAATACAAAAAGAGATGAAAGTACGTTCATTAATAGTACGACTATGAATTTGAATATTAGTTTATTTTGGGATATTTTGATTTTCTAGAATGATAAAATGAACAGAAAATAAACGAGAATCCGGCAGAAATTCTAAGAAATCTATTAATTTTTAATGCAATTTCTTATATTATTCTAATTATCCAAAACTGAAAAGTTATAAATCGAAATTTCCCTGACAGCATTTTTTATATTTTGTTATAATAATAATTTATATAAAAATTATATAATTATATACGATATGGTGCATATAAAAATTATATATTTGTAATTATATAAATTATTATACAAAATGTAGGATAAATATTATCATATCAATAATTTAATAAATGTAACATTAGTAACTTTTGATATATTATAATGTAATAAATTCAAATGAAACAAAAAAAAAAATTAAATAAATCTTCATAAACGCAACCAGGATTTTGGTGTATCAGGGGTAATTATTACAAAAAAGTGTGTACGCATATTTGAAATTTGTGTCAAATTCTTTACATTTATGGAATTCCTTACTAATGACTGGGATTTTTTGAAAATTCAAAAATTCTATTTGCTTAAAAATCATTTGGTATTCTTTACAACTTTATTTTAATAACAAACTCTTAAAAATTAATTAACTTAAGAAATATTCAAATTTTCTTGGAAACTTAGGATGATGAAATTATTTGAAATTTTGAAATTAAATGTATTGCACACAAATAAACAATTGCATAAAATTTAAACAATTTAAGTTTTTTTCTCCACAACCTCCTTAAATATCTGAAAATGCTAATTTTCGATATCGTAACTTAAAAAGCTAATAAATATATTAATTTTTTAACTAGGCAATGGCTTTAAAAAACCAATAAGAAAATATATTGAACTGTAAAATTATCAAAAAATGTTCACCTTTATGTAGCTTAAGGCATAAAAGGATTAGAATTAGTCCTTTTGATCAGGTAGCGGATGATACGCAATTCATCCGTACCCTTAACAATGGAACGCAATTTACCACCATCACTGTCTTTGCTCTCTCAACTTCTTCTTATAGGAATTGTAATGATTTGCAGGGATTTCCAAGAAATATTAGTAGTTGGGGAATTGCATAAATATGTATGTGTACATAAATATTTTGGGATATTTACATTTATTCTCCAAGGTCAAAACTCTGCTTACCAAACTTGATTTTATAGACACATTATTGTAATCAGTTTTACTTTTGTATTATTTGGAAGTTTTTGACATTTTTTCTGTAATTGATTGTTGGAAATAAAATTTTTATTTTTAATATCTATTATTACTTTCACCCCCTCTTCTTCAATATTCTAATCTTAGAAATAATCTTAAAAATATTACACATAAAATAAAATCCACAAGTAAAACATTAACTTTTCAACACATTTTAGACTAACAGCCAAATCTTGGACATGCAGACAAACACTAAATTGATACCTTCATTATGGAATTGTGTATGTTCATTGGTTTAAAAGTTTGAAATTGAATAGTAATAGTAATTATCTAATATTATATTATATTATATAATTATGTACGTACTTATCGATCACTTTATATTAAGCAACATCTGTACAGGAAAGATATTATTTATAGTTTTTCAGATAATTTAACTGGATATACGTGCAACAATTGCGGAAATTGGTATAAATATCAACCCAATTTGTGTAGGCATACACGCTATGAATGTGGAAAATCTGCCTCCTTTAAGTGCCCTTATTGTTATCACTCAACAAAACAAAAACAAAATTTGAAAATGCACGTTCGAACAAAACATAAACAGATGGTTGATGAATTTAGTAAAATATATGCAAAATTACAGATAACAGAGTCCTACTGAATAAATTCTGCCCCAGTATTTGAAGCTGATTTTCGTTATTTGTTATAAAATTTATAATATAATTTTTCTAAATGGAACACTGTATTTTGGTGAAATTGATAGTGTATAAAATTGTTATAATTATTTAGTACCGCAATATTGTCAGTTCAATATGAAACAGTTTGGTTTAATAATAAATGCAATTAATTTAAATTTATATTATTTAATATTATATATTATTATGTTGAAATAAAGAGCGATGGGCAAATCATACAGCAAAAAATCTCACAATATAGATTTCCTTTTGGAAGATTCCTGAAAGTTTTCCCGAATTTTTTCCTGGAGGGCCTTAAGATTTTCTTTAGAAGATATAGAAAAAGTTTGCAGTATTCTAAGATTTTCGTGAATTTCTTGAAAATTATAGTTATATTTTTTAAGTCAAGAACTTTTAAAGTCTAAATGTTGAAAAAATAAAAAAAAAGTTAAAATTTGAAAAAATTATTGCAAAAAAGTGTACTAGCAAGTTATTGCAAGGAGCAACTATCTGTAAAGAGAAATAAATAGATAGTAATCCACGTAAATGCGTTGCGGTATCAAAAAGATATGAAAATATTACGAAAACATAAGAAATTAAAATATTTCGTGTTTAAATTACGTTTTGCTGTGTGGATAGTTGAGCTTGAGAGGTTGAGCTGATAATGTACAGGATGGTTCAAATTCGAATGTTCTTATGGGGAATTCGGTAACTATAAGAGTTATGGAAAAATGAATGGCGCATCCTCGATCTCTTTTTTTAAGAAAACCTTAACGGTGAAAACCGGAATTCGATATATTTTTTCGTTTTCGAGTTATGGCCAAAAGTTCGCTTTTTCGACTTTTCGTTAAATGCCGATATCTCGGTGGTTTGTAAAGTTATAGAAAAAATATTTATACCTTTTTTAGACATTTTTTTGATGAGAATAAATTGTGTCAGAAGGATTTTAATTATCTTCATTTGTTTCCGAGTTATAATATATAGTTGTGTTTTTTTAAATAGAAACCATACTTGGCTATGACATATTTAATTAGAGTTTGAACCACCCTGTATAATAATATACTAATATTGATAATATTGCGGCGAAGTTGATTTATTAATTTTTAAGTTACGCCCCTATCCATTTTGGAATTTATTATATTATATTGCGGACCTTATATTTATTATCAAAAATAGAGAACATATTTTGTAAAATTATCGTGGTGACATTTTCAATTATACAGGAAAGTGAGTCTTTTATAAAAAATTATATATCTACTATTGCTTAAATTTTTGGTATTCATTAAACCAATCCAAAACTTTGGGATCATTCGGTGAAAGAAACGCAAATAATTATTTTTATCTGCCGTATGTTCAAGGTCAGGAGAGTTTTCTCTATTAGAGGATCAAATTATGCTTTATTTGTGTGAAACTCAACTTCCATATCTGCCTGTTATTATCGTTTACCTGAACCTCTATGCAGTTCTGTTCTGATAAGCGATCTATTACTAGGTAAAGTTTTGTTTTTAATTTGGCGCAACCCATTCGGCGTAGCCAGTTCGCCGCACACCGGATTCGGCGCAGGGACGATTCGGCGGAAAATAAATTTTATTTTGTCAGAATATAAAATTTTTATTTCATTATTTTCTAAAGCTAAATATGCGTTTAGCAAATTAAAAGCATCTCATTGGCTTAATATATACCAACATAATGTCACGACAGATGGTGTTACTATTAAAATAACAGTCAATAAAACTTGCATAAGAAGTCAAAAAAGGTGACGCACAGAGATATTATTGATTATTTGCGTGGACTAGTAGTACATAATTTTGAAATGCAAAGCTAAAATTTTTTTATTTATATAATAATTATAATTAATTAAAACTAATTTTAATTTAAATAAATTATTTCTTGTAATATTATCTATGGTATACTTTATAATTATAACATGTTGTTTTACAACTACTCTGATTCCCTCGCAAGGAAGAAGACAGTAAATACAGTTTTGTAGTTTTAAGTAAAACGCCAAATAGGTTACGTCGAATCATCCTCTTGTATTATTCCACACTTCCAGTTGGTTTGGCGCTGAATTGGGTGTGCGCCGGTTTGGCGACGCCGAATCGGGTTACGTCGAACCGTCTTTGCGCCGAATTGGTCCCACGCCGAAATGTCCCTGCGGCGGACTGGCTGCACCGGACCGGCGGCGCCGAACTGGCTGCGCCGAAAAGTCCCATTCCAAGATTCCCATCTCGGAAACGGTTATATAGACGACAATATTTTGTGACAAATATATATGACAAAAAACGGATTCAAAATGGTCAATTTATATTGTTAACATAGGACTGCCCAAGTTCTTATGGAGTCACTGTACATAGATGCAGCTGCTGTCGTTAATTGAAATATACTATCTACCATAAATTATGGAAATCAGTTCATCAAATAAGTGTTTTGTGTTTTGTCCTTATTTTGTTTGCTTAATTGAAGACTTTTATGTGCGTCTTAATTTGGTTTCAAATTAGATCACCAATATTTATTATAATTGTTTAACTTTTAAGTGTAAATTACATATGTGATACTTGCGATAACGCTGTAAAACCACGTATAGTTATAGCTGGGTTATTTTAGCTACACAAGAAACTCGATTGTATTATTTTTAATTTTAGGTTGCTTAAACCAGATTTTTGGTACTATTGTAACGTATTTTTACATTTAATATACTACTATTATTTTTGCAATTCATGTGTATGTATTTTTTTTATCTCTTGTGCCAAGCGAGTTCTAAATGTAGTTCTATTTACGTCATTTGGGTAGCAGGACTTGACATTACGAAGATCTATATTGAGATCAGTACTTCGCTCTATATTCTTTTAATCTAGAATTCCTTTCCTTTATTTAACACCGTGGCAATATGGATTAACCATAAATTGATTATGAAAATGACAATTATGCTAGGTTATCTTATTAGATAACACATGTTTTATTTGATTAAAAAAAAGGTGGCAAACAGAAGCAGGTAAATATGGCAACTAATTTATATTAGAAAAAATTGGATTAGAAGGGCTACACTTTAGGTTTAATGTGAGAAGATCTCCGAATAATCTGAGCAGATTCGCTAAATAACTAGTAGATTAATCCTACTAATGATTCGAACCCGATTAATGGCCAACATTGAAAGTTATACCTATAATAATTACGAATATAGGTTATATCTATTTTTCTCTATTTTTTTAAATTAAATTACTTGTTTTATTTAAATTGATCTTATAATTTATATATTTGAAGACTAAGGCCCAGTAGTTCAGTTGCAGTTTAAACCAAAAAAAGTTTGTTATGCAATGAAATATGTCGAAAAGCTGTTTTTTACGCAATATCATTGGTTAACCGAAATTTTTTGGTTTCAATTGCAGCTGAACTACTGGGCCTACAAAATCATTAAGAAAAGGTAAAGTATTATTATGATTTATTGTACTATGATAATATTTTTAGGTAGTATATATGTATAAGATTAATTTCTAATTAAACTTAATCTTGGATTTTTATATTAACACCACATAAACTACTTTAATAATTATTATATAATCTTAGGATATTGAAAATCTTGAATACATTTAAAATAACTATGCACATTTCACCCGCTGAAAAATAAGGCACTTTAAATTGGATTAACGATAAATAAATTTAATTTATGTATTATTTCAGATTGTAAATTTTATCAACCACCGCAATTATACACGCCATTTGAAGATAATAGAAATAGAAATTATAAATGCACAAAATGCGGGAAGGGCTACACTTTGAAAGGAAATTTAAAGCGTCACATGAAAAACGAATGTAATGTCGAACCTAAGTTTGAATGCAGAAATTGCAAGAAAAAGTTTACACACAAATTTAATTTACAACGACATTTAACTATTTGTCTACCTACTACTGGATTTTCTAATAATAATTTTAGTGCAATTGATACAAACCATGAAACACCAAATTAATATATTTATATGTACTAATATATTTAAGTAGTAGTCCGGGACTTGTTGCCAAGGTGGGGGCTTATTTGCAAAGTATTATTTTAATAAAATAAATGCAATAATATTAGAGCAAAATTAGACCTTGGAAGTTATTTGTATAACAATTAATTATATTTCAATATAAACATAAAAGATTTGCGCTGAAATAATTATTAATACAGTAAAATCCTGATTATCTAAGCTAACTTGGGGGCCTCATCTACCTTATTTTCGATTTCTGTTCAGGATGAAAAGCAAGAAGTGTTTAATTTATGGTATAATGTTTTATTTTAATGTTCCTAGCAATTTTATGCCCAATAATAACCAAATAATTATTAAACTGCCACGTGCCCAGTTATGGACAAAGTCCTATTTATTTTTTTCACAAAGTAGAAATAATTTTCTTTCCAGACCCTGCATTTTCGTCTCAACATAATATGTTACCAAATTTATAAATTAAAAATAATTATAAAGTTTTTAGTTAACTATTGAGACACCCATAAATCAAAGGTAGATGAGGCTTTTAAAGAAGGAACCTCGGATAATCGAAAACTCAAATTGAAATTAAAATTTTCGTAAAAATGTGTAAGCACGGTCTTGAATAAAGTGACTAAAGGTAATTTTTTAAATTCATCAACCGAATTGTGCAAAATTGATTTTTTAGTATTTATGTACATACTATTAGAAGAATCTATTTGTAATAAAACAATTATTGCGAGTCCTAGGCTACTAAAATATGTTTTGTTATTTTTGTGGAATATTGATATGGACTTGAAAGAAATGTTATGACGGGTGGTTGAATAAAAATAATTTTCTAAAGAGCACGTTAAGCTCATAGGAAACCCGCTCATATTTTATCATCAAAGTGAATGTAATGATAAAAAATATACTGCATTACTACTATAACTAATATCGTATTAATAAGTGAGTGTGTTAAATATTAGGTAGATAAATGTACTATATTTATTATTAAAAATAGTGTAAAATTTTGTTGATTTATGTACTCTGTTTTTAATAAAGACTTTGTGATTTTAATCAATTTTCAATACATTCTACACGTTTAGACATACAAATAATCATTATAAAAGTGTAGTGATATAATTACCATTAATTTTAAAATCAAATAAACTAGTTTTTTGAACTATCAAATTGATTTAAGTAAAGATAATTAAGTATCTAATGCCCGGTTACACTATTTGAAAACTTAAGACAAAACTTTAGATCTCCTAATACTTAAAAAAAAAATTATTTTAATTAACCAACTGCACTGTATTAAAATGTATTTATATTGTTTCAATGCATCTTACTCAAAAAGTCAAGATTAGATAATAAAAAATATATAGCATTTTTATTTTTTTTCATGCAGAATAGGAATCCGATAAAAAAATAATTTGTTCTTTTTAATAGATTAAACTTGATCTTAAAGAGGTCTTGAAGAGGTCCACTAGTTGTGTAAAAAATTACACCGTATTCCTTTTTCCTCGCCATTATACAACTTTTGTCCGAAGCACTTTTTCATATGACGTTTGGTTTTCGAGATATTTAGTATTGGAAGTTCTCAAAAATAGTAGATTATTCAAAGAGAGGTTAAGGAATATGTAATGAATGAATAAAAATGGCTGATGGCTTTTGAATTATCTTTAGACGATGTGCTAATTTAAGCATCGGTAGCAGAAGTTGTAAGTTTTTGGGGCAGCCAGTGCTTTTTTTAAATTTTGTAGTGTATATTTCTTGTAGTTGTATGCTATTATAATGGATTTCCAGTTAAAACAGACCGCCGTCTTGCGGTGCATTTTAGAATTTGAACAATAGACATAAATTTTTCTTTTCTCATACACTTATATGTTATTGTGACAAATTTTAATATTTGTTATTATTTAAGTATACTAATTTAGTGTAAGTAAATTAGAGAAATAAACCACCGTTAAGCAATACAACAGGAAAAATATTGTACAATAATTGGTAATACTTAAGAAGTAAGTAAAATATAATATTTTATTTTAGGTTATCATAATGTAATAAGCTTTTTCCAACAGGCGAACTCAATTACAAATATTTCAAAATATTTCAGGCAAATATTGGGTTTTCGTGGTTTAAACAAGAGTTGAATTAGAAAAAAAGTGCCTACACATTTCTATAAAAAAGAATTGCTTTGTTTGAAAAATGCAAGGAAAACCACCATTGAAATTGGTAGATAACTATAAAGAGCCATTTAGATCTTTTTTGTTGTAAGTACAGATACAGTAATCCCTCCTATTACGTAATATTTTTTTAATTCGGTTTCCATATTATAATGCGGTTTATTTTTTACGACCTCCTGCTGTTTTCGGGAGGTTTGGTACAACACGGTTTTGTAGAACAAATTTTAATTTATTTCTCTTTATTTTTTAATTTTGTTTGACAAATGCTTATTAATAATTTATTAAAGTGCATTTAGTGATTTGCTAAATTATATTTCTCGATACTCAATCAGTCAATAAAAACTTTTTGTCGACTATTATGCATTTTCAATACATATTTTTTAAATTGAAGTTAGCTTCGGTTTTTTCAAGTTCTTTCTTTAAATTGATTACAGATCCAGTTTAATTTGCTTAACAATGGTTTATTTCTGTTGTTTACTTATATTTGTTTCAATAATGCACTTTACACATGTAATAAATACTTAAAAAATAAACACTTAAACTCCTGCTGAAGTTAAAATTTTAACCGTAATGGCGTGGAATTTTAATTTTACAACGATTCAAATTTTTTTCCCAAAGTTATGCCAAATTTTTTTTTCGCGCCACCCTAGATTGAGACGAAGTACTTTATTTGTAATAAAAATAGTTTGATTCAGGCGTTAAATACTAAATTTTCTCCTAATTTTAACGATAAACTTTTTGAATAGTAGTTCATTTCGTAAGTTTTAAAACAACATAACAATTTGAATAATAGTGATTCAGCAAATTATAAACAAAGTAAACTAAAACCTGCATTTTTCTCGTTTGAATATAAATGTAAACTACTTTTGTAATTCTGTTTAAATTCATAAAATAGCCCATAATCTTGGTGTACAAAATCAACACTATCGGCTATATCAATGAAATCGCCTTATCAATGATATAGTATAAACCAAGCCTTCTCCTCGATTGTATTTATTTACCTCACCAAACAATTTTTTTGTTAGTTCTTGCGAATGGTACATATATATTATAAGATTATTTAATTGTGTATTTGCAATGCTTAATGCTTAGAAATTAACAACTTATAAATTATTTTAGCTTTTCAAAAAAATATTTTATCAGTTGTTCTCCACATAAAAGAACAAAATAATAAAATCTTGGCTCTCATGAATGATAAATACAGAGATATGAATTTATCGCATCGTAATTTGCCGGATAATTTACCAATAGAGTTTCCAATAGACTGTGATGAAAATATTTTGAAGATTGAAAACTACTTGAGCAATAAGGATAATTTAACTGCCTTGGTAAGTTACATTTATAAAAATTTAATTTGTTGGTAGTTTTATTATATTTAAAATTTCTGATGAAGGCACAATCAGTGCCGAAATATTAAAGAATTATTAATTTAATCTATTATCGTTTATTTAACTCGTTTTATTTTAATTTAATTTTATATAATATATTTTCACGAGTTGACAATTTTAATTAATTTTTATTATATTGTTTTTTACATTTTAGTCTTTCTATTTATCATCTTTGGGAGGAAGAAACTTGAAAAGTAAAACCAATGCTGTTTTAAAATATCTTCTAACTGATAATCTAAGTAGCAACTATAGCTTTTACGGAAAGCGTTTGAACAAAAGACCATTTAGTCTTCTTTCGCTAAAGAAAGTCGTTGTTAGTAAGTAATTCTTTTCGTGTAAGTTTTTAATTAACACATCTAATTTTAATTTATATTTTTGTAGGTGCAGTCAAACTAAATTCTCCCAAAGCAACAGAAAAAGAAATTGAAGATGCTGTGAAGGAATGGTTAAAACACGCACCACAAAGAATGAATAAGAAGTTAGAAAATATTTAATTGAACTACTGAATTTTAATATTAAATAATAGTAGAGAAATTTTGGGATAATATGATGCTAATTATTAAATGCTTTTTTAGAATTTATTATTATTGCAGTTGATTTATTTTAATAAAAGTTTCATATAAAAGATCTAGATATTTTATTAAAAGATTAAAAATTATATTTAATGCGGGCGATAGTTATTGCAATGCTATAATTTTTAGAGAATTTTGTCTGCAATTCTATAATTTCTGGAGTATCTCTAAAAAACAATTTATTGTTTGATATTTTATAATTTTTAATTATCAGTAGGTGGATCTACTTATACCTACATAAACTAATACATTGGTATTGCTAAAAGAACATTAGACAATGCAATAGCAAGTTAGTATAAAAATTAAATTATTCGTTAAGGGGGGAGGGGACATAAATTGAATAGCATAGATTTCAGAGATAATATAGATTATTTCTTGGATATACGATCAGCAAAATTTGTGTGTAATTTTTCGATCACAACATTTTACAATGTATTTAAAATATCAAGGAGCTCCCAGATGTTTGGAAAATACAGTCAAGTGCTATTATGTGCTATTAAGTGCTCAAGGATTTAACAATTTCAAAATACGTGCCCAAATCACTTTTTTTTTAGCGAAATTATTTAGCAATATAAATTTGAAGATACAATGTTTATTTATTTATTTTTTTTTCATTTTCATTATATTCAATTATCAGAGATTGTATGGAAAGTCAGGTGTACTTCTAAACATAATCCATATTATTGAAGGTGGGGAATACTTTAATTTAAATTTTAAACCATAAACAACATATCGGACGGTGCAAGAATTAATGTTTTTTACTACCTCAATCACGAAACTCGTTGTTTGTCTAGACAGTAGACACTTTTTAGAAGTAAATGCATTAAGGTTTCACAAATAAAATATGCTGCAAGTCTAAATTTCACAAATATTTTCATCATATTGTATCATCACTGTGCGATGAATTAAATTTTAGAGAGTTGTAACGAAATTTGTCTCCATATAGATATTTTTACTGCTGATGCAACACATCAGTACAAAGATGAGTTTTATAATTTTTAATTATATAGTTCATATTTGAATATTAATTTAATAATAAAAATGTTTTATTTCAGTGAACACCGTCGTGTCGGTTGAATTAACGTGTGCTTGACGTTGAATGGTTAAAATAACGTTTAATGTTATTTGAATATACACGTATAAAATGTGGTTGTTTATGCAACCGTTAAATCAATCACAACACGTTAAAACCACGTTAATTTAAGGTCATAACTCACCTATCAGCACAGCAACTGATCATCACCAGCAAATTTTATTTCTGTATGTAAATGCAAGCACTTTGACGTGCCTTGCAGGTGATGTGCTGATGCTGTTAGATAAGCGCGCTTGCATTTAAATACACATAAAGAAATACAATTTGCTGGTAATGATCAGTCGCTGTTCCTATGCTGTGCTGATAGGTGATCATCAATCGTTTATATGTTCTTATAGGAATTATTTATGTATTTAATTTGTTCAAAATAAAAATACAGTGTATATTTAATTGTTATTTGGTTGAATGGTTTATATTATTATCATATACAGCGATTAATCCATAGCATACCCATAGATATATGTATAAAGTAAAATGTTAAGCATAGAAGTTTTTTGCATTTTTATAATATTATGCTGCATATTCTAACCCGAGTGTTTCTTACATTTCCGGTAAGAAATTTTAAATTGAATTCGATTAGAGAATGCAACAAATTTATTTCTTATAACAAAATAGATCATTTCAGTCAAATGCAATCAATAAATTTGCATTCAAAGTCATTTAACTGATTTTAAATAAGTAGGTATACCCAGTTTAACTGTTTTGTTTTAAGAATATATCTGCACTATAGTATTAGTATATCATTGGGGTTTGTTTTCTTTTATAATTTAGCATGATTTAGGGTAGGCATTATTAGGTACGTTTCAAATCTATTTATTTTAATTTTATCTGTGTATTTTTAAATATCTAATGCTTTTTCATTTCAGTTGTTATGTATATTCCCCAAAGAAGATCGCAATTACAAGAGCACGAGAAACCATTCAAGTGTTCAAAATGTACAAAATCCTATAAGCACAAGCCTAATCTGATGCGACATTCTAAATACGAATGCGATGGAATTGCACGTTTTATATGCCCGATTTGCAATAAAGCTTACACCCAACGAGCCACAGTTGTGCAACATATTCGTGTTCATCATCCAGAACTAAAAGATTGTTATTAGTAGAAAGACTAGAACATTGATTGAACGTTATTTACGCTGTTTTTGCCAATGAACGAACATACACATGGAACTTTATTTTGCACGTAATACGCATTATGGAAACTTCAATGTATTCTTAAGACTTACGATTTAGAATACTCGTATGAACGCTTAAAATTAAATATTTCCGTATTTTACTATATTTTTTTAATGTATCGTTTTTATATTTAATATTATTAACCTTGTTCAATAGGTGCTCATCACGTTACGTTAAGTCGATTCTTTTCATTAGTTTTTTTATTGTAAATATTGGTTAGGTAAAGTAATTAAGAACCCAAAAAATACCTACGTAGTTATTACTTATCCATTGCCAAGTTACCAATACTTTTGTAAATAAAATTTAAATAAATTTAATATTATAATATTATTATAATTTAATATTATATTAATAATATTGTTCGTTGATACAAGCCTTCATTAGTCGAATTAACATTAACAATAAATTGTGAAAATTTAAATAAACCGCTAGAATTTATTTAATATGTAGGCAGTAGTTTATATCCACCTTTTTTTTCTTGATATTGTAATATTTCAAAATAAAGAATATTTTTATTTGTCGTAAAATTATTATATTACGTTTAATAAAACTAAACACTATAATATTTGAATTTTAACAGTAATTGTTATATAAAATTTTACTTACTTAAAATATATGCAACACATTTATTTAGGACCTGGTGGTAAAGTGTTGGTTTTAATATTTCCAGGGTAAGTGTTCATTAATTTGTTGATATTTAAAAAAATTTTAATTGTTTATTAAAAAATTATATCGAACATAATATACGAATATCAACAAAAAATACACATCTTAAAAATAAAATGTGTATTAATAAAGTTAAAATTCAACTATTTTAGCGTAATAATCATTGAATTTTCTAATTTTGAATCTATGTTATCCGCGGAGAACGCCAATAGAGGTCACCCGTATATGGATGTTTTGATGCCAATTGGCGTTTGGCTTCTTTTACTATTCTATCCTTCACACGGCCTAAGATTTTAATTCCTATATTTCTGATCAAACCACATATTTTGTTGCAATACTACAAATTACAATAGTTCAATGTACAAAAAATCCAAAATTCTTAAAGGAAATTAAAACAGTTCTGTTACTACTAGATTTATTTTTATAACTCTTTTAAAAACATAAGCAGAATTAATGGGAAAACAACAGAAATGTTTTTAATTTTATTAATGTTTTGCTTAATTTAATAGTTAATTATGTTGTAGTTAGTTAACCACGTTAACTTGTATCTATTGATGTGTGACGTCTTCATGGGAACACCTATGTATACTCGACATTTTGGGTTGTATGTTTGTTTAATTTATTTTGAATTTATTTGAATGAAAGAGCTGATTAAATTATTGCACCCAAGTTTTGTCCGAGAAAGTAGTAACCTTATAACTTATAATAATTATCAAGTTTTATAATTATTAAGTTATCCTTATCAACTAATATCGATTAGGTGCAAATTTTTTAATTGTCTTTTTTTGTTGTAACGGCTAATTGCATATTATATTACTATGTAAAAGGCTTAGAATTTAAACCATGTGTATAAATAGGTAATAATATAATACAAACAATAATTTGTAATAGTCCTGATGTAAAATTTAATTTGTTTATAATAACAAATCGGTTTAAATTTTAAACTCTTTTTATTCGGCTCGTTCATAGACTATTTTTTACCAATCGCATTGGAATAATTTTTCGGGTTATGTAAAAATATTAAATTTTTAATATAGTTATTACCATGATAATTTGTAAATCTATTTTAATAAATTTTTATTATATCAAGTTATTAATTGTATTCTTTAGGTATTATTGCAGTTAATTGGTAAGTATTCAGATAAGAGTTAAAATAAGCAAAGCTAAAACTACAGAAAAAAAAATTGACACTAGTAAGCATTGTAATGGTTAATATAGTGCCATCCGTCGGAAAAGTACAGTAAGGTTAATTTAATATAAGAATTATTGTTTATTTATAAAAATATCACTTTTTATTCGGAGCTAAAGTGAGTTTTCCTCGCTCATTTGTGATTGTTCGATTCATTTCACTTGTCTGTCAATCCTGCATACGGACAAGAACTACTCACACTTTTGCTCCTTATAAAGAGATATACTTTTTTTTATTATAAATATTATACACAATAAAAAAATGTTGAAGTAAATTACATTACTACAGACTGCATTACTGCTATTATTGTCAGAAAGATTTTACTACTGACACTATTTCAAAAAATTGCTTGTATTTTTTGCGATATTATTATTAATAACTGTTTTTGATTTTCTTTATAATTAATATATTATTTTTTAGGAATTGTGCCATTTCTTATAAATTCTCTAGAAGAAAGAAAGAATGAAAGCAACTATATATGTCATAATTGTAAGAAAACGTACAAAACTCAACAAACGTTACGACGACACGTTTATCACGAATGCGGACAAGATCCCAAATTTCAATGTGCATATTGTCCAAAAAAATTTAAGAGAAGAGATCAAATTCAAACTCACATGCACGTGACTCATTTTGAATATTTTAAGTTTAAGTATTAATACTGTATAATAATGAAAAATAATTTTAGTATAATAAATGGTTTGACTAAATTTGATTTAGAACAATAATATTTTTAAATTTTATGTAGTCCTATGGATCGCCATTAAGTTGGATGTTACCATCATTTTATATCTTGGATACCAATCAACTAATGTGTATATTACTGCACACAGTACAACCACTTGTTTTTCTCGCTACTAAGAATTAGAATGATGCTAGTAGCCAACTTTCTGACTATGTAAAAAGCTGGTTTTGTTTAAAAGTACAAAGTTCAAAATTTGCTATTTTCCGGAATTTATAACTAATTAATTTACTTTTTTAACCAGTTTGGTAGGTTCTATCGGATCTTACTTACATAAAATAGTAAGTAAGGTGAAAATGCCTAAGTGCGTTTTGGGGCAAGCGAGTAGGTACATGCCTTCTAAATATAAATCATAACCGTAGCGTGTCGTATCAACATTAAAGAGTGACTTTATCGCAATTCTAATCATTACACTATTAAAAAAAACTTAGTGTTGTGTTTTATAATATTTCTGAAATGAACAAGTAAGTTTAATTAAATTGCTGCCTTCAGCTGTATTGTGGTAGTGGTATTTTTGGTATAAATCGCAATAATGGAAGTGCATCCATTAAAAAATCAGAAGTGCAGTTGACTCGAATTGTGTAACTATCCTGATTACGATCACCTTAGTTTATAATTGAAAAGTAACTTTTTAATATACTAAAGACAGGATCTCTGGTTGAGTGGGTAGCAAATCAAACAAGAATTATTTGTCCGTTGACGTTTTTTTTTATATTTACCAAGTTCAACAACTTTTCGAGGACTGTAATGTATTTTTCAACGATTTACTCTATTACTATAATGCTATAATAGTATATTGCGTGCCAAGGTGAAAAATGCTGCTTTATTACAGCCGAGCGTTAAGTTAGTACATAAAATAGTATACATATCTCGGTGTCAAGCTTCTTTCCAGCGTCCCACTTGCAGTTGACTACTCGCTGACAGTTTCTAGTTGACAACTAACTTAGCGCTCGGCTGTAACGAAACATTTTCTACCTTGGCACGTAATATTACTATTATTTTAAATTTGTCTTTTTTTATTATTGTCATTGTAAGTTTTTAGTTGTAACTAGAATCTAATCCGAATGAAGCGCTAATAAATTTTTTTAAATATTGCATTTTAATTTTCTACTTTTCATATTCCTTAAATAAAAAAATAATAAAATAAATGTTTTACAATTTATATAATAGGAATCTATTTATATTTGAAGCTTAAAATGCTCAAAACTTTATAATTTTACTTTTTACGTATTATGGTACGCACTTAGACAACTTCACCTTACATATTATTATTATTATTTTTTTTACATACATACATTCTAATTTCTAGCCATGATTTATCGCATGATTGTTGGGTGTTTTGAACATCTACATTCTAATATAAAACGCAGTGGTGTTCTAACCAAGATATTAATATTTTTGCTAAACTATATGTCTTATTGCAAGTAAGAGGAACTTAATAGAAATAATTATGTACAGACTAGTTATAGTGAGTAGTGTGTATAATGTATAGCTATTTGGTATGTCAAGGTACGCTATTTTTGTAAAAATTAGTGTTTACATAATTTGCCATAAGATTGAGAAAAGTTTTTAATATTGAATAGGTATGTTTTTTCGTGTGGTTGGTTTCCTTAATTAATTCATGGTGCCTATTTTGTGTGCAGTTCCGGAATTCTTTCAAGACCGGAAAGGAAAATAAGTTCCTATAATATGCTACTATCACGTTCGCTAGACAATTAAAAAGTGAAAACTTACAAGTTTTAATATTATTATCATTCGTTTAACCCATTAATGCCAAGCTTTTGATATATCATATGGGTGATATGTGTACAATTGTCACCTTTATCGACCGTATGGTATATAATCATACGGTGGGCATTACTGATGGGTAAAGTATAAAATTTAGATAATTTTTAAATGAAAGATAGACAATATTAATTTAACAAAAATGATCCAATGAATTGAAATTTTTCACCACTTTAATTTATAATTTATTCTAGTATTTTAATTTATACAGGGTGGCTTAAATGTAACTTTCTATTTTGTTTCTTCCTTAAACATAAAAATAATAAACATATTATTTTAATATTTATACCCTATGAATTAATTTCAAAAATGTTAAAAATATATTCTTTTAGTTGTTGGTCGTAACAACTAATTTATGAAAAAACTGTAATGGTGCTAGCTCTAGTAATTGGGTGCTAGCTGGTGCTAGCTCCACCAGTTTCAATACGGATTTGTGAAAAAACTGTAATGGTGCTAGCTTTATTATTCGGGAGCTAACCGCTGCCACCTCCATAGATTCGGAAACTAGCTTTCTGGCCAAAAATCGTAAGTGGGGGGGGCAAAGTAACGGACCCGTTTGTGAGGCAATTTTTAGAATCTAAACCATAGTCCTTCTGCACAGGACGAATTTTTTGCTATTCAAGGATTATGGAACAAATTAAAATAAATAGGTTTCAGCTTTTAACTAAGTAGAACGAACGAACAGAAATAAGAATGTATGAGCGGAGAATTCTACTATGAGAACTGTAACTGCTTTATGTTGAAACTAGGCCTCATCGACTTCTTCTTCTATCTTTCTGAGCTATACTATTTTAATGTTGTTATAGCATCTAGAAGTTCTGTGAAATCTGTCATCGAACCAGACTATTCAAATTTTTCAGTTTATCACAGATTGCCGGAGCAGAAGAATAGTTTCTAACAATTATAAAATAGTCGATACTTTTGCACCTCTGTAATGAGAATCTTCGCTGAAGAAAAAAAGTTTAAAATAATATATGTCATGTGTGAAATTTACTTTTGGGCCATTCTGTAATAATATTTTAAGTTATTGTATTTGCAAATACACTGTTATTATGTTGTTACTAAAATAAAATTTGTATTGAATTGTTTTTGATTATTAGTAATTTATTTACTTATTACTATTATTATCGAGTAGATACCTACATAGTATCACAGTTTCTGATCCATCCTATTACAAAGTATGCATAATAATTTGTTTACGTACTTAATACAGAAGAAGGCGAGAGTACGATTACACGATTACTAAAAAAATTATGGTAGTTGATGAAGTAAACTACAAATAATATAAACAGAAAAATTTAAATGGAATTTTAAAAAAGCCTAAAACCAATAAAACAAAATGCGGATGCTGGATTAACCGATTTCATGTTGGTAGTCCCGTCCATTGATGTTCCATATTATGTATACAAACAGCTGCACGCAACAATTTGTACGTTCTTAAATTAGTTGTTTTGTCAAAAAATATATTTAAGTTACAGTTCTTATTGTTTTAGTAAACAAAGCCGGAGACTTAAGGTGAAACAGGTCAGGTTAAATCACACATATCCTACATTTTCCACAATAAAACACTATTTATGACAATTGTTTTTTTAATTACATAAAATTTATAATTTTTTTCTGGTTAGCTATCGACGACATTAATTTAGCATTTAAAAGTGCCGCTTGTTCTTCAAATATCCCATTCGTTACACAAAATGAGACATTTTTTATCTGGTTACATAAAAAACTATTATTTATTATGACTTTTTACGTTAGACAATATTGCATATTCTGATGCCAGTTACGCAATATACTTCTGTATAATATTATATAATATACTACTGCCTTTTCAAGGTTGATAAAATGCGAGTGAAATCGGTGCACCCATTTTGACTTTTTGGAAGATATTTCTAAATTGAGTGGCGTTGGATAGAAGCAAATTTGAGTAATTACCTGGGAAAAATTTAATTTTGTAATACATTATTAAATAAGTTTTTGAGATGATTCAAATGAAAATATTCTAAAAATAGGTTAATTAGTTACTAACAATGATTTTTGTTATTTACAATAAATGATAACATTCATTTAATAGAAACACCAACTCATTAATTTCAACTAAAACAGACTGCAAAATTGATTTAAATTGTGCTATTTAAATGTTATCGGTATTTAATAATACAGCAACACATACAAACTGTAATAATCTGTACCATGAAAAGTTCCACATTTCCCTACCGTAATCGCTGGCGTCGAATTTTTAAAAATTCAAATCACTTGCACATAGCCTATAGCACCGAAACGGAATTTTCTCGTTAATTCTAAAAATTAAATTATATAAGTTAGATGATCCATGATTTATATTAACCCTTTCAGGTCCCTTGTACACGAACATATAGATACATTGTACATAATGTTCTAATAAATTTTATTCAAAATATTATTTAAAATAAAATATATTCTAGCTACTTATTTAAATGCAAAAATAAAAACAATTTTTTTATCGATGATATTTAATTCAGTTCTGAAGGGTTTAAAAAGTGTGATATTACGAATGCATGAGGTTAATTAAATGCCAAGTTTAAATTAATGTATACGGAGATTTAATTAAAATGTGATGTGTAAAGAATAAATTGATTACCTGAAGATGCACATTTTATTACCTAAAACTGGATAGATTGGTTTATTTTAAAGTACGCCAACAACTTGATCGAAGCAACTCTACGTGGAACAGATAAGAAACTAGAAACGAAAGAAGAGATTTATATATTATGGTGAGATATTATTTATGAACTTTATTAATGATAAACATTTACTTTTAATTTATTATTTATTTGTATAATATATAACCACTAATATACGAAACCAAGTTAGTTTAAATAATTACAAGCTTAAATAAAGATAGTACATTAGATTTAACAAAACCATTTGTTGCTTCTTACTTGCCAAATGTTATAAGGCATGAACAGAAACATGTATGATAATAATTTTAAAAATCTCTTAAGATAAAATCAAAAGTGTTCAATTTTATAAATTTTCATTTTTAAACTTTGTTTTGAATAATAGGGGAGATTTGTGATGGTTTGGACACTTTTTACGTTTTATTTATATCTTTTTCAAAAGAAGTTAAACGATTGTTTTTTTTACTAAACTTTAGGGTAGATAGTTTATGATTATTAACCTTGATATAGGCTACTTAGATGCAATAGTTCCTCCAGAATTCGGTCACAAAGTATACCTTAATTTTTTTTAAATTTTAAAATTACCCGGGGATACACTGGACATGCAGGGAATGTAATAAATAACAACAGGGAATAATGAAAAATAAAACTAATTATATTTTGTAAATAATTCGAACTAATTATTTATTAAAACATTAAAAAACTAAATTATGAAATTTTTAATTGAATATTTTTCTTCTATCTTAAATAAATTTTTTTCTGCTTTCCCTTTCTTCACTTTCATTTTTTTACAATTAGTAGTATCTTTAAATTCCAAAAACATTAGTAGCCCTTCTTCGGCAGTCGAGTAAAAGGTATGGGATACATTGGACGCACTGTCTTTTGCACCTTCTGACAAGAAACAAAATTTAAAGTTAAGATAATTTATATAAAACAAGCATTCATTTTTATGAATGAACTATCCTAACATACCTGTAAGACTTTACTTTTCACCTACAAATAAAAAAAATGCAGCTTAAATTATTGAAAACCCTTACGTAGTCACTATCTAAACTTACAACTGAGATGATATAGCCTCGATTTCTCTCTCCTATCAGCTGTTTACGGTGGTACTAACATACTAACAAGGGGGATGCACGATCTGGGAAATGAAGTTTGGGATGAGGCTTTGTGTGGTAATAGTAGTGCCCAATATTCATACTATGTTAAAGTCGTAAAACGCAATGGGCACCCAATTTCGAGAAAAAGGGCTTGAAAGTTTTACGTTGTGTTTCATATACATTAAAGTTTTTAATCTTCGTAAACAGTCCGGTGGCGAAGTGGTAGAGCGCTAGCTTAACAAACCGAAGGTAACGGGTTCAAACCATCTGATCGGCAACTTTTTTTTTCTTTATGTAAATTTTATTTTTAATTCTGTTTTATATTTTAAAGTAGATAATAATCATGCAAATATCGTTAAATACAAAGAATTATAACGAAAATAATGAAATTCAAATTTTTATTTATTTATCGCAATTTAAAATTAAATAAATAATTAATTTATTTGTACTTGTGAATTCATATATTGCGATGTCCTAAAGCGTAAAATGTATCGCAATACAAAAAAAACTTAAATAGTTACCTTTCGAACACCCATCACTTGTAGTAAAGCTTGCGATTCTTTTAATTAATCTTATGTTGAATAATTAAGCAAGTTATTCAAATCAAATGTAATTTAATCAGTTATAAACGAAATTTCAAAATATTACAGAAAGGCACAGTTTGATCAAGTTGTAATTTATAAATTTTATAATAGTTAATTGTTATGTTTTTAATCTTAAGCCGCATAACATCGGCTCACCAAATAAAACAAATACACCGAAACCTGAAATTTATATCTTATTTATCGAGTAAATTTTTCAACTGCTAGATAAAATTCCAAATTTGATGGCAAAAATATACAAATATCAAATAATCAATTTTATCGTGGTGTCACTAAACGTAAAATTAATCGTTTTTGCGCTTTTAAAATGTTCTCACCCTATTTGTTTTTTTGAAGTCTTCTTTAAATTATGTTGCTTGTTTCTTTATTCCTTGGTTTCTTTATTTTCTTTTTTATGTTTTCACCTGCTGTGGTGAATAAATTTATTATTCTTCTTCTTATCAATTTGTACAAAACACTCTTACTCTGAATTTGTAATTTCAGGTAAGTAATTATTATAATCATATAATTTATCAATGTTATTTAAATTTTTAATTTTATTTATCAATCTTAATTAAATCTTAATATTATTTAAATTTGTGACTCTGGGCTTTAAATTTCGATACTTCTCGAAACAACGGCTTTGCCCAGAATGAATTACTTTTAAAAATTTCTCTCCCTCCTTTATTTTTGTTATTTAGCAAATTTTCAACGTTTGAGCTTGTAGTGGTGGAATTTGTAGATTCGGCGCACTATTTAAATTTTATTCACGCATTCACTTTTATTTAAAAATACCAGATTAAAATAATTAACAAATTTTTGAGTGCCAATCGGTTTCTTTGATAAATTTGGCGTTTGTCTTTTCATTTAAAGATCGTGGACCAAAAACATCTTTTTATTTTATAAATGCTGAAAAAATTGTAATACAAGCTCTCAAATGTGCCTTCCTTTCTTATAAAATCAAAAATATGTGAAATCGAATTAATTATCGTCATAAAATCAATTAAAGAATGAACTCAAGTCCTTACAACAAAATTAAATTATAAAGGTTTTAACTTTTATTCTTGTTTTTAAATGATTAATCATAATAAAAGATCTGGGTCTAAATTGAAACATGACAATATATTATAAAATAATTTATATATTATCGTCAAATATTTATTGGCGTTTATATTTATTCGCAATCGGATTTTTTAAATTATTTACAAAAACCCGAATGATAATTATCATAAAAACAGCCAAAACAAAAGATATTTCGGCAACGTGAGCAACAAATAAATGAGGATTGCTTACATGAAAAGCAAATTTCGTTAACTTTTCTTAAAATTTGTCTCTTGTCCATTAATTTCGAAGCGAACCAGGCATATTGGATCATATCAGTGAATATCATTATAATTCTTTGGATTTTACAATATTCGCATGATTATTATTTTAAAATATAAAACAGATTTAAAAATAATATGCATAAAATAAAATTTACATAAAGAAAAATAAAGTTGTCGATCAGAGGTTTGAACCCGGTACCTTCGGTTTGTGAAGCTAGCGCTCTACCACTCCGCCACTGAACTATTTGCGAAGATTGAAAACTTTTAAATATATGAAGCACACATAAACTTTCAAGCCCTTTTTCTCGAAATTGGGTGCCCATTGCGTTTTACGGCTTTAACATAGTATGAGTATTGGGCACTACTATTACCACACAAAGCCTCATCCCCAAGGGGGTAATCACTAAATGAAGTCTGTGGAACGGAGAAAATGAGTCTTTGTGAAGTCTGTGAAGTCTTCTGAAGTCTCTGAAGTCTTTGTGCAGTCTCGTGAAGTCTTTTGAAGTCTCATGAAGTCTTGTGCAATCTTTATGAAATCTATGAAGTCTCTATGAAATCTCTGAAGTCTTTATGAAATCTCCGAAGTCTTTATGAAATCTCTGAAGTCTTGATGAAATCTCTGAAGTCTTTATGAAATCTCTGAAGTCTTGATGAAATCTCTGAAGTCTTTATGAAATCTTTGAAGTCTTGATGAAATCTTTGAAGTCTTTATGAAATCTCCGAAGTCTTTATGAAATCTCTGAAGTCTTGATGAAATCTCTGAAGTCTTTGTGCAGTCTCGTAAAGTTTTATTAAATCTTATGTAGTCTGTAATTGTGTGTAATTAAAAATGAAATTTTTGTAAAATATCATGAAATCTTTGTGAAGCTAATCTTGAGAAAGTTTTGTTGAAACGTTATACATTGGCGTTAATATCACGTTAATAACGAAATTTTTATATCTAAATTATTTATGTAATGTATTTAAGATCTTGACTAATGTATTAAGATCAACAAAAAGTTAACGCGATTCGAAAACCAAAAACAACAACAATAAGCTCAAAATAAGCTGCACCTAAGGAGAGGGTCAAGTATCTGAAATTTTATATGGGTTATATACGGAATTTAATAATATATAATATTTATTTAAATGTTCAGCTGTAAATAAATATCAGCACGCTGTGCCTGAAGTGAAGTAGATTACCTTGTCTTATTTCATATGGTAAGATGTTATACAGTGGCGGCTCGTGACATTTTAGAGTGGAAGGGCATAAAATTAAAAAAATAGTTTTAAAAATATTTATTTATAATGAAAATCTATCCTATTCGTTTTTCACGGTACTCACGTACACATTGTCACGGTTATGTGTTAAATGGTCGTGAATATCACGTCCACCATACGTTCTGGTGTTATAATCGTTTTAAACGATAGATACTACTCACTTCTTGCGGCCATTTTGAATATTTCTAAACTTGACTTTCCTCGAAATCGCGAATAGTGCAATATTGTTACATTTTATATTGGTTATACATCAATGGGCACTTTAAATTTTAAAATTAATTCAACCTTACTTGTTAAGATTTAGTAAGTAGTCTTCAAGTTTTAGTAATCAATTTTATTGTTATTCGCTTAGGTGATCGAAAATTTTAAGCTTTCAGGTAGGGAGATGCGTGTCCTTGACCTTCATTAACAAATTTACAGCTATTTTGAAAAAATTACTTTTTAGTATTAGCGCCGCAAAATGTTGACTTTTGAAGCTGTTTCGGGTCCGCAAACTTCTACTTTAGCGGCCTAGTACTTAAAGTCGTCATGATAACACTTTAGCGAATTTAAATTTGTTTAATTTGATTATTAATTCAAAAAAATTCTCATTGGGGAACTAAAGAAATGAAAATTAAAATGTTCGACTGTACCTTAGAAGATTTTCTTTTATATTATTTGACGTAATATTAGAAAAGTCACTATGACATTTAAAAATTGTATATTATTTAAATTAGGAATAACTCGAGAACGGTGCTAGATATCCAAAAACTAAGCAAAAATTCTCCCCTCTCGCTTGCACACCTCCTGTAAATTATCGATAGGAAGGCATATGCAAAAATTCAGATCGATCACGCGCAAAAAAAATTGAAATTTATAATACTAATACTAAAAAAAAAGGTTGTATGCAACACGTACGCAAATGGTTTTAGCAGACTCATCTTCATGTTACGGACTCGGCTAGAAAACCATGTTTTGCGTACTTATTACATAATATACTATTAAACTTGACTATTTTATTACAGTTACATTATTGCCCCAAATGAATAAAATAATTATTAATTATTTCAAGTTGCCTAAAGGATGTTTTTTGGATTCATTTCTTGTAAATGTTATGTGCTGCGCACTAACGCAATGCTCGCAAACGCCCTTACAGACTTTTCATTCCAGATTCTCTGAGATTGATATAGTACTGATTTTATAATTTCAAATTGCCAAAAATACCTATAGTTCAGTCAAATTTACGGCAAAACTTCGGAATAATTCAAAGTGAGCTGAATTTTAATGTGTACCTCTATATCGACGGTGGAAAGGCAAAAAGTCTTTTTTTAAATTTTTTAATTTGGGTTAAAGCGGTATTATTCGATAGAGAAAAAATTGATGATTCCAATGATATAAATAACTCATTTTTGCCAAAAATGGCGCTTAAGACTTTTTACCTTTCCACCGTCGATATAGTGTTTTCAAACAGCATCCTAAAAGTACCCTTTGATTTGACCTTGAGATTCACGAGTTAGAGGGCGCAGAAGTGTACAAAATTTGGTTTTTCGCTTATATCTTCTTTTTTATGAACTTTCAGTGTAGGACATCCTACAGAGAAATTAAAGGGCATAAAAGTCTGTACAAAAAAGTATTCCAGTAGTTTTTTTGTAGGACCAACCGTTTTAGTTTAGTATAGGCGTTAAAAGTGTGAGTCCAAATACAAAGTAGGTATACCCACTTTTAACGCCTGTACTACTGTAACTCCTGAAGCTCAAGGTCAAATCGAGGGTACTTTTAGGATGTTGTTCGAGAACACTAAATAAAGGTGTACACAAAAATTCAGTTCACTTTGAATTACTCCAATGAAAAATCCTAATTTGACTAGACTGTTACTCCAAATTCATCATCAGCTCTCCGACAACTTGTTAATTTACAATTTAGCAAGCAATTTTGTCATAATATAAATTATATTCTCTGCTTTAGATGTAGAAACTACAAGATATACCTTGCAGTTATAGATGTTTCCAAGTTATCATTTTATTAACAACTAAAAATAAAAAAAGATTAACAAAAGTCTCACTCGAGCCCTTGCAAACTTATTACAGCACATCAATAGAATGACATAATCATACTCTAATTCGCATAATTACCGCTTTTTTCTCACAACTACTGTTAATTATTGCCCGCGAAATTTTCGCTTTTCCCAGATAGATACGCCCATGGATAAACCATACCCGGCTGCTCGAGGGTAAAAAAAATCTAAACAAGGCATAATTTACTATTTATTAGTATTATGTTTGCATTTGAAACCAAAAAATGAAAGCATCGCACTTAGATTGCGAGTAAATATCGTTTAATCGATTCGACAATATATTTGTTTGTTTAATTCAAATTAAAAAGTTCTCACAGAAAACGGAAATATCATATGTTACGAAAACATTATGCTTGGCTTGATAGTGTGAAATGGCACTATTTTGAAGTTTGATAAAAGTTTAAATTAGCTTTATTTATGAATTTCATTATCTGTGACTTAATATAGTTTACTTCTGAGGTGCTGAAATAAATTTTCTTGTTGCAATTGTTGTTTCACGTCCGGCGCGTCTTAGTTTTAAATTTACTGCTGCGTTTGGTGATTCCTATTCTTAATACAAAAGTAATTCGAAGTTTTATGCATGAGAATGGGATCTGATGATTATAAGACGACCGCACCACTTAGATCTCGCATCGAACTTGCAAGTTTCGACTGTGCACACGTGGGAGTGTTTTATGAAATGTAGTGAATTCTATGAAATCTCATGAAGTCTTATGAAATCTTATGAAATTTTATGAAGTCCATGAAGTCTTATGAAATCTCATGAAATCTTATGAAATCTAGTGCAATCTTTATGAAATCTCATGAAGTCTTATGAAATCTCATGAAATCTTATGAAATCTCATGAAGTCTGTGAAATCTAGTGCAATCTTTATGAAATCTCATGAAGTCTATGAAATTTTATGAAGTCCATGAAATCTCATGAAGTCTTATGAAATCTCATGAAGTCTTATGAAATCTTCATGAAGTCTTGTGAAATTTTTTAAAAATCTTTATGAAGTCTGTGAAATCTAGTGCAATCTTTATGAAATCTCATGAAGTCTATGAAATTTCATGAAGTCCATGAAATCTCATGAAGTCTTATGAAATCTCATGAAGTCTTATGAAATCTTCATGAAGTCTTGTGAAATCTTTTAACGTCATGAAGTCTGTGGAACGCAAAATTTAAAGTGATTACCCCCTTGCTCATCCCAAACTTCATTTCCCAGATCGTGCATCCCCCAAGTCTTGTACAGCAGCAAAATCACTAACAAGGCCCAAAATACAAGCATGTCCATTATATCCCAGTGTCCACACCATCCCCAGTCAGGAAAAATAACCAAGGTGGAAATTATAAAATTGTATAATTTATTATAGTAAACGAAATATCGGGTTACATTCCTAAATCTCTAAGAGATTTACGCTATCAAGAGACTTATAGAAGTATTGCAGTGGTATTCCAAAGGGTCAAACGGAACTGAGACGCTATATTACGATAAAAGTCGATCTGGGGATTTTATTAACAATGAGGAAGAGGAATGAAAGGATTGGTGATAACAATTTTAATAATTATGAAGGAGTCTCGTGAGTAATGAATAGGTGAACCACGAACCGAGGTCCTTGCAGCCATGAAAATGGTCAATCGTTTCATCCCTTGTCATTGTTCATGTAGAGTAAGAAATATTATATTTAAGCTTCTATAAATTATTAGTAGGTATCTATGTATCAAGATTTATTTTATCCAATGGAGTTAGTTTTTATACAAAAATTAGTTTAGTAATTGTGATTAAGAGCACCAAATTAATAAGTTTCTTGACACTATCTGAGTTACATCCAAACGTTAACTCTCAAAGAACCCTTGGCTAACGCAACGATACTATGGCATCAGGCGATGAATTAGGAAATAGAGCAGATGATTTCCTTTTAATTGCGTTCAAATGACACTCCTATACGAGATCCTATTAGACCCGATTTAAGATCATCCCTACTGAGATTTTCCCTTGTGATTCCGAAAGTAGACAGACTATGGACCATTTTGTTGACCTGCTGCCCGAGATATATGGGCAACTGACTCGCTCACGACATTTTATACAATTTAAATCTATACATACATACATACATACATATATACATACGATTAATAGATTCTGGGTCAGAAATAACGTTAATAAATTACTTAACCAACTTTTAAAAAATCAATTTTCAATTTTATTAAACCAATCGTTAATAGTTGAAAAGCTTTTAATGAGACTTAGCTACATAATATATTGCAGTGAAGCCCGCTTAAAATAAACGATTGATACGAAAAAAAGAATAAAATTTTTATTTTCAATTTATTACTATCTATAATAATTAATTAATAAGAAAAACGTCAAATTAAAAACCTCATCTAGAGTTGTTTGTCTCTGCCGTACGAGGAGTAAATTATTTATTGTCATAAAAGTTTTGAATATTAATTTATTTAAGTAAAGAGAAGATTACAAATTATTTTATTTTCTACGCTGGCTGGTGGAAATTCATCAGTGATCTTGATTATTTTGGAAATTCCCATCCAGTTTTGATAAAGCCTGCGGAAAGAAAGAAATTAATTTTAAAATGAATAAATCAGTTTAAAGCTTACCAATATTTTGTGTCAGGATTGTTTGAGATAAAAAGGATGTTCTTAATCATGATTCTCGAATGAGAGAAAACACTGTTCAAAACGATGTCACCTATGGTATTAAATTGTAAAATTTGTATTTATTATTGTGCGTTTAATAATTTAAAAATTAAAGTGCGCCGGACAAAATTTGAATTTGTGGTGATAAAATTAATGCTGATAAAACGTCCCCTCCAGGAAAGCGGAAAGGATTAACGAAATGTAGAATCAAAATTCATTCTAGGCGGAGGTGCTGAATAGTAAAGACCTTTATGAAGCCTAGAATCAAAAATCAAATTGCGAAATCTTGATACATAAAAAGTTATAAGAAAAGGTAGATACTTACCTAATCTCCGAAGTGTTGGTGCTTTATTTTAGATAATATTAAAGAAAATTTGGAACTAAGTATAAGACGGAATTTTGGAGAAAAAATTAAATTTTCCATAGAAGAAGAGATCTGGGTGTGAAATCCAGGAGAAAAATAAAATAAAATTTACAACAAGCAGCTACAAAAGAAACTACCGAGGGTGATAAAATCCAGGAGCAGAATAGATTAAATTTGAACCAAAAAACTTCTAAAAGAAAACCACAGAGGGTGAGATAAATTAACGTTAATAACATTTGTGAAAAATTTAAACTTGCGCCGAAAACGTACAATTTGTGTATTTGTAATAATTGAAATTTTAACCATAACCAGATTTTCTAAATCTAGATGCAAATTTAGCAAACAAATGTGAGTTGAAGGTCTGATTTAGGTAACTAGTGATTGAAACAGTAGCCAACTGCAGGCTAAGATTAAGTACATTAAAATTTGAATTGAAACTAAATTGGTAAAGTTTAAACTGATGGTTTTCCATAATAAAAATTTCTGTAGAGTAAAATTTTTGATATTAATAAATTATTTTTGTATTGGTAACTGAATTTATTAAAACCGAGAGGAGCAAAGCTGGGAACATCAATTAATTTTAAGAGTCAAGATTCTAAAGGGTGAGTGTCCACTAGCGGATTTGGTGAAGTTGGTTAACTTCTTCAATTTATAGCGACTGGCATTACATTATAATATAAGCATTTAAAAATCTAACTACCTCATCTGCACACCACTCCGGAAAACTCCGGAAAAATAAAAAAATGCTTGTAACTGAAAATCAACTTGATTAAATAATTAATTGCAATTTCTTCAATTTATTGTATTTTATTAATGAACTAGTTCCGACTATGAAAGTGTTTTTCAACGTGACATCTTACCGGCAAAACATTAAATTGTACAAAATAATATGAAAATCAACTCCTTTGCTCGTGGGAGAAAATAATCTTAAGAATAATTTGATAACAAAACCGAATTTATGATTACTATAAACGATTTTTTTTATGTGTAATCATACACGTTCGTCCCGTTCCTTGCAAAAGTGATAACAATAGCCGAATGATAACATACAGTGATTCCAATAAGCGGGCTCCCCTGTATAATGTATAGCTACAATTATACATAATTAAGTAATTAATAGGTGTTTGAACAATAACAAAATCTTTTTTATTTAATTTTTGTCAACGATTATTATACATAATAATCCATTTTCGTGTTCATAATACATATTATATTCTTAAAATATTCCTTGTTCTCTTCTATTCCTTTCCATTGTTTTTTGGTATTCTTGTTTATACTTTATTATCGTTTTATCACTAACTGACATTTGAAATTATATACATGGACAAAAATTATATTTCGGACATTGACACTGACATTGAAGTATCTTTAAAAAAATATTATTTAAAATAATAATAAAAGTGAAGTGGGGGTAGCCACTTACTCCTCCAGTAAAAGGGATTAAGCGCCAATTACACGAGGATAGTGACTTTATCTTAATGCCGGTGTATCCGGGATTACTGACCCTCTGATATTTTACTCTAAATTAAAATTACCCTAGGGATATTTTACCCCCGAAAAAAAATTTTCTATAGAAATTTTACCCTCAGTTATAAAAAAATACGGGGGTAAAATTTTACCTAGTGAATTTTTACCAGGAGGTTAATAAATTAAAAATATTTTCAGTGAATTTTTACTATTTTTTGTAATGTTACAGTTACTAACAATTTTTATTACAGTGTATGTTTCCATAATATTCTATTGTCAAATACTGAAATATCCTCTGTGAATTTTTGAAGAAATTTGATAGTTGCATAGGATAGTTTAATAGTTAAATTGAAAATTTAATCAAAAATTATAAAATTACATAACGTTGTGATATATTAATTTAATTAATATATTTTTTGTGTACCATGTTTTTAATTGAAACTACGACTTCAAAATGATTTGAATATTTTGAAAACAATATTCACTAAGGATAAGGAAAATGTAAATATTCCCTGTTACACCGCTCTCGTCCTGTCTCATCATCTCTCGGCGAGAGTGTACAGTACAGCAGGCATAACCTTTCCATTCAAGCATTCTAAGTTTTGTCGAATAAACTTAGAACTAACGAATGAGTAATGACAATTTATTATTAGATTTATCTTTTAACTATGATTTTTTAAATTTTACTGTAGCTTCAGAAAATTTTCGCATTCCAACAATTTACCCTTTTTTATTCATTGTTTCTTATTTATTATCCTTTTTAATTAGTTTTTTAATTATTTCGAAATATAAAATTATTTAATTGCCTTTTTGTTTTATTTATAATAATGTAATAATATTAAAATATATAAATTAAGTATTAACTTGTGCAATAATATTAATTACATTTTTTTTTAAATATGCAGGTTAAATGAACAATAAAACAAATTTTTGTTATCTTTAGATGTTTATTAGTTAACTAAAAGGAAGTGTATGATAATAAAATTTGTTTTATTGTTCAGTAAACCTTCATATTTTTAAAAACTTACAATAAAAAAGGTATTCACTTATTCAATCTATTCATAATAATTTGCACATTAAATTACTCCAAACAAAAATTAATTTTTTGTTAATGACTGCATTATTTCTAATAAACCATATTTTGTTTAATATTACTTAAATAATATTATTATAAAAAATATTAATTTTTTGTTCTAGTTTCTTTAATTATTAATAATTACAATTTTGGTTGACTACATCTGTTTTTTTGAAGAATTTTCAGAGCATATTAAGTCAGTGCTGTTTCGTTGCCTACTAAAGGAGGATGGTTAGAATCAAGTTAACCACAACCATGGATTGGTGTAATCCCAGGTTGATTTACAGAGCGGAAATTTTGGGTTCGAATCACGGATTAGATAGAATTGCTCGGCTTGGCCTTCCCGTGTGCATCAAAAAGTTATGTGACTTTAAGAATTGGTTCTAGTTTTACACAAGTCTGGCCAATTAACGGAACGTCAAAGTAAAAGAAAAATTATATCTTAAAAGTTTTCGCATTTTCTATTATTGTATTCATTTGCATAAATTCTGCATAATTTAGTAATGGTCACTATGCTTCCGGTTTATTAGTCGTCCTCAATACCGCATACACATTATTAACTCTTAAATATGGACACAATATTTCGGTCTCAACACAACAGTTGACAATGCCTACTTGCTCTCGAACTTTAATGAAGACTGCTAATAGTAAACCAGAAACACAATATTTATCACTCATTCCTTAATTATGCCAAAATAGTAAAAATAAAAGTTCTTACTTAGTGATCGGCTAAACTCGAACCGTCCTCTTTTGTCAAGGGGTAAATATTCTAAAAATGTTTGAAGTGCTTGAAATATCTTACAAATTACTCGAATTTGGACTCATTGGAAATTGTTGAAAATATCTATGGCAATTTTGGAATGTCATAAAAAAATGGAAAAGAAAAATAAAAGTAATCGAAGTTTCAGATTAGTAAACAAATTTTTTTGTCTGAAAAGCTTTAGAATTCTTTGAAAATCATGTAATATTTCTTAGAAATTCTTCTGACTTGCCAGGCCTCTATCCAGCAATTTTCAGAGATATTTATCCCTCGTCAATTTTTTTATTGATTTATTAAATAGAAACCTTTTTGATATACACTGCCGCTCACGGAAGTTTGGCCAGTAGAATAAATTTTAAAACCAGTGAAATAAATTTAAAAAAAAGTAAGCAAATTGAAATAAATCAACTGTCCATCCTCGATGTTCTCGTGCCCATTTCAGCCTCTTCAAACGATTTCCACGTCTTAAGAGTGGTTTACGAACAGCTACTCGACCATGTAAATTCCCTTCTTGTAGACGACGTTTAACAGTACTTGTGGATATTTTTTTTATGCGATCCCGATTGAATTCCGCAGTTATTTCCGGGGCCGTTTTTCTTCTGTTTCGCTTACTTATTAGGTGAATTTGTCGATCATCGGCTGCGGTCGTTATTCTTGACGGTCCTGGTCTGGTGAGGTCCGTTAATTCACCCGTAGCACTATACCGACGAAGAGCATTATTCACCGTAGATTTAGAAATCTTTAATCTGGCACTAATTTCTCGACTTGAGTACCCTTCTGAATGTAAAGTTACTATAATAGCACGTTTCTCTGCACCGATTGATTTACCACGTCCCATTATTTTTTAAATACAAAATTTTTAACACTAATTTAACTTAAGGGTAGTTTTCGCCCGATACCTTTAAGAAGCAAACTGCAACTATACCTCTAAATAACAAGGGTTGTTTAAAAGAATAACAACGGTAAATATGAATTTACCGGTTTACTGGATTTGTTTAAATTTTATGAAATTTGGACCTGCTTTCCTTTACAAAGATATTGCATATTTGTTAAGAATCATAATAATTATAAAATATAAGGGTTCAGATTTTATTTTTATTTGCAATATTGCATTTTTAAGTGATTAGTTTACTGAATGTTACTTTAATATCAAAAAATCATTTTTAAATCCTATTTTGTATACAATTTTTAAATTATTTTAACTGGCCAAACTCCCGTGAGCGGCAGTGTACCTACTGCGATTTCTTATAGATAAATCTATTTGCTAAGTTATTTTAGCTTTTGTAATGGTTCATTTTTATTATAATTATTGTTTATTAACGAAACTAATTAAAATTTTCTAGGTCCACAGAAGTATGTTTGCAATAATTGTTTCAAGCAATATAATCACAGCAGCACTTTGAGAAGACATGTACGTCTAGAATGTAACAAACCAGGAAAGGAGAAATGTCCACATTGTGACAAAATTTTCAAACATCGACATAATATGACCAAACATATATTTGTTGTACATTTTCAAAGATAATTACAAATTATTGTATAACGACATGATATTATATATAAAATATTGTAAAATATAATATTATTAAAATCAATATTTATAGATATACATACGGAATGAAAAATTATATTATATAATTAAACAAATTTTATACCATTTATAGTTTTTTTATTAATTATTTTACTAATATTCTGGATCTACTCGAGAATTTGTAAGTTATTGCCCAAATACATCAGAATGTTAATTAAAAGGGAAGAGGTAGCAGAATAACAGTTTCTTTAAAATATTAAATATTTTAATAATTTATTGTATTAGTATTTTTTAATAAATTAATTTTGTTTTTGTTTTAGGAGACAGATTTCATTGTGCATGTGGCAAGTCCTATCGTCATATACAATCTCTCTATAATCACTCAAGGTATGAATGTGGAAAGGATCCACAATACGCTTGTCCAGAATGCTGTTATAAAGCTAAAAGAAAAAGTACACTTCGAGATCACATAAAGCGTTTACACCCCGTTCTAATTCAAGAATTCAACGCTAATTAATAATTTGTATATACTACCATGACTAATATTATATTCTCATAATTTTTTTAAACTCAAAATAAAAATTAAATTACTAGTATAGGAAACGAAGGGAAACAAGGTGTTTCGTTCAAATTATTAAAAGTAAAGAAGTTTTACTATACATGAAGAACTTCAGAAAAGAGATCTTCTAAATATCCCAATGGTTTAAGTTTATAAAAGAAAAAAAAAAGACATCAAATTAAAAAATGGGAGCTTTTTTCTTCTTTCAACTGGCCATATCATTGAAATTATTCACTTCTTAGTGTAAATATATTAATTTGTGCTTTCATAAAGAAAGTGAAATTATCAACAAACTTGATTCTAATATTTTATTACCTAGTTTTCTAGTTATAAATTAACTTCTGTTCATCTTATAAACAAAGCGTTCTATAAAAAATATTTACGTTTCTTTCCGTATAATTAGAAACTAATTTTTAAACTTATCTTCTTGGACTTTTTAGTCCCTAATAATTGGTGGAGTTTAAATCACTTCGTTTCCTGAACTAAGGTTTGATGGAACACATTTCAATATAAATTGAATTTACTGAAATCATAATTTAATAAAAACTGAATACATAATAATAGTAGTATCTACCTTCATATTTTATTAATTTACAATAAAAATTATGACCACTTCATAATTATCTTTTTTTTTTTCAAACAAACAATCACTCCAGTGATTTTCATTCCAAATTTGTACCAAAAGTTTGTGTTTTATGGCTGTTCATCCTTAAGAAGATATCCGACCACACAAAAAATGTTGTAGATTTAAATTGAAAGAACTGGTAGGCCATTCATTATTATTGGTTCTACATGAACGGTATCACTACCAGGCCCCTCATTGTTGTTGGGCATTCTGGGCAATTGCCCAGTAGGACCACGCGATCCATGGGGACCCCCTAGTTTCTGTCAGATCATCAACTGATATTACCGATAAATGTATTTATTGTCCGAAAATCAAACGATAATTACTGCCTATATAATATATTATAATACTTTCTTATCAGTTTTTTCTCCTGCGAGAAGTTGCGAAATCCTTTCGAATATTGCTTACCTATTCCTTTTGCCTGTTGTTAATAAAATAGTCAAAACAAAAAAATGTAAAATAAAATAGGTTAAAGACGGCCCTGATTAATACTTTCACCTAAAAATGCAATTACTGAGAACGTAACGCTTTTTTAAATGAACATAGTGCCATCCCTGTGTGTACCCACTAGATGTGAAGTGTAAGTGTATAAGTCTTATAATTATGTATTATATGGAAGTGGGAATGTCACAAGAGTGGTATTATATTTTAATATGTTTGCGATATGGCCGGAACATCTGTCTGATTAAAATACTTGGCGAATCAGATTTTTAGTACATTAAAAATCACATTTTTTCAAAATTTCATGTCTACTACAAGCCGAGCTAATTACTCCGTTTTCTATGGAAACGAAAGAGAAACTTGCTGATTTAAAAATTACTACCTAACTCTTCATAGAGGAAGCACTTTAAAATCTAATAAAAAAACAACCAATTTTTTGTATGAAAAGCAAATTCCTAGTTTAATGCTTCTATTCTTGATGCAAAAATTATTTGTGGCATTAATTGTTCAGATTCCATCTTAAGGATAGAAAAAATTTTGAAGTGGTGAATTTATTACCAATAATTTTATAACACTGCATACTTTAAGTAATATTTTTTGTTAATTAAACAATTCTCAAAAAATAGTATATTTTCATTGTTTATTAAATAATTATTTTCGCATGCGATAGTCGTAACTAGGAAAATCAAAAATCGTTAAATAATATCCATTACATAACGATTTCTGAAACTGCTTCGACAATGAGTTATTTAAACACAATTTTTGATGTTCGAATGGATATTTTTTCTTAAAAAATTTAAACAATTACTAATAGATGGTACACTCAAAATAAGAGTTATTTTGAACTATTATTTCGAGAATTCTACCCTTTTAATGTAATTTTGCAAAAAAGAATTGCAAAAAAATGTCATCTGCCTTAGATGTGTTAAAAGTCTTGGTTCACATCGTCGCTAAAATTATACAAAACACCGAGGGGTAAATCTCACGGGAAGTCTGGTGTACAGGTTGTAGGAAGTCCCGGGAAGTCCGGGGAAGTCCGAGGAAGTCCGGGAAGTCCGAGGAAGTCCGGGGAAGTCTGGGAAGTCTGAGGAAGTTTGGGGAAGTCCGGGGAAGTTTGAGGAAGTCTGGGGAAGTCTGAGGAAGTCCGGGAAGTTCGAGGAAGTCTGGGAAGTTCGAGGAAGTCCGAGGAAGTCTGGGAAGTCCGAGGAAGTCTGAGGAAGTCTGGGAAGTCCGAGGAAGTCTGAGGAAGTCTGGGAAGTCCGAGGAAGTCTGAGGAAGTCCGAGGAAGTCTGGGAAGTCCGAGGAAGTCTGGGAAGTCCGAGGAAGTCCGAGGAAGTCTGGGGAAGTTTGAGGAAGTCCGGGAAAGTCAGAGGAAGTTTCAGAAGACCGGGGAAGTAGAATGTGGGGGAAGTCTGTTAGAAACACATATATGTAGGAAGTTTCAATTGGTTTCAGCTTATTTGGGATAGCGAAGCTTAAATTTAAAACTAAAAAATGCGATTTGTTGTATTGTTTTCAATAAGATATCGCGTTACACGTGTTGACATTTATTTCTTTTCATTTGTTTGCAAATACCATTTTAATTGGAAATTTCTTAGTATTAATATAAAATTTTATATAGACAGTTTTGCGAGTGCAGACAAAATGACTTTAATTGATTGTAATTTTTTTTATTTTTTATTTTGATTTTCCTTATGAAGTGCTAACGTAATAATTATACATAATAAATTATTTTTGCACCAATTCTCTTTTAAAGAAGATCATCGCAGTGGCGGACTGGCCGTATTTTGCAGAGGTGGTAATATTTGTAGGGGCCCGCTGCTATGACAAATTTGAAAACATTTACCCATAGATAAACAGCTTTTTTTCAAGTTGGTTTGAACGTAGAATTATTGAATGCAATAGTCATTCATGCCGCGTCAAAACAAAAACATGCCGTTAGTCATGTTGACTCAGTAAAGCTTAATTTTTAAAAGCGCGTTTAAGCGGCGCAATGGATATTGGTTTTGTATATAATTAAATATGCAAAATATTAATCTAAATAAATGTCAACAGCTACAAAGTTAAAAGGTTGTAATTGAAAACTATTGAAAACCTTATTGATTTAATTAGGCTCAGGTGAAATTAAACTAGCAAATCGGAATATAGTCTTTTATTCTTTCAATTTAGATTTAACTTTAACGCAGTCGAAAGGAACATTCAAATATGAGATCTTTATAACGACTAACTTTAAAAACTAAAACTACAAGTTTTGTCCCAAACTTACATCGGCTTATTTCTTAAAAGTATTGTATTACATAGGGTGACTAATTCTTTAAAACAGAAATCTCACAAACATAATATATGCCGAATACCCTAATTTATATTTTGCAGTCAAGCGTTTAATTAGAAGTCAATAATTCTAGTTTATTTCAACACGCCTCCTCAAAATTAAATGTCGGTATTCAACTATTTACTAACTACAAAACTTTTTATTAACGATCAAAAAAAATTCTAAATATCATTATATAAAAACTATTAACTAATTTTAATATTCCTTTCTCATGCCTTCTGGGGAATTACATGTAGCTCAACATTTGTTCTAAGGATTAAGGGAAACCCAGGAAAAAACCTTAATCAAGCCACTAGACTTAAACTTTACACCTTATAATATAAAAAAAATTTTAATTATTGAAATCTTAACTTTAATTTTTAAAATTACCAACTTCTATTCCAGTCCCAATCCAATTCTTAATTTAAGAAAATTTGGCCCTGGTAATGGTTTCGTTAAAATATCTGCTATCTGTTGACCTGTTGGAATATATATCAATTTAATTACCTTTCTCTCAATTTGTTCTCGAGAGAAATGATATTTTATATCTATGTGCTTTGAACGTTTGTGGCTGGCTGGATTATTTGCAATACTAATGCAACCATTATTATCTTCATAAATTATTATTTCCTTTGATATTTCTATATTTATACTATTAGCTAATGATTTTAAAACAATGACTCCCTTACTGCTTCAAAAAAAAAGCCATATATTCAGCTTCTGTTGAAGAAGCTGCAACTGAATTTTGTTTTTTTGTGTTCCAGCATATAGTACAACGTTCGAATAATTTAAATAAATAACCTGTTGTACTTTTACGATCTAAAATATCATTTCCTCCCCAATCAGAATCAACGTACCCAGTCAAAACGTCACTGTAATCACCTCTAGTGTATGTTAATTTAATGTCTTTTGAGCCTTTTAAATACCTTAGCACTCTTTTTAGACATTTCCACAATTCAATATTATTTTTACTTGTATATCTACTCAAGATATTTACAACTGTACTTAAATCTGGTCTAGTACATACCATAACATACATCAAACAACCAATGACATTTCGACAAGGTGCATTACATTCTTCATCTGAATTAAGAGCCTCGTAATCTAATTTACTTTCAAGCGGTGTATTCACTGGCTTACATTCATGCATATTAAATTTTGTCAAAATTGTATCAATGTATGCATTTTGGTCAAGAGTTATTTTATTGTTTTCACGCATAATTTTAATTCCCAAGAAAAGTTTAATTTCTTTTAAATCAACCATGTCAAATTTACACTTTAAATAATATTTCAAACTATTCATGGCTTTAATATTAGCTGTAACTATTATTAAATCATCTACATATAATAAAACATAAACATTTTTCAAAATTTCTCCGTTATTTAAAATATAAATACATCTATCTACGGGAGAATTTTTTTAAAACCCTTTTCTATGAGTGATTTTTCAAATTCTTCGAACCAACATCTCGCTGCTTGCTTTAGTCCATATAAAGCTTTATTAAGTTTACAAACATAATCTTCCTTGCTACTTATTCCCTCGGGAACCCTCATAAAAATTTCTTCTTTTAATTTCCCATTTAAAAATGCTGTTTTAACATCCATAATGATGTATGAGTAAATTAAATTGATTCGCAAATGCGCGCCTTATACCTTATTGGTTTTCCATATTCGTCATTTTTAATTGTGAATACCCATTTGCAATCTACAATATTTTTATTCTTTGGTTTCGGTACCAAAGTCCATGTATTATTGACTAAAAGTGAATCTATTTCTGCTTTTATTGCTGTTTCCCATTTATCCCTATCTTTACTAATTTTAACTTCTTGATATGACGTGGGAATTTTACATACAACCGATTGTGCACACATTAAATAATCGTTTGTTATTTCATCTTCATTATAAGAAATAGGTGGACACCTTTTAATCCGTTCACTCCTGCGTGGTTCAGATAAAGCTCTCCTTTTTATACTTAGGACATGAAGATTCATTTGTGTTTTCGTTATTGTTATCACCCCTTGAGTTTCCAACACTCAATTCATCTGATTTCCTTCCATCAGATTTATCTAACTTTTTTTACTGATTTTGACCACTTGTCAGAAACATCAGTTTTACTCTGAGGTACTGTTTCAACCTTCAGTTTATCTGATTTAACACTATCAGATCCTGTTGATTTTGACCAAAAGTCAGAAACATCAACTTTACTCTGAGGTACTGTTGCAACCTCATCAAATCTTAGGCCTGTTGATTTTGACCAAATGTCAGAAACATCAACTTTATCCTGAGGTACTGTTGCAACCTTCAGATTATCTGATTTAACACTATCAGATCCTGTTGATTTTGACCAAATGTCAGAAACATCAACTTTATCCTGAGGTACTGTTTCAACCTTCAGATTATCTGATTTAACACTATCAGATCCTGTTGATTTTGACCAAATGTCAGAAACATCAACTTTATCCTGAGGTACTGTTGCAACCTTCAGATTATCTGATTTAACACTATCAGATCCTGTTGATTTTGACCAAATGTCAGAAACATCAACTTTATCCTGAGGTACTGTTGCAACCTCATCAAATTTATGGGGCCTAGATTTCAAAAAGTTAGATTCGTCCACAATTACGTCTCTTACTACAGCGTAATTTCCCTTTTGCACGTCCCACACTTTATAACCGTTTGGTTCGTACCCAATTAGTATTCCTTTTGATGACTTTTCATCAAATTTGGATTTACTAATTTTACTGTGAATATAAACAGTCGAACCAAACACCTTCAAATATTTTACTTGTGGGGTACGTGGGACGGTCAGGTGATAACTTATTCCTTTTTCAACACAATAATTCTTCATTTCATTTGATAGATACTCTCTACCATTGTCACAATACAGATTTACAACTTTTAAATTAAAATGAGCTTCACTCTTTGAAACAAAATCTTTAAATACAGAAAATAAATCCGATTTCAAAGTAATTAAATATGTTACACAATAATGAGTATATTCATCTATAAATGAAGCAAAATAATTTTTATTCTGAATTGCTGAAGGAGTGATCGGACCACAAAGGTCGGAATGTATTATAAATAATGGTCTCTCAATAAAATTCTTATCTTTACCTTTACTGAATGGTAACCTCGTTTGTTTACCTTTGATACAAGCTTCACATAAGTCATCGTTTGGTGAAATTGAATCAAATAATTCTAAATCAATTATCATTTCTTTATTTTTAAGCTCTAAAAATTTATTTTTACTTATGTGACCTAAACGTTGATGCCAAATATCATAAGTATTTTTCATAGTACTATATACTTGTTTAAAATGGTTTAATGTAAATTTAATCATAATAACATTGTTTATTGACTTACCAATTATTACAGTCTTACCATCATTTAAAATTTCTACTCTCTTATCATTAAAGATAATCGTCATTCCTGCCTCATTTCATTTTCCTCATTAATTTCTAAATTTCCAGCCATAAATACAAAACCTGAATTATCATTCGAAGTTGTTGGCTGTATCATTTGCACTGTTTGAATTGTATTTTGTTTTCCATTGCCATTTCGTTTTTGTTCCTTTCTGTAGAAAATGCAGTCCCTTTTTAAGTGACCTTTTCTATTACAAAAGTAACATGTTGGAATTGATCTTCTTCCAGGCTTAAACTTCGTAGTATTGTTGAAATTAATATTTTTGTTCCTGTGAAAACGATTTTTCATTAGGTCCTTTTGAGAATTATTATTTCTGCGGAAACTTTCGTGTTTTGTTTCAATTTGTAGCACTTTCGCACTCGTGTCTGTATTTTCTTCACTTAATTTTACTTCATGATCCAATAATCTGCTTTTCACAAATGAAATTGTGAATTTTTCCGGAGATAATGTCTCAAGAGCTGTTATAACACCCGCATATTCGTTTGACATTGAAATTAACAGATGTGCCACTTTTTCTGATTCGCTTATTCTTTCACCTGTTGCTATCAATTGTGCAATTAAATCTTCAAAGATTATGTAGTGTTTTATCAGCGGTGTATTATTTTGAAATTTTAATGTCAATAACCGTTTACGTATTGAAACTTGCGACATAGCACTTTTTCTTTCATAAAGTTCATTTAAATTTTCAAAAATTTCTTTTGGGGTAATTCCCGGTGTTAAGACACTAAGCATCGAATCTGCCAAGTAATCGACAATTACACCTTTTGCAATACGTTCTTTTTTCTTCCACTTTTCTTCATCCCTTTGCTGAATCCTAATTTTCCAAATACTGTATTTATCACCATTAAAAGGTTGAATATTGCGTTTCATATAAATGCTATCCATTGTTAACTTATTGGTCACCACTTATTAAAAGTTGAACACTTAGTTTATAAAATTTAATTTTGCACTTCACTAACCTAATTATTAACCCAATTAAAATTTCACTTTTTTTTAATTTCGCGATACCTGGGCCCATAACCTATTGAAAACCTTATTGATTTAATTAGGCTCAGGTGAAATTAAACTAGCAAATCGGAATATAGTCTTTTATTCTTTCAATTTAGATTTAACTTTAACGCAGTCGAAAGGAACATTCAAATATGAGATCTTTATAACGACTAACTTTAAAAACTAAAACTACAAGTTTTGTCCCAAACGGCTTATTTCTTAAAAGTATTGTATTACATAGGGTGACTAATTCTTTAAAACAGAAATCTCACAAACATAATATATGCCGAATACCCTAATTTATATTTTGCAGTCAAGCGTTTAATTAGAAGTCAATAATTCTAGTTTATTTCAACAAAAACAAATAAACACTCTCGCGCCTAGAACGGAAACCAAGTCATAACATCCCAACAGAATAAGTCTTTCGTTCAAATTTACAGCAGATTAATTGGTACTCTAGTACAGTGGTCGCCAACCCGTCCAAACAAAATTATAGAAATTTTACAAGCATTTCTTCTAAAAACTGAGAAAATAATTTTTTTAAATCATTCGTATACCGACTAGGGGTGAGGATAGAGCAATATATAAACGTCAACAGTTGGCAAATTGAGGACTGCTCCTGATTAAATCTCATAGAGATGCTGATTTAATAGTAATGTGCACGTATCTTATTCTTGACCTAGTAAGAATTCGAAGTGTATCGTAATTTGAGGAATTTGTCAGCTTGCAAGTTCTTCTCAACATTTAACTGTAGTATATTAACACCTTGACGTCCGGCAAAGTAATATAAAATCTTAGCTGTGACGCCGCAAATATTCAGGTAAATGCACAATTACAACTACGTTTAAAGAAACAGTCGTAAAATCTAAAAATATCATTTTTAGTGGTCCATTTTTAAGTGCTTCTGTTTACAAAACAATTTTAGTATTCATTTTAAATAAAAGTGACAAATTTATGACCCTAGTATCAAGTTTCAAGCTGCCTTTTACTTCTAGGTTTTAACCTTAGAATATAAAATAGGAAGGAAGGAAGGTATGCATATCAAGGCCGAGTCAACGTGGTATCCTATGGTAGCCGGTTGATATAATTGCCAGGGGCGTAGCATAGTCACTAAAGTGTTTTGAACACATGCATGACGATCGAGTTGGAGACCAATATTCCGGAATTTTGATATTTTTCAACTAAATAGCCTTTCTCATCTAAATTTTTGGAAATATAAATTATAAAAGCGGCGTTTAATGTAAATAATTATATAGGATTACTTCGTAATATGTACGCCAATGATTCAAGCAGATTATGGTCAGTAACCTCACAAATTAATGTTTTTGTTATAAAATTAGTTAAATAACTCTAAGTACTTACTTGTGCCAAGTTATACCACAATTAATAGTTTTTTTAATCCTAGAGGTCCCACAAACACTGCAACTCACCATAATTCAACTTTAAAATTTACAAATATAGGTCACCGATTACAAACGTGGTGCAATGGGCGGAGTTTCTACCCACGACTTTTGACTCGTACTCGATGCATGTGTTATAGTCCATTTGCTACTTCCTTCCTATTTTATATTCTAAGGTTTTAACCTTGTTTTACATATACGCGCATGTTTATGCTATTGTAAATAATAGTATTTGACAAATTTTTGGTGGTTGAACCAATTGTGTATATCATATAATGTTTATACTTAGTAATCAATGTCATACTAATTAAATTTGCAATCGCTAATATTTAATTAACGGCATTTTATGTAAGAAATTGCAAAAGCCTATTATTAGGCTACCGGCAGTTAAAGCACAGTCCGCTAAAAGCTTATTATTAGGCTTCTGGACGTCAAGGTGTTAATTACATTTGATGTAGATTTTTGTTATCTTGTACTTCTAAATTTCATTCATTGTTGTTTACATTTATAAATTGATTTTACATTGTTTTGACTAATTATAATTTTAAAATGTAAAGATTCTCTGATTAATTTTTAAATTAAACATTCTGCCACCCGAAAGATTGTTGCGTTGCTGCCCATTTTGATTCCATGGTTAATTTTAAACACACGTCGTTCTATTTTTTTTGTGTCGTTATCGTCATCTTGCCTGAGAATCACTTTATAATATACTGTTGAACTTAGTGCGAACTTATAATTCAATTTATTCTTGCTAATTTTTCATGTTGTTTTGCGAAAAGAATCTCGATTGCCTTTACTTTAGGTTCGGGAAGTCTGAGGAAGTCCGGGAAGTCTGGGGAAGTCCGGGAAGTCTGAGGAAGTCCGGGGAAGTCCGAGGAAGTCTGGGGAAGTCTGGGAAGTCTGGGAAGTCTGGGGAAGTCTGGGGAAGTCCGAGGAAGTCCGGGAAGTCTGAGGAAGTCCGGGAAGTCTGAGGAAGTTCCGGGAAGTCTGGGGAAGTCCGGGGAAGTCTCGGGAAGTCTGGGAAGTCCGGGGAAGTCTCGGGAAGTCCGGGAAGTTTGGGAAGTCTGAAGCAGGAGGAAGTCTGGTGTACACAATTTTTTACCGTGGTTTACCCCTCGCAAAACACTGATTAAAACAATATTACAATAATTATAGATATAAGTAGATATTACGATAATAGTATAATATCTAGTATATAATAAATATGATTTACATAAGGTATTGTATATATAATAAATAATAAGAATTTTGTTACAATATTGTAGTTAGGTATTAATTATTAATATTAGATATGTATTATGTAAATATATCGCTGTAGTTATTACTACTTTACTTTGCAAGGTTATGGTTTTAAATATAGATATTTATATTTTTTGAAATGTTTAATAATGTACAACGATTATTATCAATCGTATTATTAAAATAAAGACTGTTATATATTTTTTCTCAAAAAGCTTTTTACTTTTTTAAATTAGTAAATATACCCTGTCTTTCAATATGAAATTCTATCCCTGATCGGACGGATTTCATTTACCAGCTCAGTTTATAATAAGTATCTACCTATTAATTTTTACATGTTAAATTACATGTTAATTTCAAAACTTCCGTACTATGTATGAAATGTTGTTACACCTTGCTGTGACATTGTGTTTCGAATTTTGGATTCTCAACAGAGAAACTTGGAATTATTATGCACAATAACTTGCACAGTTGTTATTTGATACTAAATCAGTTAATTAAATTTTAACATTTAAATTAACATGCAAATAAAAATTAAAACTTTTTATATATATTTTTACATGAAAAACAACAATCATTAATTTATTAACTAGTTTGATCGCGCACTGTTCTGCAATCTTAACACACACGTATGGTGTAACAGTATAGTTGGTATGGTATAACAGTACGGTATACAACAGTATAAATAAACAGCACGGTATAAATCTTGAACGAATAGGTCCTATAATATCAGATATTGAAATAAGTATGTGATCAATAAATGTGATTTCCAAACCTAAGTGTATGATTTGCAGATTGATTGTTTGATTGATTGATTGTTTGTAACTGTTCAATGGTTAGAGATATCAAGAAACATAAATCAACATTTTTTTGTTTATAATATTGGTATGAACAATAAAGCTGCAGTACAATTAGGAATTTTTTAATTCTTTGTAGAGTTAAAATTACCAAACAATTACTATACACATGAACATGACCATGCGCTATCTCTGTTTCTTCCCTACTGAGGAGTAGGGGAAGGACCTCCTGGCACGCGACAGGGGTGCTCAGGCGCGCCGTTTTGAAACAGTGCAGGGTATCCGCTTTGCATGGGCTGTTCGCTTTGCCCGGACTTCCCCTACCTCTTATTGTATTTAAATACCACTGAATTCGAAATGATAGTTCTTTAAAAGTTATAAATAATTGGACTTTAATATTTGGAAAACTTTAAGGTTGCTTCGAAAAAAACTTCTAAAAAATATAAGACAAATCGATACAAGGGCCAATTTCCCATGCTTACTCGGCTATACTCTTGGAACTAAATGTGTAACCTTACATTGTGATTGGTTGAAATTTATACCCATTCACACAGCTGAAATTTGTTTTTCGATTTCGATGCTCGCAAAATGTTTTTGTAAGATTTTATATTTAATTTCTAAAATTTTACATAATATCTATTATATATATATTGTCATGGATTTTTCCTGTTTAGAATTGTTTTAATTTATGTAATGTGTATAAAATTTGTAAATGCTCTGTATTTGTTAAAAATTTGTAAATTTATGTTGGTAATTTTGGTAAGGGGACTTGCGTGAAAGCAAGAAGATAAAGGAGGCTTTTGCCAATTCTGCTCGGGCAGAGTGGATCGATTATACCGATCTGCAAAGTTTTATAAATTTATAAGAGTTATTGAAGTTAAAATTAAATAGTGAATTGCAAAATAAAATTGAGTTGTTTTATTAACTGGGATGAAGTTAAAATTTGAATCGAAAGTAAAGATTAAAATTTGGATGTTGGTTGGAAATAAATAGTGGTAAGAAGATAAAAATTTTGTTATTTGGTATATGGAATTCTGCGAATGAAGAAAAAATAAGAGTCCATGCTAAAAAAAATATAAAAGAAAATTAAGAATGAATGCTCTCTAGGTTCGAATTAAAAGATTTTAATTCAGTCAATCGAAAGGCATTACATTTATTGGCGACCAACGTGTGGGGCTTCTAAAAAGCTACCTGAATTCACAAAATTTATTAAAGGTTAAAAAATTGGACTTCAGGAAAACTAAACTTAGACTTGAACCTACTTGAGACCCTGAGTTAAAGAAATTAATTTTTAAATATTAACATTCATATTTGTAAAAGTTTTAAATTTTTAGCAAAGTTTAACAAAATTAAAATGTGCGTAACGAATACGTTGTAAATAACGATAATAGCTATATCAAATAGAATAAAAATTATATTTTCTAACAAAATTTTGATTAAAAATTAAAAACACTATCAAAACATTCGCGTGCAGCTGCCTTGAAAACATTGAAAATTTTATTAAAAAACGATAAAAATATTTACGAGTTTTACAAAATTTCTTAAAATGTCTGAGGATAAAAAGATAAGTTTGGAAGAAATGGGCACGGAAGCAAGACAAATAGATCATTTAATGGATTTGATAAGAAATTTAACAAAAATTACAATAAAAAGCCAAGAAGAAATGAACAACAAATTTGACTCATTGGAAGAAAAATTGGAAAACTTCTGGCATGATGCGGCTCAAGATGAAATTGTGGGACAGAAGATATTAAATGGACTGGTGAACAACAGGGTTAAAAAAAATAGCAAAGTCCATAAAAATAAGAAAAAGATGATTGAAAATAAAAAAATTAAATCTGTTCATATAAAAATTAAAATTGGATTTAATAATAAAAAATTTGGTATGGTTCGACGGGAAATCGGAAAAGTTGGACACAAGAAAATAAAATATGGAAACCAAAAGTTTGGATTAGGAAGGAAAATTACATTTGGACCTAATAAGAAAACTGATGGAAGCAACAAAAACACTGGACATGGACAAAAAAATGGTAAAATTTTTGATGGATTCGGAAAATTTGGAAGAAAGACTTGGATAACGAGTAGGGGGATGGACCAATTACCTCCAAAGTTGCGGACGAGCATTACAAAGATGGTCCAATGGAAATATTTCAGATGGAGGTAAAAGAAAAACAGATGCCGGATGAAAAAAATAAGTAAAAATTTTGAAATTACTTTAATTTAAAAATTTAAGTTGTTGAAATTTAGTAAAAATTTGTTTAATTTAAAATAATAATTTGAATAGAAATTCATGATTACTACGATAAAGATAAATTTGTTTTAATTGATTTGAAAAATTTGGGATTATTTATTTGAAAATTTGATAAAAACGTCGAGGGTTTTATTAGTGTATTGAAGGTTTGTTTTGAAAGTATTTGAATATTTATTAATTTGAATATTTATTAAATTGAAAATTGAATTTTGAAAACTATTGGTAAAATTTGTTTTGATTTAAAATCAATTTAACTTTGAAGAATTTTACAATTTGTACTCGATGGATGAATGTTTTGTTTGATTGAAAATTTGATATTACTTTAATGGGTGATTTGAATAAAGTTTATTTTTAAGTGAGTAAAAAAAAAAAGGAAATTGAAAATTTGATTTGTGATTATATTACTAGTGGATGATTATTTGTATTAATTTATTTGAAAAATTTCTATTGATTAATTTGAAAAATTTGGTTTATTATTAGAAAATTTTGGTTGACGATGATAAAATAATTTTATATTTATTGTAAATAAATTTGAATATGATAAACTTGGATATGACTAAACTGATTGAAAGAGTTTGAAAGAAGCTAATTTGAATATTGTAAATAATTTTATGTAAGAATTGATTGATTTTAAGATTTTGTAAATATTTGATTTTTAATTGTTTAAAATTTTGATTATTTTGTTAAGGAAATATTTGAAAAATCCACGACAAGTTTGTAGATAAAATTGTAAAGCCCTATGCCTTGACAATTTGATCTGGGGGCGTAAATGTCATGGATTTTTCCTGTTTAGAATTGTTTTAATTTATGTAATGTGTATAAAATTTGTAAATGCTCTGTATTTGTTAAAAATTTGTAAATTTATGTTGGTAATTTTGGTAAGGGGACTTGCGTGAAAGCAAGAAGATAAAGGAGGCTTTTGCCAATTCTGCTCGGGCAGAGTGGATCGATTATACCGATCTGCAAAGTTTTATAAATTTATAAGAGTTATTGAAGTTAAAATTAAATAGTGAATTGCAAAATAAAATTGAGTTGTTTTATTAACTGGGATGAAGTTAAAATTTGAATCGAAAGTAAAGATTAAAATTTGGATGTTGGTTGGAAATAAATAGTGGTAAGAAGATAAAAATTTTGTTATTTGGTATATGGAATTCTGCGAATGAAGAAAAAATAAGAGTCCATGCTAAAAAAAATATAAAAGAAAATTAAGAATGAATGCTCTCTAGGTTCGAATTAAAAGATTTTAATTCAGTCAATCGAAAGGCATTACAATATATAATCGTTTGTGCGTTTGTTAGGCCTAGGTAAACTCAGAAACCGCAAGAGATATCAAAGCCATATTTGCACCATAGCTTAGATATATTATGCAGATTGCATATCTATTTTTTGGTCCAGATTGGTCGCGTTGGGTTCGACTTATAAGCGAACAAGTTAAAACAATAGGTTATCGATAGATGGCGTAATGTAACTAACCGAATAAACAAATTTATTCAAATTTGGGCAGCAGAACGTCTGCCAGGTCAGCTAGTTATGTATAAAATTTAATAATGTTATTATTATCACATGTAAAAATGTTAAAATTAAAAATATTAAAGCACACGTTTGTTTATTTATTTATGCATTAAAAATTATGAGAAGTCATAGGATAACGGGATATTGGAATTTCAAATCAAACAAGAAAGTTTTGTTCAGTCGACGTTTCGGATGCTCAATTAGTTTGATTCTACATATCTCTAATAACGGAGAGGCAATGGAAGCTGTATCAGGCATAATCAATGACGTAAATAAAATAAAATTTAACATGTAAAATATTCAACGAATGAAACATTCAGTGTAAATAAATATCTCTACTGCGAGTAAAGTCATTATCGTAAGATGTTTTAATTTCTTCGTAATAGGTACATAGGTACCTATTTTTAACCATTATTTTATTAATAAATTACTTTTGTTCTATTTTATAACATAACCATGTTACATATAATTATGTATAGCAGATTTAAAAAACAACATATCTTAAGAACTTCATCTCAAAACTAGGTTCACGGACATGTTTTCAACTAATAAATAATAATATTAAAAGAGTAAAAATGCTATCTATTTAAATAAGGTAAATCTTTGATAACATTTTTTTTTGGTAGAACTATATTTATGATCTATTGCAAATTTTAGGCTTCACAAGACTCTTGGTTGAACAATTGATTTTTGATATTGACTAAGTATGCTCAGGTGTCGATGATACTAGTTGTTAATGCAAGTGCATTATCAGAGATTTTGTATCGGACATGGGGTCCTTATATTGCAGTAAAATGCGATCTAAATGAGGTAAGTTCTTTTATTTTGATTATCGGATTAATATTATAAATATTGCAGTATCACTACAACAAAATTCAACAATCTGGCAAAGTTAATAATGGTCGCTCATTTTGTATATGAAAAAAAATCGTTGTTATTAAGTATTTACCGTACCAAAATCAGAGAACATTGTTGTATAATGAAATGATGTGACCGCTACAGGAATTAAAGTAATGTGAATTTTTAATTCAGTATAAAAGTTTTTCCCGAAGAAGTAATTAAATTATATTGATCTCTCTCTCTATATCTCTCTAGAACACCTAAAATCAGGAAAACTTAAATTTACCAGTATGAGAAATATGAATTTGTACATATTTGTATCATAAACATTTTTAACTAACACGGTTAGAATATAATAATATATTTATTTATTTTAAAATTGATAACTTTACAAGGAACTGAAGTCATCATAACGATTTTCTTGTAGCAAAACTATGCTAGAAATTGATTTGGAATAGAATATTGTAACAATATTATGTCATAAAAGTTATGGGTGCGACCCTTTTAGAATTTAATTCTGGTGCGCCTAGGATACTTAAAGAACGCTTGACTCATGCGCGCGTTGATTAGGGGTTTACACGTGAACGCCCAAGGGCTAGATTCGGAGGACTCTGGGTAAAAGCGTTGATCAAGCAAGTACGTTTGCGATTGATGAGGAGTTCTTGATTTGGGTGAAACCAAGTAAGTGTTGTGATAATTGTTATCAGCATAATAATCGGCAAAGGAATTCGCCCAGCGATAATCCAGATCCTAGTCACGTTACCTTTAGGGAATCATCACAGTGACTGCACCAGAGTACTTTGAGTTGACAGAAACAAGTCAAAGTTTTTCGAAATCTTATTGTTGTGTTTACAATAATCCAGAATTTGCGCTGGAGTCACGAATCATCGTTAGGACCGACCTAAGTGTACGCAGGTCAGATAGGAAGTGCTACTGTGAGTCATTTCCCACATAATATTATATCCTGTTCAGGCTCAATCTGCAGATTTCTTTCGACAACGGTATACAAGGAGCCGAGTCAACTTTCCGAAGCAGCCAGGTGGAACTGTCGAATTGTCAGAGAGGTAGTTTTCAAGATTGTGGGAGTGCGTAACAAAAACTACTGTCATATTAATATCTTATCAACTCATCATGAAGTCTTGGGTGAGTGTGTAATTTTGCTATTGTTTTGTTGCATTTCTTGCGTTAAAGTGGAACCAAGAGGTTTCAATAACGCTGACGACTAGATTTTATTGACCTGCTTACTGCCGATTCGGTTTGTGTTTAGTTGGCAATTGTTGTTGTCATTTTTGTATACATTTAAGATTATTAAATTTTCTCGTCAGCTTTCATGCTATAGTTTTATTTAAAAAAACTGAAGAAAATCATAATTTTTGGATTCACGCTTATTGCCTGCGGTTTAAATACCAGCACTGGTTGAAAAGCCACCACCAGGGCCTTGCCACCATTTTATTACTGGAGAAGAGCAATTCCAGGTGTGGTAAGAATGAATAACCAATCCCTTAAAGTAAGGTTTTTGTTTTTACAATATATTAGTCTGCATTCTGGATAAACGCTTGAAATAATAATATAAAAATAATAAGACTTCTGTTTATTGCCAACTGATATTACTGTTATACCAGAGAGCGTTAAATGGTTAAGACATACAGAAAATGTTTGGAAAAATTTGTAACACTCATCGCTATTCACGATTTTTACCAAAACGTGTTTTACAAAATTTTGTGGAATGTGAAATATTTAAAACATTCTGTTTTGAACATTATTCATCGTATGTTTAAAAATCATTAGGCCCAGTAGTTCAGTCTAGTTTAAACCAAAAAATTTTGGTTAACCAATTGAATACCTAGAAAAGCTGCTTTTACGCAATATCATTGGTTAACCCATATTTTTTGGTTTAAACCAACTGAACTACTGGACCTTAGACTTTATTCAATCAATGCTAGTAATTTTCTGATGAAAATGTACGTGGCTTGTAACTGTCGTTCTTAAAGCATATAGCAAACCTAATTTTTTTATTTTGTAAATTCATGTAAAAAAGTATGACCACATTACGCAATGAAATTTCTTGTACAGCTCCTGTTCGGAAACGTGTTAGTGTTTGTGGGCTGCGTACTTGATTATGTGCAGTAGTTGGACAATAAATTGTATAGTGTAATTCGGTTATTAATTTTAATTATACCATGTATTGATAGATAAGACTTTTAATAATAGCTTTGTTTTTGCAGAACAGACAATAAAAGTAATGATGTCCATACATATAATATTGAATGTTTGCTTGTTTGTTTGAAACGTACTTAAGTACGATTCAATTATGAAATAAAATATTTTGATTGGTCATTTTCATACTTGAATTGTTCTCAAGTTAGTATGAAATAAAACAAAGTATCGATTATAAGTACGTATTAATTGCTCATACATTTTAATTTCCTATAAGAATAGTAAGTTTTACATTTACTCAAACCTCATAAAAATCATAAAATAATTTCAAATCATAAAATAATTTGTAATTTAAAGAATTGAACTATGCGCAGTTTATTGTGAATTTAGCTTATCGGAAATACCGGTGCATTGCAAATATTACACAAACATGCGAAGTATTATCATTTATCACACAACACATGGAACTTACTGCTCGACGTAAACTCTGAACCACGAAAATGTAATTTTCAACTCGGTAGTTTGCCATAGCCTTCTGAGAGGAGATGATCTTATTGTGCCCAAACCAATTGGTGAACTTTTATATTAGTAATTAATTGCTATGTTTTTAAAATGTAAATTATTTAGATTAATAAACTTATTAGAACTTTTTGGTAATATATTGGTAGTTTTTCACTTTCTTTAATTATTTCAAGGTTCCTACGTATTATGTTTTTTATTATAAAAACTATTCTAAATGAATTTATAAAACTTAGGACCTGATTTTTTTGTAAATACACAATAATATTCTTAACACGATAATATACCATTAATAAATTAAATTTGTTTTGTTGCACTAATATATTAATTACGTTATTACGTTTTTGTTGTAGTTTTCTTAGCTGGTTTCAAGAAGTATAAGGAATTTCAATGTAACGTATGCTCTAAAGAGTATTCTGTTAAATCAACACTGGTTCGTCATGTAAAATATGAATGTGGTAAAGAACCAATGTTTGGATGTGTCAAATGTTCGTATAGGGGGCATCAAAAAACTCACGTCTTGAAACATTTGGCAGGTGTACATGGAATTACTTCCGAACTTGCCAACGAAAATGTGTTAGTGTTTAAGTGAAACCAATACGGAGAGACATTTTATTACCTTATATTCCATAGTTGTATAATTTCATTTTAAGTACTTTAGAAATACAGTTAACATCTATTTTAATACTGATATTTTGAAATTTAACCTAGTAAAATATACAAAACTTAAAGAAATATTTTTATAAATTTTTTTAAGTCGATATTTAAAATCTTGTTCAATCATTTTATGTAAAAATTCTAAACGACCGTGCTTACGAATTATTATTATTTACTAAATAATATATTAAAAAGCGTTATTAATTTTTACTCGCATTGTAATGTTACTCGTTTGTATGACTTGACAAAATTTTGTACGAAATTATTTAATATGTAGATGGTAGCGTAACGAAGTGTCTTAATAATTCTGGAAACGATAGTGCAGTGCATTACACCACTGCGGTTGGAAACCTAAATTGCAATATAGGTTCCCAATACATACCTATAAATATAATGTGTTATTACTTCGCAAGTACGCCACAGACATAGAAGACAATACATCGAAATCTCTTCGAAAGAAGAGAAAGTCAATTTTGCAAGTTTGAGTGTACAATAATTAACAAAAATTGGGTGCCACGATGCACTAATATCCAAAAATATATAATTTGTTAAACTAGTAAATTTTTGGTGTGTATCTACTAATAAGTAATAAGATAGGACAAGTATCTACCATTAAATTGAGTATTAAGTTTAATAGTAAATCTTTATGATAAATTCGTGGTTAAAAATTTAAAATTGCATTATAGCCAAATATATTTTTTTACTTACTATGTGAACTAGCTTTTGTTTAAACACAAAATTCATACTATATTATTAAATTATCATTATCTACAACATTATTTACAATAAAATTTAGTTTCTAATTTTAGTTTTTTTTTCTCTAAGTATAGATACAAATATAATTAAAAATTAAATAGAAATGAATCGTATATATTTATTATATATATACCATATTATTAGCTCATCCAGTATTTTGCTAGAGTGCGCACGAAGACCTTCACGAAATTTTTTTAAATTTGCTATGTAAATAAAAATACTTCGACGAAAATACATACATATGTTGAGATGTACCCCATCGTCAAACTGCTATACAAATTTACCAAATAAATATTTTTTTCCACTAGGGTGCAACCATTTTTTTATTTTGCATTAAACTCCGTTAGAATTTTATTTAAAGTTTTCAAAAATGTAAAAAATGTATAACTTGCCCTGCTATTACTTTTGAAATTGTAAATTTTAATACAATAGTAAAATGGAAACTATAAATTTTCGTTTGCCCTGCTTGCCAGCTGTGAGTCCCACATGAAATTTTTAACGTGCGTTCGCTTCAACGCAAAATTTTTAAATATAATTTTAATATTCTGTTTTCATTTCCTTCATATCCAGATTCAAATCTTTTTTATCTTATCTCCAATCACTAACAATCCAACTTCCTTTCCAATTTTTCTTTATAATCTAATTCATTAAATTTTCCAAATCCAGTTTAATTTAGTGTTTCTTAAATTCAATCAATCTACTCAAATTTCAAAATCACAAATTCACTCTTTATTTTTCAACTTAAAAATAACTCATAGAAAATTCGGACGCAGTAATAAATGTGTCCGTCCGCTTTAGTTTTCGGCATTAAAAAGTCTATTTTATGCACTCTTGTATCGCAAAGTTAACAAATTTTCGCCAACCTATAAAAATTTTATTTGCAGTGCAATTTCAAGACTTTTAATTTTAAGGAAATACATGACAATATATACATGTTACGGTCAATGATGACAATTCGGCCGTTAACGTCAATGGCCAGAGAATGACGTCAAAGCCCTGTTTTGCTGGGGCATTGACGTTAACGCCCGGCAAATAAGTCAATGACGTTATTATATATAATATAAAATGGACATTTAAAATTTTATATGTGGTTTTACATCATTTTCCGGGCAATGACGTCATTGCCCAATACAGAGTGGGCATTAATTATTATTTTACGGTGAGGAATATTGTATAGCAAAACTGATATTTTAGTTTTATTTTAGTTCCTTTCCATTAGAAAGGAACAAATTAAATGTGCCTTGACAATTATTTGATGAATACTACGACCGAATTTTCGAACAATTTTTACCTCAGGCCATGCAGCATGTAATTCCATCAGAACTGAATTAGCGAATTCTGATCCATTGTCGGAGTGTATAATAAGCGGGTCGCTATGGATCACACTCGTGCCAGAATAAAAATGATTAATTTAAAAAAATGTGTTTAATTAATTTTTAATTTTTATTATTCTTGTTAGTAAATAATTAAAATATATTATAAAACAATAAGTAAAAAGTGCTTAAAAATTCCCTAGAAGATTAACATTAATTGCACCACATAAAGAAATGATAAAAAAATCGTTACAGCAAACTACACATTTGGCATATCATTTGGTATTGATATAAATCATTTAAAATGAGTAATTATTATTTTAAAAATTTGTAATTTCAATTTCAATTTAGTTTTCATTTAAAAGTAGAGATTTTTGAACTTAGAACTAAAATTTCTTTGCGTGTACGACTAAAGAGTTTCACTTCCCCCGTGAGCTTATGTGGATGAGGCTCACACCTTTTTCGGTTATTACAATAAATTAATAGTTTTCGTAAACATTACTCGATTAAAGTACAAATTGATATGATGTGTAATGATTGTGTACTCTTCTCTACAAGTGCTTCTTTAGTTAGAAATAGCTTTTAACTGTATCTGGAAAACTCACTATTTTGACTTACAGTTGTTTTTCTCATTAAAAATGAAACTGGCGTCAGAACCATCTGAATGCAGTACCGACAGTTTGTTTTTAAATTAATAATTAGTAACAATTAACGAACAAACAAAACAAAAAAAATTAGCAACAAAGACACTGATAGAAGTGATTTATAATTGTGTGATTTTAGATTAATTTTAGAAAACTAAATTATATGATATCCAAAACGTATGCGATAGAAAAAGACAGCTACAATAGTTCTTAGCGAGCATAATAATTATAATGAATGTAGTTTTTATTATGACTGATGCTGTAATTCGTCGGCTGAGAATTTGTTTGTCGTAAACGACAATTTTGACTTTTTTAACCTAAGCATACTTTTAGGGGTTTTCGGACCTGCTCTTTCGATTGCACTAATCAGAAAAAAGCTATCTCTTTTCATTGCTGAGATACTCAGAATTTGTTTACCGTATGAACGATGGTTTTGAGCTGCTGTAACAATTTCTTTGCAGTATAGACCAATTCAGGGTGTATACGTCAATTTTTCCACATAAAGTTGGCATTTTAATTAGTCAGAATTTATTTGCGGTATGTAGATAGGGAATGGCTATACGGCATATATGACAAAAACATTCTTAATACTTGTTTGCCGTACGTATAATAATGTATCCATTATTAAACCTGCAACCAAAAAAATATTGAAAACGTCAAAAAAATTGTTTATCCAAAAATTATTGCCTATCTCCTATCGTCCAAGTACGAGTATAAGCAAAGAAAAGAAAGAAGACATTAAAAGCCTTCTAAGGTATTTACCTGATGAAGATCAAAGATATTTGGAATCATTATTAGAAATATAAAATTGTATTATTGCTTAGTGAATTAAGAATTTTGTTTACTTGTAATTGTTGATACTAAATATGTGGATAATAAAATCATTTCTAAAAAACATTAAATTGTTTAATTAACTTATTCAAAAACTATAATATGCTTTCTTGTATTCCTTTTAGGATTTTCAAATCTCATCCAGCTGAAATAATATCTTTACCTATATGAAATTTAAATAGTATCTATTTTATTATAATTATTTTATTTTAACTGCAGTGAAGTGACATAATATCACCTTTGTTTTTCCTTTTGGTTTACATCTAAGAATTTGTTTAACGTATATATATCAAGAAAATTTGCCGTATATCCCTATAAAATTCCAACTTGTCATTTTATAGTGGTTTTTACGACAAACTCATTGCGAACAAATTTGTTAATATCTTCTAAAGTAAATTCGTCCCAGATTTAGAAACATTTGGGTAATAATTAGAATTATTGCACTAATTTATAAAAAAAAATTAGAAAATCCCTGCAATTGTAAAAAATGGCGTTTACCGCAAACAAATTCTCAGCCGACGAATTATATAATTTTTGTTAATTCAAGGTAGAACTTTAAAATTGCAAGCGCGATAAGTTGTGTTAAATAATTATGGAATATTTTGAACGTGAAAAAGTTCACGTTCACAAAGGTGAATAAGTGAGAATTACTTATTAAAAGAAAATCCCCTCTTGAATTCAATATGGCGACTGGCGCATCAACAGTAACTTTCCGAAAATCTGGATTTAGACTGCCAATGACCACCCAGAAAGATGATAGAAAAATTTGTAGAATTGAATTTATGAAATTACATTTATATAGAAATGATTGTAAAATATCAATAAAAATTAAGCAGATTAGTTCAAAAGTATAGTTATCTAAAAAATATTCCGTAAGTGTAAAATTAAAACCAATCATGATTTATTTAAAAAATTATGGACCAATAAAATCGTGGCAAGCGGTTAAAATGTAAATTTTTCGTAGCTCTTTTGAAGAGAGTCTATCTGGTAAATCTGTTCTTATTATTCTTACATCCTATTAACCTTATATTCTTATATTATATCCTTATATTTTTTCTGTATAGGTACATACTATGTTACAAACAAAAAATATTGAAAAAAAATTAAAGAATATTATTTAAAGTGATTTATTAATAAATATGTTTCCAAAACGGGGAAAACCTATTGGAGAAAGAAATACGAAATTCAATAGAGTTAGATAAATAAATTATCAAGGCCAAATCAAAAGCTGGGGAGACAACAGCGAGAAGTTCGACTTCCCGACTACTAAGATCTCGCAAATTTGGAAACTTCAATTTAAAACATTAACAAGGGCTCTGGACAAGCTCGAGTGTTAAATACGTGCAAAAATGTGTGGGACGAATGCACTATGCCACATGAGAGAGCTCTTGAAGCAATTGATCTCTTCAAGATATAAGAGGAAAACATTCTGTTTTCATCAAACATTGCTAGTTATTCTAATATCGACACCTGCAGACGAACTCAACGCTTACCTCAAATCATCACGTCTTTGGAAACACATTCGGACAATCAGATTAACAACCAATATGCGGGTTCGTTAACAGAAAAATGCAGCTGTAAATAACAATGATTATAAATTATCACTTATAAAATTATATTATATTTATGCAGAAATAAATTTATTTCTTAATTATTTATTAATTGTTATTCATTTTTGTGCAAATAAAACTATAAGTTATGAAATAGAGCGACCAACTCGTTTAAAATTCTGCTAAAATTTGTCACTAGGAAACGAATAATTTCTATCGCATTAATGCGTTAAATATAAAAAAAAACCTGTTAAAAAATTACAAGTTCCCACATGCGCATTGCAACGCGAATTAAATCAGGAATGGTGTACGCAGACGCTTGTCAAAACTCCAGCAAGTGAAACTGCTCATTCTATTTATTATACACTGTGGTATAATTGTTAAGAATGCACGGTATATTAAATGCTCGGTAAGTAGAATATCTGCGTCCCTCTCTGTATTTATTGATTTTGTTTTCCTATGTACCACAATTCGCCTAACATCTTATGTTTATCTCTAAACACAACCTTATTTTTATTAGGGACTGTGTTTAATAAACATTCTCTGCTTAACATTGAAACAAATTTTTCTGAGAAAACTTCTTCTTCTTCCTCTTAATATAGGACTACGTCCTATTATTCCCAAATGGTGTACCAAATTTACACTTGGCACTCCCTTGGTTCTCCGAGCACTTGTATCCACTATCTAGTAGGGTGCTAACCTGGCTAGATGCATAGCCCATAGGTGAAATTTAGGCTTTAGGTCACAACAGTGTAGTTGGCGCGACTGAGCTTCGAACCGCGGTCTCCCGCTCCGTAGCTCGTCAATTTAAGTCTTATACCACAATGTTGGTTCTGAGAAAACGAAATGGAATATTTTGATTATTTGTGTATTTCATTGAGAAAAGAAAACTAATAAAATAACAATTTTGTTCACAAAACATTAAAATTTTGAAAAGCGTTTGTATTAAAAAGTTGATGGTATTGCTGATATAATTTATTTTTTAGGTTTTTCTTGTCCAAATTGCAGCAAAGTTTACCGCCAGAAAAATAATCTTTGCAGACATGTTCGACACGAATGTGGAAAAGATCCTTCTCAAACGTGCCCTTATTGCTCGTTTGCAACGTACCGTAGAAATTGTTTGAGAATGCATATTTATAACAAACATAAAATTGTGTTAAAAAAGTAACTCATTCTAATTTGTAACACCCTTTAGTTAGTAATAAATTTTATTTCAATGCATTGTTTGAAATTATTAGATAATAGGTATATTTGGGCTCAGTTGTTCAGTTGTAGGTTAAACCAAAAATTTCGGTAACCAATGATATTTAATAAAAAAAACATCTTTTCAACTTAGGTATTTCATTGGTTCACCCAAACTTTTTGATTTAGTCTGCAATCGAATGACTGAGCTTTGGTCGAATTGGGAAGTCGCTTTCGTTAATTTATTTTGTATTGATGTATCAAGTTTCCTGGGATTTACACATTGAAAAGTTGACGGAATACAATTATATTGTATTAGTAGAAGTAGAAATAAAATTGGATTAAAAATCGACTTCATTACAATTTTTTAAAACTTTTCGATTCTCGTTATAATTTTAAAAATAATATTAAATAAGGAGCAGATAAATGTCTGGTGCTCCTATTTTTGGAGGCCCGGAGAATACTGACTAACCGATTTATTTTAAATAAGTTTCGTAATTTTGATTTTGTATACTTAAATTTCATTGTTTTTTTCATCCTTTATAGTTTTTTCCACAGATATAACGGTAATTCGTATTAATCAATATAATTATATTAATTAAAATTAATCCGGTTACAAAAGTTTTTATTATTATTGTTTGATTTTTTATTAATTTTTGGAAATATATATTGCTATGTATCCTTGTGTAAATAGAGCTAAACGAGAAAAAAATTTTAATTTTGTAAAATATTATTTTTAAAACTTTTTTAATTTGTGAAATTCATTTTGTGTAGACTTACAGGTTGAACTGAAGTGATAGCGGCAGTCTACTGTGATTTTTAACCTGGGCTGTCGAAAATTTTTATTCAAATTAATTTAATTGGGTTTTTGAACAAAAAATTTTTTTGTCAAAAATGGAAAGATCATATATTGTCATGTTTCCTTTTGAATTAGCATCTTTAGGTATAAATAATTTTTTTAAAACAGGGATTAATTTGAAAACATTCAATTAGATAAATTTTGTTTTAAGCATGTGAGATTTTTTTTTAAAATGAAAATCCATGGTGATGAATAATTCGGTTTCATATTTTTTAATAATATAATTAAGTAAAGTTAGAAAGCACAGCTAAGGAAATTTTTAGTTGAGTTTTCAACAATTATGAATATGAAAGATGTTTTTGGTCCAAGATCTTTGAATGAAAAGACAAATGCCAATATTTATCAATGAAGTCGATGAGTATTCAATCAGTTTTTAATTTTTTTTAAAATAAAGTGTTTTTAAATCAACGAAAGTGATTGAAATTGCAATGCGGCGAATTTGAATAATTTGAATTTTAATTGTAATTGATAAATACAATTAAAATATTTAACTTACCTGAAAATTACAAATTCAGAGTAAGAGTGCTTGTGCCAAAAATTTCTACAGAAAGAAGAAGAATCAAAAATTTATTCACGACAGAAGGTGAAATGATAAAACAAACAGCAACAATCTAATGAAAACTTCAAATTTACTAAGGGTGAGAACAATAATTGCACGGACGATTAATTTTTCGTAAAGTAAGACCACAATAAAATTGATTTATTAAAAATTTGTATTTATTGCCATCAAAATTGCAACTTTGTCTAGGTGGTTGAAAAAATTACTAAAATTTAAATAAGACCAAAATTGCAATAAGACCGAATTGATTTATTTGGTAAACCGATGTAATACGGATGATGATTAAAAACATCGAAACTTAAAATTTAAATGCTACATGATATTTATTTAGCTGTGTATTTGTAATATTAAATTTTGTTTAACTTTTCGATTAAATTATAAATTTTTAAATTGACCAAATTTTGCTTTAATTGTTCAACATCAAAAGATAAGTTAAAGGAGTCTCAAGCTCATAACAAAAGGGATGGATGTTCAAAAAAAAAGGTAATTAATTAGGTTTTCTTAAATTTAAAAAACTATTTATCGCTTTTGGACATCGCAATATAAGTTTTATAAGTAAACTATTTTTATTTTATGTTTTTTCACAATAATTAATAAGTTAAATCAAATTAAGAATTAATTTTTAAACTTGGTATCTTAAACGCACGACAATTCTCGAGCTCAATGTGACGTCAGAATCACACAGAAACATCAAAATACATTTGAAATATTTTAAGTTGTGTGATTATGACGTCACCAGCACGGCAGACGATGATTCCCGATTGTTGCGCGTTTGAGATGACGTAATATTTTTTTTAAATTATCCACATTTTAATTAATTTATAACTAATTGTATGTAACTTAAAAAAAAAAGTTTATTTATTTATTTATAATTAGGTATTGAAATAAAATGTAAAAATGGATTATTATTTTTTATTCAAATACCTAATTATTTAATTTCTGTAAAAAAAATCATGGCTTAGGCTTAATTTATGCTACAAAGAGTCTGAAAGAAATTGTATTGGACCTCAAAACAATTCTGGCACTATTAACTTTAAACTTATCCATTCAAAAAAAATATTTAAAAAAAATTTTTATATTGTTTCTTACACCAAATCTTACACCAATCAAAGCTTTTTATAGATTTTTCATAAATGACGTATAATTAATAAAAATAGTATTACTTGCCTGCTCGAACTACTGCAACTGATCAAATTACATATCTCTGTATATTCCATTTACAATTTCAAATAGAATATTACTAGTTTTTGTTGAAGTACTCTTATAAACTTAAATTTATTATCTTTGGAACAAAAAGAATACAACATAATCCATAATTCTTATAAATATATCTATATAATATTATAATACTTTCCTATATAATAGTATTTATTAATATAAATATATTTATAATATTTCCAAGTTTAAGATTGCAGGAAGAGAATAAAATTTGTAACTACCTACTTTGAAGGATTGTAATCTAATATAATATTAGTAAATAACTGATTGAGCTACAAAGACATACATCAAAATTATTTAACAATATATTAGTGTAACTTTTAGAAGAAGTTGACAATTATTTTAAATATCAAACTAAACTGATTTAAATGACACATAAATAATCTAACCACTCAGTTCAATTTTTTTACTGACTATAGTTTCGGTGGAAAATCCACCATGTTTACAATTAAAATTTAAAAATTTAAAAGTGTAAAATGCTCACATATAAATTTACAAATTAAAACATGCAAATAATATGAGGTTAATACCAGACCGGTCAGGGGTCTTTATCGTTCCGTTATTTACGAGAAGTATATAATAATCAGCCCGCTTCGAACAGATTTAACAGGGGCGAATAAATCTCGGCGACACATTCATCGATGACGATTTTCTCAGGCCCTTTGAGTTTTTTATGGATTTCTATCATCTCAAGTTTTTTTCTATTTTTTTACCGAGATGTAGTACTTTTGTATCGTCGTCATTGTTACGAAAAGTGTGTTCCTCTTCCAACAGTTGCTTTTCGAAATTTGAGATTTCCGGTCTATGGTTTCGTCACGCTCTGGTATACTCCCTTATTCTTGTGGAAATAGATTTGCTTGTCTCCCCTACGTAACTGCCATTGCAGTCGTCGCGTAGAAGCTCGTATACCCCTGGTTTGTCTTTCGCTTACTAATTTTTTTTTTCTTTTCTCTTGTCTAAATTACCTTTGTTTGCGCAAAGTTACAATATTTTTAATATGATATAATAAAATTCGAATTTATAATGAATGAAATGCTAATCAACTTTGAACAGCATTAACACAATTCTATGAGTTCTATACCGAGTGACCCATGTTTTATGTAATAAACTTCCAGAGTGTGACAAAAATTTAAATAATCGCTAAATTCCGCCAATAATAATCTATTGGTGCAAATATATTATGTAAATTTATTGTCAATATTTGCTTTGTTTTTTCAGCACTCCAGCCTGTTCTGAAACTGTTTTATCTGCGCTTGCGCTTGGCAGTTTCGAAAGAGTTTTGAGTTCTACAGAAACAAAACTATACTTTGCATTTTTAAATTAGTAACTTGAAAATTTTAGTAATTTTATTGATTACCTAGTGCGATAACTTTTGATAAGTTTCACACTTTAAAACTCGAACAAATAATTGTTCCTATCGATATAAATAAGGTAAACCAATGTTAATCTTGTCTAGATGTGAGCATAACCTAATATTTGAAAGCAACGTTAACTTTTGCATACAATTAAATATTCCTGGATCGATTTACCAATTTTATATTATACTGGTACAATAACAATTACAGCAATAATATTTATATCCTATAAACTATAATTTTTTATTTGTACATCTTAAATTTATAATTTATTTTTGAAATGAATAATTAAAAATTTTTTAATACCTAATTGTTACTATACTTCAATATTTTAACAAAATAAAAAATTGAAAAATATTTAAAATGTGTATTATTTCAATATAGGTAGTATATAATATTATTACAATAATTTATTGTACTTCACTTTTTAACTATATTTATTAACCTTTTAGGTTATAGTGGTTATACAAAATCATATCAACAAAAAGGAGTATATCAATGCGATGTTTGTAATAGAAAGTATAGTTGGAGAAAGGGTCTGATGCAGCATAAGAAGTATGAATGTGGAGTAGCACCCCAATTTGTATGTCCTATTAATGGATGCGGCCATAAAACAAAAATTAAAAGTAATTTGAAGAAGCATATGATTGGAATTCATCACGACATTAATCTAGTTAATAACTAAAGCAAATAATATTACTGTTATTTCCAAATTTCAGCTCTTAAATTAATTTGAATGTTAGATAATCACCTGTCCTAATTCAAAATTTTAATAAAATCAATATAAGTGCATACATTCATTTATTACAATCGCATAGATCTTATAACTATAGTTTGTAGAAACTTGAGTTAAGAGAAACTTAGAATAGCAATACATTTCCGGATGTTAAAATGTGGAAATTAAATCAATTAATATTTTTATCAATACTATGTTTCGAACATAATTTACAAAAGTTTGCGATACATTCTCCTTATTATTTTTTTTGATTTCTTGATTAATCTCAAAACAAAAACTTTTTAAGGCTATAGAGCTTCTTCGGGAATGTGCTTGCAAACTCTTGTTTGTTACAAACTGTGCCATATTTTTAAATATAAAACTATACTATAAATAATCAATAGTGACAGTACAATAGTAATGTGAATAAAACAAAATGCACTTGTCTAGCAAATTTTAAAATTTTGTTTTATTTATATCTTATAATAATTGACATTATGGTATATAAGTATATACCATTTTATATATAATATAAAATCAATCTTTATATGGCGGAAAAAAGTCTCCGTACGATGCAATTTACATTGATAATATATGTAGGGAAATAGATCGTACGGAGACTTGCTTGAGTCACTGTATACTAGCACTAATCACTAATTAGTGATTGACGTGATTGTCCGGCCTTCGGCCTCACTGGGGGAATATCGTTACCATATGTGGAAGCCATAATTGTACGACCTTAAAGCGTTTCATAATCGTTGGCATTCAGCATTAACTTGTTGTCGTGCTTGCGTTTGTTGCGGTGTCTCCAAAGAGATTTCCAATTGTTGGCATTTGGCATTAGATTGCTGATACGCTTGCGTTTATTGCGGAGTTTGTTAAAACTTAAAGCTTATATAAAAGTTTAAAGGACATAAACCGTTTATCCGTTATGCGACGTTAGTGAAATTGATTTTTAGCAAACTTTGTCTTTTATAAGGTATAATTAAAATTTATTTATTTTTTGAAAACTTTCTGATTCAACAGGAATGTCGAAATAAAGTTTATCCGATTTTGAAAGAAAAATTTGATGTAGGGAGTTGGGAATAATGGCGTTATCCTTAGGACTCTTAGCTGAATATCCAGTTAGAATTTCTTTTCGATCGTGCTTTCCGATGGGATCGACATACATACAAACATTGCGTTTTATAATTAATATATTAAGATTAATTTTTGTCACCTGTAAGATTTTAAATTACCCTACCGGATGGTAATGTGTTAATATGGTAGTCAATATAAAAAGTATATAGTGATTGTCGTGAAAAGGATATAAGTGATTTTTTATCCATTTTAAAATGTATCAACATCTACGTATTAAATCATAGGCAGATGGCGGCGAATTTGAATGCGTTTGCAGATTTTAATGCTGTGTCATAGAAAGCTGATTTTTTGTATCTACACATTTATCATTGAAAGACACTAATATTCACTAATAATCGTCGTTTATAGTATTGTATTTTCTAATAAGCCATGTAGACCGTTTTCCCGTTTTACTTCCATCTATTATTCGATTTGGAATTGTATTATACCTATATTATTTTATATTCACTCACACATGATTGATACGAAGGTACTATTCCAAAACACATGAAGTTGTTAGAAGAAGTTATTTATTGGTTATTTTAAATATTAGAATGATATACATTATTATAGTATATAAATTATGATGTTCCTGATAATCCTGAATTCTAATTGTATGTATAATAAATAATATAAGCATATTATATTGCGTTAATATTAAAATTGTTACTTTTTTCAGCATCAACTACCCCACAAAATTCTGTAACTTCTTTTAAAAAGTATCTAGATGAAAAAATGGAAAATATTCAAAAAGAATTAAAAACGGACTTTAATATATTTTCAAGAGATGTGAAAAATGAGGTTTTGAAGGTGGGGCTTGGTTTGGAAAAACTATTTGGAATGCTCTCGAACAACGATCATAATATCAAAAGTGGTACAAGTAATAGTCAAGTAATTGAAAATTTTGCAGAAGAAAATTTTCTTCAAAAATACAATTTACCTTTAAACACTCCTGCTGAAATCACAAGTTTAGATGAAGAAATTCGATCGAACCCCATTCTTCGCTCACAACTAGTATGTATTTTTTATAAAAAAAATTAAATGAAATGCCAGATATTCTTTTAGATTTCGCGCTTATCACAAGAAGGCGGTACAGATGGTAAAGCAGATGGTTCAAAGGTTATCTTGAAAATTGTTGATATTCTGTTTGGTAGAAAAGTACTGGTAAACTATTCTTGGACGGGAGTGACAAAGAATAAAGAAAGTGAAAAAAAGGTGCCTTTCCAAAGTTTGGATGGAATTTTAGGTGTCTTCTTCGAAGTTTTACTACTTGCAGATGACCGTCACACGTATCAAAAAAATACTTCTTACTTCAAAGACAATGTAATAAAGCACGCCCGAAAACGAAGTGATCGTAAACGGTATAGGAAATTTTTAAAAACTGATAGTGTTTGTTCAAATTTTGGTTTATTACAGAGTTCGAAAATTTCTCGATCTAGGAGACAATACAGAAGAAGAACTCGATTCGACTTGCAGGTACATATTAAAAAAGCTAGCAAAATAAGAGATATTATTGCTTATATTTTTTAATTATATTCTAGAATCAAATTGGACCAAACTATTTTAGGAAATAATGACACTACAGAAGATATTATAATCGAAAACCAAATTTAATTTTTAAAGTTTAAATAAACAATTTAAAAGGACTATTTCTTTATTAAAAAATAAGAATATTCTTCAAAGTTTACAAAACCTTGTCGAAATATTTAAATACAATCCATGTCTGTTGTACTAAATATAATTTTTGAAAACATTTACTATGATGTTTACAATTTATTTATTGCGATTTTACCTTAATTTTCAAATAAGCCAAATAGTGAAAATCACAAAAAAATTTACCACGATAAATATTTTAGAAATAAAAAATAAATAATATTGTTACATAAACCATAAAATGGTTATTATATCGGCATAGAGAATGTCGATATCGCACCCTGCGATCATTTTTACCTCCCGCACATACCTATAAGGGAGGTATAGAGATCGTGATAAAAATCGGGTAGTGAGTTTTTGGTGAATAAGCACGAATTAGGGTCATTACAACTCATTTTTTATATTTTCACGATGATGTATGTACGTACGTATGGATAGCCGTATGTGCGATAACTCATATTATACGGTTTGTCCTAAAATCTTGAAAATTGGGTATTTAACATCTGTATCAATTTTGTAAGAGCCTATTTGATTTTGGACGAATTCACAATCCGGAAGTTGTAGTTTGCTAAAAGATTGAAATAGTTTTTAATCAAAATTTTAGTAATTTATGTATATATTATATATTTCACCTCCCGCACATATTTTTATTATTAATTTTTAATTAATAGGGAGATCATAATCAAATAAAAAAATTTCATAAATATATGTCCAATTTTTTGTAGATGAGTCGTTAAAAGAAATTAAAGTTTGTTATTTGCATAGTGTAAAGGGTTTCACCGGGTTTCCATATGAAATCTGCACTGGCGTCTTTGTTGACCTTAGTACCTTTATTCTGTTGCTAGTTGTTGCAACTATTTTGCCCCAAGTATCAAACCCCTAACTTTACAGGTTTTTAGAAAATATGGGTTGCAACTCCAAACTTCAAAATCGTTTTTCTAAGAAACTATTATAGATATTTGAATGAAATCATAGGACATGGAAGCTACTAATTAGAGCTACTTTACGTATTTTCATAATTTTCCAACCAACCATAAGGCAGCAAAAAAAAACGGCGCGACAAAATAGAAAAATGTATAGAAACAAAATTGAAGGCAATGAAATTTGCTACAAAAAATGTCTAAAAAGTTTTGCACCAAAACCGATTTTTATAGACAAAAAAAAACGGCTTCAAAATGTTCAATTTACATTTGTAACATAGGAGGATTCGAATATTTTCGTTAGCCACTGTAGTTGAAATTAAATAATTCTATGTACAGCGTGGTTCAAATTCGAATGTTCTTATGGGGAATTCGGTAACTATAAGAGATATGGAAAAATGGATGGCGCATCTTCGATCTCTTTTTTAGGGAAAAGCTTAATGGTGAAAACCGGAATCCGATACTTTTTTTCGTTTTCGAGTTATGGCCAAAAGTTCGCTTTTTCGACTTTTCGTTAAATGCCAATATCTCGGTTGTTTGTAAAGTTATCGAAAAAAATTTACACCTTATTCATACATTTTTTTGAGGAAAATAAATTGGGATAAACGGATTTTAAATATCTTCATTTGTTTTCGAGTTATAATATAAAGTTGTGTTTTTTTAAATGGAAACCTTAGTAGGCTATGCCATATTTATATAGAGTTTTTTATCCTCTTTTCAATTATATATATCATGTGGGGTCTATTATTTCAGTTTCATCCCGTGATATTAAAAAATGTTAAATAAAAATAAAGGATCTGAAAATTAAACGTTGGCTTTGTCAAAACAAAACAAAACATCATTAGTGAGATCTAAAACAATTTTCTAATTGTTCTTAATAGGTTTTTTTAGTACCTACTCTATTATTTACCTTTTATTTTATAATTATTGAAATTAAAAATTATAATATACAAGAAGCTGAAGAAAATACTAGGAGCTGTGGATGCAAATTTTTCCATTTCAACTCGTCAAATTGAAGCTAAATCGGGAATTTCCAATAAATTTCACCTTGTGAAATAAAAGGTAAATAATAGAGGAGGTGCTAAGAAACCTATTAAAAACAATTGGAGACAATTGTTTTAGATGTCAATAATGATTTTGTGTTTTGATTTCACAAAGCCACCGTTTAATTTTCCTATCTTTTATTTTTATTTAACAGTTTTTAATATAACGGGATGAAAATGAAAGAATAGACCCCACATGTTGTATATAATTAAAAAGAGCATAAAAAACTCTAATTAAATATGCCATAGCCAACTATGGTTTCCATTTAAAAAAACACAACTATATATTATAACTCGGAAACAAATGAAGATATTTAAAATCCTTCTGGCCCAATTTATTCTCCTCAAAAAAATGTCTAAAAATGGTGTAAATATTTTTTTCTTAAATATTTAAGTCAAAAAAGGCACTAAGGTCAACAAAGATGCCAGTGCAGATTTCATATGGAAACCCGGTGAGACCCTTTGCATAAAAACACTCATATCTCATATTCCATGATCTTTTCATAATATTATTATGTTTGTTTATTAAAATTAATTTTGACATTTGAGATGTCATAGGCGGGAGGAATATGTGGTGGCCACATCAGATTTTTTTTGCAGTTATTTGCAAAATAAAGAACTTTATCCTTTTAGCGAACACTGACTATTTAAATAATAAAGCACGTAAGGATAAGATGTAGTCAGCATTTCATTTGTCTAGCTTTTATACTTTTTTAACTACTATTATAGTGGATATGATAATAAAAATATAATAAAAATCACAGTATTGCAACAAGAAAACATGCACTTTAAAGACATAATCAAGCTAAAACAGTAACTCAAGATGTACATGAGTAAGTATGGGAAGTACGTCGCTAACTCTGTTATTTCACGACTGAAAAGTGGAGGGAGGACCTCGCAGCAACGGTGCTCGGGCGCGCCGCCGTTTTGAAATAGTGGAGGGTATCCACTTTGCCTGGGCTCTTCGCTTTACCCTACATAACGAAAGTTTTAATAAATATTTCGTTGTTTGGATTTTAAATACATACATTATTACTAATAACGAACCACCAATGGCAGCAAATATTTACAAGCCGATAAAAAAATATCTGTAGAAAAAAGCGACCTTTGAACCACGAACAGTGTACACGCTCCAATTACGGAGAATGTTATTTTTATTATTTATTACCTAATAGATATCGCCAGCATCTAATTAGAGAGACGGTAAAATAAATGTAACAATATAGTAATCCAACAGTCTATCTGCTAGCTTACAACCGTGCTTTAATTTCAAAAACACATACATAAATTAAACGTATCATTTAATTTGTTGTATTTAAATGACATTTTTCTACTTTTATTGCATAATATCTTCATTAAACGTATTACGACAAAGTTGAAATTTAACAAATTGCAAAGAATTGAATTTCCTACAAAAATTGGTTAAAAGCATATACCATGTGACCGATCTTACACCCGATTATAGACTAATAACATAGGAAATTAATTTTTTTTAATTCCTGCTTTTCATTATGACTAGTAAAAATGAAAATGTATTAATTTAAAGAATTTTTTTCTGCAAATGTACCCAACACTTTTCATTATATTTTTTAATTGTTGTTAAATACTTAACAATTTGACAGATTAGAATAACTTTTGTTATTGATGGACAAAAACACAACTTGAACGTTAACAATGGCAATGAAATTTTTTTAAAGACATTTTTTTATTGAGTTTTTAACAATAATAAAAAAACAAACAATCAAGATTGAACTTGAAATCAAGATTGGGTATCTTTAAACGCAGAAAAATAATCTCTTTAAATTTATTGATATCCTTTTCATTTTTATCCAGTATAATGACGATTAGAAATTTTAAAAAAATCAATTTTCCATGTTATTCCCCTATGATCGGATGTACGGTCGGTCACTCGGCATTTATTTTTTATGGTTTAGATGTGAAAGGTATGTATTCAATGGCACACATTTTGACTTTTAAGTTGTATATGCGCGACCTTGGATGTCGCATGCCTAAAGTATCAAAAATCACTTACTTTAGTAGGAAATTTATAAAATTTTATATTATTAATTTTAAAAATCAATTATGTAAAGATTTAAGTGTGATTAAAAATTAGAAGAACAAAATTAAGAAGTATTAGCTCAGTCGTTATGAAATCTTAAAAACGCTTTATTTTAAATTTGAGATAAACATTATATTTAGTTTACCACTTTCTAAGGGCTCTTTCACAGAGAGCTGATGTAAATGTGTGCCCGCAGAGAGCTTTATTTATGATTGGCTACAAGTTTTTAGTAATAAAAGAACTCATGTGAAGAAGCTCTAAGAGGTCTACGTTCGGCGCCGTCGTGGAAAGATGCTGGCGAAATAGTGTTTTTATCGAATATTTCGTTAATCGCTTATTTTACGCAAAAAATATTTCTCATAAATAGTATTCAGAATAAAATTTTCTATAAATAGGTTTTTTCTATAAATTAAAGCGTTTTTGGGTTATAGCCGCAATATTTTGATTTTATGTCAAACATTTCTTAAATTCAATAAAAATTGTAAACAGTGCATTTGTTATTAGGTATTTTGTTATACAAATTAATGTTTTTTGATATAAAAAATTTTTGATTCTTCAGAATTATGTCTTTTCTGATAATATCGTTACTTGGTACAATAGTACATTATGCACCAAGGGAATAAAGTGATCCTTTTTTGGCCTGAGGGTAAAGGTTTGTTTGCACGAGGCGTAGCCGAGGGCAAAAATTACCCTCAGGTCAAAAAATTCACTTTATTCCCGAGGTGCATATACTGTTTTTTGCAATTGCGGGAGGTAAAGTACTCACTTCGACAATAATTACGAAATTTTAATTAAAATTTGTTCGATAAAGCACGTGGTCAATAGTAACCAAGTAAATGAAGCATAGTTGGTTATATTATTATTGCCAACTAGAATTTTTTCACTAAAAGGTACTAGAATGCTTCAGTTACATTTGTGCCTTTGAAGGAATAAGACGTGTCAAAAGGCTAAAACGTTGAAGTCGTTGACCATGTGGTCGCAGTATTTATTTATTTACTACATCAAACGACAAAAGAGTCAACTACATGATGCGTGGTTAAAAGTTACAAAATATTTGCTAGCATGGGCAAGCTGAAAAAACTCGCATCGGAGAAAAAAGCTTCACCATACTATTACAACAAAATAAACAACAAAAATCATCAATAATTACATAGTTTAAACCATATTGATGACACTGAAACATTTAAGCGCAAATTAATTAATTAATTAATTAATTCTATGATCAAGGCGGTCACCAAATTAGAAAATAAGATTGACATCGGCAATTTCCACAAGTTATCCGCTTTTATGAAGCGGAAAAACGAAAGATATGTTCCGAAAAAATCGTGCGTCGTAACCTCTGACCACGTGGTTAAATTTTTAAAAGAGGCGCCTCGTGAGAATTTTTTGGTAGCTAAAGTAAGTGCTTTTTATTTATTTACCAATTTATTTTGCTGTAGGTTGCACTAATATTTGAATCACAAATTACGGTCAAGTTAACATAAATATAAATGTTACAAAAAAATGAAAATTAAATTGATAATAAAATCTGGTGGCTTCTTTTTTGCCCGGCAGTAACTTCTTTTTTACCCGGCAGTAACTTTTTTTTGCCCTAGGGCAAAAAAGTACCACTTTACACCCGCAAATCGGGGTCTAAAGTGAGTACTTTAGCCCCGCAATTGCAAAAAAATTGTTATTGATGATTAACCCTTATGGGGCCATACCTAGTACCCGGGTACTATTTTGAATTTTTAGCATAACTTTTTTCCTGTCGGGCCAATTTTTTTGAGCTTCGGCGACATCTCTACGAAAAAAGGTTCTCTGTACGCAAAACATTATAAAGATAAAAATGATAATATTAAATGAATCCGGCTGCTACGTATGACAGAAATAAGGTGTAAATTTGTATGGCCCCATAAGGGTTAATATGGGAGATTCAAACTTTCTTGCAATATGAAATTTAATTGTAAATTGGATATATGTCATCTTGGGTGCATATTTGAATCTTATAGTGCTTATAGTATTTACGAAACAAATCTCTTTGATAAATCATCAAAATTTATTTTAAATTGGCGGAAAGAAAAAGAAATGATGAAAATCAATTTGCGAATGAATAGTATTTATATCTAATATATCAAAATTTGAAGAAGATATTATCTAGTGACAAGGACTGGGCCGAGAATGTTGAATGATAATAATAATTTTTCACAAATTTTGTTCTCGAGTTGTATTAAATCGTTATAATAATTCTAAATAAATTCATTATTATTCATCATCGCAAAGTAATTAGTAGGAGAATTGTAGGTATTGGCGAAAAATTTAAATTTTTTCATTTTAAATTTTAATATTTTAATTTATTATTCGACACATACTATCTCTCATCTGGGAGAACTTTATAGAAAATTCGCGAAATTACTTCATTTTAAGTTCCATAATTCTTTCTTGTACTTGAGTATATCTAATTTGGAAAATAAGAGAAAATACCTGGTTTTGTTCTTTTTGTAGGTAACTACTTCTTTAAACATTCATATCAAAAATTTTAGAACATTTTACGGTGGTTCCACACATTGGTAAAAATTTCAATCTCCGAAAAACGGAATAGGACTTAGTATTCTGAATTTTTTAATATTTTTTACGAAGCTTTCGGTCACGAGGTACACAGAAAAATCTATTTGTAGAACTTCGAGATGAGTAAGCATTTTAATACATAACGTAAAATCTGGTATAATATAGGGTCGCAGAAATTGTTTAGAAAATTTTAAGATTTGGAGAAATTTGAGTAAGAAAATGTCGACGTACTGCAATTTAACAGTTAAATCTTGAGATATCTGTATTATAATAATATCTCTAGATATCAGTATCTAGACCTAAAGGTCATCTAGACCTAAAGTATTATACTGACATCTATAGAGATATTATGATTGTGTTTAACGTATAAAACCGATGTTTCAGAGCCATGCCATAGTCAACACCTTACGCGGTGTACGTGTAAACCGCAAGCGTTTACAGATTTGTTTTAAATTTTAGAAGCAAGCATCAAAATTTGTTAGGGGTACCTACTTATGTGTAAATTTAGGTAAATTTGGTGTTAATTATTTTATTGAAACATTTTTTTTTACAAACTATGATTATTAATATCATGATTATTATTCCTGATTTAAAATACTTGCTTACAGATGCAGATACTAAAAGAAGTGGTTTTTCTTGCATCCGATGTTGTCGAGTATATAAAACAAAGGGTACATTAATGCGTCATGTACATTACGAATGCGGAAAGGAGCCGGCATTTCAATGCAAAATATGCTCAAGAAGTTTTAAACGAAGGGAAACACTCAAGTATCATATTATTGGTGTACATAAGTGTGGAAATTAATTTATTGTAATAAATAAATATTTTACAAAGCCGATTGGCAAAATTATTGTGTAGTTTTTTTTTGTATTATATATCAACACCGGGGTTGAAAGTAATTGACTTTTGTAAATGTGACACTTATCGATGTTGATTTTAAGGTACAGGTCTTACCTAAGTTCTCGGTGTAAACTATTTAGATCTGGATTCACAATGAACATAAACATAAGAAATACATAAGATATAAGAAATACAAATAAAAGCTTAATCGAGAATTGAATAATTTTGAAATCATTCTGATATTGACAAGAAACCATTCCACATCATTAAACATAAGCTTTCAGCCTTAATCGATACTTTATTACGCTTTTATTTGCATTTATATTTCTTATGATTTAAGTATTTCTTATGCTTATGTTCATTGTGAATCCACACTAGATCATTACGTAACGCAAATTATTTCAAATAGTTGGTAGGTATTTTATAAACTTCAAAATAAGACCATTCTTAACCTTTTATATTCATATAACCTTTTATACAGCAGTTTTAATCTTTAGTAAATAGGACCCAAAAAAAAAACACTATAATATCCATCTTCAATTATTATTAAACTATAGGGTTGAAAATAATAAGTTCGTTATATTAATAAATAAACAATAAATTGTAGATATTATGCATGCAATATAGGTCAAATGACACGAATTTTAACTAACTGCCAATTTCACAATGTATGTGTTTTAAAAGGAACTTTAACTGCAAAGCCGGCTTTAAGACAAAATAAACCAATAAAAATTACACGTTAATAAGCAGTGCCGTAACTAGCTCCAAAGTGCCCTTTGCTAGATATTAAATTTAGGCCCCCTGTTCGGTATATAAGCTTTTTCGATTTTTTTAAAGAAATGCTTGTAATATATGATCTGTAATAATTTTGACTTATTGGGTAAGCACTCTAATTGCCACTTCAGGTTGAAAACTACCAGATATACAGTATTGGACATATGAACCGCAACTGTTTTATTTACATTTAAATCTTTTCTGTCACAAAAAGGGTTTTACCAATTTAGGTATGACCTTCTTACCACAAAATAAAAATTCCAAAAGTTATTTGCTTGTTTTTTTGCTGTAAAATAGTAAACATCTTAAAAATATGACTAAATGAAGTTTCTCAAAAATGGCCAAAAAAGTATTTTATATGCTTTAAAAGATTAAACGAATCATTAAAATAAGTAATCTATATAATTTCCCAATAAATCTCACATAATTTTATTTATTAGTCCATTATGGAAATTACACCATTTGTAAATTTACTATAATGTTTTACATTAATTAATCTAAATGTATAAAAAAATATAGTAAGTTTTATGATTAATAATTAAATAGAATTTTGTGGAATTTACTGGAAAATTATATAGATGCCTAATTTCAGAGATACGTTTAATCTTTTAAAGCATATAAAAGACCTTTTTGGCCATTTTTGAGAAACTTCATTTAGTCAAATTTTTAAGATGTTTACTATTTTACAGCAAAAAAAAATTAAATTTTTTTTTGAATTTTGGTATTATACAATATCAACCCCTTTTTGTGACAGAAAAAATTTAATTGTAAATAAAACTGTTGCGGTTCATATGTCCAATACTGTATACATACATACTATATACATAGTTTGGCCCATCCAAATCAGAAACTCGAGCGACTCCATTGTAACGCTAGCTTACATACTATATTAAATTTGGTTTGTAAAATAATGAAGGAAATATTAATTATTTTATACTAAGTTTAATGAAAATCAGCATGCATTCATTGCAAAATCTATCAAGGTAGGTATTTAGTTAACATATTAAAATTATAAATTTAATCAATTTATCCTTTTAGTGGAACTGCAAAACAGAAGCTTAACAAAATGGTTGTTATTAGTAATGCCCTAAGTAACCATTTATCCGATTACCGCTATTTTCAAAAAATTATTTCAAATGATTTTCTGAAGAATATATTGACTGATAGAAAAAACCTTTTACTAAATATTGTTATGTTAGTGAATTTGTTTTTGAAATTTACGAATTTTTTGAAAATCACAGTACTATTCGCTAAAATGGAAGATGATGCATTTGTCTAATTTCACATTAGTGGTCCAATCTGCTTGTTCGAGCAGATTCTATTTTTTGTGTAACTAGGCTAACATGGTGGTAGTGCAAAATAACCATTATAGAAATTGCACTATTATTTGTTTTCGTGCTGTTATATTTGTTTGACAAGGTGAAGCAGTTTTTATAATGTAATGGAGTTTGCGATAACTGCAATATCTTAAACTCTATTTATCCTATCAAGGTGTGGGGGTGAAAACAATTTATTTAAAAAGGTTTATTTTAATTTTTGAACAATAAAAAAGAATCATTCTATAATGTACGTATCACCAATGCGAGAACTATTACTGAGGTATTTTAAATCTCATTTCTTATGACGGAATCTTTTGACAAGTAATAAAATTTATTTTATCGGAAAACGTAGAGAAAACGATCCGTTTGAGCTACTTACTCAATTGAGCTACTTTTACACAGTTTTAAAAAAAATTGTTGTTGCTTTAGTTATATCTTTAATTTTACAGATTCGTTTTAAAAGTTTTAATTTTGCAATATGTGCTGAAAACTATATAAAAAAAAACTATATACCGACTATAATTACTTCAAAATTAATTTTTATGTGTTTTTGTCGTTATTTACCCATATATTAATTAAATCTTTTTCCAGAACCAAGAAGATATAAGTGTGTATGCGGAAGACAATACAAACACTTACGAAATCTTTTACAGCATCAAAGATTTGATTGTGGAAAAGATCCAAGATTTCCATGTTCTCATTGCAACCTTAAATTTAGAACAAGATATAACCTTAAAATTCACTCCGCACGTCACCTTCTGAAATAAAAGAATTTTGAGTTATTTTAAATTGTTATGTATAATATTTCTACATATTTAATATTTTGAAATGTGTATTTTGATTAAAAAATAAAGTAAAGCTTAGGGTTGATAATTATTATTTTGTAAAGAAAAAAAGCAACATAATATAGTATTTTGGTAGTAAAGGGTACGATTTTGTTAATTTTCTACTAATTTTCTGTAGAGTAGTTACTTATCTAATTTATTTTTATTTATTTTATTTCTTTTTATTTTTAATATTGTAAAATATTTTTAAAATTTATTTTAGATGTATCATTAAATTCAACTACCAAACTGACTGGAAATTCGGACAAAGTGAAAATGGAAATCATTCCCTCAATATTGGATTTTGGTATTTCCGAATCGCTACAATTTCATAAATCAATGCACGACGATCCTGGACATGATTGTCCTGATTGTGGACGTGTTTACAAGCTTAAAAGTTCACTTCGAAATCACAGGAAATGGGAATGCGGCAAAGAACCTCAATTTAAATGTCCTTATTGTTCATACAAAGCTAAACAAAAAATGCATCTGGTTCGTCATCTGGATAGAGTGCATAAGGAAATTGATTACGGTGTACTTACCGATATTGATTTGCGACTAGAAATTAACGACGATTAACAAGTGCATTTTTGCCTGCTTCTCTCACTTTTTAATTAACTACACCAATCTCATTTTTTACTTTTATATTTTTGTAACTATCACGTTTTTGAAAATGTTGTATATTAATGTAGACCGTTGATATACATCGCCGTTGTTTATTTTAGTTATATCATTATTTGCAATATGGAAATAACGTGAACAATAATTTTTCTCTTACTCAATTTGTTTATAATAAAATATTTTATTGCCTTTTAAATTTGTAACTATTGTTCTAATTTGATTAATTATCTTATACCAACCTTAGTTTCAGTTTAGAAAATGAGCCAGTTAAAATTGACTCCAGATTATTTGAAAAAACTGAAAAAGTGTTGGTGCAACCCACCTAAAATCAGTAATAGAATTTTGTTTGATATCGGTTTTTTAAAATTCATAGGTACTTTTTGAAGATAATATTAATTGGAAACAGAAACTTAGGACGATAATATCAAACGGAGTGATGTTAGATATTAAAAACGATACGAAAGAATCTTTTAGTATCTGTAATGATAATTATCGTATGAAAGTACAATTATTATTGTTTAGTAATTTTGTTAAAATTTAAACTGTGATTAAAATAAATTATAAGTAACTTTATAGATTATATTATAATATAGCAGTAATGTATTTTTGTATACAAAATAATCTTTATATAAAAGATATTATCTCAAAACGGTAGATTTCTGCAAGACTTTTAAGGTTATAGAAAAACAATATTTTTTAAATCAATAATTGTGCTTTCCTACATATTTAAAACATCACAAAATACACATTACTTTTTTAGATTAAAAATTAGGATATTAACTTTTATCTTTTACATTATCTACTTATTCTCATAAAATAAGTACCTACCATCTAATTTTATAATTTTAATTTACATTTTTTAATATTTATATCTTATACATAAATTTAAGCAATCTTTCTAAAATTATTGTCAAGAAGATTTATTTTTATGCTTTGACTATGTTAAATAACATTAACGTTATAATAAATTGACAATACTTTTTGAAGTTTTTATTTTTTATATGTAGGTACTAGATTAATTAAATATTAGACAACTCCCAATTTCATAAAACTTCTTTTTTATAAACTTGTTTTGTTGCAATAATTTTATTCATAAATGTGTATAAAAATTAGTATAGATTTATAAATCCATAGCTGTAACAATAAAATTTTAAAAATTAAACTATAGTAATTAAAATAATACAAAAATTGTACAATTACTAGTTATTTTAAATATTATGTTGTTGTGTGATTTTTTATTACCTACATAAAAATTTTATATAATAATATTTACGAATAAATTTAAACTCGCGCTGCTATAAAAAGCATCCAAGTTAATTTTATTTTTGACGATGATTAAGCCCAATTTTAATCATAAAAAACAAAACCCGAAATAATATACCTCAAGTACTTTTTAGAATTGGAAATAAACTTGTTGTTTGTATATCACAAGAACACTCGAACCAAATATTACAAAATTGATTCTGCATTGAAGTTAGTGGTTTTCCGTTGAACGTAGTTTTATTAAATTGGGCAGAGGTCGTTCATATTAGGTATTATTTTTTAGTTAGTAAATATATAATTATTATATTATAATAGAAAAAACTGAAAGTGCCTTACTGAAAATTTTCAATATTAATGAATTTATGCTTATTTGTATTTTTTTTAAATATAGTTTTTTAAATAAGAATTAACTGAATGTGTTATTTTTTATTATTATAATATAACCAAAACTAGTACACTAGTAAAATTGACTAAAATTAAGGGACACAGGAACTGGCTCACCAATCGATTTACTCATCACTAAAGTTGCATACCAATGGAGTCCACAGTTTTACTTATAAGATGATCTGGCGGTAGTCTACCTTAAAACTGTGGATTATTATTCTACTGAACTATTGAGTTCCTATTGGTTATTATTAACATATATATGTGTATGCGTATAATTTACTATATTTATATATCGTAATCCACCTCTTATTGTTCAATGTTTTGTCAACCTGAAAGGAAAAGCAGCTAACTTTTAAATTATTTAATAAATTTGTCTGGCAGTTATAAAACCAGCGTACGAAGACAGTAATAACTTTTTCTATAAAATAGATAAAAGCTATGTCTGTATCCGTAGTCAGGCTTTGATAGGTCAATTTTTTTTACCAAGCTATCAAATACAGCAACAAATCAAACCAAATAAAATAACTAAAGTAAAACAAAATTTATATGCATTGGCCAAACCCTCTTGAATAAGTGCGTAACAAATAATGAAAAAATTAAATAAATTCTGTGTAATAAAAATATTTAAAAGCAGAGCATGATGAGAAACATTTTAATACCAAAATTTCGGTTTTGGATTTTTGAGTGGATTACAATACTTTCCCTTTCTGTTTCCTTTCTGTCCTGTTTCTATTTTATTGCACCGTTTCCGAGATATAGATGAAAATATTTTTGGTATTTTACAGAGTCTTGTTTAAGTGGCTGTAAGTGAAAAACGGCGCGTCAAAATGAAAAAATGTGTATAAACAAAATTGAAGAGAATGTAATTTTCAACAAAAAATGTCTAATAAATTTTTGCTCTAAAATCTATTTTTATATGACAAAAAACGGCTTCAAAATGTCCAATTTACATTGCTAACATAGGATGTGTGCTAATTACATTTCCACAATTAATTTGAAGTGAAAACATCGGCCCAAAACAAAAGATTTGTGTATTTCTTTATTTATCGCAGAGTACAAAAAATTGCTTTTTAGGTGACGATACAACAAAGGACTTTAATTGTTCTTGTGGAAAATCATACAAATATAAAACAACATTAATGCGTCATAAACGATACGAATGTCATAAACAAAGATTGTTTTCCTGTGAATATTGCAAATACATGGCATTTCAAAAACAACATTTGAGAAATCATTTATTGAGAATGCACAATGAAACAAAGTAAGCTACATATTACCTATTTTTATTATTTCAATAAAAAATTTTGTTTGCTGTGTGGAAGAATATGTACCAACATAATAACTATACATTTGAAATATAAGTATATAAAACTAATGTGTTTTTTTTTTCTGAATACTGATAAAAAAAAAATTCACTTTATGGGAATCAATTTTTTTGATTCACTTTTGTAAACGTAATTGTTTAAAAGCTAAATGACAGCGGTCGGCACCAAAGTACTTTTGTGCGTTCATCTCCGGCAGTAGCGTATTTTAGTGCCTAAGCGCAAAAATATAGGTAATGGTAATTAATTTATTCTAATAATTATATTTTTAATTTTGCAGAAACATTAAATTGTATTTCTCGGAGATAATATAATTTTTGTGGCTAGTCTGTAATTATTGTTGCTTCTCTTGTCTGTCAATCCTACAAATTTACCACAAAAAGTCAAACATTAGCTCTAAATATAACAATTTACAATTTCGACTATGTAATAGTTCGTTGTTTATTGGTACTTACACATTTTATTTCAGGTTCTTTAATAGAAGATGAAAGACCTATAAAATGCATGAGATGTAATAATTTTTATAAAAACCATAAAACCCTTAGAACCCACGTACTCCTCGATTGCTTATCGCAAAAACAACATAAATGTAACGAATGTATATACAGTACTAAGAGAAAAGCCGATCTCATGCGGCATATTATTTCAAGGCATAGGTAGAAATTAATATAGGATCACAATATATTTCAACCACAATTGTGCAGATTTGCCGGTTCTGAAATTAATAAATCCGCATTCGATTGAAAATTAAAAGTTACTACTATTTTGCATAAGATAAACCGAGATAAACTATAAATTTACATAGTATACTATAACATTAAGCCTAATTTTTTACTCTTCAGTTATCTCTAACCAAAGTAAAACTATCTATAACCATTTGGCCCGAATTAATGGAAGATTAAAAAATGACCTTAATGAATCAATCAATGTTTGCGTATTATTGGTTTAGTAGGTACTTACTGTCGGTAAATTAAAAGTAAAAAAACAATTTTTTTACCATAGTTTTTTACAGTATAGATTCAACTAACTCAAATTTTCAGTTGTAGTTTGCAACTATAAACTCCATTGAAATGTATTGTATGTAAATATTAAATGTTTTATTGTAGATTATGTACGTTTTTTCAATAAAATGTGAGAAAAATCAAGTTCAAGTTATTACACTTTGTGCCTGATGTAGAATGTATCGATGGTTTCACAGGTAACGTTTGAACAAATTCAAATATTGTATAATATTGGAGTGATTCTTAACAAATTAAAATATTTTCGAAAACTATTTATTTCACTTATGTTTATTGTTATTGGGCACAAATTTCATTATTTTTATGTACCAAACTTGAATCAAATATTTCATGATTTTGCATGGAAAGCTGTATTGTCACAACATTTCGTTTGTTAATTTACTTACATAATAAGCACTTGCACTTGCAAGAAAAGCACAGAATTGCCCTTATTATATGCCATGTGTAAATTGTTAATATGAAGAAGTACATAATATAAAATACACAGGCGGCATTTTGGGCATTCAGGATAGGAGCCTAGGTCCTAACGTGGATGCCGGACGTGTGAGGCGCAGTTTGCTCAGGACACCAACTCGGCGTGTGTCTAGCTTTCCTGAGCTAGACGACTGTGTCTAGAGCGAAAGGATGAAAAAATAGATAAAGACTGAACATTTAATAGTCATGTGCTCGTAACTGGGCGTAGAGGGTGTTTTAGAAGATATTCGTCGCGCTTCGGATAAACTTTCCGATGGATTCTATATTGGAGTCCTTCTGTAACCATTTGTTTGAGACCTGCCATTGGGCTTTTATTGCTTTATTGACCCCTATGAGCCAAGTAAGGCACCAACTTTCTAGATTGTCGAAAACGACTTCGAGGAGTTGTATGGCGTATTTGGGCGGTGCAAGCTCAAGAAGTGTCGGTGGTGTTGGAACTGGCACCGGCTCGTGCGTGCATAAAATGTGTAAAATTTTCGGGACATTACTGAACCCTGAGTGACTGCCACTTCGATCGGCCTCTCTATCGAGTGGGTCCCTTCCAGTTTTAACCTAAATATCCGGCTCGATAAAAGTGAGGCTATCAGCCCTTGGTCAAATACTTTAGATACATCGATTAACACGGCTTCCATTGCCTGGTTTTTATTCGAGTGCAGCGTGATGGATTCCACTAGCCTGAGCACTTGTTACATTGTTGAGTGACCTAGGCGATAACCAAACTATTCGTTGGGAATAGATTGGTTTTCTTCCAGGGCGATGTCGAATCTTGTTAGAATTACTCTATGCAAGTTTGCCGAGACATCAACCACTGTCCAACAACCTGCGAAGTACTCGAGTCGCATTACGGTATTGAAAATGCATGTTACTGCTGTCACTCTTGCCCTGGGAATTTCGTGAAACAGACGACGTATAGAAGTCTAAAATACACAGGACGATATACTCGTACCTTACAGCTTTGTGAGCGGTATTGTAACCGAGTGCAGCTCGAAGAGCGGCACGAGATTGCAATACGGCTCACAATGCTGTATTGGCGATTATAAGACGACCGCACCACTTAGATCTCGCATCGAACTTGCAAGTTTCGACTGTGCACTTGTGGGAGTGTTATAATCGACGATTAGGTGCTGTTAATTCAATTTGTTCATTAACGCTTATCGAATTAAGTAATACGAAACCGAATGAAATAAACCCATTTATTAATGTGCTTAATATATTCATTTCGTATTCGCCTTGGTTTTACTCGGTACCGATTTCAATTCTCTCCTCTTTCGCTGACAGTGTGCACGAGATGTAATGTTTATATATCTAGAAAACACTAAAAACATAATTATTTGTACCTCGCTCGTGTTTATTCCAACCTTAAAGACTTTCGTTTTTTGATTTAATTTTTTCTAGATTAAATATTTTTTTGTTTTCTTTTGTCAGACATTGTAGGTCAAAGGATACAAAATGTATCTAAACTTATGTGGCTGATGAATAATACGGCTCTTCATGAATGAATACATTATTTTTAATAAAATAATTACTTTATATTTCTTTGTAATAGCTACATATAATATATATTTCTTTATATTTTATATTACATTTGTAATATCTACCTTCTTATTTTTTTTATTTATATATTTTATAATTGAAAATAAATATTTTAAAATAATAATTATCATTCTTATTAATTTCAAGCTAAGTAATGTATATGTATTATATTTTTGATCATTCTATATTTATTTTTGTTTCAGATAATATGTTTGTTCTTAATAATGAACCTATATATAAGAAGAAATGGCCATGTCCAGTTTGTACGAAAGTATTTACTTTAGCAGCAAATAGATCCAGACATTTACGTACCAGCGATTGCGGGGGATCAAAAGTTAAATATGTTTGTTTTGTTTGCTACAAGTGCTTCACTCGTAGCGATACTTTAAAAACCCACTTATTATTATCACATCAAATTAAATAACAGTAAAAAGTGTTTGATATATTTAATATAATAAAAACAAATTCCTGCTGGAAGATGTTTGGTATTTTTAAATGGGTGCTATATAATATGGTACTTTTAAAATATTTTTCATGCCCATTTCAATATTTCAAAATTGGCTCAACAACGTACTATTCTATTTTGAAACTGTCAGGCGCAAGCGCAGGTTAATATCCGCAAGTGGTTTTTGCACGTGCGCCTGACAGCTTCAAAATGGTTTAGAGTACTGAAGAAACAAAGCTATTATTGTTATAATCAGAATTCTATAATTCGAAGTAACGCATTGAACTGTTTTTTATAATATTTGTTTAAACCTCTTGAGCAATACATATAAGAAGATCAATACTACACTTTCCTCAAGTGTGCTACAAATGTAAGCAAATGTAGCAAATTTTACAACTAGTTTACAATAATTAAAATATTACTTGAGGAAAGTGTATTATTAATGTTATTTTTTATAAGTTTAAAACCGCAACCCCAATTCACTTTTTTTCATTAGATATTTTATTCCACAAACATATTACATAATAATTGTCCAGTCATTAACTAATTTAGCGTGAAACTAACCCAGAAATATAATTTTAAAGTATGCAGTATTTTGTGTAAAACTAAAAATACATATTATTTTAGCTTCTGTAGTTTCTATAAATCCATAAATGTACAGAACTTCGAAACTAAAGAGTTTAACCATATCAGTATTTTAGCAAAACCAAGAAAATGCACTGTACATGTAGTTTACGTAAAGGTTTCATACATCAGGTAATTATAAAGTAGAGAAAAAGTCATATTTCAAAGTTATTTTCACGCCACCCCTTTTCGCAGTGTAATGACTGGATTGCAAATTATTAATATCTTAAAAAATATTAAACTGCTGGTGGACCGTCTCACAATATTACGTTGTTCGAAAAAAGCTCCCTTTTTATATTTTAGTAAAGCTTTAGGAAACCAACCAAAGGGAAAAGGAGGAAAAAGCACAGTGGAATTACACAGTTTAAAGCGTAGGTAACCAAACCCTTACAAAACTTTGTTACGCTTTAAACTATGTAATTTTTAATTTTATACATTTAATGTTCATTATGAGTTTATTTTTTTGATTTTTGAATTTATATCAAGAAATATAGAATTGTATATACATATTATAATGTTTAAATAGTAAATACCTAATAGATTTTATTAAAATTAAATTTTGTAGTTTTTTAAACATATGTAAGCCAACTTTATAATGTGTTCAACCGGATTTTATGAGACAAAATCAGACTGAAAATGTAAAGTATCTACTAACCTACTAATTGCTTTATTAATCATTACACTGAGAAAAATAAAGTTAAAGGTATTAAAAACGTGTAGTTGTTATCTCAATTTATTATTACTTAATATTAGTAATTATAAATTTTGGTAGTTGTAGACTTAGCCCCGTTTCACAGTAAAACGCGCTACGCCCTACGCGGCGCGTAGCGCGTAGCGCGTTTTCCCGTTTCACACTCATCGGTATTAAAATGTACGCGGACGAGTATACTTCGAACGTTGTTGCCATAGCTGCATATTATTATGATCAAAGTGCAAGAAACAAAGCAAAACGATTATGGGTTCATCCATTGATTGAGAAGAGGTTACTAAAGGGCGCTTTTGTAACATTATATTCGAATTTAAAAAATTTCCGTGTCAATTACATCCATTTCGCTTGATCTCACAACAAGTACTTTAATGAACTGGCAACCTCATATATCTACGCGCGCGTGTCACCCGCGTTGAGTGTGAAAGGCTCCATAAGATGCAATGCCCTCACGTGTCGCGTAGCTAGGCGAGGCGCGCGGGTCGCGCGTTTGCCTTCGGCATAAAATAGCACGCGCGCGTAGCGCGTTTTCAACGCACGCTTGTGTGAAAGCTACCATAAGGTACAATGCCTATCAACACGCGCCGCGTAGCACGTAGCGCGTGTTACTGTGAAACGGGGCTTATTTTTGAAACTTCTGTTTTTATCAAATATTACCACCATATATTTATTTTGTATATTTAACATAATATACAAAGGAATCAAGGATTAACGTGCTGGCTTCATTAGGGCGTGCTAGAGCTTCTTTTACATTTCGGCAACATGCTTAAGCGAATAAAATAATAAAAAAATAGTAATAAAATAATAAATTATTATAATAATTTTAAAATTATATAAATATGAAACTTATAATTTATTATAATAAAGTAAAAATTATTATAAAAATATATAAAAAATTATTATAATAATTTATTATAATTATTAAATAATATATTCTGACAAAAAAATTGATTAAAGCTTTATCTACTATTACTATATTTATTATAAATTGTGATCGCGATAAATCTTATTGTAAAATCAAAGACAGTAATGTAATATTTAATGAAGATACCGTTCTCGCCAAAAAAGGCGAGAACGTGATTTTTGTTACAATAAAAAAAAAAGAAGCCGGTCAAGTTATCATGAAATCTGGTAAGCTATAATAATTATTATACAATGTTTTGTTAGTTCCAATAATGTGATCGTAAACCTTAAATATTCTTATCAATTTTAATAAAAATTTGATTTTTAGAGAATGTGATGCAAATTAATGCAGCTTTTGACAAGCTGAAAAAAAAATCGATCGTCAAAAAACATACGATTTCCAGTGATGAAAATGATGAGCCATTTACTCATGAAGGAAAGAGACTAAGGAAAATCAACATGAAATACGCATCCGATTCTTTCGAAAATTTGAATTTATCGTCATTAAAAAAAGTTCAACGTGAAAAAATGGTAAGAGAGGAACAGGGCCGTATATAAGGGAGTGGTTTTTGGGGGTTCAACCCCCCCCCCCCCCGGGTTGAGTAATACTAAATAAATAACTAAATAACAAGAATTAAATTAAAATACGGACATATACCAACCTCATTTTTAATTCCATAACCCCCCCCATGGCCAATGTCTAACTACGGCCCTGGAGAGGAATCAAATAAAAATAATTTAAATAATGGACTCTATTATGATTATAAGTGAGTTTTTTTAAATTTCTTATTGAATACAATTTACAGAATTCAGAAGAAAAAAATGAAAATAAAGAAAAGGGCGAGATTATGATGCAAGTAGCCATTAAAAAAGAAATTCTTAATGATGCCAGTTATGGAAACAAGGTAATGTGCCGCAGGCCTACAAAGACTGAGTTACAGAAACAGCTTAAGAAGGCTTTAGAAGACATAGCTCGATTGGAAAATTCGAATGGTATATTTTTATATAAATTACTAAGTAGAAAATAGTTTGATTAATTTCTGGATAACATTCTGTGATTATTGTTATAGGATCAGCATCATTTACAAAAGTCGGCTTCTCATCTAGGTCCAAGAAAACTTACATGATCAGTGATTCTTCAGGAAGTGGGAGTGAGTTAGAGGACAATAATTTGACCCTTGAAAAAACGATCAACGACGATTCAATAATTGATGAGAAGCCGTCAGGCACAGAAATACATGTTACTGACATGTCCAACCAGCAAGATCAAGTTATTCGGGAAACAGACCCTGACCTTTTTGGAAAAGATTGGCCTGATGATAAGGTGAATATTATATTAATCAAATGTAATAGTAGCTACTATTTGTACTTTTATTAACATTATTATTATTTTTATGACAAAATTTTTATTAGATTTGTAAAGATATATGCTCCGTAGATAATGTTTATTTAATTTTAATGTTAAAAACAGATGGTGAAATTGACTAATGGAATATATTGTAAGGAGAGGGATTTTAATATCGCCATGTCTGCATCAAGCCAATCATCCCACATTGTACGTCGTTTGATAACTGGAGTTATCAAGCCATCCGGCTACTTAAATGCAACGTTCACTGGCCAGGCGCCAAGAGCCCACAAGGATAAAAATCCAGCTTTATTAAAACCACTGAACATGGCTGCAAAAAATGCAATTATTGGTAAATATCTAAAAACATTTTGTTACTTTTAAAATTTGCTAGTTTTAGATATTATACTGTTTGCAAATATTTCAACTAATTTTTCTAGGATACAATTTCATTTGTGCTCAATTTACTTTGTAATCATTTAATATTTCTTAGATAATTTAAATCTATTTATTTTCGTAGATTTCGCTTTAAAAGTGGCAAAAGAAAAAAATTGGAAAAATAAGAAGGGAGTTTTCGCAACTAAAGAAGAACTGCAGCACGTAATGACTCAGCGTTTAGTAGAGTTAAAAAGAAGCCATCAGTTGAATAACAGAGAACAAAAAAAATCGTTCTGATGCATCGTCTGCGTAAAATATCTGCATTTGTAGTTATTCGAAAAAGTTCTCGGACCCACTCCTATGTTACCGATGTCAATTCAACATTTTGAAGCCGTTTTTTATCATGTAAAAATCGATTTTTAAGCAAAACTTTTTAGACATTTTGTATTGCAAATTTCATTGCCTTTTATTTTGTTTCTATAGACTATGTGGAAGTTCACAACTAGCGCCCACTGGTTAGGCGCGCTGGAACTTTTCATGGTATTAATTTCAAAAAGTACCAATTCAAATAAATTTGAAATTAGTTGAGAAGTATGAGAAAAAACAAGGAAAAACCAACTAATCACACTTCAAAATTGATTGAAATTTCGTGATTTAAGTGTAAATGGCATTTATTTATTTTTTCTTTCTAATAATACTGCAACACATACAAACTGTAATAATCAGTACCATGAAAAGTTCCACATTTCCCCACCGTAATCGCTGAGATCGAATTTTTAAAAATTCAAATCACTTGCACATAGCCTATACATTTTTCTATTTTGTCGCGCCGGCGCCGTTTCTGACTAACATAAACATGACTCTGTAAAATACAAAACTTATTGTCATCTATATATCACATTGGAAACGGTTCAACGAAATAAAGAAATGAATGGTGATGTTATTTTCTCATTTCATTCTCTACATTTTTGTTCATATAAATTTTTTTATTTTATCCTACCGTTTCCGAGATATATATGACAATATTTTTTGAATTTTACAGAGTCTTGTTTAAGTCGTTGTCAGTCAGAAACGGCGCGGTAAAATAGAAAAATGTATAGAAATAAATTTGAAGGCAATGAAATTTGCAACAAAAAATATCTAAAATGTTTTGTTCCAAAAAAAAAAATTAAAACAGCTTCAAAATGTTCAATTTATATTGGTAACATAGGAGTGTCCGAGAACTTTTTCGAGTAACTGTAAGTTCCGTCGACATATTTTTAGATTCCAACTCTTTTATTACTTTACCATTTATTTTTATAGTCATATTTTATATTGTTTTTTTAAATGTGGTGGGTATTATTAAATATTTATAAGTTATAACTAAGGTTTAATTATTGCTGTGACCAAATTAACATAATAAATAAAAATAAATAAAATGAAATATTGAAAATTATAATAATGAATTCTGGAAGAAAATTTTATTTTTTGTAGTTTAATTTATACATAATTAGTCTAAAAGCAAAATTAATATTAAATGTTTATAAAATAAAGTAGGTAGCGGACAAAATTTGAACCTTAAAGTATTAGCTGGGAGCACATTAGCGAAACAATGCGACGCGAAATTTATCGCTTATTTAAAAATATATATTGACCTAAACAAAACGATATCATATTACGCCTAGATAAAAAATATGTGGTCTATGATGTTCGTAAAAGTAGTAAGCTATCTATTTCATTAACGCAGGTTATCGTGGAGTGGCGTTGTTTATTTCGAAATTTTCAAGTATATCTAGTAATCTACCTTTTTTGGCTTGGTATAACAACTTAACGTTAATCTCATGATCAAAATAGTATCCGTTGTATAAATGTTTGGCAAAAGCGGATTTGCAATTAATTTCTGAATTATGTAGATTTCTGTTGAACCAGTTTAGGTCATATTATTTGTGTTCGCGGATTTTGTCTTTTAGTTGTCTTCCCGTCTGCCCGATGTATATCTTTGTATTTACAATTTTAGGAATTATTTTTTTGTTCGTGTATGTTTAAATAAAATTTGTATTTAATAAATAATTATGGAAACAAAGTATTATTGTTCATATTAATTTACCTTTTCAAAAGTTACAAAAACTTGGTTATTGTATAAATCTAGTAAGATTTATTTTATAAAACATGGCAATTGCTGCTAATAAATAGCTTATTCTATTAAATACTGTATGGCAGTTGCAAAATATACAACTACAATAAATTTGTATTTAAAAAATATTTTAGGATGTTAACCCTTCGCAGTTGATTTACTTACCCTAGATATTTCATAGTTAATAAAACAGGTTGTCGTTGTATAATATAGTAACTATATTTTGGTACTTATATAAATTTAATAGTAAAAAATATGAATTTTATGGTTTGCTTACACCTGAATCTGCTTGTGGTTTAACATCTTGTTTCTAACCACCCTTCCGTTTGAGGGATAATTTTAGGTAACTTCGTACATTTCAAAAATAAACTTTATTACTTGCTCAAGAGGCTTCTCAAAAGACAGAAATTGTTTTAGTTTATACCGTAAAACGGGGATATATGGAACGATAGGGATTATATGGAACGAACACACATGATTTGAATCTAAGCGCTAATTTGACGTACAGGGTGAACCCACCACAAAGACAAAAATTTCTAGTGTCACTTGATAAGTGCCAGTACAAAGGTCCGGAACGATCGCACAGTGGGACAAAATCCCGAAAAGCTGGTCAAAACTCAAAAGAACTTAGATTAGAACAAAAATTTATATACAAGGGTTTTTAAGGTCGCTAATTTCAAATTCAAATAAAATTTTTTTTTTAACAAAATGGCGGATCTGATATGGCGGCCACACATGTGAAAAAGATATCAGACTTTGATGAAAATTAGTATATCGGGGTTTGCGAGGTTGCTCATTACAAATACAAATTTAAAAAAGTATCTATAAATAAGTAGCTATAATAAATAATAAGTAATAAAGAGTGCAAATATTAATGACAGTGTTTAAGAATTAAAAATCATTATACAAATTAAGTAGGTACATAGTAATACTAAAAAATTAATAATAAAAATTTTATAGTTTAGTCTGAATCATATTCTGTCTCCAAGCCACTCGAAATGTCTTCTTCGGAGTCGATATTGGCTGAGGCTGTTTCGATTTCCGGAGGCAATAAAAACTCCAAAACTTCAGCACTAAATGATTTTAATTTTCGTTTCGGTAGTTTTCGAAGGCTTGTTATTAAAGGATCTGAAGATAATAGAAGCCTGTTAAAAACATCTTCTAAGGTCTTTTCCCGCGAACATTTTCTTGCAAATCCTTCTCTATATTTTTTTATTACTTTGTTTAGTGCTTCTTGCGCTTCTTCGGACAGTTGGCCTATTGGCAACATTGCTGACGCTATTACATCCGGAGCATGAATCAATATTTTATGAACACTGGTAGGCATACGGTACCACGAATAATGTTCAACAAAGACCCTAGCTGTTGCTAAACAATAATTTTTAAATTTGTCTATGTTTATTCTATGTCCACTTGAAATGGTTTGTAGAATTACTTTAAACCTTGCAATGATGTCTTCATTTATCCCTGTAATGGTAGCAGAAAGGGAAACCTCTTCAAAAAATCGACGGGCTGTATTTCCATCATTGCTGCTACCATATCCAGGCTTAGGGCGATCTACTACAAGACCCATTCTGGACTTAAAGTCACCTTGAATTTGCTTTTTGCGTTCCGTGACAATTCTCTTATTATCATCTCCTCGAGCTTGCCATGATTTTATCGGCAGTTTATACGAAACGTGTAACAAACACTCAAAAAAACGTATCCAAGCATGTAGAGTGGATAACCCAAAATTTAATTTTGATGTATCAACCCTCAGTTTCACCATTTCGTCTATATTGTTGAATGATTTTGAAGTGGCACCGCAAAGATAACATTTCTGCGTAGACGTGGTAGAAGATACTGCGTTACAAACCTTTCCATCAATCATAGTAAATGCCAAATTATGTGATATTTTAATTTCTTTACCTCCCATTGTAATAAAAGATGGAAGAAGTTCTATAATTTGGTCTTCTACATACTGTTTTTCCTGCAATGTAACATCCGTTGTTTCGTGGATGAATTGCAGATGAATTGGACGACAAAAGCGAGGTGACGATGGCCTAGGATTTTGCCAGATGACAATTTTGTTGGAAGATTTAGGATCACCGCATATAAGTTGGAGTGGAACAAAGGACGTTAGAAATATACTTGCATCTGAATCTTCCTCATCCTCAAATTTTTGTTTGTACTGGCTTTGTCCAGAACTGCCATCACAGCCCCACTTCGATAATAAAGTAATATTACTCAGTTGTTCTGTACTCAGTGTTCTCAATACTTCTTCTTGTACCTCCACAATTCTACTAATTGTGTGGTTCAGCAGAGCTTGTAACTTTACTTCAGCACTACGACCAGTTACTGTAATTGCTTCAGGATCAGGATAGCACCGCTTCTTTGCTTCTTGAACTTTTTTGTAGGCAGGGAACTTTTTTTTATCCTTATCTCGAATGATGTCGTACTGATGTCGTGTAAGTTTTGCTTCAACTAATGTCGACAAAGCGTCATCATCAGAAAGCTGTATAACTTTGTCTTCCCTCTCTTTATATGCCTTTTTATATTTTTGAGCACGTTTTGGCGTTGAAAATGTAACTTCCTTTATTACTTTAGCAGCATCCACGTTTCCTTCCATACGAAGACTCATCTGAGCCGCATATGCCAGTTCAGATGAACTTGTTGTTGATCTAATTTCTTCAGTTTTTCGGCGTTTTGAACGTTCACTACTTTGAAGAAATTCAACAGAAGGGCGTCCGCGTCCTGTAGAATGTGAGGATGCCGAATGCGAGTACAAGGAAAAACTACTATTTGTTTCCAACCAAGCATTGTTTTGAGATAGAAACAAATTCTTTTGAAAATGCGCAGCTTTCCATTTTATTTTAAAGTCAGACGTAAAATGGGACAGCTTGTGCTTTATTACCTTTGATGCTTCTTCTGGACTATTAGTAATTTGCATAACGTAGTTTAGTAAATGCTTACATCTATCTTCAAATTTTCGTGATGGTGCCGATAACATTATATCAAATAACGTTTTTTTAGGTATGGTAATAGTTTCGTCTCGAGACCCTGTAATATAAAAAACTTATAAAAAAATATAAGAAACTTAAGTACAATTGAGTCATATTAGATCTTTATTGGAAATTTAACGTGCCGCGTAGCAAAAATATGGCATTTTAAGACAATATGGAAATAAATGGTTCGAATTTTTGCGTTTCCAAATACGTGAAGAGTTGTTCTAAAAGACTGCATAAAGGTTTTTGCCCGGAAATTCCCGGAAGTTAACTAAAGCTCCAAGAAACGCGGTTTTATCGGTATTTTTTATCGTATTTCGTAAGTGCAGTATAAGAACGTATAATGTTTATAAATAAACTACAAAATTGTCTACTACGGTTTTATATAATATAGTACATACCTCCAGGTACTGGATCCATGTTGAAAAAATACTAAAAAGTCTGTTTTAACTACACAAAAAGCACTAATAATTTTCACTAATAACTGGTACTTCAATAACACTTAACTTTCGAATGAGTAGGAACGAAGATTGACAAGGTCCATAGTACTTAAAACTAACGATACTTGTGCGCAGGGGGTTTAAAGCCATGACTCGCAGGTTAAATTTGTAAAACGTTCAAATTAAAAATTTTGTATTATGGCCAGGTTTTTCATGATTTGCCCCACTGTGGATCGCTGCGAAACATTGTATGTAATTTAAAAAAAAAAATAATGAAAATCATTGCTTCTTTAGCATTTTTCAAAACCTCAAGGTGTTTCATATGTAGCGAGGAAGCTGTTGTATTCAGAGCATTAGTTCTATGAGAAAAAAGTTCCATAATAACGTCAACAAATATATAACATTAGCGCCTTTTCGAAACAAGCACGGGTTTTTCCAAAATCACTGAAATATTGAAAATTATGATTTTCCAGGGTTATATGGAACAGAGATATGAACGTGTTTTTATGGGAGCGTTTGTCCCTTTATGGTTATTTTTAAAATTTTATAAGCTTTTTGTCAACTTTTTTTTTATATACTTTGGAAGCTGTTTTTATGGGAGTGTTTATCCATTTCTTATGTTCGTCCTCTTTTTACGAATAAAAATAAATATTTTCCAATAATGAATTCTAATATGGAACTATACAAATACTTGTCGCAAATTAATTCCTGACACCTTATTTATCATAAAAAATGCGCGGTAAAAGCGCCGTATTATTTTTTGATGTCCATTGGGCCATATAAACCCAAATTGCTGACAATCTAAACCGAATCTGCACTGCAGTGCACCTTTAAAAAATCACCTACAATCGTTCCATATAACCCCGACCCTCCGGGTTATATGGAACAACAAAAAAAGAAAAAAAAAAAGAAAACGGCCATTGATCAGATCATTATTGGTCATGAAATATGATGCTGAAGCTATCCTCTTTGATATTTATTTTTGCCGTTGCAGTAGCTCTGATAATACTTTCGCAATTCAACAAAACGTTGAAAAATCGTTCCATATATCCCCGGTTTACTACCATACTAAGTAATTTAAGATTTTTCAATAAATATCATTATTAAACATAATGTGCCATATTTGGCACCTACCCATTTCTTTTAAATATTACAATAAATTTTTTTTAACTACCAAAAATAATTTTTTTTTCTAAATTCGTTAAATCATGTAACGAAGGGTTAAATCAGTAAATAAAATAACAGTTTTTTATCAAGAGTACTATTAAAATCATGTCAAGTAAATGACATAGTTCTATCTACTATTAGTATACTGGGAACGGTACGATTCGCCGCGCACGATTCGCCGCGACACGACTCGCCGGGAACTATTCGCCGGTAACGATTCGCCGGCAAGCACGATTCGCCGGGAGTTTTTTATTTTTTATTTTTACCGTTCAGTAACCCCATCTATCGATAAGTTTTGATAAATTTTTAACCCATAAAAATGAATTGAATAAATTAAACAAATTAAATAAATAAATTTCTCAAAAATTAGAAAAAACAACAGTAGTTCTTTATATTTTTGTTTATTTTCAAATTTTCAATTTTATTTAGATTAAGCCTCCAACATTTCGAAATTGTGGGCCAAACCACGAAGGTATTCTAATATAGCACGATTCTAAAATCATTGACTAATGTCGAGATTCTTTGATCTGCAAGGATAAACTTTTTATGTTTTTTTGCAGTATGGTTTTCGGCAACTAGGTTTTCATAAAAGACGTCTCTGTTTTTTTGAACTTTTTTTAATTCGTTTATGAAACGCCAAATAGTCGGTCTTTCGATGCTCAACTGCGATTGTAGCCTCCTATGAGCTGCCTCTGCAATATTATTATTAATAATTTTCATCTTGTTTAATTCCGAAGTTTATTGATAGGTATATGGCGCTAGAAGCTCTCGGTGAATCGTGCCACGGCGAATCGTGCTTGCCGGCGAATCGTGCCGCGGCGAATCGTTACCGGCGAATCGTGCGCGGCGAATCGTGAGCGGCGAGTTGTACCCAACCCATATCTATCTTCTTTGCTGTCCTCTTTTTCTCCTATATCGGAAGTAATTATTGATTGGTAACTGTGAGATAATCCGCCACATATATATAATTAAAAATTTTAAATTTGCATTACAATGGCACCCTTGTCTCCGTGCGCCCCATCGGTACTAGGGGTAGGTACTTAACGGGTAATCCGGCCCTGGATGGAAAAAATATCGAAAATCAAGCACAAGATGTCAGGGATACAATAAATTTATTTGCCTCGATCATAAAAATGTTTTTGTAACTACTACATTGAAGAATATTCACAGTGAAGAATTATGTGTTCGTATGTAACAGCACTGAGACCGGTTAATTCTCGAGTATCGCACGGAGAACAGGCTCGAGTCGAGGAAATTCCGAAGCCGTAGGCTGAGGAATTTACGAGACACTCGAGCCTGTTCTCAAGTGCGATACTGCGACGAATTAACCGGTCTCAGTGCTGTTTACACGATTATAAAACACCGCGAGAGGGACCCCTGCGCTATTCAAAATTTTGAACAACAAAAGTAAGATAAAACCTCTACGCGGATTTAATAGATAATGTCAAAAATAATCTCAAATTCAAAATCTGCAATTATTACATTAATAATTCAACAATTTTTAATTTGTTTTGTCAAATTTATTATTATTTATTATAAATTTATCGATAAATCAACATTTTTAATGCATAAATTGTGTCGTGAATAGTTACAATTTATTTCATATTTAAATAACGTTCAAGAGCGGGATTGCTACGCGTTGCGATGGGAATCGCAAAAATCTAATCGAAAGGTCATCGAATCTCAGGCGGGGCGAGAAATTAGGCAACAACAAAATAAATAAAACATTTTTTTTTACCTTAAAGAGCGGTAGGAATGTCAAAATTAAGAAGTGTATTTAAAAAATATTCAAAAATTTTAAGATTACATTAATTTTAATAAAAAATCGCATAAGATGGTCATCGAATCTCAGACGGGGCGAAAAATTAGGGAACAACAAAATAAATGGAACATTTTTTTTTTCCTTAAAGAGCAGTAGGAATATCAAAATTAAAATATGTATCTAAAAAATATTCAAAAATTTTAAGATTACATTAATTTTAGTAAAAAATCGAATAAGAGGGTTATCGAATCCCAGACGGGGCGAAAAATTAAGGAACAACAAAATAAATGGAACATTTTTTTTTTACCTTAAACAGCAGTAGGAATATCAAAATTAAAAAATGTATTTAAAAAATATTCGAAAATTTTAAGATTACATTAATTTTAGTAAAAAATCGAATCGTATCTCAAACACACGAAAATCTATAAAAATCGTCTCAAAAAATCTGAAGTACAAAATAAGAAAGTTAAAACCCGCAAAGTGGACGTCCGAATAGCTAAGCGAAAAACGAAGAAATTAACCATATTTTGCAGGGATGAACCACATGGATAGGTTGCAAATATTCAATAGTACCGATGCGGTTTAAAGCAGGAAATATGGTCATAAAAGTGAAGGACGCTCGCAATTTGGAAAATACAAAAAGTTGTAGTAAAACCACGAGAAGAACCCGGCCACAATTCAAAATTTGGAATTAAAAAATTAAGCTAAAATGCCTACACGGATTTAATAAAAAGTGTAAAAAAGTATGGCAAATTATATTACAACAGATTACAATTAAAGCGGAATCGTTTGTCTATTTATCTTTAATTCAGGGATATGTTCGGAATTCATAAAAATATACAAATTTTACTGTAGGCAAATTTATTATAATACTTATGCTCTTTATCTGAGGAGAATCAAAAATTATAAACACACTTGGTCGACCAAAAGGTGACATAAACTATCAAAATTAATAGTTATATTTTATATTTTCGTAGGATATTTAATTTATTTAATATATTTGCAATTTTTTCTAACATGTAATCAAGTTATACTTTCATTACTAATTAACACATGTTAATAACTTTATCAATATAATATTTATGTAAGAAGAAATACCGAATTTCTAAATACGCCGAAATTTTTGTTGTTTTTAAATAGAAATGTGAAAATAATTCTTCAATTACTTAAGATTTCCTAAAATATAATATACGGATATTAAGCTTATGGACAAATGTTGATCAGGAGCAACTTGTATGTGAAATTTTAAAAAATACACAAAATTTAAGAGGTTACATTTATTTTTGTAACTACGAGGTAGGGCCATCGGGGCAAATTTAAGTACATACGCAAGCAAATACAAATTGTGAATAAATTGGTAGAAGAAAAAAAGCAAAAATTTGGCTAAATAGCGGTGGGGCCATAAGAAACGTGCAAATTTATAGTGCTATAGTGTTGAAGCTCATGCGTTGCATATATACAAAATTTCAAACACAAGTTACAGGTCCACCCCGGGCCTACGACACCCTACTTGCCATGGTTGGTGACCCCGCTGCCCTTATGAATTTCATCGCCACCAACAGCCCCGCTGACCAACCCCAGGCCTAAACATCACAACATTCAACCATGTCAATCTCTCCAGCAACATGAACTTACAACCCAGACAAATAAAAGGCAATTTAAAAATTGCTTATTGGAATGCAAACAGCCTCAATTATCCAAAACGTATTGAACTCCTGAACTTTGCCTGCAACCACGACTTGGACGTTATCCTGATTTCGGAATCGTGCCTCAAGCCATCAACTTCTGCCAAAATCGCTAACTACACTCTACACCGCACCGACCGTCTAGCGGCTGTCGGTGGGGGCACCGCGATTTATGTCAGACACAATCTTCAATATAACGTCACCACCAAGAAAAATCTCACTACCATCGAAGCCACAACAATCACGATTCCCATCACAAATCAGGGTAACGTTCAAATCACCGCCGTCTACAACCCACCAAATAAACCACTACCAATTGGCGACTTGAAAACGCTCCTCTCGGGTCCGAGCCCCAAAATAATCGCAGGTGACCTAAATGCGAAACATCCCACCTGGAATTCGAAGCGAACAAACCCTGCTGGACGCCAACTTAGATACCTCGCCGACGAACTTGACGTCGCCGTTGTCGCCCCGACCGAACCTACCCACCGAGCAACCCAAGGCCCCGCCAGCGATGATGTGTTGGACATCGCAATTTTAAAAAACATCACCCTACTACACTCAGTGGAAATGATCAAGGATCTATCATCCGACCATTATCCTGTGATCCTCCACCTAGGCGACACCACGGCTCGAACTCAACCAAAAAATTACACCGTAACAAACTGGGAAATTTTCAAACAACACCTCAATGCGGAATTTGGACCCATTCCGATCCTACATTCAGCCGCCGACATTGACTCTTACGTCTCCACTTTCGAGCTCCAGGTCACTAACGCCATCGCCGCTGCATCCCACACCAAACCGATCAAAGACAGCCGTGACCAACTCCCACTCCGCCTGAAAAAGATGATCAAGGACAAGAGAAAAGCCGAAAAAATCGCACGCCGCACCTGGTGTCCTGCCGACATCGCACATGCAAATCGACTCAAGAAAGAACTGGCCACCGAACTCACCAAATTCAAAAGCGAGTCCTGGTCCACCCTGCTACAATCGCTCGATTGCCACGACAACTCAGCCTGGTCCATGGTCAAAGCGCTTAAACGCACCGCAACCACCATCCCGCCACTCCAGTCCGCCAGTGGCCTCGCCCTCACCGATCTGGAAAAGGCGGAAGCATTCGCCATGGACCTACAATCCCAGTGCAGCCCGATCGACCACAACCTCGACCTAGGCCATGTCGAACTCGTCGACACCGAGGTATCAACACGCCTGGACGAACAAGCCATCCCCGCCGCTCCACCCTTGACACCTGCAACGCCCGAAGAAATTGCTGACGCCATCCACACCACGAAACGCAAACGTGCCCCGGGACCCGATGGCATCCCAAATGCAGCACTTAAAATGCTACCCAAGAAAGCGGTCCTCGCCATCACAGCAATCACCAACGCAATCCTAAGAAGTGGCCACTTCCCCTCGAGATGGAAGCTCGCTGATGTAATTCTTATACACAAGCCAGGCAAACCTAAAGACAAGACATCAAGCTACCGGCCCATCAGCCTGCTCTCCACTGTCGCAAAAATCGTCGAAAAAATCGTTCATAACCGCCTGAAGGACGAACTTCAAGACAGCCACCTCATCCCACCCGAACAGTTTGGCTTCCGACCCGGCCACTCAACAACCCAGCAAGTTGTCAGACTTGTCGAAAGCATCACCACATCGCTCAACAAGAAGGAATCATGCGTCGCCGCCTTCCTTGACGTCTCCAAAGCTTTCGACAAGGTCTGGCACAACGGTTTAATTTACAAATTGTTACAGGCTAATTTACCGATTCGACTGGTGAAAATCATCGCATCCTACCTGGAAAACCGTAAAATACAAGTCAAGCTGTTCGGCACCCGTTCCTCCACCTACACCATCACCGCCGGGGTACCACAAGGTTCGATAATATCACCCACCCTCTACAACATCTTTGTAGGGGACATACCACGGCCAACGGCACCCGGTTCATCCATCTACTTTTACGCCGACGACACCACCCTGATGTCCAGTTCAATTCGACCCGCCCAAGCCGCGCGCAAATTACAACAAGCCCTCGATGAACTCCAGGACTGGTTTTTTAAGTGGCGAGTAGCAGCCAACGGGGAGAAAAGCTCTGCAATTCTCTTCAAAGGAAGCAGCAGGAAAAGTCACCCTCGCCCTCCGGACCTCGACATAGCCGGCGAAGTCATCCCCTGGGTGGACACCGTAAAATATCTAGGGGTCACCCTAGATAAGAAGCTCTCCTGGAAACAACACGTCGCAAAAACTCGCACAAATGCCATTGCCATCACCGCCGCTTTGTCACCACTGCTCAACAGGAGAAGCAAGGTCACCCCGAAGATCAAATTACAACTCTACAAGCAAATCATCCGACCTGCAATTACATACGCTTCCCCGGCCTGGGCTTACACCAACCCGAAGCTACTAAATCCGTTACAAATCATTCAAAACAAGTGTCTTAGGCAAGCTCTCTCAGCTCCCTGGTTTGTAACAAACCGGCAACTTCACAAAGACGCAAATCTCGACCTCATCACGGAGTTCAACCGAAAAACGGCCGTCAATTTTTACAACAGATGCGCTGATGTCGACAATCCGTTAATCAACTCATTGGGCCGCTACAACACGGGGGACTTCGTGATGCCGGTAATGCCGAAACATATTTTTTCATCGCCCTAACCATTCGCCCAGGCCCGCCACAACTTTTCTTCCGTCACCATCAAATGTCAACGCACTCTTCTCATTGGTCAACTCGACTTCCAAGTTGTTCACGTAGGCTCCGCCCACCACCACAACTTCGCCAGTGAAAGTGATCGAAAGTGCTCCCGTGAAAGTGAAAGTGTACCCCTCGCGAACTCAGACGCTTCCCAAACGCCCCAGTGCCAAACTTTTCAGTGCCCCGCGCCGCGCGACTAACTTTTAGTGCTAAACCCCGGAACAATTATTCACCTCGCCTTCTTCGTCAATGAAACGCCCGCCTGAACATTTATCGTAATCCCCCTATATCATAAAAACACTTAGTGCAAGTGCGACATCCACAACCGCCACAAACTTTCTTCTTCGCCACCCGACAGTGACAGGACACTTATTATTTTTTCCCCGCGCCGCGATCGACAGTGAATCGCGTCACCACAAACTGCCAATGCCACAACTTAAATTCAATCTCCACGCGACAACAGCAAACTTTCGTGCTGCAAATTTTTAACCCGTTCAGTCACGCGCACCACCGACGGGTGGTGCGTAAGCGTATATTTTTGCCTTCTTGGCCCAAAGTCATTTTTTCAATCACGAGATGAAGGAGATTAAGGCGCCTTCGGCGCCACATGCTCCGTACGTCAATGAGCTACGCTACGCTAGTTACAGGTCCACTAACAACCACGATGTGAGCGCTTATATTTAGCGTTGTCGTGGCGTTGGAAAGTGGCACTAATCGACATAACTAATAGAGGAAGTGTTGACAGATGATCGAGAACAAGTCCTCTTGCAGGGCCAGTTTTCGATAAGTAAAATAAACAAAAACGGTTACAAACCAGTCGGCTTCTGTGTTCTCAGATTTCGAGCTTCGGGAACAGGCCATCTTACAGGACTTGTTACCGGGAAATAAAAATAAACAAAGAATGGTTACAAACCTATCGGTGGTTTATAATCATATTTTTAAGTTGCAATATAACATGAAATATATTGTTATTATAATCAGATTGGGTGTTTTTGCATACTTACATAATACAAAGGCTTATAATACCCAAACTTATAATCCACCCCCAAGAAATATTTGCAACAACAAAGCAACAAATGTGATTTTGAGTGAACAACAGTAGAAAGGTTAAATTAAATTTTTCTTGAAATAATATTTATTGTTCAATACAAATTTTATTTAGTAAATAAAAATAATATCTTAACTTATTTACAAAACACAACTAAAACTATTATAATAAAATTATAAGTAATACAGAAAAATAACAAAAAAAAAGAACGATTTACCGTAAAACGGGGCAACTTCGTCAGGTTTTTTATACATTTTCCGCTCTGTGTCTTTGTAGCAAATTTCTAGGATAACAAAATTACTTCATATAGAACAATAAATTAATGTTATACAATTAACCATTTTTTCGTTTTTCAAATTGCGTTTAAACACCTGAAAAAATTGCCAAAAAAAGGCTTGACGAAGTTGTATCACTTTTGGGACAACTTCGTCACCTAATTGAAATTTGCCAAAAAACGTAGTTGCACGATTATGGGGTCAAATTCTTCTTATTATAAATGAAAAACACAAAAAATTATATCACTTCAGTATTTTAAAATTAAATTAAGACACAAAATAGCTACAGAAATGAAAATATCTGCGTTCCACTAATGAACTGAAATAATTTTTTATTAAAACAATGAATTACAATAATAAAATCTAAAAACGCATATTTATTCATCCCAACATACATTACAGCGGTAGTACTCTTCCTTACTCTCATAATTGCATGAACCACATATCCACTTTTTTCAGTCAATGCACTGATAATGAGCCTTATATCAAACTTTTACAAAGGGTAAGACCAAACTGAAAGTTGATTTAAAGCATCAGTAATCTCTGCTTCTTCTAAGGTCGTCAGAGCTTTTGGGTGGCCAACTGATTTGATATGCCTACCATGCCACTTATCTTGAAGGGTTGTCCGGGGAATCCCATATTTTTTACTACCAGCTGCCACCGTGAGGCCGTTTCCAATATCTGTCAGCGCTTCTTCAATTACCTCAATGTCATAACGCCGATAACTCCTACCTCCTAACGCTTTTCTATTTTGTTTTGGCATTATTTCCAAAAGTAATTAATAAACGAACACAACACATGTATGACTAAACAAAAACTAATTATATATTGCTTAATATTTACAATAAGGTAGATGCATATTTTTTTTTTATTGCGTAGTTGGATAAAAAATACTAAAATATACTGGTTAATACTATTTAATTCATTTATGTTCGTTTCAATAACAATTTAAAAAATATTTAAAAATCCATCAATTTGAATCGAATGAAACGATCGCGCAAATCGCCATTTTATTGTGACGTCTCGGGGCACAATATTCATAGCTTGCTCCATGCTTTTTAATGGCAGAGTTCTCTAGACATTAACAACTTCGGTAAAACTCGGAATTTTATCTCTCACTTTTTTGTAAAATTCTTTTAGTAGAAATTACTTATTTTTAATCCGGATTTGAATGAAATTATCCCGGAAGAGCACTAATTGGTAATAAATAAAATATTGCAGTTTTAGTTCCCGTTTTGAATCCCCTGCGATATTATCAAGTTTGTCACAATGAATATATGAAAAAGTAAGGTTATTTTAGGTAATTTTAAATGTCATTCTGACAGTTTTACATTTAAAATTGGTTATAAATTTTTTTAAAGTGATTACGAGTAATCAAGAGCGCGGACATTTATACCTGATGACGTCAGACCTGTGGCGCTAGCGTTTATGGTCACATGATTTATTTTAAATAATCATTCAATTTTAAAATGGATTATTTATAACAAAATAGAATAAATACAAGTAATTTTTGTTGATTTAATATTTAATATATTGGATTAATTGGAAAATACTATTTTAACTAAAATCTTTTATTCATGCATGTTCCTTATTGCGATAATTAACACCTACCCTGACGAAGTTGCCCTAGGTGACGAAGTTGCCCGGTTTTACGGTAACTAAAATAAATACCTATTTTACTATTTTTTACATAGAAGAAAATTTTGCAAATTAACTTAATCCGAAATGCAAAAATGTTTGGTGTTATAATATAAATAGGTACCTAATTAAAAAAATCTTAAATACTACATTCTGAAGTTCAAAGTACAATATTTATTATACAATTCAGTAGTCGAATATTTTTTGGGCGACTGTAGTAAACTCTTAATAACCTTTAAAAATATTAATTAGATCTCCACAATCCCACTGATTTAATAACGCTTCCATTTCGATCACCTGTAAAATTGATTAGCTTCTGGAAATTTTTGCATCACAAAGTCAGAACTCACTCACTGCACTATACCAACTGATAATAATAATTATGTGTCGTTGTATAATATGGAATTAGACCACAATTAAACCAAGACGTTGCACTTTTTTGCAACAACGCGTTACATCGACTATTCATTTCATAAAATACACCTTATTGTTAATAATTATTATAATTTAAAATTATACTATACAAGAAGTTCCAATAATTTCCAATAAATTTCACCTTGTGAAATAAAAGGTAAATAATAGAGGAGGTGCTAGAAAACCTATTAAAAGCAATTGGAGACAATTGTTTTAGATGTCAATAATGATTTTGTGTTTTGTTTTCACAAAGCCACCGTTTAATTTTCCTATCTTTTATTTTTATTTAACAGATTTTAATATAAGGGGTGAAACTGAAATAATGGACCCCACATATTGTATATAATTAAAAAGTGCATAAAAAACACTAATTAAATATGTCATAGCCAACTATGGTTTCCATTTAAAAAAACACAACTATAATTTATAACTCGAAAACAAATGAAGATACCTATTTAAAATCCTTCTAGCCCAATTCATTCTCCTCAAAAAAATGTCTAAACAAGGTGTAAATATTTTATCTATAACTTTACAAACAACCGAGATATCGGCATTTAACGAAAAGTCGAAAAAGCGAACTTTTGGCCATAACTCGAAAACGAAAAAAATATCGGATTCCGGTTTTCACCATTAGGCTTATCTCAAAAAAAGAGATCGAGGATGCGCCATCCATTTTTCCATAACTCTTATAGTTACCGAATTCCCCATAAAAACATTCGAATTTGAACCACCCTGTACAAAATGATGCTCTGCATCATGTATCTGAATATCCATATTAGAACAAGAATGCTAAAATCGGTCAGACAGGTAAGATCGACGGTAGAAGAGGACTTACGGCAATGAATGAAACTTACGTTTAAAAGTAATAAACTTGACTTTATTTATTCAACATCTTCTTTATTAGCCACTGCCTGTCTTTTTCCAGAGCAGCTCCGGTGGTGTTGAGCGTTGTCGTTTTACAGATAGCTTACTAGGCTGGCCACATATTTCAACATAAATATTCAATACTAAAAGTGATTTTAATAATATACTTCGTTTATGTTTTTATATAGCACAACATTTATTATTAACAAAAAAAAACACGTAAATTACAGGTGCAACTTTTTGACATCTGCAATTTATTAGATTATTTTATAATATGTATGTATCTACATAATATAAAAATATTCACTTTTTATTCCGTAAGGCAATTTTTAGTCCTCTCATCCCGTCTAATGAGAAACTGCAGTTAGGTTTTATTACAATAGAATTTGTGTGCATTCTCTATTTTTAGACTTCCACTCGGGATTGCTGAGGTAGAGTAAATAATGAATTTATGCTCTGGAGTTTTGTTGTACCAAGAAAGAAAGGGCAATTGAAGATTCGTATACCTTGTAGCGGTTGCCAATCTCCGGTGAGTTAAATAGAAGAAGTATTATATGTTTGCAGTGATATACTTATGATTGGTTTATGTAAAACACAGACGGACGAAGTTCAAACATAGAATTTCTGTAGAAGCGTTCATATACTTTGCTCCCGCACGTAAATTCTGACGGGGTGCACACAACCTTAAATTTGTTTACTTATCATTGAAATGTGCTTGATTTTTTGATCATAAAACCCATTATTGCAAGTTTAGGAACTTTTCGGTAGGTATACTGCAAATACATATATTGGTATACCATTGAACTATTTAAAATTTTAACCCATATTTTTGTTAACTAAACACGTTATTATAAATTACTTTATAATATTTTTGTTCAATAATTTGCATCTCGTAACAAAATAATTGCTTTTTATTTGAAAATAAATTTTTAATTTTATTTATAATTTCTTTTAAATAAAATAATATTCTATTTATCCAGAAATAAATTTATTTCTTAATTGTTATTTATTTTTGTGTAAATAAACTGAAAGTTGTGAAATAGAGCCACCTACTCGTTTAATATTCTACTAAAAGTTACAAGAAAACTATGGTGTAATATAACCATGAAGAAAACGAAATCGACTTCTGTTTATTTTTCGTTGTAGCTATATAATCTTAACGATATCTAACCTATTTTGCGTCAGGACTGAATCTACCCTTCATGAAGATGTTAGTTCTATATACCACTGGTGCTCTAGTCTTGAACCTACTAGCTTTAATTGATTCTTATACTTGTGTGTTTATATTTATTTCTTGATTAAGAATTAATTATAATCATCAATCAAACCCACCTATTTTTTATTTATTATATTCAGACCAATCGAGGGTATTGTAAATTTAAATAATATACTTTCCTCAATTTTTATTTTTGAATGCCTTAGTAGTTTTATTTGTATTAACTGGTGTCCACCATAAAATCATATTTTCTCATTTAGTTAGGATGAACTCAGTGTTGTAACTAAATGTGAATTGTTCTCTCTATAAATCTTACGATTAATTCTTACGCAAAAATTAAAATTAAAGATGATATTAAAAATATTTATATAACCTGCATAAATTTCCCGTGCAACTTTCTGACTCTTTGAATTTATTTTATTAACTAGCATTACTTAGGTAAATAACATTGTCTAATCTACTTATTAATTAAAATGAATACCTACAACTTCTACAGTGTAATATTATGTAAATTCGTATATACTAATGATAAATTTTATAGAGATATATATAAATAAATACATATTTCTTAACACGAAAGGACTAATTTTGTTTTTTGGTTTGTTTAAGAATATCAAATTGACGAGGACGTCTTTAAGGAATTAGAAGAAAAAGATATCAAAGAATTGATACCAATTTTAGGTCTACGAAACAAATTTCTAGCTAATTACAAAATTTACCGCCAATCTCAAGCAAGTATAAATATTAAAATAATTGTTTTCAAAAGTAAAATATTAATTTGAGTTAGCTTTTTAAATATCTTTTTTAATGCTAGCCAATAGTTCAGTCAGTATAGATTTCTACCTAGTAATAATTGCAAATAGCTGAATTTTTGGATTTAGTTAGAATATTAGGGAACCAATGCCAAAAAAAGTATTGTTTTACAAACCTGTAAATAAACAAAATTCATGGGGAACATAAATAAAAAAAAAAGTATAAAAATCACTGTAACCTTTTTCTATTTGTGGTACAGAAATAAATAGTACGGTATTTAAAGGGAAGGATTTCAGCTTTAGAATAATATACCTATTATATTACTGGCCGAGATTCAAAAGTTGCTCGTTATTGGACACATAGCTATATTGAAAAACGGACGCAAGCGAGGTTTTAAATGCTGAAAATTCAATAATGAAATATTTTTTATCAGAGGAGAGTGTACTATTTTATCGGGTAACGCACAAACTGAAATGTTATACTAAAATTATTTACAATTATAAACATTCCGAAAAAAATATTTAAGTAACACGTATTACGTCAAATGCTGTTGCTGGTCTAAACTTAGGGTCATTTAACCCAGATAACACTCAATATCTACTGGATATCCAGTTCCAGTCCAGATAATGTATGTATATCCAGGACTTTCTCTGGATATCTACTAGATATACGTTGGACAACATCTAGGGAATGTATGGAGAAAACATTTAGTAGACATCTATTTTTTGAATGTCACCACCGGGCTTTGTCTGGATATCCACAAGAAATACTTGGAACAATATCTAATAGATGTAATAGAAAAATATATTGTGGAAATCGGACAGTATATCCACAAGATAAACTTTGCACAACATCCAATAGACGTAGATAGTGGGCATCCAATAGATGGCTAAAGCTTGTACGTATATCCTAGACCATATCTGCATATCTATTAGATATACATTAAACAATATCTAGTGAATGTATGTAGAGGACATTTAGTAGACATCTATTTTTTGTAAGGCACCACCGGGCTTTGTCTGGATATCCGCGAGACATACTTGAGTATGTCTTTATATAAGGGAGATGTACCAGATATGGGACGGCTCCAGATGTGGGACACTCAAATTTTTCAAAATTGCGATTCCAATTGGTCGAATTAAAATTAGTCAAATTTTTTTTATATTGGTAGCAAGTTTTTCTTAAGAACCGGAGTGAATAGTTACAAATTTAGTATGTGATCCAACCATCGAGTGAGAGTGTCATAAAAAAAAGTTTTATTTGATTGTTTGGTAATTGCTGTTGTTACTAGATATTCAACGAAAAAAAATTACTACAAAATGCATATAAATGCAGGGTTTATCTTAAATTTTACGATGAACTAGTCGATTAAACTAATTTGTGTTCACAAAGTACTTTTTCGGCGTTATGTAAAAAAATTAATATAGAGGGTGTCTTTAAAACCAATCACCAATTTACGATATCAGGTATAAGTACGGTATAAGTACGGTTGTACACCGTACAGCAAGTAGCAGTTACAGAAGGAATAGGTTAGTGATCACACGTTTTTTATTAATTTATGTTTTTAAAATTTGTGTTTTTCGAATCTCTAAAAATATATATCAATATATTATTTATTATGGTTGGTAAGTATTTTCCGTAATTTAATGGTTTAATCTAGATAAATATTTTTTTATTTTAAAGGTTTAGTGATACGAATTCACGATCAACTTTTCGACAACTCTGTATACAACGGAATAATTACGACTGCAACCAATCATATCATTTGTATATTTTAATGTTGGTACAATGTTGAAATGTTATTTTACCATTAAACCCAAAAAGGGAAAACCAGTGATTTTGTATTGAAAAAAAATCGATTAAGAAGAAAATTAATAAAATGGCAAGCTGAACAATAATTGTTTCCTTTTGGGAAGATAACAGCGTTGAATTCATTTTATCACAAAAGCATATTTAATAATAATATGTATAATTTATTTTCTTGAATAATATTTTAAATTGTTAATGTTTTATATCTTCGAATTTGTAAACAAATTAGAAAATATCTATAACTGTTTATTATTTTTTAGGGGCACTGAACATATCTCAAAATATACAAGACCTAAAAGCTGGTGAAACGTTGATAAAAATCTACATTAAAAATGCGACCGAGAGGACGATGCAAAAGAAACTAAAGGAAAATAATTGTTTTAATAATTAATAATTTATTTTTATTATTTATATATTTTTTTTTAATAAAGAATTTGATTTAATTTACAATTAAAATATTATATAAATCGTAAAATCCTCTTTTTTTGAAGGCGGTTAAAAAGTACTTTTACTGATGTTAACATCACTAACGTCCACTAGATACCTTTAATTACATGTCTTCTGGACATATGTAAGTAGATCCATAGGATATCCAACCAATACATCCTCTGGATAGCCAAGTTTGTGACACCTGGACGTCCACTAGATACCTTTAATTGCATGTCTTCTAGACATATGTAAGTACATCCACTGGATAGCCAAGTTTGTGACACCTGGACGTCCACTAGATATATTTAATTGCACATCTTCTGGACATTATGTTAGCACATCCATTAGATGTCCATAGAATAGATCCTCTAGCTAGTGGATATCTAGGAGATGGCTTTGCGTTGTCTGGGATATCTATTGAACGTAAATAAGTACATCCATTAGATATCCACACAATACATACAATGGATAGACAAGTTTGTGACACCTGGATGTCCACTAGTTATCCAGTGTATTTACCAGCCCAACATATGCTATCCTCTGGATAGAGGTTTACCTTATCAAAACATCCAGTGGATATCCAGAAAACCGGTTTGTGTTGTTTGGGAAATGGAGTCTACCTATCATAAAGTGTACAATTTATTGCCTCACCAGACTATTACTCGAGTGTTTTAAAACACTAATTACCCTCAAAGTCGCCGCAGGGTCTATTAATGCTCTACGTTTTCCGATAAAATATTTTTATCGTATTAACGCGAAATCAACATTAGACAAATTATACCAATATTTCGTTGCGATTTTGTCGCGTCTAAAGTTTCGCGTTAGTGTAGGGACTCATCAATCAATTTTCTATTTAAATCCAATTATTCAGCTTTACTGTAATTTATTCCGGGTTCTAGCTCAAATTTTTCTGCAGTAAAAATTAATCATTAAAAATTCGAGTTTTAATTTATTCGTATTTTTTTCAGGATAACCAACACGATACGAGATCAGCACTCTTTGCTTTACCAGAATCTTTAATTTCAGAGGCGAATCAACAAACAACATTTCAAGGTGTAGATGTTATAGATAGAAATATGACAAACACTCTTCCGTCTTTTGATTTAAAAGATTTACTTGAAAATTCTACATATGGTATGAAAATTTTAAAATATTATCACCAGTACAAAATTTTAGACGATTCAAATAGAAGACAATTGGTTGATACGCTTATAAAACATCTTTACAAATACATTCTTGCACAGTAAATAGATAAACTTTTTAATTTTAAATATAATTTAAAAACGTTAATATTACAGTCGGTTGAAACACGATCAATATGTTTTACTGTGTGACAAAATAACTGCACTTTTCCCGAACGAATCCAGTTCTACTTATTACATCCCTTACGTACCGAAAAAGAAAACAGGTACTGGTAAAGGTGTTCTAGCCAAGGGACGATTAGTGGATAAAGTGAAAAATTTACTTCATCAATGCGGTGCAACTGCCACACACAAATCAAAAAGAAAGTTGGACGATATGTTACACGAAGAGCCATCGACATCTGCAGGAGTAGAGCCGGATGGTACTTTTACATTATTTAAAAAATTATAAAACCATAAATTATAAATTAACACTTTTAGAAAACGATCAAGAAGAAATTGCATTCCTTAAACATTCCACCGAGCCTTGGGAAGAAGTTATTAGCAAATGGAAAGACACTGCCAAATGGAGAAAACGGTCTGAGAAACGTACAGTTAAGGAGTTTATTAATGAATGGCCAATTGTAAAGGATATTCGTGCCGAACAATTGGTTAGCATTTCGGTTTAATATTATGTAAAATTACACCTTGTAATTATTTTCTCTTTTAGATAAATCTAGATTTTGAAATCAATTATGGGAAATTCCAATTCAATCTATTATCTAATTGGAGTAAATTTATTGATACAATTTTTAAAATTTCTGATATATCCAAAATCAGAGATAAGGATCTCGTATCGTATTATTCTCTTTTTTGCAATAATGAAGACGCTTTAATGGGTAGGTTTTGTTTACAAATATTTGAGTTACAATAGAATGAATTTGCGTATTAGTTTCCACAAACATGCCATATCAGTAGTTTTAGAAAACTCGAAACTTTTCAGAACTAAAATTGTACCAAATTTTCACATATAAAATGCATTGTAAGTATAATTTTATCTCAAAGGTTTTCACCAGACTATGGCATCATCAGTAAATTTTCTGATTTTTCAAAAAAATACAGACACAATATCGACGATACCCCGTATCTATAAATTATTTCAAAAGCATAGCTATTTCTATCATAGTGCAGAATTGCATATTTAGGAATTGGATAAATATGTAAACTGTACTGAGGAAGACTAACAGTCAGAAACACAATGTCTACCATTCATCCTTAATTATGCAAAAGTATTGCTATTTCTTTTCTATAAAATTTTGTAATATTTTTCTTTTTACGAAATATGTTAAATCTATAAAATAGTTAACCATTACCGCATAGGTATACTTATTGATTTTCAATTTTTATTTGATTTTTCTCTATAACCGTTGTTTATTTTCTAGATTCAAAGGTTTTTTGTGAAATTCAGCTATTATGTCACTTAATACCTCCAAAAGGCAGAATTAAAATATCGAAGCAAGGAAGCATAAAGTTTTCGATTATTGAATGCATAGAAAGTATTGCTATTCATGTCAATGTAGGTTTTTATTTATTTGTTATAGAAAATTTTCTAAAGGTGCGTTTTTCAGAGTGTAAGCGATATGGAAAGCCGAATAAAACTACAAAGGGAAAAAGAAATTAGCTGGCAGCAGCCAGTACAACCATATTTGTTGATAGTTGGTGAAAATTTGCAAAGCGTTCAAACAGTGTTTGTGGTGGTTGATACAATCAAGTATCAATTTAATAGTTTAATAAAGGGTCTTGATTTCCTATTTAAAATATTCCACGTATTTAACGCCAAGTATCCCTTACAAAGTGAACACATTTGGACACTTATTCAACAAGGACTTTTTAAAATTAATACAAAAGGAGACAAAACTTTTCCTTATATATCTCATTTGTTAAAAGCATTAAGGGACCATTAGTGTTTCATTATTTTACTATATGTAGTGTGTAGTTGGTAAAAAATCATGAATTATCATTGTGGAAAAATGTTTGACGCCACAAAAAAGCATTTCCTTCATATTATTCATTAGTACAATAAGATTACCATATATAACTTTGTATGCCCTGTAAGTACATAGTACCTGTCTTCAACGTTTTCAAAGAAAATATGTTTTGTTTTTAAACACCATTTTTTTACTTTTTTAAACTCCCGTTAAAACATAAAATAAATAATAATAATAATACCTACTCAATAGCACACTTTCTTTCGTAATTATCCGCCTTTCCTTATTAAAATCTTGGAACTTATAATAAAATTAGAAATTCTTCTACATAAAGTAAACTTTTCAAGCTGCTATCGGATATTTATTTCTAATTACATTTTTCTGTTACATCTAATAGGGTTTTTACAGTCTCGACTGAATTTTCACGTACCTATTCATATATCCTATAATATTATAAAAGCTTACAATATTCAGTGCAATTTATGGAATAATCAATTTTCAAATTAATTTATTTTTTTGAACAGTAGAGACATTCAGTAAATTGATGCAATAAAACTGATAATTTCATAACAAAAATTTGTAATGCCAGTTTATACTCGTAGATTTAAAAAATTACCTTCATATTTTTGCAATGCAATTTATATCTTAGGAGATATGAATAAGCATCATTTAAAATTTTGTTATCTAGCAAATTCAAAAATGAAGACTCCCCACTTTGACAATATCATAAATATTTTGCTCAACAAAGAAAGCCCTGAATTTTGTTATTATTTAAAAATTTCTTCATATTGTGAACTTTTTCTTGCATTACAAGACATATAAAGTTAAATTATTTTCAGAAGTGGACATTGTGTAATTTATTAAAAATATTCATAGTGTAGGTAACGAAAAGTTTATTTCAGTTTCTAAATATATTAAAAATTGAAATATTTTTTAAATTAGGTTTCATAAGTGTTTAGAAATGTTAGATAAATTATACTAAGTATTATAGCGATATTGCATATTATGTATATTGAAAAACCAAATTTTCGTAAGTCGCAATTTAATAAATTGTACGCGTTTAAAATTAGCATACGACGATACGAGCCGCGCAGCAAGGATTTTTCTCAAGTTTTAAGTGTTAAATAACTTAGAATTACAAAATTTAATTTATTAAACATTTTTGGAGATTTTGGCAAATTGGTGTATTGCGGTGTTTAGTAATATTACATAAAAATGGTATTTACATGAATTTTTTTGGTGTTTGTCAATTTTAAATTGAATAATTTACTTAAATTGACAAATTAAACAAAATTTATTGATAACAAAACGGTAATCAACCGAAAAAATTGCAAATCTAGAATTACAAGATTGTTTATTATTATTGATAGTTTTTTTAAAGTTAAGTTGATTTTAGATTAGTTTATTAGATTAATAGTTGGCATATTGTCAAAATTAATGTTTTATTTTACCAACCTTCTAAAATTAAATTTTGAAAATAAAATACCATAATGAGATCCGCTATGGAACCAAATTGGGTTGCATAATATTCTAATTATTAACGTGAAATAAAAATATATGCAATTTAAGATTTATTGATTAGATCTACATAAATGTTTTAAACTCTACATACGCGAATCTTAGTTTTAAACATAATTGCATCCGTATAACAGTCCACTTATTTTGTAGTAGTTTTCAAAATAAAGTTAAATATATTTCAATATTTTTGTTTTATCTACTAAACCAATCAACACCCCAACATTGCTGCAATCGAGACGGATTCTGACAGCAAAATTTGTGCAGTGCACATTTCGAACACTCTGTAGGCCTGGCCTGTGTGTACTATATGGGGCATTCCACGCAAACTCTGATACCATTTTGCTTTTGCATCTCTGATTTTGTTGAAAATTTTTTATGTAATAGTATTGGTTAAAACTTGCCTCTATGATGTTTTTCAATTTTTTTTTGTGAAACTGTTTCCAAGATATTAATTTTTCAAAATTAAGGTAAGTATCTTATTTTTTAAACGGCTATAATTTTTCGAAAAATGGGCTAAATTTTAAACGTACTTTTGATAAAAAAATATCAAAAAAATTTTTTAATTATTTATACATTTTTCATAAATTTTCATAACCATACATGTCGGAAAATACAGAAAGAGACCCCAAAGTGACCTTACTGAACTTGATATAACCTTACAGTTCATATCAGGCAGAATAATGAGTAATTGATTAAGGGTGTCTAAAGAACCTGTATTCAAAAATATAAAAATTCTTTATTTTTAAGAAAACCGAAAGTTGATCATTGTTACTCCGCCATATCTTACATATTATATTTAGACTCTTCGTAAACCAGTACCTTCTTCTTATCAGTTTTTAATTTAAATGATTAAAACTAAAATTACCATTTTCAGATTTTTTAATAATCTATACATAATAATTAGGGGTATTCACAGTTCGTAGTATTTAGTCTAGTATTTTTATCAAGTTGTATAGTTACGAGATTGTTTAACTTTTTTCTCATTTTTTATGTAAGCTAGGAAGAAATATATTGTGAATATTTACTAGAGTGTAGAAATACAACGAAATGTACATGGGAGTGTGAATACCCTAATTATACCTACATACTACATATTATAATATTATGAAAATTAAAATGGTAAGTCAAATTTAATTTAGTTTGGTGTAATCATTTCCACATTATTATCTGAGGGAATTTTTTCTTGAAATAAACTTAATTGTTAATTAAGTTAAGAAATTCAAATTTCGATATAACATTATTTAAAATAATTTTGTCACATGGATGATAATATTTTCCTTTGTAGGTTACGCAAGAAGATATTTTTGCGATACATGTGGTCGTAATTATAAACAACAAAAACATTTGTATAGTCACGTCAAGTACGAATGTGGAAAAGAAGCATCTTTTGTTTGTCTAATATGTTTCAAGAAATTTCATCAAAAGTCAAACTTGAATGTTCATGTGCGCAAACAGCATACTAGTTCATAATGAAATTGTTTATATAGTTTAATTAGTTAGAATGTCTATATGATCTATATTATTATAGTATGTTGTACTATATTATAATAATAATAATAATATACTATATTACGTATCGTTGTTTGACATTCTAGCAAAATAATAAATAGTAGTTAATGTGACCAGTGCAGTAAGTAAGTCATTATGGAACTTGCGCAATATATTACGCAAGTGCGATAATGATACGTTTCTACACAAGTAACCTACGAAATCATAATATCTTCTACTGATTTTTCTTTTAAATTATGAATTTTGTTTGAATTGACGTTTTCCATATTATTATATTTAATTCATAATATAATATGATCAAGCTATTTAAATATTCGAATATTTATTTTTCTATTAGTGTACTTTATTTGACAATTAATGCCAATAAACACCAGTTTCTTCAATTTAAAAAGAAATTTAAGCACATTTAGCCACTTTCCGCAATAGTTCTTGACAGTGGCTCATTATGTAACTCAAATCAGTGTAGAAAGTGAGCTTACGTAAAGTAGATAAAATAAACTTTTTCTTGATTTTTATTCTTGTTTTATTTATACATTACAACGCTAAATAAGCCATGACTTGCGTAAAACATTATTTGCAAGTTAGTGCGGTCAAAAACTTCTTTTTATTTTATTTTATTTTCTTTTATGATTTTCTCCGAATCATACATCGTGTGAATCGAAGTCTGGAGTTTTTTAGATCACGGAACCCTTAGATAAAGTTAGTGCCGCTCACAGAGCGGCCTTCAAGTATAGCCCTCTGTCACGGCTGTTAGTTCCGATAGTTTCATTCTACAAAAATATGATAAAGCTAAACCATACAAAAAATAAATTTATTAAAATAAAAATAAAGGAACTGCTGACTGAAACTAAAACAGAAACAAAACTACTACTACTACAATATCTTGGAAACAATAATTACCGACTGAATTGTCCATAAGGTGTTGATATGTAATACTTGTACTAAACTGGCAGTTTATTCAGATTTAGTTCACTTTTGAACTTCACAATTTTGTTTACATACTATTTAGCTATACAGTTCCCTAGGGGTAAACTATTGTCTTTCCTGATTATGATTTACACTGTTAAATAATTTATTGAGGCTCAAACGTTTGCCACCAATATTAATAAAACTTCAAATCGAGTGGGGGGAGCAGGCACTGTACATTAAATTTAAAATTGTTGTGAAACTTTGTTGGTATCTTCTTTTTAGTTATTTTTTTATTTATTTTATTTAAATTAAATTATAATACTACCACAAAAATTAATTTTATACAAATGTGGCCATATTCAAAAATTCAATTTTTGAGTTAGATCCTATTACCCCGAGACCACAGGTTTGTTAAGTTTTGCACATCTGAAATATATGAATGAGCGCATAACTTGCTCGGAGTTCATTGAAATTTCAAATGCCCAAATTGTCTCCTAATTAACCCGTTTATAACTTCCGCTTTCATTTACTTGACCACAGCGGTGGCTTGATGTGATCGCTAGTTGAAGTTATGAGCGGAGATTCTGGGTTCAAACCCCGGACTCGGCAGAATTTCTTAGCTCAGCCCTCTGGTGAACATCAAGCTGTGGATCGAAATACTTATAACTTCCCTTAACAACTCAATGGGAAAACGGGGTACAATAAGCCTAGAGCTTCAGTGCAAAGTGGACCTCGACCACTACCCGTTTCGAAATGATGATGAACTTCATTTACTTTCCAAAATCAAGTAAAAAATCAAAAATAAAAATTTTCTTAACAAACTAATGTATACAAATTATCCACAACCTCTTGTACATAAAGATACACTATAATATTTTAATTTGTTGTGCTGAAAGGTGATTTAAGATGCCCAAAATTGAATGCAATTTTAATTGTATAGTTACCAGACTATTTTATTTATTGTGGTATAAATAAGAAGGCAATTACTAACTATACTTGTTTTATTTTTATCATAATATATTTTAACATTTTGTCATTCATAAGTTTCTGCCTGTTCTAAAATAACTATTAGTAGATATACTGATTTTAATTCTTTGGTGCAATTTATCGATTTCATGAAATGAGAAAGGTGAGATTTTTATGTAAGTATATTTGTGAATAAAAAAGAACACAGTAGGTTTTTTAATTTATTACGGCACATCTATGTACTAAATTGTATCTACTTGATTCAAGTAAAATGTGTTTTTATGTTATATAGGGTTTTCCAATAAGAGGTGTTATTTTGATATTCAAAGAAAAATAGATTTTTTTGAGAAAATTGATCGAATTTTTATTTCATTATAAAGAGGAAGGTATGCCGTTAATAATGGAAAAAAACATCAGCCAAATGACCACCACGACCACGCTTACAGGACCTTATCCTTTTCATGAAATTTTCTATAACCAAATCGCAAAGTGGCTGTCCTATGTCCTCGATAGCCTCACGAATTCCATCTTTGAGGTCTTGAATCGACGCTGGGCTGTTGGCGTAGATCTTATCTTTCACGTGGCCCCAAAGGAAGAAGTCGCAAGGTGTTAAATCACAAGATCTCGGTGGCCAATTGTGATCAACTTTTCGAGAGATAACACGGTCCGGAAACTTTTCTCGTTTTTCAAGACCTCAAAGATGGAATTCGTGAGGCTATCGAGGACATATTAGGGCAGCCACTTTGCGATTTGGTTATAGAAAATTTCATGAAAAGGATAAGGTCCTGTAAGCGTGGTCGTGGTGGTCATTTGGCTGATATTTTTTTCCATTATTAACGGCATACCTTCCTCTTTATAATGAAATAAAAATTCGATCAATTTTCTCAAAAAAATCCATTTTTCTTTGAATATCAAAATAACACCTCTTATTGGAAAACCCTATATACTAGGTAATGTTTTCTTCATATAATAATTCATTATCATGTTATTTAAATAGTAGATACATAACTGATATATTTGTTTTGTAGGTGAAATTCAATCAAGGTTTTATTGTGATAAATGTAATAGAAGTTATAAACGAAAAGGACATTTACAAAGTCACATCAAGTATGAATGCGGGAAAGAAGCTTCTTTTTCATGTGAAATATGTTTCAAGAAATTCCATCAAAAATCAAATTTAACCGTTCACACTCGTCACTTACATAAAGAAATTTTGTGAAGCTGAAATCACATTCGTCGTTTTATTTCTTTTGTGGAACAATTACATATTGAAATAATTAATCGTCAATAAATTTATTTTCTTTTATTTCAAATGAAAAGGGTATCGTTTTATAGTAATTTACGCCATTAGTGGAAAAAGGAAAAGATTACTGTGACGATAGTATTATAGTATATTTAATCAGGAATCTTCTGGAGAATGATAATATAGTCAAGAGTTCTGTATTCTTTTTTCACAAGTTGCGTGCAACATTTTATCTGATTTCGCATGGAACAGTCGTCATTAGGGTAATCAAAACTCGATTTAAAAAATTTAGAAAACAGAAAATCGATTGTTTAGTTTCGTTGACAACGATTTTCATAGAAATCGTCTTGTAATAGAAAACCAGTACGCATATTTTTATATTACGGAACGATTTCTGTAACAATATTTTTGTGTTATAGGACTAATGTAACTGACAAAGAGACATTTTAAACAAGATTTTTCAAGCCAAAATGACTTCTTTCCGCACGAAATTAGATTAAATATGTATATTAAACAAAGTACATCTTTTGTCGTAGTATACAGTTAGCATTTAATTTTTTGAATCTTATACAATCTTACTCAAAACTGGAAGTTGGAAATAATTTTTTGATGTGTCAGTGATGTAAAAGAAAGTACTGGAAATAAAAGTTTATGCAAAATTAAAATAATACTAGTATCTACATTTAAACGTGCTTTATAGCTAATAAGATCAGTTTAAGAATGGTCAAAGAGCTGAAAATTCCATCTTTACAGTTGCATCGCTACAACCCATGGTGCGTTTTGGTTGAATTTACAATCTGTCGACAAACTTCTAGGTTTTTCATTATTTTTGAATGCAATTTAGTGCCTACATATTGTATTGGAATTGGAGATGATGTGGTTTCTTTCAAATAAAGTTGCAAAATTATCAGCCATACTCAGATTTAAAATGTTGCAAGTCACCAACTTCATAGGTGTATAAATATGTTATGTTTTATTAAAAAACATCAAACATTATTTTTGTATTTTACTTATTATTTATTTTATAACTTTGTATACTTCCGATGGTCTCCGAGCCCTGGCACTTTTTTGCATTTTTATACGGTTATATAATGCGTCATTCCTGCAGTCTGCAAGGCGCCGAGTAACATTTTGTTATCCTTGCTTCTACGACAGTGCGACGAATATCATCCGGGCTCCTGCGAAACTTCGACTGTACAGTTACTAAAGAAAATATCCGTCAACTCCTATGTTATCAATGTAAATTGAACATTTTGAAGCCGTTTTTTGTCATATAAAAATTGATTTTTCAGAAAAATTTTTAAGACATTTTTTGTAGCAAATTTCATTGCCTTCAATTTTGTTTCTATATATTTTTCTATTTTGTCGCCTCGTTTCTGACTGACAGCGACTTAAACAAGACTCTGTAAAATGCAAAAAATATTATCATCTATATCTCGGAAACGGGAGAAGAAATAAAAAAATGAATAGGTATGTTTTTCTGCTAAATTTTATTATCTACGTTTTCGTTCCTATACATTTTTTTATTTTAACAAACCGTTTCCGAGATATAGATGACAATATTTTTTTCATTTTGCAGAGTCTTGTTTAAGTCGCTGTCAGTCAGAAACGGCGCGACAAAATAGAAAAATACATAGAAACAAAATTGAAGGCAATGAAATAATTATTTATCTATAAGTTCTTGTATTATTTTTATAAATTGTCACGAAAATAAAAGACACATTAATACCCTACGTAGCGTTCTTCACTTTTGTACCAAAATTAATTTTATCATAAATATGTTATAATAATATTTTAAACTAAAACCAAGTTAAATAAACGCTTAAGTATTTTTAAAATTGTATTTATTAGACACGATATTTCGAAAATAATACAATAAATACAATTTTAAAAATACTTAAGCGTTTATTTAACTTGGTTTTAGTTTAAAATATTATTATAATATATTATCACAACTCACAAGTTACGAATTCTAAAATTTATATCATAAATATGGTTAGTCAAGAAGAAAAAATTTGATCAATTTTACACGTAAATGACGTGGAATAGACCCGACGGGAATCGAACCAGGAACCCACCGTTCCCTAGACTCACTCGCTACCATTTACGCCATGTTACTTATTGCTGGTTTATTTAGTCAAGTCTTTATAACTCGGTGTGTATATTTTAAAAGCCGATTTTTTCGAAAATTTCTCTCCATCTTTCTCTACAACTTTGGGGTATTGTTATTCGAGGGCTGACCTGCCAACACGATAAGTGGCAACAATTACTGAAGTGCTACTGGTGTATCATCTCCTTGTGAGTTATTTAGTGAAATCATGCTAGGATGATCGGGCTACGAAGTGGCGGTTGCAGCTGTATTAAAAACTGCGAAAGGTGTCGGTTGCAAGCTGAAGTAAAAGCAGCCAAGTGTGAATAGCTTTGCTGCTTTTGCGCAACTTGCAACTTTTTTATGCAACCTCAGCACAAAAACTGCGTGTTGCAGGCTACTTTCGGTCTGTGTGTGAACCTGACATGCAACTTATACAGTCGCAGTAAAAAAAACTGCGCAGCAAAAGTAGCAGTGTCTGACTTTAGCTTTATGCTATACCTATTTTAATATTATAAATATTATTGGAGTTTAATACTTCCTATTACTTAAAAGTATGATACATACCCACAGGGAAGTACATTTTGTATTTTATATTTCAAATACAAATTGTAGGTAAATGTATTTTGTATTTCAAATACAAATTTTTTTGTGTTTTTATTTTGTATTTTTATTATGTATTTCAAATAAAAAATACATTTTAAAATACAAAATACAGTTTAATATACAAAATAAAGTTTAAAATACTGTCAAATTGTTGACAGTTGATTCAATGAAAATTTATATTAAAGGTCCTGTTCACAATGTCTGCGCAAAATATCCTTTAAATGCTTTGTAAAGCATATTTGGAAATTTATAAAAATCATATCTATGTCATATCGAAATAGAATAATCTTTTCTTGACACTGTCAACTCTTTATATGTTTATTTAAAATTTGTTTTTATTTAAAGAACGTTTTCCACTAACATTTAATATTTAGTCACGTGTTGAATCGAATTTAGTCAGCTGATTCTATGTTGAATTTTAATTTTTACTTGCTGTTTTTCAAAATGTTGCCGATTTTTATCACATGCTTTATATGTCGATGTCATTTAAAAATTAGATTGGTACGATGGTACCTACCTATTGTTTATTAATTTTGGTTTTTAAATATATTAAACTGTTGATTAAGGGGTTATACGCAGTCAGGATTTTCAAAAATAAATTATTTTTTTATTTCATTTTCGTAATGTACATATATTGCAGTATTTGCACAGAAAATTTCATATTAATCTGAAACCTATTCTCAAAGGTACACGCACTTTTGCAATTGTAAATGCATTACGTGTAAGGTGTTTCTAAATGTTTGAAACCGTTTTACTCAAAACTACATTTTAAAGTCGGTGAGCAAGATTTCTCGGAAACAGCTGAACTGATCAGTCTCAAATTTGTACACAAAGACAGATCGAAGAATATTTCTCGCAGATAAATAATTTCAATTTTATTAACAATTTAAGGCCAAAATTTTTATCAAAAATCAAATTTTTTTTTGAAACCCCGCCATTCTGTTAAATAGTGATGTATCACTTATTCCTTCGATTAACCTCTAGATAAAACCTTATATTAAACGAAAAATTTTTTGATTTCTCATTTTGGATGATCCAATCCAGAGATATATTGCTCACCGCAAGACGCCTTTTTTTAGGAGAGCTCTCGGAGATCGGCTATAGTGGCTTTAATAATCATTATTTTTACAAATAAAAAATGTCACAATAAAGTTAAAAGTTACCACAATATGTGTATACATTTTTACGTAAATAAATTGGTATGTCTTTCCAGGAAAAATTCTTGAAAAATCGCATTTTTTCGGTCTCCGGGCTGCGTATAACCCCTTAAGGCAGTTTTCTAGTCTAGAAATTTGAAATAATCGAATTTTTGTTTTTTGCATATTCTTCAAGTTTAGACCTTGAAGAATACATCCTCCAGAGAAAATTTTGAAATTCCAAAAATTTATGTAGTTACAGCTGTTTTAGTGACGCGCTGTCCCTCTAACTAAACCCTTTAAACCGGAGCTCGGTGGATATTGGGAAATTCCCGACTACCTGACCATTACAGGTACATTATTATAAATGTATAAACAATAAATCAACCCAAATTCTCAAAAATCGTAAATATTTTGGAGTTTACTGCTCATTTCAGCTGAGTTTAGCGTAAAAGTATACGTTCAGAACGAGATTCTGAAAACGAATAATTTGAAGACGAAGAGGGCACACTCTATCAATCAGGAATCGTCGCTTAACAAAATGGAAGTATAATATACCATTCTGTGACTTAAAATGCTACGACTATTTGAAATTTTCACTCATATCTTAAAACACGGTTTTTGAAAAACTACATTTTTCAATATTGTTGACATGATATTTGAAGTTCTATTTACCCGATTTATCTCAAATTTTGTGTCAACCCTCAGTGTATAAAATGTGTCTCCCGCCCCAACAACTTTCACAGCAAAATTATTTTTTTAACTATGATTAACTTTTACTCAAAACTTTAAACGCGTTTTATACCAAACTACATTTTTCAACATGGTTGACATGTTTTCTTAAGTTCTATTGAACCGATTTACTTAAAATTTTGTAGCAATATTTAATGTATATCTGTCTATAGCCCCTAACCACTTTTATAGCAAAATTAGTGTTTAAACAATTTTAAAAAATTAAAAATTGTTGAAAAAATAGTGTAAAATCCGATATATTTTTTTCAATCAGCCGCAAATCCGCGAAAAAATTTTTTGTCATCTTCTCTTTGGTACGGGCTATAACGACATTCTTACTGATAAAGAATCTTTTTTGCAATCTTATTTCGGATCACCACAAGGGCTGCAATCGTGTCAACCAGCACATCTCTTTTTTATATCACACTCAACTTTACTAGCTAATAAGTCGTTTAATTCTGATTTTTTTTGTTCAAAATTTATTTTGTAGATTGTCAAAGGATCAATGAATATGTTGTAATAAAATGTATGCTAAAATTATTGTTTGTTTCTGCTTTATCGAGCTCGACAAAACACCTAAAATATAAGGCTCTAGACTAGAACACTGCCTTAAGGAATGGCTTTTATTTAATATTTATATGTTATAAATAATATGAAAAAAGGTTTTCTTTATTTTAAATACTGTACTCGCACCTTGTATTTGAAATACAGTATCTTGTATTTTGTATTTCAAATACAGCACTCAATGTATTATGTATTTTAAATTCATTTTTACATGTGTTTTGTATACGCCTGGATACATATTATAATATATCTTGCTTATTAACTATAGTAATTATTTAATCGTTGACAGTTTTAATAAACCTCTAGTATGTATGTATGTATATTCTTTCTATAGGTACACATAAACAGTGAATTTTCCAATTGAAAAAATGATAGAAAATTAGATTAATAAAATGTGATAAACAAATTTGATTTTTTGTTTGTAATTTAATTTTTAATCGTGTATTTTTTCGTTTTAGGCAACTTACGTTATTTCGTTCGAAATGGTTTTGAATGTGTGAAATGTTCAAGAAAATACACCCGTAGATCTAACTTAACCAGGCATGTAAATGTAGAATGTGGTAGAGAACCCAAGTTTTTGTGCAGCATTTGTTCTTTGACGTTCAAATATAAACATGTTTTACGAAGACATATTTGTACAAAACATCAAGATACCTAAATAATATCTATATAATACGTAGTAAGTCAAGATTGTTATAGTTGTATACCGGGAGACAAATTTTACATTCGAACAGAGCGAGGTAAAATAAAGAATTAGGTTTTAAGACTCTTGCTTCTCATTTTTACAAATAAGCAAATAAAAATGTCACGAATCGAGGAACTTCTTTTTTAAATTGAAGGTACCTACCCAAAACTTGATATTTGCATTTTATTTATTTTGTTAAAAATACAAAAGCATTTTTTAAATAATATTAGTTGTCTTGGAAAAAAAGCGATCACATACAGAGATTACAAATTCACTATGACTGGAGCAGTTTTAAAAATAAAACATCAGATTTCATGTACCTTCAGATGCAGAAACATCGATTCACATACAGATATTGTTTGGTAATATTATTGCACTATGCACGAGTGGAAGGATTGATCCTGGTATACTACTTGGTATACATAGTTGTATGTACTTTGATGAAATAAACTATCGTTTTCAAAATTTTAATTAATTTCTAACTTTTCTTCTATCTAATTTGTATCTTAGTTTTTGTTTTCAGTGTTAATTTTCTATTTCTTGAAAAATGTTATTGTATTTTTGTTTGAATTTATATGGACAATTTTTAAACCTAGATTTAAAATTAATTTATTTCAACATTTCAATAAAATTATATTTGTATAGTTAAGCATGTAAATCTAAATAAAGAATCTATTGTTTTTCAAATCATCACTTTCTTTTTAGACAATATTCAAAATAACATAGTTAAATACATAATTTAAAAATAATTTCTGACGAAGTAGACGAATAGTCTACGAAATATTAATACTGCAATATCGTTTTATTTGTTAATTTAACTAGTATATTTTTATAATAATTATTAATATATTTTCACTAGTTAATATTTAATTTTTAAATACTAGATACATTATATTATTATGAGGAGCTTATTTTCAGAACGCAACATGTGAAAAATTAAAATATTTAGATGTAGATATCATAACATAGTCTTCTCTACAAGTAAGTTTTAGAGTATGTTATGAGAGTCTAAAAGTAGACCTGTTCTAGTTTTAGTTAAAATTTACTTGTAGAGTAGGTCTTAGCCTATGGTACGATATCTGGATCTAAATATTTTAATTTTTGGACCTGTTACGTTTTGAAAATAAGCTCCTCGTATTATGTATGGTATGTATGTATTTACATAAGGTTTTATCCCGAGGATCCAAAACATATTATATACAAATTGGCTCATGGAAATGTGGGAATTTCCGGTTTTAATGTTTTCTATAATTGGATTATTAAATTAATTATCCATCTACTTATTCGTTGTGCCATCCACGTGTCATTCCTTCCTCAGAATGAATTATTAAGTTTACTATGCGTTACTTGTCGTCCATTGATTGGCTTGGTAGACTTGGCGGTTCTGATCTAAATTTTAATGTCTTTCGTTTTTATAAACTCCTTATGATGCCTTGGGAGCGGCAGAGTTATGCCCGGTTTCTCCAAGTTGTCGGCAGTCTAAACTTATACAGAAAACCAAAATTTGTTTTATCGGCAGTTTATACTTGTCGGCAGTTTACCTATTAATGAAGAAACCGAGCATTACAAGCGGCTATCCTCGGTGGGTTGATTTGAAGTTTATCCTTCTCCATAAACGTAAATAATAAGCATATAAATCGTATACTCGATATAGATCATCTGAAAGTTATGAGTACTACTCCTACTGGAAGAGCATTTTAAGATTTTAAGTAACCGAATTTTTTCATTCTTTTTGTTCTTCCGTTTATATCAAACACGAGTTACCTGTGGGTAATAATATAAACAATGGATACACAGTGAATTTGTTCGTTGCTGATGATGAAAATGTAACTGAAGCAATTGAGAGAGTTAAGCGAGAATGTAGCTCCGATTGATTTTCAGCAGATTTTGTAAAAAGATATGATGCACAACTATATAGTTACGCCCCTTCTATTCTTGTTCAACTGCTCATTTCAATCAGGAGCCTTTCTTTCACTGTGGAAGATTTCTGGTATTACACCTATACCCAAACATGGTAAACGAGTTGAAGTTTCGAATTACCGTGTAATTTCAATTTTATCAGTAATACTAAACTAATTATAAAAATATTGTTGTGGGTGGGGTGCAGTTTAATATAATACCATCTCTTATTTCAAACGTACAGCTTAGCTTTGTATCTGGTAAATCTGCCATCCATACCAATTTACTATATTTTGGAAATTTTGCTATAAACGCAATGGAATCGGTCAGTCAGGTAAACGTCATATAGTTATACTGATTCTCAAAAGAATTTTGATTCGGTTTATTACTAAATATTAATTTCTAAGCTGGAAAACACAGATTTTTACTCTCTGAGTAAAAACTCTGGTGTGCCGCAGGGAATCACCCTAGACTCTTTCTTTTCTTGATGTTTTTAAATGACCGCTCAAGTTCAGATGGGAGCGAGCTCGAATTTTATTTATTTGGAATTTACTGACCGGAGTGGCTGCTGTTCTCAAATCTTAGAACAGCTTCCTATAATACAGGTATGCTCGGCTTTTTAGAGATTCTGTTTTTTACTGTTATTGGCATCGTACGCCTTACTGTATGAGCCGATTAATGCGATGATGAGTTTATTTTACGAATTTTGTACTTACTGAGTTTGATTTTAATATCTACATGAATCATTTGAGGGGTTTAACACGCGGATGGTCGTAAATCTTGACTACTTTATAAAAAGTTCACAACCAGGTTTCTGTTAAGGAAATTGCTATTTCGTTAAGTAGAGTCTTATTTTATGTGTATACAATGTATTTTTTGTATATAAATACAGTTTGTGAGTGTGCAACATTTGGAACATTGTCCTGTAGTTGTTATGTTTTGAATAAATAAATTCATTGATTTTATATTGTTTTATGATGGTTTTCGATATCCAGGTTTTTAATAAGTATGATTTTTACCCGACTACCAAAAAATTCTGATTAAGAGTGTTCATATTACATAATAATGTACTATAATAGTATATTGTACTCGTATATATGTATATAAACATGTGCATTTATGTAAGTAACATTGATAATAATCCATTGAAGTATTTACATGTATGTAAGTATACTTAGGCTATACGTATCTACTCTCACCAATTGTAGTATATGTATTTTGATTTCTATAACGTGGGTTTTTTGGAAGCCAAGTTTGGGATATAGAGAGTTGCATAGTTAGTGAAAATCTTTTTTTTTAAATTGGTTAATTATTAAAATTTATTTATTATTGTAAGCATTTTTCGCAGTCAGGATTTTAATTTATTTCAATTAAACTTTTATTGAGTCACCTATTCTGATACCTCGACTACGCAATTAACTCATCTTGTATAAACAATTTATTGTTTTCTCTCTTTCTAGTTATATAGAACTGATGATAATTAATCTATTTTTATCAAAAATTTTTTGTTTTTCTATACGTGGCTTTACTAATGTCTCTACTAATGCAAATTATAACTTGATTTTAAGTATATGAAGTTATAGGCTTCTATACACAGTATATGAAGAAGCCTTATGTTCTGGTCCCGTGTCCGTCCGTCCGCATAATTCAATTTTTAGATCTTCTTAATTCTAATCCTAAAATCCTTAATTTTCTAGTGTATTTTTTTCTTATACCGGGTGTTGACTCGAATAGCCGAACATAGGGAATTAACACGTAAAAACTTATTTATGCAAATTCCTGCTTCCCAAATTATTTTAGAGAAAAAATGAAAGACACAAAAAGAATGCAGAAATATAAACTACGTATGATAAAAGCATTAGATTTCATGTAATCTTTACTTATAGGGTCAAAAAATGCTTTTAAAATTGTTAAAATTTTCATTTATCAGACTGGCCATGTAAGTTTCCAAGGTAGTTATTTCGAAATTAAATTGAATTTATTTCATGACCAGTCTGACAAATGAAAATTTTAACAATTCTAAACGAATTTTGGACTTTTATCTTCGAATTTCATCTAGTTTCTACTAAAGGGGTCCAAAATTCTTTTAGAATTGTTAAAATTTTTATTTTTCAGACTGGTCATGAAATTAGTTTAATTTAATTTCGAAATAATTACCTTGGAAACTTGCATGGCTAGTCTGATAAATGAAAATTTTAACAATTTTAAAAGCATTTTTTGACCCTATATGTAAAGATTACATGAAATCTAACGCTTTTATCATACGTAGTTTATATTTCTGCATTCTTTTTGTATCTTTCATTTTTTCTCTAAAATAATTTGGGAAGCAGGAATTTGCATAAATAAGTTTTTACGTGTTAATTCCCTATGTTCGGCTATTCGAGTCAACACCCGGTATAGTAAAATTATATTACCAATAGTAAATTATCGGTTTATTATTTTTTTAATCCGTTATTTTATTAAGAATAAATCGAAAAGTAGTGGTTTTCCGTGATTGGTGAATTTATTAAATATGATAAAAAAATAAAGTACAAAAATATTTGGGGAGCGATTTAAGAATAATTTGCACTTAATTCATATTAATGAATCAAATCGAGGTTTCCTTTACAATTAATCCAGGAAGAAAGCAGATGTATAGAAGCCTTAGAACGACGGTCATCCGAGTTCCACCTTGTTTATATTGATTTAATCAAAATTATTAAATGTATTCATTTAATAATTGTATTCATTATCGTTTACTTTACGATCTGGTGATTTTATTTGTTTATTAGAAAATATTTTTATTGTTGAAGATGAATATACATTTACGATAATTGAAAGTTATCTTCTTCCGGTACTTTAATTTCTATTCTTGACAAAGTTGGTTTTGTGTTTTGATTTCCTTTCTTTTAGAATATTTAGTAATCAAATTTTTCTAGTTTTAGTCGCCACTCACGAGCCGCAGTTATTTGGCTCTTTAAGATTAACAATGTATTCAAGCGGTTTGTGGTCACTTATTATAATAAATTTCTAATCAAATAAGTAAAACCTACTGTGTTTTCTCAACTTAATTATTATTAGACACAGTTCTCTGACACAATATGGTTTCTTAATTAGTTTCTTATTAATTTATTATTTATTGTTCTCGATTGAACAAAATAATAATTTTATCTTAAAACAAAAACAACGTAAATTAAATTTAATTGTTCTCGATGTAATAATCCTCTCAAATGTAATAGATTACGAATATGGGCCAAAAGGTATCAAATTTGATAGCTTGCATCTAGGCTCTAGGACCTTATTATAACTACAAAGTTATTTTATACAATTAATTTAGAGATAATTGAGAGTAGTTTTGAAGGGCTATATCTCGAAAATTAAGTGCAGCCCATTTCGACATTCTTTGCGGCCCGCGGAATTTTCTTTGCGAAAGCAGCTTTTCTAACGTGAAATTCATAAAGTCAAAATATAGGTATTCCCTGGTAATCACTTACTCAATTGATTTTTCTTTGTTTGTCAACGACTTAATGTTAATACTGATCCACTGGTTAGTGAAAATCAACATCCCCATACTTCCTACTCATTTTTTGCATATTTGTTATCTTTTTGAATAAATAAAAATAATTATACAAACAAACAAGTTTTTTTGTACCCATTACAAAACACTGCTAAAGTTGCATACGACGTATTTTATGCTGCGGTCCTCACAACCACAATTTTAAGAGTGGCCTTTGGGTCATTTGAAGTTGAACAGTCTTACCTTATCTAAATAATCAAATTTTTCATACTTCTACGTAAAATTTTATCTACTTTAATTTTGACAAAATCTATTTTGGGTATAGATCTGCAACCTACGGAAAATAGTAAATTTGAGATTTTGGGATTTTCTAAACAAAGTTTCCTATTCCGGTTTGAGTTTGTTATAGAAAACTTGAGACCTTCTTTCTAACTCTGAAGTAAACATGGTGTAAGTAAAAAAAAAAAATAGCGTGGTATTTCCGCTTTTGCTTTTGTTTTTTCACTACGTCATAACCGAATTACCTACTAACCGAATGATTGCGCCAATTATAATTATAAAAAATAAGAGTTATTTACTTTAAACATTTATTAACAAAGTAACACACGTAATAATTCTACAAGCATCAATTGTGTAATGCAAATGGTGGTGAGCAGCTGTTTGTAAGGTTATTTATCTCTTAGCTTATCGGGTATGATAAATTAATCGTTATGTAATGGTTGTCTATGGTCCGTGAATTTAGTGATGCTGGCAGGATTGAACTGTGTTGAAGCATTGATTAAAAAATCAATGGTTAAGTAAATGAAGTACGAGTACCAGGTTAAAAGAGTTGCTACTGAAGTCTTGCAGATCTTACATAATATGTACATCTAGCTAAACTTGCCATCCATCTCCTGTTTATCAAAAAATTCCAATATGTGATTTTTTAATAAGGACGTTTTAAATTCAATGGACTAAGAAAGCATTTGAATTAACTTTAAATCGAAATAAAAACATAAGAATTAGTCAAGCTTGATAGTATAACATTTTACATTGCCTTAAACTCTTGTGAAAACAATTTGTTTTCGGCTTTAAATGTTGATATCAAAAGAAGCAGGAAAATTTTGTTAATTTTACATAAATATCTTGAAAACTAAGCTGTAGAATATTTTAGGTACAGTATTAAATTCTCTACAATAATGGCTTTTAAAATAAAGAAGAATAGTTAATAGTTACGTTTAAACCATTCACCAAAGCATCAAACATAAAGTTCTGAATTAGTATTTTTACTACTATTATTACTACTATAAATACTAGTATTTTTATGTTATTTTTCAGTCGTTTAAAATGCAATTAACATTTTGATTACAAACATCTTCTTTAAACCTTAAGAAGCACTTTTTACCTCACAGCAGATTTTTTAGAAAGAAATGGAACATAATGTACTCTTCTTTCAGTTCATTAAATTTTTCACAAACAAGATCCATATTAAGAAATTTTTCTCAAATGATACCTAAAAATTCAAAAACCTTAAAAGACTATAATACATTACAAAAGTTTCTTAGTTTTATTAATATTTGATGATTTTAGTCCCCTAAAATCTATTAATACTTGCCTACCCTATACAATTTCATTGTAACTGAAAAAATGTGTTTCAATTTACATTTTACAAACTGTAATTTTTACATTACAAATATTATTTTAAATTATATAATGTCAAACAATTCCGTAATAGAATGTTACTCAATATGCTACCTTATATTATTTTCGATGTAAAAATTACACTTTTTATTGTAATTTTATAGGATCGCTTACACTGTTCCACAAAAAGTGACAATGTTTAAATTTTTGCATATTTTATTTATTGCACTTGTCTTGTCAATAGGTACATATCTGCATATTTATTTTGATGTATATTTGTTAATTATTATATTGTATTATATTGTAAATTAAATTTGATATTTTTGGTTATAAATTATATTACTTTGTTGCAGAAAAATTATTTAAATGCCATGAATGCCATAAACATTACAAAAGAAGAGATTCTTTAAGACGCCATCTACGCCTTGAATGTAGAAAAATTGGAAAATATCCTTGCGATTTATGTAACAAACTATTTAAACATAAATTTGCTCTTAGGACACATCAGATAAGACATGGATTCTTTTAATTTAAAATGTATTTAAAACTTGTTTGTTAAGTAGTTATATATTACTCTTTTGCTTGATTGCAAGTATACTTTCGAAAAATATGTAAATATTTCACAATATTTCATGCTGAGTACTGTGAGCTATAACTGAATTTGCAAAACTTAAAATGAGTTTTTATGTTATAAGGTTAGGTTATACTTATATCCGTTTGTTTGTTTTTTTATTAACCACGACTGCTAGAACTTGCATGCTCTTTCATTGCAAAAGAATCATTTGTTTCATTCATCAAGCATGCACTTCATATTGTTAAATAAATGTATCGTTTAACCGATTTAAATAAATCATATTAAATATTTTTAATGGGCCTATTATTGTTGATGATATTTGGGAGTAAACTGGAGAGGACTTCCAACAGTCTCTCATATTCATAATTATGTTATAAATTATTATTAATAATAATATTAATATTATTTTAAAAATAAAATAACATTTATAAGCTGCTTGTCAGAGTAAAGGGAGGCTTACTATCTTTTGAAATTCTGTACTCCAGATCCATATCAAAGGGTTGCCATTGCATATCTAAAGTACTTAGATTTTGATGATTTCCATTTCTGATTTTACAAACTTTCATAGCCTTATGCATAAGAGTTGGCCAAAGTTTTGATCATTATGTAAAGGACTGTTAAAATTTAAATGCGTTTAAAATCAGACATCTTATCTGTTTATATCAATAATTACATAAAAAATTTGCTTGAACGTTTTACAATTCTTTGACGTCAGGTAAATATATTGAAAATATCTTTTGAACTTGGAACTTTGGTGTTGTGGAACAGACATCAGCTCATTTGTTCGTAAATTTAGCCCTAGGCAGTCTGATCTTCTGGTAAGGAAATCCTTAAGGTAGCTGGCTGTCTCGACTTAAATATGTGAAACAGCATTACCGCAAAGAATAATTCAAAACGAGCATCCAATTTCAGTATTTTTTGTGCCGAGTAATAAGGAGTGACGTGATCCCTATATGGACCGTGCGTAAACCAGTTACAGTGCCTCACGGCGGATATTTTGTAAAGCAATGAGAGGAGAATAACAAATTTTTTGCTAGTGTTTACTATGTACATTGTACACTAAGTAATTGTATGTCATGATTTATTTACGATTTATTAACTGCTCTGTCATGTAATTTTAAATTTAAATATTATTAATCATGTTTACTTGGTACAACGTTGGTATAAGTTTTTCAATATGCCGGGTACTGAATGAGTTTGCCGAACATAGGAAATTAACATGTAAAAACTTATTTATACAAATTCCTGCTTCCCAAATTTTAGAGATAAAATGAAAGACACAAAAATAATGCAGAAATATAAAGTACATTTATATGATAAAAGCATTAGATTTCATCTAGTCTTTTAAAGGGTCCAAAATTCTTTTAAAATTGTTAAAATTTTCATTTTTATCATACTGGTCATGAAATAAATTCAATTTAATTTCAAAATAATTACCTTGGAAACTTATATGGCCAGGTCAGTCGGTATTTCGCCATTTCTTATATTCCTTTATGTAAAATTGGATTGGAACATTTTGTTACGATCTAACTTGGTTTAAACACCTTGGTTGATCTCACAATGCTCAGATTATCTTGGTCAGTCTGCAAGCGCAAATTTGAACCTTGAAATTGATAAGGATTTTTATGCACTTGCGAAGGAAAGGGAACGACAAGCTCTCTTGCTTGATAAATATCGTTATGTGTTGTCAAACTATTGCTATTATGCGATACCTCATATCTCAATAAATGCAAGTCGATAAGTTTAATTAACAATTATCTACAAATTACGACTTCAAGAATTGTTGATACCATGACTCATGATATTCGTTTCTGCCTTTCCGGCTGCCATGGTTGTTTAATTACATTGGTGCCAACCCGGGTTCAAATTTCCAAGACGAAGCTGACCTCGAGGGTAATGCCGATTTGCACCTCATTGTATTTTGTTCATGTCAGTGAACTAACCACCCCAACAAGTACGTCATCCAATTTATCTACAATTGTGTAAGTCACAACTTTTTTACTTTTAATTGTGTGCTAAACTCATTGTTCGCCTATTCTCAATGATAACTTTTTGTGCGAATTTGATCGTTCGGTTAATACAAGAAGAAGACGTTTTAATTTTATGCTTTTATTTAAACTAGTGTAAGTTCACATCAGTGAAAACGATAATGATTATAATTTATAACATTTCTAGAATAAGTAAATTTCTGTTCTCACTTTATACTTTTAAGATTTACTTGAGACGACGTATCGATACGACAGATCAATCATTAGTTTATGTCACTATATATTTTTTAATGTTATTCTCGCTTTTTTTTGTGTAAGATTTATTTTTCAGGAAAAGTGTACAAATTTGATGATTTACTTGTTTGCAACTATTATTTGAAATTTCGCAAATCCAAGTAATATTTTCCCCGCAATCGACATCATTTTGCCGGCGCAAATCCAATTAAATATTATACATTTTTGTTTAGAGCTTTTTATAAATTTCATTTTCAAATATCACTGTTAGTCCTTACAATTTGCTCGATTAGCAGTTATTCAACTACGTTTGTTCGACTTAACAGTTATTCGAATGAAAAGTTCGACTTAGAATTTTATTCGGCGCACATTTGTTCGACTTATTTTCGAATGAGCATTTATTCGACATTCATTTGTTCGACTTAACTAAGATTTATTCGATATGGAATTTTATTCTATAAACTCCTTTTCTTTGTATTATTTTGTTACAGACTTAAATGTTAAATACCTACCTATCAATGTGTTCATTTATTTAATGAATAAATTACCACTGTACAAGTACTTATAATTTTATACAATGTATGGCATTATAATTTAAAATATCATCAAACAAATAATGTACTATGTCTATGTACTATGTCCTATAAAATTCCATGTCGAATAAATGTTGAGTCGAACAAATAATGTATGACGAATAAAATTCCAAGTCGAACAAATGCTTATTCATATAAATGTTGAGTCGAACAAATGTATGTCGAATAAAATTCGATGCGGTAGAATTGTCTTACTATTGGTAATTTCAATAAAAATTATTGTTATAAAAATTTACTTCGGAAAATATGCTTGGTACATGGTTTTCTGGGTGATTTGATTTTTCATTTCCGAGAAAGTGTTGATTACAAATTTGAGACCATTTTGTTAGTTGCCATAAACTTCCATCACTAAAAAAAAGGATGTCACTGAGTTTCTAATTCTGTCTACGAACATTCTGTATCCATTGTTTACGTAGCTTTTTCTCATACGGTTTACCCGGAAAACCATAAAATTTTACGGATTTATCGATATTGGAATAACAATTTCTACAACCAACAACACAGAAATTATTATTGCCACCACGTTTATTGACATTCATTGTTAAAATAGTATATTATAGGCCAAGGTTGTGAAGACAGTCATTATAGCCCTAGCGCCAAGATTCGCTTCGCACCTCGGAATATAAGGTGCGGAGGCTATAATGACTGTCTTCACAACCGTGGTTCATATACGATTTTTTCTACTACTAGATTTATTACCATTTTTTAAAATTCTTGTTCATAAAATATTTTCATATACATATAATATCACAAGAGGGTGAGAATAAATTGAAAATAATTTCACATATTTTCGAAAAGTTGTTGCCAGGCAATAAACACGAGAGCCCGAAGGGATCAAGAATGAAATTTTGTGAAAGCATGCTTCCTTATGTCTTAAATAAGCACAAATTTTTCTATAATGTTTGAAGATATTCAGTTTCTCAGTCAAAAACTGTTTTATTTCAAAACTAATTTCTGTGGTGAAAAATCATCGTGCTTATTTTTCTTGTTATTATGTTTACTTTTTGATGCAATAATAAAAAATAGTAGTTCCTATTTAACAACACCCTCAAAAATTGAAAAAACTTTAAAATGACTTTTGAAACAATGAATTTTTTAGTAATTCTTCATAAATGGTTTGAATTTTTAAGAAAATTGAAAAACTGATTGCAGCATTCAATTATACGGAAAATTATACAAAATTAACTATGTCTTTCATTGTTTGACTCGAAACTTAATTTTTTTTACAGTAATGCTATAAACATTAAATTAGAATAATAAAGCTTGACATAAGTAAGCAAAATAATCATTTTTTGTCTTAGAATCAAAAAGTATCCAATACAATAGTTGTACCAGGGTGGGCCAATTTCGATAATTCTTATGGGAAACTCGGTAACTATAAGAGATATTAAAAAATGAATGGCGTATCCTCGATCTCTTTTTTCGAGAAAAGCGCAATGGCGAAAACCAGAATTCGCTATCTTTTTTTGTTTTGGACTTATAGCCAAAAATTCGACTTTTCGATAAATGTCGATATCTCGGTTGTTTTTCAAGTTATCAAAAAAATGTCAACACTTTCTTCGGACACTTTTTTAAGATCAATAAAATGGGCTAAAGACATTTTAAATATCTATCTCAGTTTCAGAGTTATAACATAAAGTTGTGTTTTTTTAAATAGAAACCATAGTTGAAAATAATATTTTTAAATAGCGTTTTTTATCCTCTTTTCAACGATATATAACAACAACAAAAATATTGTAAAATATTATAGAAGACCGAAAATTTAAATATAATATTAACATTTTTAGTACAAAACAATCAAAATTTTAAATTCTAACAAAATTTAAAGTAAAGATCAAACCGTAGTCTATCGTTGTTAATACATAATTTGGTTAAAACAAAACACTACACAATAAAACCATTAGGTATATTGACATTTAAACCATTTACACCAATTGTTTTTCAGTAAGCGAATATTTGCTTAGTTGCTGTCATTAAATTTTACTATAGTAACTATAATTTATATTATTTTATTTTTTTTTTTTTAAATCGGTGTAAATGTTTTAAATTTCCATAATGGTTTTGGTAGTGTTTTGTTTTAACCAAATTAAGTATTAAAAACAATAGACTGCGGTGTGATCTTTATTTTAATTTTTGTTAGAATTTAAAATTTTGATTGTTTTTTTACTAAAAATGTTATTTTTATATTTAAATTTTCGGTCTTCTATAATATTTTATAATATTTTTGTTGTTATATATCATGTTATACCTATATATCGTTGAAAAGAGGATAAAAAACGCTATTTAAAAATATGATTTTCAACTATAGTTTCCATTTAAAACAACACAACTTTATGTTATAACTCTGAAACTGAGATAGATATTTAAAATGTCTTTAGCCCATTTTATTGATCTTAAAAAAGTGCACGAAGAAAGTGTTAACATTTTTTTGATTACTTGAAAAACAACCGACATATCGACATTTATCGAAAGGTCGAAAATTCGAACTTTTGGCTATAACTCCAAAACAAAAAAATATAGCGAATTCTGGTTTTCGCCATTAAGCTTTTCTCGAAAAAATAGATCGAGGATGCGCCATCCATTTTTTCATAACTCTTATAGTTACCGAGTTTCCCATAAGAACTATCGAAATTGGCCCACCCTGTACAGTGCGGTTCGTGTTTCCGACATCGGGATCGATTACCCTCACAACTTGTTTCACAATTACAAGAAATGGTTTTCAGCAAATCTTCAGGAATTACTGAAGCTTCTGTAAAACAAGGCAAAAGTATTTTCGAATTATTCGCAAATACTTCTTCCCAGCCCCACTTGATTGCAGTCATTTTGTTTTCAAGCTATGTTTGTATAGTTGAAAATAAACTCTATAGGAATGTTGTGTAGCTTCTCCGACAGTTCGTGGCAATTTTTCTAATTTGAAATTCGACTTTTGTCGTTAATATTTTATACTGCTTAAGAAGCAGTGAAGAATTACTAAAAAATTCATTGTTTCAAAAGTCATTTTAAAGTTTTTTCAATTTTTGAGCGTGTTGTTAAATAGGAACTACTATTTTTTATTATTGCAACAAAATGTAAATGTAATAACAAAAAAAAATAAGCACCGAAAGAACCCTGTACGATGATTTTTCACCACAGAAATTATTTTTGAATTATAACAGTTTTTGACCGAGAAACTGAATATCTCAAAACCTTTTAGATTTTTTTATGTAAAAATATGTGTGCTTATTTAAGAGATAAGGAAGCATGTTTTCACAAAATTTCATCAAAATTGAATTATTTTTGCAAGAATAAAAAAGAAAAAACAAAAAAAAATTTTTTCGTACTTTTCACGTTTTTCACGGAAATCTTGAGGTCATAGTAAAAAACGATTCTTACAAAAGTTGTAAATTTTTATATGATCTACAACTTTTCTGTAGAACATATTTTGATAGAACGTCAAGTTTCGCCGAAAAACGTAATAATATACTTTGCACACCCTTTCAACTCCCCCAAATAAACTCTGCACCACCCCCGGGCTTGCATTATATTTTTTCACTGTAATTATAACCTCCTTTACTATTTCCAACGATAAAAAAACTTGTCATCCAAAAACTTCTTTTCACTTTCTTTTTCTTCTTATTTTTTAATAACTTAGCACACATAATAATAAACGCAGCACTTGAAATTTTTAAATTTACGTTGTTCATGACGGATTGGTAAATAGAATGTCAACTGATCACTGCATCTACAACCAGGGCCGGATTAAGGGGGGGGGCTAAGGCTGCTGCAGCCCCGAGCATCAAATTTCTAGGGGCCTCAAAAAATTGAAGCAACAATATTTAAATTAAAAAAATTGTTGGACTCTTTCTTACAGTATGGAAAAAATGCTTTTAAAATGTTAATGTATGTACACCTGCGTTTTATAAAAAAAAATATAATAAAGTAGGTACTATGTATAATAATTATTCTTTTAAAAATTTTACTGTTGATCTAAGCGTGGTTGACCTTGAAAAATCAAAAATTTTCACCTGCGACGCTTTTTGTGCAAGGTCAAGGGACCTCCAAAACAGTTAGCCCCAGGTCTAACATATCTTTAATCCGGCTCTGTCTACAACTTAACTACAAAAATTGAATTTTCACAGGTAGTACGAATCTTTTTTTTATTATCTTTTATAACTCTACGAACTGCCTTTGACGTACCGACAA